>OX336389.2:1328304056-1329504056 GCA_946902985.2 Meconema thalassinum
TTTTACTAGGTCTCACCAATCCAACATGGCGGCTGTGCGAAATATTTCACCGGCATTCTATATCTCCGAAAATATTACTCATATCACCCTGAAACGTTGTACGGTAATTAAAGGTACTGCTGGACGTTCACCTATGTGACTTTCGAAAAGCTGTTAACTACAAAACGAACTTGGCGGCCAAGCGAAGTTGAAACATTTAAATAGACTTTCCTCGCGATTTAACCATACGGACATAATGAATCTTGTTACAACAAATGACTATACAAATTGCAATGCACTGACATCTAATTTAGTTGAATTGTTTACATAACCTCAAGATGGCACCTGTGCGAAATTTTACAATTAAGTTTTTATTTCTTGCGTTCTAATCATGTGATCGAAGCCAACGTTTGAATAAAGATCCTACACAATAATCGTCATCTAATACTACATAATTCTGTGGCCTACATATATTAAAATCCGACATGGCGACCATCTGAAATATTTAGATGGTTCTCAATATCTATTAATCTATGACAGCAATCAAACTGAAATTTGGTATCTTGATAGAGGCTATAAAATAAGTTCACCTATGGGACATTCAAGAACCAGGTGATCAAAAATCCAACATGGCGGCGACGCGAAATTTAAATATTCAAATGGACGTTTCTCGCGATGTAACCATCCAAGCGCATTGAAACTTGGTATGGTATGTGCTTGTATAAATTTTAATCCACTGGCATCTAATTCATTTCAATTATTTTCATAACCACAAGATGGCGGCTGATGGAAATGTTAAATCTCGTTTGTATTTCTTGTGTCCCAATCATGCGATTGAAGTTGAATGATACACCTACACAATATTCTTCATATAATAGTACTTAACTCTACGCCCTATATCTAAAACTCAAACATGGTGACCATCCGAAATATCTAGACGGTTCTTAATATCTACGAATCTATTACAGCAATCAAACTGAAAATTTGTATATTGATACAGGCAATTAATATAAGTAGGATATATGGAAATAGGATACAGTATATAGTTCTTCATGGAACTACTTGTATATTATTGTTAACAAAAGTTTGGTGCTTTTCAGTCGGTCAACGCGAATGTACCCAAATAGAGCTGGGTTATGCCCTAATCCTGAAATAAATTACATGAGATTAATAAATACACTAGGATGACCAGTTTCGATCGTCAAGCGATCCTCATCAGATCCATTACACTTAGCCTAAGTGCCCCAATCATGCGATTGAAGTTGAATGATACACCTACACAATATTCTTCATACAATAGTACTTATTTCTACGGCCTATATCTAAAACTCCAACATGGTGACCATCTGAAATATCTAGACGGTTCTCAATATCTACGAATTTATTACAGCAATCAAACTTAGCCTAAGTGTAATGGATCTGATGATTTTCGCTTGACGATCGAAACTCGTCATCCTAGTGTATTTATTAATCTCATGTAATTTATTTCAGGATTAGGGCATAGCCCAGCTCTATTTGGGTACATTCGTGTTGACCGACCGAAAAGCACCAAACTTTTGTTTACTTAGGCAACACTGAAAAATGGCTTCAAACCTCACAATTATTGTTAACAGAAATCGTCAAACTTCATTCTACCTTATATGATTGACTTTTATCGTAATCCTGCTCATATTTGATTTAAAAATGTGTTGTCACTGCTTTTAACTTATATCATTTGTTTATTGATTTTTAATTATTCAATTTCTCAAATTAATTACCAGAATCCACTCATATTAATTACTGATACTATTATCACCAACCAGTAATCCATGTATATAAAAATAATCTACTATACTCGTAGCAATGGAATCCTTGTTATCAAAGTACTAGATTATGTGCCCTATATTGTTAGAACTTCATTTGTATCATTTTCTATAACCATCCTTACTCAAAAGAAAAGGAATGCTCAAACAAATCAATAAATTATTATCAAACTACGGAAGATATTTGGTCGAAATTATCAGCTGGCTATACCATAGTTGCAAGTCAGCCAAAAATATCTACAAGACAGAAATTATGAATCGTAGGCGCATATATACGACTCTAATCTGCTACTGATGGTTCGTTGTACAGCTCCCAAATTCAGTTCGTTCCTCCCTCCATTGTATGATGTCATGAGGTCGTGTTGTAATACCAACATCTACTACAGATATCGTCGTTGAAGTTCTAGAAGTTCTTGTAGATTCATCCATGTCCAGAGTTTACTGTCATCTGTCGTCTCCATCTGGATCGATATGCCATCCTTCCATATTTGCCCACATGGTGTTTAATGTAACATGGTGTCTTCAATTGTGATCATTAATGCAATTGTTCTCTCCTTCTCCGCTTGAAAGTTTATCAATTCGATGGAAATGTATGCTTCCATTGTCTCGCAGCACACCATTGTTGAATAGGGTCTGCGCTAGCGCACGTTCAATGCACTGTTCATAGCATGAAAATCTGTATGCACTGTCTACCCTGCACAGTTAACTCGCGTTCGAATCCCGGCTGATACGATTGCGTTGCGCTCGCCTATATGAAACGGTGTGTCTACACTCACGAACAAAGCTGTTTCGCTTCCTCATCGTTGGCCCTATATTGGACGGCAAATTCAATGTTAGACTGACTAGGTTATACATACAATTTCAATAGGAAGTGCTTCAACGATATTTGTAACCTACCAAATGCTGCACCAGCAATAAAAATGCCATTCCGAATACCAATTGGAATCCACACTTAGAATAAGAACCGGTAATTGTGAACTGCGACGTGTCTATCGAGAACTGTGCGCTGAAAATTGTGCAAAGAGGATGGGCAGAGTGTTAGCTCCCGTGTTAAATAATTTTCCTTAAATCCGATCAAATCAGGCTTCAAAAATACAATAATCTCTCTTCAGGATGGGAAACATAAGGAACGAAATCCCCGAGATTTTGGCTTATTTTTATGAATATTTCGCAGAATTAGTCCCTTTGTGGATCAATTAACAGTTATTAGCTCTGAAAAAATGGTTCACAGGCTGTCAACAGGTAGTCTATGTTCAAATGTGTCGTTTATTTTGTAATGTTGGCAGCAAACATACATATGTAGCTGTATTTTGATAATTTTATCACTATTCCTTTTGTATTGAGGTTAGTCCATCAAATAATACAAATTAAAAATCTAACACGTTTTATCAGATAAATGCTATAAAATCAAATATCGAGTAAGGTTTTCAAAGACATAGAGTCCAAATTCCAGTGCGCATCCCTCCCCACCCCCCCCCCCCCCCCCCCACCCCTCTCTCTTCTATCCTCCAAATCTGATTCTGGAATAACCTAACTCTATCCCGCTACCATACACAGGTTCCAAATCCCACGACCCTCTTGCAAATGTGTTATGAGAAGGAAGGAGGAACAACCAAATTAAAACCACAGGAGGTTGGCAATTGAAAAAGTAACTTTTATTTTTTATTTCGCACTACACAATATGCCGGCCACGTGGTGTTGGGTTAGCGCGCCTGCCTCTCATCCGCAGGCCCCAGGTTTGATCCCCGGCTACATCAGGGATTTTAGAAACTGACATGAGGGCTGGAACGGGGTGCACTCAGCCTCGTGAGGACAATTGAAAAGCTGTCTGACAGTGAGGCAGAGCCCCGATCACGAAAACCAAGATTAACGGCCGAGGGGACCCGATGCTCCTAGGCCTTCCAAGCGACCGCTGCCCAGCCATTTGGCCTGCAAATATTGGGGCGATGCTTGGTCAGTGCATTGAGTCCCCTCGACCGTTAATCTTGGTTTTCGTGACCAGGGTGCTACCTCACTGTCAGACAGCTACTCAATTGTCCTCACGAGGCTGAGTGCACCCCATTCCAGCCCTCACGTCAGTTTCTAAAATACCTGACGGAGCCGGGAATCCAACCCGGGGCCTCCGGGTGAGAGGCAGATGCGCTACCCCAACACCACGGGGTCATGGGTTGCCATAATACTGTAGTATAAATATCAACAGGTGCAATTCTTTAGATATGACTGATCCATTGCAATATTATTAAACGATGCAATTATGTTTTGATTAAATACGATCAGCTTCAGAAATTCATAACAATAGATTTTGTTTTCAACGTCTAAAATATACACGTCAAAAATTTTGCATACACTTACCACATCGAGTGGTGGTGGTACAAAACTTCCTCCAGGAGTACGCCATTGCACGAATGGAATGGCGTGCGATGTCACCGGACATGAACTGTATCAAACATGTCTGGGGTATGCTGAAGCGTGCTATTGCTCAGCGTCCACGTCCTCCCATAACCCACCAATAGATCATGGAGGCCGCCGTTAAGGAGTGGGATCGCCTGCCTCAAGGGGACCTGGACAACTTGATCTGTGGTAAGGCTCGGTGAGTAAGAGCCCTGCTGGACGCCCGTGGCGGCCATGTTCCTTATTGAAACGTCACAGGATGGCAAGATAGCAGCACATATCAGTCCCTGTTTAACAGGCCATATGTCTTCCGGATTGTAATTTTGTTTTCACACATGAATAAAGTCTGCAGGATATTTTTCAGAATGACATCTCTTTGGTAATTACCTCGCCCACAATCCCACACACGCTCTGCATCATGACAAACAAGTGTTATGCAAAACTTTCTTTGATGTGTATATGTTATAATTGTAATCCTGTTAGTGTCATTGTAAGCTAATAATACAGGGCGCCCGAGAATGTTCTCCGCAGTGGGTAGGTGCAGCTGTGAGTGGTTGAGTCATGAGTTTTAGTTGGCTGCACTGCACTGCACTGTGTCCTTCAAAGCGGGACTTCCCCGTGTGAGCTGTCGATGTGTATCGCGATAAGCGCGCCAGCCTGCATGTCTTCAGCGTGTATTACAGTCAGCGAGCGTTCAGATAGATTATTATTGGAAGAGTGCAACAGTATATAGGCGGTAATGTTTACTACTGAAGAGAGAGTTTTTTTTTTTGGTGGAATACGTTTTTCGCGAAGGCGATCGGTTTACAGAAAATGTAAAATTAAGATTTCAGGCGCGGTTTCCTAATTCAAAGTGTCCAAACAGTGATACCGTTCAGGATTTGGTAAGTAAATTTCGTGTGACTGGCTCAGTTCACGTTGTACCGGGAACAGGCAGGCCTACGCTTTTAACAGACGAAGAACTTGATGAAATCTCCGATATAACGCTGCGTAGTCCAAGTAAATCAACACGAAAATTAGCTCAACAAACAGGAATCTCTAAGTCGACAGCACATAGAGCTGTAAGAGACTAGCTACAGTTGTTCCCTTATAGTGAGCGATGTATGGAAGATAGACATATGCTCTCTCGGACTTTTTTGTAGAACTTTTCATGCTGAGCAATTCTTACACTCATAGTATTTAGATATTTTTAACGGTTTGCCCAGCGTAAGCTTACAAAGCGCTCGACGCCAGGTATTTTATCGACGGCTTCCTTTGATCATTTTTTTTTCTACAGAAATCATACTCGATATATCCTTTACAGAATGGTGAAAACCGCATCAAAATCCATCCAGTGGTTCTCGAGTTTACCCGTAACATTCAAGAATCGGGGACTTAGTTTTATACTAAGTAGAGATGTTGCAAGCGGCAGCCGTGCTACCAACGTAACTGCTGTAGCTAGCTCTCCCAGACGCATGTAGGCGCTGCGGAGAACATTCCCGGACTCACTGTAGTACGTGGAAGAGGTTGGCTGATCGGTTATATTCGTGAGCATTCGGGCTACTTCGTTAGCCCCGCTTGGCTGTCTCTAAGCGCTAGTATAAACAGAGAGCTAGGACTACCAATACACACGATCAGTTCATGCTATGATAGTGTAACTTTTCCAATGTTGCATAACCTGAGTGTGACAAAAGAAACCTCAGAAAGAATAATGTTCAGCCAACATGAGCAAAGTTCCGAAGGCTGGAACTGTGTTATTGAGATCTGTCCTCCTGGTACTGTCAGTTGTAACTCTTCATTGTTATTTTCTTATTAAGTTATATTATATACATTGTCATTGGGAAAATTCGTGTTGACCGACAGATGAGTTAAATCTGACAACAATATATTATCATTATCATTTCTCTTAGTTTTGCGAAGGCCGACCTTGTACTACGAGTAGCCGGGGTGGTTCCTGCTTTACCGCCTGGGTTACGCTGGTTCTCACCATCTGAACAGTTGTCTTTCTTGGCAGCAGTGCGCACAGATCCTGCATTTCGCTTGGTGGCCTTCATTTGTTTCTGTTTCCTGCCCATGTTGTCACAGAATGCTTTGTATTTTTACGAGCTAATAACTTAAAGGCGCACAAACTATCTACGTATTTCGACGGTAACTCACGTAAACTGTTGTTGTACAAGATGGATCAGCACAAATTCTTCAATCTTCACCTTCTTTGAACACCGACACAGTCAAAATAACACTGGAGTAGCTAACTTGCGTTGCAACTTTTCCACCATTTTGGAGAATATTGTATACGCTATATAAAGGGGCTCTTTCGTCTCAGTGTCAGTTCTCTATGAATAAATTCAGATTAAATAAACAAAGTTTTTCTCTTCAATACGCCGGGTTGAGTTAAGTACTGCATTTCAAAACTGAGTTTGTGGCATTTACGTGTGTTTAAACCTCGAAATAGTAGATTTTCTGACAGTTTAAGGTTTCTCTCTAAGGTAGAACTCCGTCACCGGCCTCAGCAGCTAAAATCGGATAATATAAACATAGGGATTCATTATTATTTGTATTATTATTTTATTATTTGGTTTTTGTTTCATTTAAGGGTCTTGGATATGCTGATCATTTAGCCCCGTGGACTTGTGTGTGTTTAACTTGTCTGGTAACCTGTGTTACTGTGGTATCTGTAGCGCTGTGCGTATTTGTAATTCAGGTGGGAATTGGAGAGGAACTGGTTGTGGCCTTAAGGTAGGAATCAGCCCTGCATGTGCCTTGAGTAGAAATGGGAATCCACTGAAAACCACTTCCAGGATGACTGAGGTGGGAATTGAACCCACCTTTTGTTAGTGTTTCAGTCCTCAGACCAGAATTAATTTTCTGGCAGAGTCGGGAAACAAACCCAGATCTCTGGGACAACAGCTGCACCACGACGTGGTCGAAGTACAGCCCATCAATAGTTAAAATGTCTACCATGACCAGAACTCGTAAAAGCTCAGTTGTGAGAGCATCGCACAGGAAATCCGAAGGTCCCAGGTTCGAGTCCTGGTCGTGTTGGTATGTTTAACATTTTGATGGCTTGTGCTATACTTCTTATGGAATGTTAAAATGATTTTTTCAGTGTTACCTGTACAAAGTATCAATTTATACTTTTCAGTCGGTCAACACACTCTTTGCCAATTAGACTAGGCGGGGTTGTGTTGTTGTTTGAGTCTTCAGTCTTTCGACTGGTTTGATGCAGCCCTCCATGCTTCCCTGTCCTGAACTAATCCTTTCATCTCTACATAGCTACCACACCCTACATCTGAGGCAATCTGTTTAACATATTCTAACCTTGGTCTACCCCTACAGTTCTTGCCCTCGACCCTTCCTTCCATAACTAAGTTTGCTATTCCTGGGTGTCTTACCAGCCTATCTCTTCTCTTCATTAGCAGTTGCCAGAAATATCTCTCCTCTCCCACTCGTCTTAATACCTCTTCATTCGTAACTCTATCTTCCCATCTGATCTTCATCATTCTCCTGTAACACTACATTTCAAACACTTCAATTCTCTTCTTTTCTGCTGCACCAATAGTCCAAGTTTCACTTCCATAGAGCACCACGCTCCAGACAGAGGCTTTCAAAATTGACTTCCTAATACCTAAATCTATATTCGATGTCAACAGATTCCTTTTCTGTAGAAATGCTTTCCTTGCCTGTGCTAACCTACATTTTTATATCCTCTTTGCTTCGTCCATCACTGGTTATTTTGATTACCAAGTAACATAAGTCTCCTACTTCCTTTAGCTGTTCACCTGCCAATTCGACATCCATAGGGGTTTCTGATGTCTTTCAACTGCATTCCAATATTTTTGTTTTATATTTATTAATACATTCTCATCATGAATTCTTTCCTCACGACAGAGTCCATACCATTTAAAAAACTCATTCAACCCCTCTGGTGTGTCGGCTAAGATGACGATGTCATCAGCAAATCTCAGAGTTGAAATTATTTCTCCTTGAATCTTTACTCCTACTTTGAATTTTTCTCAAATGTCTTTCATTGCTTGTTCAATGTATATATTGAAAAGTATTGGTGATAAGTTGCAGCCTTGCCTTACACTTTTCTGAATACCAGCTTCTCTCTCATGCCCTTCGGCTCGAATAACAGGGGTAACTAGGCGGGGTAACTATACTCTAATTGGGCTAAAGCGTGTTGACCGATTGAAAAGCATAAATTGTTAGTTTGCACTTCTTGTACACAACACAACCGAAATTGGTATCATTATAATATACAGGGTGTAACAAAAATGTACGGCACAAAAAGCAGGACGCATTCCTCACACGTAGACGAAGAAATGTTGTTATATGAACATGGGTCCGGAAACGCTTCGTTTCTATGTTATACCCCATTGTCTCCAACGCATAAATCATGAAAAACACACAAAAACAGAACGTTCGAATCATGGGGGTTTTAGTGTTAATGTCCGTCGGCTTCTAAATAACAGATTCGGTGACAGATGAATAGGTAGAGGTGGACCAATTGCCTGGCCTCCACGCTCTCAGGACCTAAACCCACTGGACTTTTATTTCTGGGGACACTTGAAATCTCTTGTGTATCGAACCCCTGTACCAGATGTTCAGAGTCTGCGTGCTCGTGTTATGGAAGGCTGCGAAATCATACGCAATACTCCAGGGATACATCAACGCATCCGAGATTCACTACGACGTGACGGCGAGTTGATGCACGGAGGGCACATTGAACATCTCCTGTGACAAAGAGCTCCATGTGGTATGCAGGTACGTTCTGTTCTTGTGTGCTTTTCATGATATATGCGTTGGAGACAATGAGGTATAACATGGCAACGAAGCGTTTCCGGACCCATGTTCATATAACATAATGTCTTCGTCTACGTGTGAGGAATGTGTCCTGCTTTTTGTGGCGTACCATTTTGTTACACCCTCTTTATGTATAATAATTCACTATGGCCATCTAGGACCACGTTGTCTTGTCACATTTGGCATTGTTTTGCGCAAAGAACTCCCTCATCCTTTGGGAATGAGCCTGCTTGTGTTACTCTCTACAAAGGGTTCACTGCTTTCTTTCAGGAGGCAAGACTTGGTAGAGCCCGTTCTCCACTATCTTTTTGTGGAAGAGATCCCTGTCTAATGAGTCGTCGGGAGTGATTTGGAGCATTTGGAGGTCTTCTATGGTGTTTCTAAGCCAGGGCATCGTGGTTTTATGGATGGTTCAAAAAAGTGAAATATCTTTTTGTGTCAACCTGTTGCCGTCCACTTGTCTTCAGGTAGCCGAAATATCGTGCCCGTCTTTTACTGATTGTGTCTATAAACTTATTTTATTATTATTGAAAAATGAAATTCCACAGCCTGCTTCCAGTCGACCGACCGGGTAGAGAATGGAATGAATGAAGCCCCATCTAGTGGCGAGGATATGAAATGTGCCGGCTGCCAAAGCCTGTCGCACTCCCCTGGGGCAATGATTAAATGAATGACAGATGAAATGATAGTCGAGAGTGTTGCTGGAATGCAATTTGTGACAGGGAAAACCGGAGTACCCGGAGAAAAACCTGTCAGCCTCCGCTTTGTCCAGCACAAATCCCACATGGAGTGATCGGGATTTGAACCACGGAACTAGCGGTGAGAGGCCAGCGTGCTGCCGCATAAAACACGGAGGCTTCTTTAATTATTATTATTAATATTATTATTGTTAAGTTGTAACTTTCAATATGCACGCAGTATATTGTTCACTGCCAATCAATGGATTGTTTATCCGAGTGTTCATTGCAGCCCCATGCTTATGTTCTCCATGACAACACGCTTGACATCACTGTCTCTTTCTGTCCACACTCGGGGGGAAGCGATATCAGCTAATATTGGCTTTGAGCACACGTGTACTTCAGTCGAAAAAGCATATTAACAAAATTGCATCCCACCATCCGAAACTGAATTTAAATTCCTTTGTCACATGTGTGCATCAGTGCTGAATTGAACCTAGTCTTGACTTCATTCACGATTGCTACTCCATATAATCCTGAAATAATGATTACTTTGTTGTTATAGTCTAGCTTCATTCACACGCCGGTGGATGGCTGTGGTCTTCATAAACTCAAAGGAAACGGAACTCACCTTCACAAAGAAGTGAGAATATCGACTATCTTTCATCATCGTCTACTTAATCGATCGTCGGAAGAAACCATCCCCTAATTAGCGTCGATTCAACCATCTCCTTGCAAAGCAGCAGATCACTTGCCCTCGGAAGAAACCATCGAGTAATTATTGTCGATTCTAACATCTCCTGGCAAAGGAGCAAAAAACTTGCCCTCGGAAGAAACCATCGAGTAATTATGGTTGATTCTTCCATCTTCTGACAAAGAAAAAAATAACTTACCATTGAAAGAAACCATCCACTAATTATGGTGAATTCTACCATCCCCTGGCAAAGGAACAGATAACATGCCCTCGGAAGAAGCCATCCACTAATTACGGTCGATTCTACCATCTCCTGGCAGGGGAGCAAATAACTTGCCCTCGGAAGAAACCATCGAGTAATTATGGTTGATTCTACCATCTACTTGCAAAGGAACAACTTGCAGGCGGTAGAAACCATTCACTGATCAGGACCGATTCTACCACCTCCAGACGAGGGAGAAGGTACAGTTCACGCCACGGTTTTTGGCCAGTCAGCCCCGATTTCGCAGTCGTACAGAGGACAGTCGGCGAGCCTCAGTCATGAGCAATTGACACTTGAGTTGCTTTCCACGCAACTGAAAACTCACGTGTCCATTGCTCATGCGCGAGGCTCGCCGATATCCTCGGTACGACTGCGCAATCGGGACTGACCGGCCAAAAACCGTGGGGGTAAACTGTAACTTGCTAGCAGAATAAACCATCCCTTAATTAGTCGACTAATTTTAGTCAAATGACTTGTTGGAGTAGTTTTGTAGTTAAACGTGGTTTGAAGTATCTGGCTAAAAGTAGTTGTATAGCCCAAACACATGATTCGCAGTAAGCTGTCTCCCTATGAATGTATTTTACAATGAAGATAATATTATAGGGGTACAATCACCTCAATTGTACGCATTAGAAGCCAGGGTAGTTTGTCTCATGTGGACATTGCGTGATAACCTGCGTTGTATTAGCATAGCGGGACGTGAAATAAGACATTGTTCTTACAGTTTCCTTGCGTAAATAGAAACTCAGCCCAGAATTACAATTAGGGCATTCGTCAAAAATGCCCGTGCTCCGAGTTTAATCTACTAAATTCTTGCGACAGTTCCAATGGGCCACCATGCTCAATGTAAATCTATTGCCTTGCATTGCCTTGAGCCGTGTAAATATCCAATACAATACTTTTCTTTGCCATCTTTCAAAACACGAAGTCCTTTAGAAGATGAGTGATCGAATTTATAAATATATTCAAAATGGTGGTTGCATATAATATTCATTTTGATAACGTTGTGACTGTTGTAAGAGACTTATTTTCAACCTAGTCGCGTGTCAATTGCTCTAGTACATCCTAATTTATCGATTTTTAAGTCCTGATAGTACACATGACCACAATCTTGAATGTGTGATATGTATACATTTGTGCATTTAAGCAGAGTAAATGTTCTACACAGTACTAACGTGATACGAAGTTTTGATATTTATAAGGTTATTGAATTATCAGTTTAGTTTTTCTTTATGTATATACGATGGCGGACGCGCTTAATATTCAATGTAATAACGTTATAGCTTTGACTACTTATGTTTATCATATGAAGTCCACCTCCTGGTGTAACGGCTAGCGTTCTTGGCTCTCACCTCGGTTCGAGTTATATCCCCGGCTCTGCCAAGAAATTTAATTCTGGTCTAAGGGCTGGAACGGTGTACACTCAGCCTCGTGAGGCAAAACTGAGACTAGGTGGTTTGAGTCCTACCTCAGCAATCCTGGAAGTGGTTTTCCGTGCTTCCCCAATTCTATTTCCGGAGAATGCCAGGATTGTTCCAAAATCAAGTCCACAGCTGCTTCCTTCCCAATCCTGACCTGAGCATTGATTTATTGGAACGGGCCGGCCCCGTGGTGTTGCGGTAGTGCGCCTGCCTCTCATACTAAGGCCCCAGGTTCAATTCCCGGCTCCGTTAGGGATTCTAGAAACTGACGTGAGGGCTGGAGCGGGATTCACACAGCCTCGTGAGGACAATTGAGTAGCTGTTTTGACAGTGAGGCAGCGCTCCGATTACGAAAACCTAGATTAACGACCGAGGGGACGAGATGCTCTTACCACGCGTCACCCTAATATCTGTAGGTCAAATGACTGGACAGCGGCCACTTGGTAGGCCTTGGCTTTTCTTGGACTGTAGTACCACGGGAGAAATTGATTTATTGGAATGCAGGTTTCAAAATATACCATATTCGAAAATTACGCAAGGCCGCCATACTGAAATAAAATACCCCCAGAAATTTGTTACTTCCGGTTACTTCTGCGTTTAACACTACTTATAGGATGGTACGCGATATTCGAATTTAGTAGGACTACAATGCTTGGCGCAGTCAGTAGCCGACGTAGGCAGCAACAATTTAGGTGGCCGTAATTTTGTATCAACTGAGATGGGGGCAGCGTGAAAAGTGTATGGGAAGAGCAAGTTCTATTTAATTCGGATAGATTATACATTTACTACGTCTGTCTACCCCTTATTATTCACATTTTTCAACGGTGTCAGGGATGAGATGCGATATGTGGCGAGTTGTTTTTACGACCAGATGCCCTTCCTGACGCCAACCTCATGCGAGGAGCTGATGAGAGATGAAATGAATGAGGATGAGTGAAACTGGGCAAGGATGTGGAAGGAAGCACCCGTGGTCTGTCAGAATGTACCGTCCCAGCATTTGCCTGGAGTTAAAAATGGGGAAGCCACAGAAAACCATTTCAAGGATGGCCAACCGTGGGACTCGAACCGTCTACCGAGTCCGCAGAGAGCTTGACCCCATGGCCTAGCGCTGTGCGTCAGAGAGCGTAGCCCCCGCTGTCGGTTATATACTGTATTTACTATGTATAGGCATCAAATTCACTAACAATAGATTTAAGCTACTAATCAAGCGTACTATTGAAGTTTTGAAATCCATAGCTCAGAATATAAGTGAGCAATTTTCACGAAACTTGACAAGTCTTAAATAAGGGAAAATACTTATCTAAGCCACAAGTCTGTTATATTTAATATTACGCAGGCTACAATAGTAATTTCGAATACCAGTAACTTACAGAAAATTAATCGTAAAATCGAACACTCAGCCTTTAATATACGATAGAAAAAAGCACGAAAATTGACAAGATTCACATAAGAGGTGCGTATGAGGGATTATGAAAAGAAAAGTATCGTGAACCAATTTGAAATTTAAGTGCATATTATTTAACTTAATCTTTCTGCAGAAGATGGACAAGAAAATCATGAACTGGAAAAAATATAGGATACTTGTTCTTTGTCCTTTTTTTTTTGTTTGTTTTCAGTTTAAGTGATTAAGAACAATTTTGAAAGGTGATATCGAATGAATCACCAAACATTATTTTCTACGTATAACTAAGGACCATAATATAGTGTTTCAAAATCATGGTGCCACTTTCTAGCCAATTCGTTATATATACCTATACGTGTAAATCCACAACCTATACAGACACATTGTTCCGGAGTTATAAGGCTTCAAACATTGTTTGTTCTGGAAACTGTTCCTGAGTTCTCAATAATAAGGCAATACAGGTTGCTCTGTCCAGTCAAGCATAACAAGTTCCATTCAGCATGTCGGGATGGGTCTGTAGATAACTGAATACCAGACAGCTATGCATTCGAAGGTTACGGTTGAGAGGCGACACAGTGATTAAGAACAAGAACAGGGAAGCAGTATACCACTGTACAAGTGACAATGACAATAATGAACAAGCGTATGTATACAAATATTGAGTCACCATGTCAAGTGGCTTGTGATTTTCTCTGATATTGCTACCAAGTCGAGCGTTTACACTCACGGTGCAGCAAAAATAAGTCTCTAGTTCAGATACACAAAACTTGAACGTTTGAGTGTTAACATTTCTGAACTTGCAATATGCATTATTATTGTACAGTACATAACATAACTACAAGTATCATTAAAGCTAGGCCCATGCCGGTTACGCAACAGAACATATTATACAATATTGCTGCCATGTCCTCATCAACGCTACGTCGAGGTTAAGTATTGCTAACATGCAATAATAGAGATTAGACCACGGGGATGGCGGTAAGGAAACTAGAGGTTAAGTAGTTCTAACATGCTATAATAGAGATTAGACCACGGGGATGGCGATACGGAAATTAGAGGTTAAGTAGTGCTAACATGTTACAATAGAGATTAGACCACGGGGATGGCGTTACGGAAACTAGAAGTTAAGTAGTGCTAACTTGTTATAATAGAGATTAGACCACGGGGATGGCGATAAAGAAACTAGAGGTTAAGTAGTGCTAACATGTTATAATAGAGATTAGACCACCGGCATGGCGATACGGAAACTAGAGGTTAAGTAGTGCTAACATGTTATAATAGAGATTAGACCACGGGGATGGCGGTACGGAAACTAGAGGTTAAGTAGTGCTAACTTGTTATAATAGAGATTAGACCACCGGCATGGCGATACGGAAGCTAGAGGTTAAGTAGTGCTAACATGCTATAATAGAGATTAGACCACGGGGATGGCGATAAAGAAACTAGAGGTTAAGTAGTGCTAACATGTTATAATAGAGATTAGACCACCGGCATGGCGATACGGAAGCTAGAGGTTAAGTAGTGCTAACATGTTATAATAGAGATTAGACCACGGGGATGGCGATAAAGAAACTAGAGGTTAAGTAGTGCTAACATGTTATAATAGAGATTAGACCACCGGCATGGCGATACGGAAACTAGAGGTTAAGTAGTGCTAACTTGTTATAATAGAGATTAGACCACCGGCATGGCGATACGGAAGCTAGAGGTTAAGTAGTGCTAACATGCTATAATAGAGATTAGACCACGGGGATGGCGGTACGGAAACTAGAGGTTAAGTAGTGCTAACATGTTATAATAGAGATTAGACCACGGGGATGGTGATAAAGAAACTAGAGGTTAAGTAGTGCTAACATGTTATAATAGAGATTAGACCACCAGCATGGTGATACGGAATCTGGAGATTAAGTAGTGCAAACATGCTATAATAGAGATTAGACCACGGGGATGGCGGTACGGAAACTAGAGTTTAATGAGTGCTATTCTGCATCAGACATTCAAGACGTACGGACCCTCAGAGAGGCAGATGTTGACTCGGATCAGTTACTGATGAAGATAAGTTACCGGCAAAGAATTTGTAGGTCTATAATGCAATGGGCACTAAACAGAAACTTTTTGACATGGACAAATTTGATAAACAGAAAACGGATGAATATGCTGGGAATCTAGAAACTTTGCTACAGATTCCAACTAATTCGATCCAGAAGGATTGGAATAGTATTAAGAATGTGGTCTTGTTGGCAGCTGAAGAGGTTGTAGGTTCTAGACAGACTGAAAGGAAGCAAGGTGGTTGGTTTGGTGACGAACGTCGAGCAGCTTTGGAGCTTAGGAATGTAGGAAGAAGGCAAACCCTACAGAGACCAATGAGAAGTAAAACTCAACGGTATGAAGATGCAAGAAGGGAGGCTAAAAGTATATGTAGAAATAAGAAAAGAGGATGGGAAGGGAGTAAGATTGAAAGAATTGAGGAGTGTTCTGTGGAAGGAGATGTTAGGGGTTTGTTTGCTGGAATTTAAAAATGAATAGTTGGGGTTTTAAACCCGTGTTAACATGTGCGAGGGCAAAGAAGACAATCTGAAGACAGATATAAATAGAATTCTTGATAGGTGGGTGGAAATTTTCACAGAGGTGCTTAATGATATAAATGGATCAAACGTAAGTGGAGGGGATGGGCTGGAATATCTGGGAGAACCTGATTTGGAGGTGAGAGATCCGACGCTAATTGAGGTCAAGAACGCTGTTAAGAAAATGAAGAACCACAAGGCACCAAGTGAAGGTCAGATTACTGCAGAGCAGTTGAAGAAAGGTGGCAGCTTTCTCTACAGCAGATAACATCTTTTGATGTTAAAAATATAGCAAGAAGAGAAAATGCCTGTGGATTGGGAAGTAGCATTGATCTGTCCGCCCGCTGCACAAGAAAGGGTCCAGAATGAAGGGTGACAATTACAGAGGTTGTGCCCGTTTAGACCGGAGTCCGCACGACCACATATGCATTTTACCAAGAATCAGTCAGCACGAGAGTCAAAATATCCCGGGGCGCCAGATGGGTTAAAGCTAATCGCAAAAACGACATCAAATGAAAAAATGCTTTACTGATTTTTGGCTTAATGCAACAATAAGGATAGAAGGAGATTCAACTGGGCATACCACATCATGTAAAATTATCTCATTTTATTCTGAATTTAAAATTGACTGCAAAATAAAATGCTCAAAGCAGCATAATTCACGTGTCGCGACCCACATTACTATTTACACAAAGTACAGAAATTTTCCAACACATTGGACAATTATCTTTGGAGACACAAGTCTGATTATCAGTCCTGTAGACTGTGTTCCAAAATTATATCCATTATTTATGATTAAATCCAGTTCAAATTTAATTGTCTTTACTGGAAATACCGTAGTTCACTGGTTGAATTTTTACATAATATTAACACTCGTAGAATAATTGTTCATAGAATTTTTAACTTTCACTTATTTTTCCAGTTTTAAAAAATATTGTCAAAAAATATTATTATCTCTGAATCAACACAAATTATGTACACATATTAATAACAACATCTGAAAAGTATTTGACCATTGAGCATAGCATCGAAGAACTGTGCGAAGCACAACAAAATTAATTGTTCTTCTGACATTAAACGTTTCGAGAAGTGACTCGATTATGAACTTTAAGTTCCTAACAAAATATATGATTTCTGAATCATCAACTTGATCAATAAATTGTTGGACCATTCAACTATTCGATTTTCCACTTGGAATCATTATTAAGAAAAATATTTATATTTGTGGCCATTTTAGTAACTTTCACAACTTGCAATTCTTCGACAGAATGCGGAAATAAGAATTGTAGCTTCATAATAAACTCATTTAGTTCATGGCACTAGGATTGAAAACATCCTTCAAATTATTCGTGGTTATAGAATTATTTTTAATTGGCAGTGGCCCATTCTATTATTTGTGTAAGAACACAACATTCCAACAACAACGGCAAACATGACAAATCCGGGTTCTAGCAAAATCAAAGTCTTAATGGAATCCGTAAACAAGGTTGAAATAAGAACTGATGGTTTTTAAGAAATAACCTTTGGGTCATTCATACGACGCAATGTGTAGTTCCAATACTCCTTCTTTAACACTGAGTCATCGAACCTGCTATTTGATTGATGCTCAAATAAAAACCTCCTCATTCCTGCGACTTAAACATGCGCACCTGGGAATGGCATTTCAACTACTCCACACACATAAATTTTCTTCCCAAAATTTATACAATAAATCAAGCCTCTGCTTGTTATCAACACTGGAAGATTTATAAACTTACAAGTTTATTTTATTTTACCATTCAGTTCAACCCGTGAAGTTACCATACTTATGATAATCTTTATTTTACTTTCGAATGTGTATCTACGTCATGATTTTATATAAATACAAAAATATCCTAATTGATACAAATATCATTTGCTTCCCGTTTCATGCCTCTCCGTGTTATCTGAAAAATATACTTTGCTCATTGCAAATATTAACTGTTCAACCAGAACTGTAATGTTGGTTGAATGCGGGCTTGCGCTAACCACTCTCCTTCGGAAAATCACCTGTTCCACACTAGAAATGATTAAACTACTTCATAAGCTCTCTCTCAATAAAGTGATTATTAGAAAATATAAGATCCAAGAATTATTTAGAAAAGTTATGAAAATCATTATTATTATTATTAATGGATTATTATTATTATTATTAGTTATATTATTTTAAATGTGTTTAATTATTATTTCATTATGTGAGAATCCACATGTTCGGTTCTTCGAGTATGGATAAAATATCCATTTCTCAACAAAAATAATTATTAACTTTTACAGTTACATCGGCTGATTACCGTGATTATCAAAAAATATGAAACATTCAAATAAATGCTCGTTCTGCTCGGTCATCGATCCTAAACTGTTCTGAGTGCTGAAAATACTCAGAATAACTCTAATATGTCTTGCGTAAATCATTGCAAGATTTAAATACGAAGAACAAAACAAATGTGTTGGTCATCTGCAGAAAATGAGTTTGTTCCAATTAGCTAGGCATAATATAAAGTGAAAAGTGGCTTAAATTTCTCGTTGGTCTTGAAGCGTAGTGAACCTGGTCTGTACCAGATTTATCCAGATACATGCCCTATCGGACACGCACGTCTAATCCTTGTATCGGCCGCCATTATATACCCACAATCTGTCTAACACGACATAGTGGAAATATTTCTTGAAGTTTGAAGTAACTGCTGATCCATTTTAATATTGGCTTCAATTAAATCCATAGCCGTTCGCTTAAATGGGGTCAGATCCAAGTGATCTATCCTCAAATATGTCAGTTGTAACATAACTCACGGTAATCTTTTCAGTACAAGAAAACACTGACAGTCTAAACCAATCAACGGCTGTTCTGAAGATCGTTCCCTGGGCATGGCTTATCACCATCTATCATGCGCGAAGCAACATATAGTTTCCCTTCGTCGGCTAATGAACAACACCGTGATAGACTGGCCTTCAATATACTGAAAGATAGGAGTGGTTATCAAGTTACAATTTATGAAACTGACTAATTGGATTAAAATATCCAAGTATGGAATTATTATTACTGGACTGTGACAAAGTACTTTCTAGACAAAGTCTAGCATATGTCCATATAAAAATAAAATATTTCACCAGTGTCCGTAGAAAAATAACAATCACCTTAGTGATTCTCTCTGCCGGAAACTTACTATGTTCCACATATATCGCAGCACTTTTGTAACTATCACAATTTAAAGATATCTTCTGCGTAGATCCGGCAACCATGTGCCTTGGCTCAACGTGGCAGCACCTTGTCATGCAAGAGCTTGGTTCGAAGTGAGCTGATGTTGCTTGGGCCGGCCGGCTTTTATTCAAAACGGTCAGGTCCACGCTGAATCACGCTGAAATCTGGAAATCCTCATATCTCTGGTATCCCTGGTCCGATTCACTTGAGACTAAATGCATTCTCTTTCATTTGGACGTGCCAGTAATCTGATCCAAGTCTCAAGTCTCTACTCCATGGCTAACTATTTAATCAACAAATAGTCTCGACCTCTGCTACTACTCGCTACGTCACTTGACATGCTCTTGGCTGCATAAAATTTCCATTCCCTTCTAGAAGTGATGGAGCGCGATATTCAAATATCTCAACTTTCAAAAGCGGCTGTAGCCTTTCCCTTGATATCTAGGTGTCTGAATCTTGGAATACCCATTCCTAGAGTTGGGCACAAGGTATCTCACTTTTAAATTTTAGCTATAAGCTCCTGACACGTATTATAACGACACGGCTGGAAGTTTTTGGAAAATCGATAATTGGAGATTATCAGTGTGAATTTCGGCGTAACCTCTCGAACAGACCAAATTTTCACCATATGGAATATACTCGAAAAGGCTTATGGGAATAATATGCTACTACATCAGCTGTATATTGATTATCAGAGAGCATATGATAGTGTGAAAAGAAGTTTTCCTTTTGAAGCACTAGAACACCCGGGGGTACCAAGAAAGATTATCAGACTTATGAAAATGACTTTCAGTAACTCAAAGTGCAGAGTTAAGGTCCAGCAGGAAATTTCAAGGGAATTTATAGTGAACCAAGGCTGAAGACAAGGAGACCCACTGTCTTGTGTGTTATTCAACCTTGTGTTGGAGAGACTGATGCGACACATCACTATCAGCGACAGAGGCACGATGAGAAGATATTTGCAACATGGTTTGAGAGCCACTGGTATTATATTTAATCAACCCATTCAGTATCTAGCATATGCAGATGATGTGGCAGTACTTGGAAGAACTCCGGAGGATGTCAAGAAGGCTTATATGTTACTATCAGGAGCATCACAAGATGCAGGACTGCATGTGAATGAATCCAAGACCAAGCATGTAGTGATGGAAAGAGAAAGGTCAATTCCTAGGAACCTAATAATGGAAGGATATAAATTTGAGCGTACATGGAATTTTAAATATCTTGGTTCCCTCATAACTGATGAGAACAGCAACTCTGAAGAAATTAAAGAGAGAATTAATGCTGGTAATATATGTTACTAGCAGTAGTGCCCGGCTTCGCCCGGTGGATTTATTTGTTTTATGGATGATAATGAATACTACTACAGAACTGGCACATGATACTTAAACTAATAGAATATATATAGTCTAATATAACTTTTTGTGGTGGTGGTAGGCCTAGTGCGAGTGATAAGTAGTACAGTATAATAGACGTAACATCCAGGTCTTTTTCCCGTAATGATAATAATGAACAGGGAAACGGCTATTTACTAACTACAGAACTTACACATGTAATTTAAAAACGGATTGAAAAATATGATTAGAAGGACGAGTAAGTGAAATAAACGACACTCCCTAGGGCCTATATCTCATCGGCTGTTAGAAATGTAGAGACCAACAGTGTCGTCATTTGTCGCATAGCACCATCGAAACATAATCAGAGCACTTTGGAAAACTTCGGCTGTACCGAGCTCGTGGGGGTAGAAATAGTGCTATTTATCACCACATAGCGCTGAAGGTTGATCGGAATAAATGAAAGTAAATTTGAAATTACCAACGCTTATAGCATTTGATAACCTCAATGTACTGCACCAACACCATCGCACTTATACAGAGGCATACTATTTTCATTATGATAACTGTTTTAAGGGGCCTAAGAAATCATTTTGAACTAATTTCTCCCCGTGCCCGCAATTTACAAGCAGCGCAAGATGTAACTATTTTTGCAATTCTGCACCAGAACATGGGTAGGGGCAGCGTGATGCAGCCTGCATTGCCAGTCAACAATAGACTTATTAAACTATTCTTACAGTTACACTGATGCGGACATGAATGGTTCTAGGGCCTTAAAACGTGGTTTTCAAGTTCAGTTTGTTTGTTATTCTAAATGTAGGGAATGGAGAAGGTTCTCCCAAATATCAGCAGGGTTTCAGGGGGTATGTAAAATTTCGTTCAATTAGGTGAAGTGGTGCAGATTTGAACTAAAGGGCCTAAATGCAGGGAACGGAGTGGTCTGTCCGATATTTAAAGTGGACAGTGTTACCCACTGGGTTCCAAAGGATAGGCTATGTATGCAAAATTTGGTTCAGATCAGTGAAACGGTGTAGATTTGTGCCAAAGGGCCTAAATGCAGGGAATGGGGTGGTCTGTCCGTAATTTCATGCAGACAGTGTTACTCGTCGGGATCCAAAGGGTAAGTATGTAAAATTTGGTTCAGATCGGTGAAACGGCGTAGATAGGTTCCAAAGGGCCTAAATGCAGGGAATAGAGTGGTGTGTCCGAAAGTTAAAGTGGACAGTGTTACTCGTCGGGTTCCAGAGGGTAAGTATCTAAAATTTGGTTCAGATCGGTGAAACGGTGTAGATTTGTGTCAAAGGACCTAATGCAGGGAAATTTAAAGTGGACAGTGTTACCCGCAGGGTTCCAAAGGGTAGTATACAAATTTTGGTCCAGATCGGTGAAACTATGTAGATTTGTGGTGTAACCGTTCGTCCTGGGGATGCGATGACCCATCTGCTATTACATCGCATTCCTGGAGTTCCAGGACAGAGCGGAGTTAAATGAACCTCTAGTCAAATAAGGAATGTGTCGGAAATTCAGCTGAGTTATCGAAAAAGCAGTGGGTAACACGAGACAAAGTATCTCTAGGGTCGTTACGGGCTTAAGTTTAAAAAATGCAAATATAAATGGGCGCCATCAACTGAATTCCTAGCAAACCATATCCTTTCCGGTTAAGCCTTAATCAAGACAAGGAAAGAAAAATGAAAATCACACCATCATCAGATCACAACTAAGATAAAAACAAATTTATTTCACTTTGATAGTCAGACAGACATTTTAAATAATCATCCTACCTGAGAGCATGGTCGAATGCCAACGTTAAATTGTCATTGTCCAAAAATCGAACCATCTCTTTTCTAATCAAAAATATTTCATCCACATAGAACAAGAAAAATCTCTAAAGTTCTCTTGGGTTCTCAGGATCACTGTAGCACTATGTCTTTCGTCACTGACATTTGTGATACCTGAGACCTAATTTCTCTTTAATTTAACATCATGAATGTGGATTTGAAAAAATTATTAATCTGTCTAAACATACACATATTATAATCACATATTTTCAACATCACGTAATTTATGGCTTGCATGGCATAATTCAAATGTTGAACACGTTAGAAAAATGCTCCTAAACATCGAATAATTAATTTACACTATTTACATTGTCATTAATAATTGCTTGTTCGTGAATTTCAGAAAATCCACTGCTCATTGGTTATCAACATCATCAAAGTTAAATATTTCTCACATTAATTCTCATCTCAAAATTCAACATATTCCTGTCAGAATCATTAACTCATCACCATTAAATCATTTAAATGAAAATTATTATCATTACTTCATTATACTTTCTAATTATTCACACACTCTTATTTCATCATTTCCTTCAGATTAAATCATCTTAAATCATCAATACAAATTGTTTAATTCCTCAACTCAAGTTGCAATTTCTTAAATTATCTCTCAATTAAATTTATTTAATTCCATATAAATTCATTAATCATCAGCTTCTTTAATTAATTATCGCCTTCTAATTCAGTTATTCATCATCTATCCAATCATCTATTAATTTATTTAAATCAGTTTATTTATTCAATCTCTAATTCATCCATTTATTTAATTCGTTGATTTATTCCAAAATTTAATTTATCAATTTATTTAAATTTTATTCTTCCGGTTATTTAGATTTTTATTATTTCATCTAGTCATTCTGATTTTTATTTCATTAGGTCAGATCATTAATATGCTTAATTTTCAGATTATTATTTCATTAATTATTATTATCAGAAAATCTTGTATTATCAACTTTATTTATTTGTTTAATTTCCTAACAAATTGTTTAATATGGGTTATGGAACGTTGTCTTACAGTTTTATCACTTCCAAGTTATATCTCGTATTTAATTATCATGCCAAAAAATATTATTGCCTTCACGACATCACGTTGGATCTGACTATCCACAACTACATTATATATCCTCACATCTTCAAATATCACATTTGAATACCACAATTATTCCACAAAACTCCATAAATATTCAGCATACAGCCTGAATCTCAACAATTACGCTAGACTGGGTTCGACAACCTCATGTCTGCCTCAAAATACATTAGCAACATTGCAACTATCACTTGGCAACTTCCACAAAATGCCTATCACAAACTTCACTTAACCATGTTGCATGATCTACAAAAAATATATAACTGGCTTAAAATTATCAACGCACACAATCTCCAATAACTGTAATTAATCTGATCACATCTAGACAACTTCTTAAACAATTGGAAAAAATATTACCTTAGTAATTCAAGATCTGCTTTCAAATAGCATAAATTCTCTTACAATTCTTATAATTCACATCACAGAAAAACACCAATGTGCTATAATCTCTCATATCAAAATCTGCAATACTGATCTGCCTTAAAATAAATCGGACCATTAATGATTCATCTTACAAGATTCAATTACTTTAAATCCTTCTCAAAGGTATCAAACACAATTATAAAAATCATCAAAAGCATCAGCTGTAACAGCTGTTAAACTGAAAGTACTCTCAAAAGAGTATAGCAACAAAATATTGGATTGGCAAACAAGAATTACAAATGTAACCCTGCTAACATTTATCTTTACTTTATTTAACAAAAAATCGACAGATATGTGACTAGTAGTTCCTTGTTTGATCCTCTTAAAACTCAAGTACACTCGGATGATAAAAATGAGTCCCTCAATGGCAAGTAAGATGAGTAACCACCGTACAATCGTGTAAATACGAAAGACCTCGCCCCGTCGACTAACATGATAGTGCCCTGAACGATGGGTAAGATGAGTAACCACCATACAATCGTATAAATACGAAAGACCCCATCTCGAAGACTAAATGAGTGAATGTACCAGATAGGAATCAACAAGTCTCTAGTTGTCATATAAAAGCGATATTCATTCACTAAAGTGAATAACATCTTAATATCTCCAAACAATCCAATGGAAAAAATCCCTACTGATGAATAATACACACTCGCTAGTATGCAATGAACTGACGAAGTAATATAGATAATCAAATGCAGATCACGAGCTCGAAATACTCGTTACACAAAAACAACTATTCATGAAAACTATCCTTGCTGGAAAAATGTCTAAAAGACCAAACATCTGCTTAATAAAGCCAACCAATGGCGAGAATTTCGTATAATGATGCCTGCCATATCATATGGTCACGCCATATTCTAGCAAATTCGAAGCATATAAAGTCAAAGCCATGTTTAAATAATCGTATCACTCCTATTAGAAAAATATACATGTGTGCCCAGTATTCATGAAAATAATCGTATCAGGAAGTTATAACTCTTACAGTACCTTTTCATAATCAGCTGTTATTAAATTTCAAAGATCGTCGATTTTCCTTATGTAATGAATTTCTCGAAAGATTGGCGTGAATATCATTCCACCCACGCAATGACGATTGCCTTCAAATCCGAAGTGAATCAGCTGGTGGACCTCCTCCTCGTCAGGAATCGAATCCATCGCTCTGTGGTGCCATCGCGTCTCTGTCTGCGTTTACTCCGACATGATGAACTTCTGGTTATCCATAGCGGATATTGTCCAAATCTTCTCGAAAAAGTTCATAGAAACAGCGGACCCCCTATTCCTCTTCTACGTTACGCCACTGTTCCATGCAATGTTCGGTTTGAATGTTGAAAGTTCAATTTCCAATAACTGCTAAGTCTCACTTTCATAAAATAAAATTTTATATGAGAGTGTCTAAGTTTATGAAACACCCTGTAGCTGTGTTCGTACTCGGTAATTTATAACACTTCATAAGAAATAATTGCATTAATGCACGTGTTAATGTTCAGAAGTGCATATGCTTGAAACATTTCATTTGCCTAAAATTGTTAATGTTACTTGGTATGCGTTATGAAATGCACCCTTCTACGTCATCCTGACATTCCTCTTGACTCGATCTGAGCGCTATCTTTTCTTAACTCTTCCTATAATCTCAACTATGGCTTAATGTCTGCTGGCGTAGCCGATAGCCTCAACTAGGTATCGGGTACATCTCTCCCGTACATCTCCTTTTTTTAAATCAGGATTGAGAAAAAAAATACACTCTCAGGCATTCTATATATTACACATGTACACGATAGCTCTACAATCCTCTTATTCAGCATGATGGTACTTTCTGACTCTCAACAATGATGATTGACTTCCAATGATTAGCATCTTGATTCTGTATTACTTTGACGTCTATTTCTTCCTTCGCCACTCGTGCTTGCTCGATTGACATCTCTGACTCCTCCTCGGGTGGTGTACTAGGCTGTCTACATTCTTGCCTCGATCTCTCATATTCACGATTATCTCGTCTTTCATTTGGCTCATTTCTTCGGCCATCCTGCCTGTCGTTCCGATTATACTGTTGACCTTGGCTCCAGTTGTTTCTACCACGATATCTATTGTTGTATCGATTCCTATCTTGGTATCTGGAATTCTGATTATAATTTCTGTATCGGCTGTCTCTTGCTTCCTGATCGTATGGCCTCTCATATGGTCCTCTATATCGATCATTTCCACGAAAGTTACGGATGTTTCCTCGATTTCCTTCGTTCCTTCTGTTTTCCCAGGAATCTCTTCTGTCCGTCTGAGCTGCGTTATCAACGACTACCGCATTCACCTCTTGCGTGTTTCGATTGTCGTTTCTTGCATTTCTAGGCGTAACTTGAGCGCTTGTATAGTCTAATCGCCGTAAAATGTCGTCTTAGTGCTCAAGTGTGTTTGCTCCCGACGCTATAAGTGATCGCTGTACCTCAATCGGTAACTGTCTAGCTATAGCTTGCAAAAGCTCTTCTTCAGGCAATGGAGGAATCAGAAACTGTAATTTAGCCAACCGTGACGTAAAATAATTGGCATAATGCGTCGGATGTGATGTAGAATAACGCTTCGAGTACATTTCTTCTCTTACGTTCAGTTGATCCTCTGCACTCCAAAATCTCCTTAAGAATGCTATTGCAAATTGCTCCATATTCGCAAAATTGCTTCTGAATGCTCTAAACCAAGTTAACGCAGACCCGTCTAAGGCGCGTTCGACTATCCTTAGTTCTCTCTCCTTGGCTACTCTGTGTTCCGCCATGTAGTCTCGAATATCTCGCAGAAATTCGACTGGTGTGACTCCTGTATTTCCAGAAAACTTCCTCGGCTTGTCATCCAGATTTCTGATAATGGTAACTGGACCTGAGTATCGTTCACTTGTACCCAACGTACTCCTATTCGAACTCGGATTATCCTGAGGGATTGAACTTGCCCTTTCGAACGTCACATTCTGTTGCGTTTGACGGTCTTCTCCCATGCTAACTTCTTGATTACTCATACTGCGGTCTATCGCTGTCTGATTTATCGATATTTCCCCTGATGTAATATTTTGACTGGTGAAACTATTAATCATAGATTCTAGTTTAGTTATCCTATCTTCTGCCAATTTCTCTACGGTCTTGACCTGAGTCTTCAACTCATCCAACGACGTAACATTCTGCGTTTTGTTACTCTCGTCTAAATCGTTTTTCAACTTATCTATCTTGTCTTCGCATGTATTCTTTACTGACGCGACTTGTTCCTTTAACAGATCAACATCTGTCCTAAATAGAGTTGAATCTATCTTCATCGCTTCCTTGTTCTCCGTAAATCTCGCTTCTAAGTTCGCCATACCTGCGATTAATTTCTCATCTAATCCTGCACGTTTTTCTTTTGCTTCGGCATCGACCTCACTATACCGTTCTTCCACGATTGCACCGACTCTCTTTTTGAATAAAGCTAAGTTTTCATCAACCTTTTGCTCTATATCATCATCCATTTTCCTAATATCTTTCTGCAATTGATTCTCTAATGATTTTAAATTAGAATTAACCTCTCCTAAGACTTCCTCTTTAACGGTCCCAATTACTGACTTTAAATCTTTGATCTCATTACCTAGATTCACCTCTAGACCTTTGATTTTAGTTTCGAAAGATACTTCGGTAGACCACTCTTGAATTTTGCCTACATCTGCCACTAAACCATCAATGTCGAATCTCAACTTCGATACATCCGATTTAATGTCTTTCTGTATAGACATAACGTCTGTTCTTAAAGTAAGAATGTTTTCTTCTCCTCTACTTTCTAATTCAATAATATTCTTTCTTAATATTTGAACATTTTCCTCTCCTTTCATATTTACTGCAATTATATCTAATTGTAAAGTCTTAAGCATTTCATCATTCTTTAAAGTTAATCTATTCTCTAACCTAGTTAACTTGTT
Source organism: Meconema thalassinum (assembly GCA_946902985.2). NCBI lineage: Eukaryota > Metazoa > Arthropoda > Insecta > Orthoptera > Tettigoniidae > Meconema > Meconema thalassinum. Next base: position 1,328,331,849 of record OX336389.2, read on the forward strand.
TTCTAACTCTGTGTTAGTTTCTTCACTACGAGCTTGTAATTTCTCTTCCAATGATTTGAAACTATCCTTCAAGTTAGCTTCACTAGCTTTCAAATGACTTTCAGTACTAGTCTGTATTCTAGTCTCCAATGACTTTAAATTATCTTCATTATTTGACTGTAACCTAGTCTCTAATGACTTTAAATTGTCTTCACTAGTTGACTGTAATCTAGTCTCTAATGACTTTAAATTATCCTCACTATTTGACTGTAATAATTTTAAATTTTCTTCATTACTAGTCTGTAATCTAGTCTCTAATGACTTTAAACTGTCGTTCAGATTGCCTTCGTTACTAGCCTGTAATGCTTGCACATTTTCTTTACATCTAGCTTCTAACCTAGCTTCTGAACTATTTATCTGTTCTTTAACTTCCGTTTCCACTTTAGAAATAGTTTCTGCAATACCAGACATACCACTCTGTAACTCTCCTAACACCTTAGCTAAATCTTCCGGCAACATAATTATATTTTCAATAGACGTTTTATTCAGAGACGTTAGACAACAACACATCACAATGTCTCAATTCCTGCATTCACTTGGGTATAAGAAAAAATGACTTATAACTAACATGATATAATACTAATACGATTAACATGAACACTGGAATGGGCACACAAGTATATTGTCTGACTAAGTTTAATAAATTTTGTAACACAATTAAATGAACTTGAGATCAATCTCTCAGTAATCTAAATCTGATGTGATTCCATAGAATAAACAAAATCGAGCCCCACAGGTGGGTAAAGCCAATTCTCCCTCTCTCTCTGTACCCGTTCGTCCTGGGGATGCGATGACCCATCTGCTATTACATCGCATTCCTGGAGTTCCAGGACAGAGCGGAGTTAAATGAACCTCTAGTCAAATAAGGAATGTGTCGGAAATTCAGCTGAGTTATCGAAAAAGCAGTGGGTAACACGAGACAAAGTATCTCTAGGGTCGTTACGGGCTTAAGTTTAAAAAATGCAAATATAAATGGGCGCCATCAACTGAATTCCTAGCAAACCACATCCTTTCCGGTTAAGCCTTAATCAAGACAAGGAAAGAAAAATGAAAATCACACCATCATCAGATCACAACTAAGATAAAAACAAATTTATTTCACTTTGATAGTCAGACAGACATTTTAAATAATCATCCTACCTGAGAGCATGGTCGAATGCCAACGTTAAATTGTCATTGTCCAAAAATCGAACCATCTCTTTTCTAATCAAAAATATTTCATCCACATAGAACAAGAAAAATCTCTAAAGTTCTCTTGGGTTCTCAGGATCACTGTAGCACTATGTCTTTCGTCACTGACATTTGTGATACCTGAGACCTAATTTCTCTCTAATTTAACATCATGAATGTGGATTTGAAAAAATTATTAATCTGTCTAAACATACACATATTATAATCACATATTTTCAACATCACGTAATTTATGGCTTGCATGGCATAATTCAAATGTTGAACACGTTAGAAAAATGCTCCTAAACATCGAATAATTAATTTACACTATTTACATTGTCATTAATAATTGCTTGTTCGTGAATTTCAGAAAATCCACTGCTCATTGGTTATCAACATCATCAAAGTTAAATATTTCTCACATTAATTCTCATCTCAAAATTCAACATATTCCTGTCAGAATCATTAACTCATCACCATTAAATCATTTAAATGAAAATTATTATCATTACTTCATTATACTTTCTAATTATTCACACACTCTTATTTCATCATTTCCGTCAGATTAAATCGTCTTAAATCATCAATACAAATTGTTTAATTCCTCAACTCAAGTTGCAATTTCTTAAATTATCTCTCAATTAAATTTATTTAATTCCATATAAATTCATTAATCATCAGCTTCTTTAATTAATTATCACCTTCTAATTCAGTTATTCATCATCTATCCAATCATCTATTAATTTATTTAAATCAGTTTATTTATTCAATCTCTAATTCATCCATTTATTTAATTCGTTGATTTATTCCAAAATTTAATTTACCAATTTATTTAAATTTTATTCTTCCGGTTATTTAGATTTTTATTATTTCATCTAGTCATTCTGATTTTTATTTCATTAGGTCAGATCATTAATATGCTTAATTTTCAGATTATTATTTCATTAATTATTATTATCAGAAAATCTTGTATTATCAACTTTATTTATTTGTTTAATTTCCTAACAAATTGTTTAATATGGGTTATGGAACGTTGTCTTACAGTTTTATCACTTCCAAGTTATATCTCGTATTTAATTATCATGCCAAAAAATATTATTGCCTTCACGACATCACTTTGGATCTGACTATCCACAACAACATTATATATCCTCACGTCTTCAAATATCACATTTGAATACCACAATTATTCCACAAAACTCCATAAATATTCAGCATACAGCCTGAATCTCAACAATTACGCTAGACTGGGTTCGACAACCTCATGTCTGCCTCAAAATACATTAGCAACATTGCAACTATCACTTGGCAACTTCCACAAAATGCCTATCACAAACTTCACTTAACCATGTTGCATGATCTACAAAAAATATATAACTGGCTTCAAATTATCAACGCACACAATCTCCAATAACTGTAATTAATCTGATCACATCTAGACAACTTCTTAAACAATTGGAAAAAATATTACCTTAGTAATTCAAGATCTGCTTTCAAATAGCATAAATTCTCTTACAATTCTCATAATTCACATCACAGAATAACACCAATGTGCTATAATCTCTCATATCAAAATCTGCAATACTGATCTGCCTTAAAATAAATCGGACCATTAATGATTCATCTTACAAGATTCAATTACTTTAAATCCTTCTCAAAGGTATCAAACACAATTATAAAAATCATCAAAAGCATCAGCTGTAACAGCTGTTAAACTGAGAGTACTCTCAAAAGAGTATAGCAACAAAATATTGGATTGGCAAACAAGAATTACAAATGTAACCCTGCTAACATTTATCTTTACTTTATTTAACAAAAATTCGACAGATATGTGACTAGTAGTTCCTTGTTTGATCCTCTTACAATCTCAAGTACACTCGGATGATAAAAATGAGTCCCTCAATGGCAAGTAAGATGAGTAACCACCGTACAATCGTATAAATACGAAAGACCTCGCCCCGTCGACTAACATGATAGTGCCCTGAACGATGGGTAATATGAGTAACCACCATACAATCGTATAAATACGAAAGACCCCATCTCGAAGACTAAATGAGTGAATGTACCAGATAGGAATCAACAAGTCTCTAGTTGTCATATAAAAGCGATATTCATTCACTAAAGTGAATAACATCTTAATATCTCCAAAACAATCCAATGGAAAAAATCCCTACTGATGAATAATACACACTCGCTAGTATGCAATGAACTGACGAAGTAATATAGATAATCAATTGCAGATCACGAGTTCGAAATACTCGTTACACAAAAAAAAAACTATTCATGAAAACTATCCTTGCTGGAAAAATGTCTAAAAGACCAAACATCTGCTTAATAAAGCCAACCAATGGTGAGAATTTCGTATAATGATGCCTGCCATATCATATGGTCACGCCATATTCTAGCAAATTCGAAGCATATAAAGTCAAAGCCATGTTTAAATAATCGTATCACTCCTATTAGAAAAATATACATGTGTGCCCAGTATTCATGAAAATAATCGTATCAGGAAGTTATAACTCTTACAGTACCTTTTCATAATCAGCTGTTATTAAATTTCAAAGATCGTCAATTTTCCTTATGTAATGAATTTCTCGAAAGATCGGCGTGAATATCATTCCACCCACGCAATGACGATTGCCTTCAAATCCCAAGTGAATCAGCTGGTGGACCTCCTCCTCGTCAGGAATCGAATCCATCGCTCTGTGGTGCCATCGCGTCTCTGTCTGCGTTTATTATTATTATTATAATTATTGCCTTTATTGGTGGCGCAGTTAGGGCTCTTGGCCCTCTCTTACACTTAACCACATTAATACAATACAATAAACATATTATGGCGACAAAATTAAACTATAATAATTGACATTGATCATGACTTGCACACTCTCATTCACTCATCCAGTCATACTTGTTGTCGGTCAGCAATGTTCAGCAGGCTGCCCCAGCAGGTGGTCTTGAATTTAGATAGTGAGGTGGTACCCCTGACACTGGCTGGAAGGGTATTCCACAGCCTAGACCCCACCACATGAAAAGAGTTATTGTATATAGAGGAGCGATGAATAGGAATGGAGAGGGAAGAACCAGAGCGTGTATTATTACCATGGAAAGAAGACAAGTACTTGAATTTATTTGATAAGTATAGTGGTCTATCGTCAGACAATAATCGGAAAATCTGGACAAGAATGTGATATGAACGACGTAGTTCAGGTTTCAGCCAGGAAAGAGCGCAATAATAGGGAGTGATATGTCTATCATAGGTCAGATCGTAGATAAATCGTATGCAAGAGTTCAGAGCTCGTTGAAGTTTCAAAGTTAATGTTTTGGTTGCGTCTACAAGAATAACGTCACAGTAGTCAAGAATAGGAAGTATTAGTGTCTGTATGAGTAGGATTCTTACTTTGAATGGTAAAATATCTTTTTTTCTTTTGAGGGAGTGGAGCGTTGCGAAAATCTTCTTGCATACATTCTGTACATGTTCAGACCAGTTAAGAGTCTGATTTATTATCACACCTAGATTTTTCACTGTAGGACAGTATGGAATTTCATTGTTGTTCAGTACAATTGGGGGAATAATTTGATCTCGGAGTGACGTCAATAGTTTTTGAGAGCCAATTATGATAACTTGTGTTTTGGATGGATTCAGAAGAAGGGAATTTTCCTGAGAATATTTTCCAAGTCGTTGAAGGTCAGCGTTGATAGTTTCAATTGTCAATGGAATGTCATTTGTCTTGCAGTGGGAGTATATTTGCAAATCATCTGCATATAGGTGATATTTGCAATTTTTCAAATTAGATGAGATGTCATTGATATATAGTACAAAAAGCAAGGGCCCTAATACACTACCCTGTGGGGCGCCTGACTTTCTGCTTAGCCACTGAGAAGTTTTATCCTGGGTTACAACACGTTGCTGGCGATTATTCAGGTATGATGCGAAAAAGTTAATTGTCTGCTGGTCGAAGTAATAAAATTCCATCTTTTTCAATAGTGTCTGAGTATTTATGGTGTCAAAAGCACTGCTGAAGTCGAGAAGGGTGAGGATTGTCACCAGTTTTTGGTCCATTGCGTGTCTAATGTCGTCAGTCACTTTGAGTAATGCTGTTGCGGTGCTATGTCCCTTCTTGAAACCTGATTGCAGAGGGTCTAAAAGAGAACGGCTATTCAAATATTCAAGTACTTGCTCATGAACCAGACGCTCGAGGGCTTTTGAAAGTGCAGGTAGAATGGATATTGGCCGATAGTCAGATGGAGATAAAGGTTCGGTTTTCTTAGGAATAGGGATGACATTGGCTTGTTTCCATAGGGAGGGAAAGGTGTTAGTTGTAAGACTATGGTTGAATATGTGAGTAATAATTGGTAGAACGGCACCGATGATATTATGTATGAAGGATATGGGAATATCATCAACTCCTCTCGCTTTTGATTTTATGGAATATAGTACCTTTTTTACTTTGTCTGCCGTAACCGGATGGAAAGTAAAGAGCGGGTGGTCAGGTAGTGGGTGAAAAGAATCATGGGGTGTTGAATTAGTTGGTACTCTCTCTTCAGTGAAATATTCATTTAACTCATCAAGCGGTATGTCTGGTACATGTGTCTGTTGCTGCTGTTTGCCTATACCTAGAGAACGCATATTATTCCAGGCATTCCTTGTATTCATCTTCTTTGTCACGTTTTGTATGTAGGAGAATTTGGCGTTTCTTACGAGCTGCTTAATACGATTTCTGAGTACACGATAATTTTCAAAATCAGTTTCGTCACGGGTACGTTTAAAACGCCGGAATAGTGCATCACGCTGTGCCATCATACTTTTAATGTTATCATTTAACCATGGGCATGCTGGGCGAGTAACTTTGATCGAATGTTTAGGGGCATGTTTGTCATACAGACTAATAATAAGAGAATTTAACTTGTTTACTTTTGCGTCAATGTTATCTAAGAGTAATATGTCATTCCAGGGAAGGTTGTATGCGTCATGTTTTAAGTCATCCATATTAATATTTTTCATGTTTCTAGTGATAATATATTTAGGTGTGTACTTAGGCACACGTAGGGAGTACGATAGGTAAATTAGGTCATGGGTGGAGATAGATGGTACGGGTATTTGCCCGAAAGTTTCAACTCTGTCGAGATTGCTTGTCACAAGATGGTCAATCAATGTATGTGATTCGTATTTATCAGAGTAAATGTGGTTTGTAGGTTCTAGGGGAAGAATAGTCATGTCGCAGGAAGCGAACAGGTTTTTTAATTGTTTGGTCTCATACGTCTGTGTCAGTAAATTGGTATTGTAGTCACCCACGGCTATTACGTGTTCGTAGCTTGGAAGTAAGTCGAGCAAGCGGTTTTCAAATTCACTCATGTTTGTTATTCTTGGCGGCTTATATACAACAGCTACCAGAGTCTTTTGTTGGCCAACAATTACTTCAACAAACATGAATTCCGGTCCTGGTTGTGTGCTAAGTGTTGATACACATATTACCCGTCTTTTTAAGTCGCTTCTACAGTACATGGCAACCCCGCCTGCTCGCCTCCCATCATTTCTGTCATGACGTTCCAGCGAGTACCGATTTAGTTCCACCATGCTAGACGGGATGTCAGGTTTTAACCAACTTTCACTTATGCAGAGGATGTGGATATTGTTTTCGTTTATTATTGCCTGTATTTCGTCGTGATGCGCAACCAGCGACAGAGCATTAATATGGCAACATTGTAATGAATGTTTGGATGAGGAAAGTGCCTGTTTTAGAAGAAAGCCAGTGGTGTAAGGGGAGGGAGGGGGTTGGTGTGGGCTAGGCTGGCCAAGGTCAGTTAGCTCATTCATACAATAGCTCAGCTGGGTAACGGGAGATATATCTTAAAATAGAAGAAACCTACCTGGACCTCCCGCTGCACACTGCCGACCGCAACCAACGCACACACACATACACACACACACTTATTACTAAACTTGTCTAATATAAACATTACGCACATGTTCATTTCACTTCACTCTAATATCCCGCATTAGCTCAACGTTTTCCAGCTCCCTAAATGTGGTGACGGTCTTCTTAGTTCCATCAGGGAGGTGTATTAAAACGCGGCCGTCCTGGGTCCAGACTCGGGTGGGTCCGAAGTGGTCTCTCGCTGCATTTAGGATAGTTTTCCGGGTTTTTGTGAGGGATTCAGTAATAAGAATCTTGCTTCCCTTTAGGAGGCGCTTGGACTTCCAGATGCGATCTCGCTCGTGGTAGCGGAGGAATTTTACAATAATAGGGCGTTTCCCAGTGGCTACCACTTCAGCTGCTGTTCGCTGCGGCCGCCCAATCCTGTGACATCTATCCAGGCTCTCCATAGGGAGGTCCACGTTCAACTTCGTCTTGATTGTGTCCCTCACCTTCTCGTACACATCTTCCTCAGGGTCCTCGGCGATCCCGTGGATGAGAAGGCAGTTTCTCCGGCTGTATTGCTCTCCTTCGTCCAGCAGCTCCTCGTGGTGGTCAATTCTCCTCTCCAGCTTGCTCAGTTCTTCTTTAAGCACAGCGAGTTCGGAGGTAACAGTGCTTCGGAACTCGCGAAAATCACGAGTAAGCGACTCTAGGGAGTCTTGACCCGGGTTGGCAGCACTGTTCAACAACTCCGACATGAACTTCTGGTTATCCATAGCGGATATTGTCCAAATCTTCTCGAAAAAGTTCATAGAAACAGCGGACCTCCTATTCCTCTTCTACGTTACGCCACTGTTCCATGCAATGTTCGGTTTGAATGTTGAAATTTCAATTTCCAATAACTGCTAAGTCTCACTTTCATAAAATAAAATTTTATATGAGAGTGTCTAAGTATATGAAACACCCTGTAGCTGTGTTCGTACTCGGTAATTTATAACACTTCATAAGAAATAATTGCGGAAGCCTCCGTGGCTTAGGCGGCAGCACGCCGGCCTCTCACCGCTGGGTCCGTGGTTCAAATCCCGGTCACTCCATGTGAGATCTGTGCTGGACAAAACGGAGGCAGACAGGTTTTTCTCCGGGTACTCGGGTTTTCCCTGTCAAAATTTCATTTCAGCAACACTCTCCACTATCATTTCATTTCATCTGTAATTCATTTAATCATTGCCCCAGAGGAGTGCGTCAGGCCTCGGCAGCCGGCACAGTTCCTATCCTCGCCGCTAGATGGGGGCTTCATTCATTCCATTCCTGACCCGGTCGGAGACTGGAAGCAGGCTGTGGATTTTCATTTTCATAAGAAATAATTGCATTAATGCACGTGTTAATGTTCAGAAGTGCATATGCTTGAAACATTTCATTTGCCTAAAATTGTTAATGTTACTTGGAATGCGTTATGAAATGCATAGTCGTAATGTCATTGAAAAACTATGTTTATTCGAAGTTCACAGTTGCAGTATCTCGTAACTATCTGCTTGTATAATTCAAATGCTGAATAAACGTTCCAACTCAATGTTATAATGAAGTTCAGCTTCTGTCATAATGCTTGCGTATAAGATTGGAAATAACCCGCTCGCCCCTACTGCAATGCTCTAGAATCATCTCAGCCTAAAGCTGGCCTCGCCATGCCGCTCTACTATGCTGTTCTGCGTTTCCAAATTGCAGCTTGAAATGAGTTCTCCAACTCGATTTACAGTTCTGTTCTAAACCCCGGCCTTCTCATGCCTGCTTGGCCCGTACAGCTGGTTCTGTAACCGGTCTTCACGCTGCCTACTGCGGTTGTCCGCCCGGCTCACTGACCTACTTTTCGTTCGCTGCTTGGTGAAGTTAAAACTGTCGCTTTCACTTTCCGTGACAAAAGCTGTTCGCTGCACGACCTTAACCATACGCTCGGCGCATGTCCCACTCAGCTCGCTGTCTGACCTCGACTGCCGTGCTAACTGTACTTGACTCCTCTGCTTACAGAGCTCGACTGCTTGGCTCACTGAGCTCGACTGACTGTCTCTGGACTGCATTGACCTGAACCTCCCTGGCGCAGTCACGTGACGTTCTCCCCACCTCTGTGGTCTTGCGTCACAAATATAATCTCGAACCCCGATCATCTCGGCTATTAAGTTATAAAATAACTTAAGGGTTATCTGACTTCCTTCAAATTATTTCCACATATAATGCTTGTTATATCTTCTCTTCTGAGATATTTAAATACCATGTTCCATATAGATCTTAATAAAACTTCATATTTCCATCCATAATTCCATCTGCTTACAGCTGTCAGTGTCTTCTTAATCCTAGACCTTCTACGTCATCCTGACATTCCTCTTGACTCGATCTGAGCGCTATCTTTTCTTAACTCTTCCTATAATCTCAACTACGGCTTAATGTCTGCTGGCGTAGCGGATAGCCTCAACTAGGTATCGGGTACAGTGCCAAAGGCCTTATAGCGGGGAATGGAATGGTGTGTCCGAAATATAATATGAACAGTGTTACTCGCAGGGTTCCAAAGGGTAAGTATACAAATTTTGGTTCAGATCATGCAGTTGTGTAGAGTTGTGCCAAAGGGCCTAAATGCAGGAAATGGAGTGGTCTGTCCAAAATTATAAGTGGACAGTGTTACTCGCAGCCGTATGTGGAAAATGCAGTTGGTGACTATCAATGTGGATTTCGCCAAGGAAGAGCTACTACGGATCAGATTTTCACAATCCGACAGATACTTGAAAAATGTAAAGAATTTGGAATTGATACACACCATCTTTTCATTGATTTTAGGTCAGCTTATGACAGTATTGACAGAAATATTCTCTATGTAGCAATGGAAGAGCTAGAGACCCCTAAGAAACTGATCACTCTTGTGAAAGCTACCATGAACAATACTAGGAGTCAAATTAAGATACAGAACATGATATCAAATGATGTAACGACCAAGAATGGAGTTAGGCAGGGAGATGCATTATCATGCCTTTTGTTCAATATAGTTTTGGAGAAGGTTATTAGAGATTCAGGAATCAACACGAGAGGAACCATCCTTTATAAATCTGTTCAAATTTTGACATACGCAGATGATATCGATATAATTGCAAGAACACCAAGAGCAATGAGAGAAGCTTCCACTAGCTTTGAAAAAGCAGCAAGAAAGATGAATCTACAGATAAATGAAGAGAAAACTAAGTATGTGTCCGTAACCAAGAAAGAATACCCTAGTGGCTCCACATGCATAGAAATTGATTCTTATAGGCTAAGTTTGATGTTGTGCGTAGCTTTACCTAATTTGGATGAGAAGTTAATTCCAAGAACAATGTTAGCTCTGAAATCCAGAAGCGTATACTGTCTGCTAACAAGTGTTATCATGGCCTCAAAAAGCATCTGAAGTCCAAGCTGTTGTTCAGGAAAACTAAAGTCCAAATGTATAAAGTTTTAGTAAAGCCTGTATTAACATATGGTGCTGAGACATGGACACTCTCAAAATCTAATGAAAGACAACCCGGTATTTTTGAAAGATGGATTTTGAGGCAAATGTTTGGGCCAGTGGAGGAAAACGGTGAATGGAGAAGAAGATATAACCATGAACTCTATGATTTATATAATGAACCAGATATTGTAAAATGTATAAAGATCAGAAGGTTGGAGTGGGCGGGACATGTGATGCGTGCTAATGACAGAATGATAAAGAGGATATTGAATGCAATGCCAGAAGGAAAAAGGAAAGTCGGAAGACCAAAGCTAAGGTGAGTAGATGGAGTGAGAGAGGATGTAAAGACAATTGGAATCAAGAATTGGAGGAGCTCAGCACTTAACAGGAAAGAATGGGGAAAACTTCTTCAGAAGGCCGAGGCCCACAGAGGACTGTCGTGCCAGTGATGATGACGAGTGTTACTCGCAGGATTGAGAGAAATTAAAAGAGCAAGGATCCGTTGGCTTGGAAATATTCAGCGTAAGCCGGAAAATCGGGCTGCGCGCCAGGTCTTCCAAAGTAGATCAAAAGGAGGAAGGTTAGTTGGACACCCAAGTAAACGCTGGCTGAATGGGGTCGAGGAAGACCAAAACTACCACTTACGGAAACGCAAATGGCCCTGGGGTTCACTCAGCCTACACCAGAAAAGAGTACCAGGGTAATTCCTGGGATTAAGGCGGCCAGGCATGGAGCTGACAACTCCATCCCATCTAGTGCCGATGTCACAAAAAGTGGAAGCCTCTACCTTCCACTACTCCCAGGGCATTAATGGCCTGTACGGAGTTGGCTTTGCTTTTTTTTGATAATTGTGGGGGGGGGGGGGGGGGCAGGCCAAGGTTCCTCGTGAGCTATAGCCCCACCGAGTAAGGTAAGATGGCAAAACGGAAGCTAGAGGTTAAGTAGACTAACATGTTCTACTGTATTACACATTAGACCACCGGCATGGCGATACGGAAGCTAGAGGTTAAGTAGTGCTAACATGTTCTAATAGACATTAGACCACCGGCATGGCGATACGGAAGCTAGAGGTTAAGTAGTGTTAACATGTTCTAATAGACATTAGACCACCGGCATGGCGATACGGAAGTTAGAGGTTAAGTAGTGCTAACATGTTCTAATAGACATTAGACCACCGGCATGGCGATACGGAAGCTAGAGGTTAAGTAGTGTTAACATGTTCTAATAGACATTAGACCACCGGCATGGCGATACGGAAGCTAGAGGTTAAGTAGTGCTAAAATGTTCTAATAGACATTAGACCACCGGCATGGCGATACGGAAGCTAGAGGTTAAGTAATGCTAACATGTTCTAATAGACATAAGACCACCGGCATGGCGATACGGAAGCTAGAGGTTAAGTAGTGCTAACATGCTATAATAGACATAAGACCACCGGCATGGCGATACGGAAGCTAGAGGTTAAGTAGTGTTAACATGCTACAATAGAGATTAGACCACCTGGGGGCGTGGTGGCTCAGCGGTCTAGCTGTATGCCTCTCACCAAGGCGGTCCGGGTTCGATTCCCGATCAATGCATGTGAGATTTTCGAAGTGAAATGCCATGTCCTGTGGTACGGATTTCACGTAAAAAGGAGGTCCCGTGGCTCATGATCTCAAGATTAACGGTCACGTTAAACTACAAGCTTCCGTCCTTCCTTTAAGATTAGACAACCGGCATGGCGATACGGAAGCTAGAGGTTAAGTAATGTTAGCATGTTCTAATAGACATTAGACCACTGGCATGGCGATACGGAAGCTAGAGGTTAAGTAATGTTAACATGTTCTAATAGACATAAGACCATCGGCATGGCGATACAGAAGCTAGAGGGTAAGTAGTGTTAACATGTTCTAATAGACATAAGACCACCGGCATGGCGATACGGAAGCTAGAGGTTAAGTAGTGCTAACATGCTATAATAGAGATTAGACCATCGGCATGGCGATACGGAAGCTAGAGGTTAAGTAGTGCTAACATGCTATAATAGAGATTAGACCACCGGCATGGCGATACGGAAGCTAGAGGTTAAGTAGTGCTAACATGTTCTAATAGACATTAGACCACCGGCATGGCGATACGGAAGCTAGAGGTTAAGTAGTGTTAACATGTTCTAATAGACATTAGACCACCGGCATGGCGATACGGAAGCTAGAGGTTAAGTAGTGCTAACATGTTCTAATAGACATTAGACCACCGGCATGGCGATACGGAAGCTAGAGGTTAAGTAGTGTTAACATGTTCTAATAGACATTAGACCACCGGCATGGCAATACGGAAGATAGAGGTTAAGTAGTGCTAACATGTTCTAATAGACATTAGACCATCGGCATGGCGATACGGAAGCTAGAGGTTAAGTAGTGCTAACATGTTCTAATAGACATTAGACCACCGGCATGGCGATAAGGAAGCTAGAGGTTAAGTAGTGCTAACATGTTCTAATAGACATTAGACCACCGGCATGGCGATACGGAAGCTAGAGGTTAAGTAGTGCTAACATGTTCTAATAGACATTAGACCACCAGCATGGCGATACGGAAGCTAGAGGTTAAGTAGTGCTAACATGCTATAATAGAGATTAGACCATCGGCATGGCGATACGGAAGCTAGAGGTTAAGTAGTGCTAACATGCTATAATAGAGATTAGACCATCGGCATGGCGATACGGAAGCTAGAGGTTAAGTGGTGCTAACATGTTCTAATAGACATTAGACCACCGGCATGGCGATACGGAAGCTAGAGGTTAAGTAGTGCTAACATGCTATAATATAGATTAGGCCACCGGCATGGCGATACGGAAGCTAGAGGTTAAGTAGTGCTAACATGTTATAATATAGATTAGACCACCGGCATGGCGATACGGAAGCTAGAGGTTAAGTAGTGCTAACATGTTATAATATAGATTAGACCACCGGCATGGCGATACGGAAGCTAGAGGTTAAGTAGACTAATATGCTCTATTACACATTAGACCACCGGCATGGCGATACGGAAGCTAGAGGTTAAGTAGTGCTAACATGTTCTAATAGACATTAGACCACCGGCATGGTGATACGGAAGCTAGAGGTTAGGTAATGCTAACATGTTCTAATAGACATTAGACCACCAGCATGGCGATACGGAAGCTAGAGGTTAAGTAGTGCTAAGATGCTATAATAGACATTAGACTATCGGCATGGCGATACGGAAGCTATTGGTTAAGTAGACTAACATGCTCTATTACACATTAGACCACTGGCATGGCGATACGGAACCTATAGGTTAAGTAGAATAACATGTTCTATTACACATTAGACCACTGGCATGGCGATACGGAACCTAGAGGTTAAGTAGAATAACCTGCTCTATTACACATTAGACCACCGGCATAGCGATACGGAAGCTAGAGGTTAAGTAGTGTTAACATGTTCTAATAGACATTAGACCATCGGCATGGCGATACGGAAGCTAGAGGTTAAGTAATGCTAACATGTTCTAATAGACATTAGACCACCGGCATGGCGATACGGAAGCTAGAGGTTAAGTAATGCTAACATGTTCTAATAGACATAAGACCACCGGCATGGTGATACGGAAGCTAGAGGTTAAGTAGTGTTAACATGCTACAATAGACATTAGACCATCGGCATGGCGATACGGAAGCTAGAGTTTAAGTAGTGTTAACATGTTCTAATAGACATTAGACCACCGGCATGGCGATACGGAAGCTAGAGGTTAAGTAGTGCTAACATGTTCTAATAGACATTAGACCACCGGCATGGCGATACGGAAGCTAGAGGTTAAGTAAAGCTAACATGTTCTAATAGACATAAGACCACCGGCATGGTGATACGGAACCTAGAAGTTAAGTAGTGTTAACATGCTACAATAGACATTAGACCATCGGCATGGCGATACGGAAGCTAAAGGTTAAGTAGACTAACATGCTCTATTACACATTAGACCACTGGCATGGCGATACGGAACCTATAGGTTAAGTAGACTAACATGCTCTATTACACATTAGACCACTGGCATGGCGATACGGAACCTAGAGGTTAAGTAGTGTTAACATGCTATAATAGAGATTAGACCACCGGCATGGCGATACGGAAGCTAGAGGTTAAGTAGTGCTAACATGCTATAATAGAGATTAGATCACCGGCATGGCGATACGGAAGCTAGAGGTTAAGTAGTGTTAACATGCTCTAATAGAGATTAGACCACCGGCATGGCGATACGGAAGCTAGAGGTTAAGTAGTGCTAACATGCTATAATAGAGATTAGATCACCGGCATGGCGATACGGAAGCTAGAGGTTAAGTAGTGCTAACATGCTATAATAGAGATTAGATCGCGGCATGGCGATACGGAAGCTAGAGGCTAAGTAGTGCTAACATGTTCTAATAGACATTAGACCATCGGCATGGCGATACGGAAGCTAGAGGTTAAGTAGTGTTAACATGCTCTAATAGACATTAGATCACCGGCATGGCGATACGGAAGCTAGAGGTTAAGTAGTGCTAACATGCTATAATAGATATTAGATCGCGGCATGGCGATACGGAAGCTAGAGGCTAAGTAGTGCTAACATGTTCTTATAGACATTAGACCATCGGCATGGCGATACGGAAGCTAGAGGTTAAGTTGTGCTAATGTTCTAATAGACATTAGACCACCGGCATGGCGATACGGAAGCTAGAGGTTAAGTAGTGTTAACATGCTATAATAGACATTGGATCACCGGCATGGCGATACGGAAGCTAGAGGTTAAGTAGTGCTAACATGCTATAATGGAGATTAGATCGCGGCATGGCGATACGGAAGCTAGAGGCTAAGTAGTGCTAACATGTTCTAATAGACATTAGACCACCGGCATGGCGATACGGAAGCTAGAGGTTAAGTAGTGCTAACATGCTATAATGGAGATTAGATCACCGGCATGGCGATACGGAAGCTAGAGGTTAAGTAGTGCTAACATGCTATAATAGAGATTAGATCGCGGCATGGCGATACGGAAGCTAGAGGCTAAGTAGTGCTAACATGTTCTAATAGACATTAGACCATCGGCATGGCGATACGGTAGCTAGAGGTTAAGTAGTGCTAATGTTCTAATAGACATTAGACCACCGGCATGGCGATACGGAAGCTAGAGGTTAAGTAGTGTTAACATGCTATAATAGACATTAGATCACCGGCATGGCGATACGGAAGCTAGAGGTTAAGTAGTGCTAACATGCTATAATAGAGATTAGATCACCGGCATGGCGATACGGAAACTAGAGGTTAAGTAGTGCTAACATGCTATAATAGAGATTAGACCACCGGCGTGGCGATACGGAAACTAGAGGTTAAGTAGTGCTAACATGCTATAATAGAGATTAGACCATCGGCACGGCGATACGGAAACTAGAGGTTAAGTTGTGCTAACATGCTATAATAGAGATTAGACCATCGGCACGGCGATACGGAAACTAGAGGTTAAGTTGTGCTAACATGCTATAATAGAGATTAGGCAAAGGGGATGGCGTTGTGGAAACTAGAAGTTAAGTAGTGCTAACATGCTATAATAGAGATTAGGCCAAGGGGATGGCGATGTGGAAACTAGAGGTTAAGTAGTGCTAACATGCTATAATAGAGATTAGACTATGGGGATGGCGATACGGAAGCTAGGCCCACATAACTAACTGCGCGGGCGGTGCAGTGAAGGAAGCAACATTTGCATGCAGCCGTGTGCGCTGGGAGGACTGCGCAGTAGTTCGGCCCAAATAGAGTTCAGTGGGCCCGGACAGACCTTCACCCTTTTGCCTTGAACTCTCATCCGCTGCTTCGTTTAAAGGGAGTGCAATTAACTGACAGCTGTCATTATGAGGCACCAAATTCATACGCACTGTAAAACATTGGAATGAACTCACAATTGCACTCTGAGAAGGTGGTAAATATGCACTGCCAATGGTAGGCTAACATTCGGCGTTAATTGTTATATAGAAATTATATTAGAACGTGATAATAGTGTCATCAGTGCGTAGACTGGTTTGGTTTAGCCATCCACGCTCCCTGTTCGAAGCACATTATTTGATCTCAATCCAACATCTGCACACTGCACCCGATGCAATCTCTTTAAAATATTGTGTTCTTAATCTTCCCCCTTCAGTTTCTTGTCCTTCATCTTTCCTTCCAAGATTACTTGTTTACTTCTGGGTGCTTTAGAATAAGACCTACCAACCTGTCTCTCTTTTCTATTAGTTGTTGTTAATTCCTGGGCTTGAGTCATCCTTGACATCAGCCACATGTACTTGTGTGTGTGTTGAATTAGTTTCATAACCTGTGCTTCTTTGGTGACTGTATCAGTGTGTTAGGGTCCAGGATAGGAGGAGGGTGCCCTGAGACTTGAAGATACCATCTTCGTACTTATCTGGAGGAATTGTTTGATAACCAGGCAAAGTAAAACAAAATGGCGCCAGTCAGTGCCGGGAGTAAAACACTTGATGTCCACATTTCCATCTTCCCGTTGCAGTGGCGATACGGGTCTTAAGTTAGAAACCATCGTGGAATTTACCTAGAGTATAAGTAGGAAATAATAATAATAATATTAATAATAATTAGAAGCAGAAGAAGAAGAAGAAACAAATAAAGAAAAAATATTTATATGTATTATTTAAAATAATAAATAATAATAATAATAACAATAATAATAATAATAATAAGCCCTGGTGCAGGACGCTTGATTTGACTCGTGGTGACGCGATAAGGTTGAAATGACTGATGAATCTCACAAGCACCCAGGCAGCGTGCTTGGGGAATTAAGTACACTAGGTTACCTGGAATCGAATCCGGGGACTTGCGTACCGAAGACTAACGTTCTATCCACTTAGACACGAAGTTAGAATAGGCCTATATTGTATTGGAGAGGAGTGACGAGCCCTCCGATAGTTTACCAATGAGAGCCAGCCAATTCAGCTGGCAGGTGGTGGGGAAAACAAGGAGACGAGCAGAACTGGCTCGAAAGGAACAAGCTAGAGGCTCCTGTCTTAAGCGATGAGGACTTGGGTCTAAGGCTG
The DNA here is from genome assembly GCA_946902985.2 of Meconema thalassinum. Classification (NCBI taxonomy): domain Eukaryota; kingdom Metazoa; phylum Arthropoda; class Insecta; order Orthoptera; family Tettigoniidae; genus Meconema; species Meconema thalassinum. Next base: position 1,328,349,454 of record OX336389.2, read on the forward strand.
GCTCAAGTTCCTTAACGGAGAGTTGGGCGGAGAGTGAGTGACGTTGGCCATCATTACACAAGGGTGTAGGTTCAATCCAGAATCTGTCTATAGTACTTTCGGTTGTTGAAATGCAACTGCCTGATGTTAGGAGAATTATCAACACGTTAAAGCTCCTCCCCAGGGCAAAATTTCGTATGCCAGCAAGGTTCCATTACAGTCTACCATATGCTAAATTACGATTTTGTATGACGACACTAGAGGTTATCACCTTTTATTCGATCGACCCACTGCACATCTACGAGTAAGACAGAGAAATTGCTGACACATCATAGTTTTATATGTTAGTTAGTGTTGTTTTAAACGGCGGAACAGCGAGGTCATCTGTCCCTCTTAACAAAGATAAAATTATAAAAAATTAGAACTAATATAACATTCAGAGTGGACGCCTAACTTAATGAAAAGACTTAAAAATAATAAAACAAAATTAAATAATGACTACTAATTATAATAAATAAAAATTCTGAATTTCAAAAAAGAACAAGCTCTTTATATGTTACAGGGAGGAGAGGGGGGGGGGGAGGGAGGGGGAGGGCCGTGAGGGCCTCTCACTAAGGCGGATTGGGCTCAATCCCCGGTCAATTCATGTGAGATTTTCGAAGTGAAATATCACGTCCTGTGGTTCGGATTCCACGTGAAATGGAGGTTCCGTGGCTCATGATGGCAACATCTGCGGTCACGTAAAACTACAAGCTTCCTTGTAAGTATACGAATATTTGTTGTTGTTGACTTATTTACGGGCTTTGCGACATCGTGTTCAAGTAGCCCCGTGATTTTGGGTGTTTGTAATTTGTCTGATAACCTGTCTTAATGCGATTGCTGTATTAGTGTGTGTATTTGTAAGTCAAGTGACGATTGGGGAGTAGACAGCCGTGGCCTTACGTTAGGAACCATCCCGGCATTTGTCTTGCGTTGAAGTGGGAAACCACGGAAAACCACTTCCAACATGGCAGAGGCTGAGTGTACCCCGTTCCAGCCCTCATACCAGAATTGAATTTCATGACAGAGCCATGAATTGAACCCGGACCTCCTGGCCGATAGCCAAAGAATATTTCAACCATTACTATTCGTCGACCACATCGTGGTGTATATCGGCAAGCGTTCTTGGCTGTCACTCCAGAGGTCTGGGTTCGATTCCCGGCTCTGATAAGAAATTTCAATTCTGGTGTGAGGGCTGGAACGGGGTAAACAGAGCCTCGCGGCGCAAAACTCAGAGGGTTTGATTCCCACCTCCATCATCCTGGATGTGGTTTTCTGTGGTTTACAACTTTTATTCCAGGCAAATGGTGGTATGGTTCCCAACTTGAGGCCACGGCAGCCTCCATCCCAATCCTATCTCCAGTTTTCAATTACACTCACCAGTAAAACCATCACAATAACGCTGGTTATCACACAAATTTCACACACACCCAAGTACACGGGGCTATATGACCACGATGTCGCAGCGCCTAAAATAAGCAACAACTACAGAGAGTTTAGTTTGTATGTAACGGAGACCCTCGCTTGCCCGCTCGCCCGCGTTGCACGCCTGTCTCCCGCCAGGCACTTCGCCGTTATGCGGTGCTCGCGCGGCACTGAGTCATTGAGTATAGGAATTTGTACTTAAATTTGTACTTCAATGTGATCCTTGACCAATTTTTTGACGAACTGACTTACGGAGAGCGATTGTCAAATTACTTTCAACAAGATTCTGCCACTGCTCACACTGCCGAAGCATCCATGACAGAATTGCGTCGCATTTTCGGTACGAGGATTGTAAGTCGGAACGTGTGGCCCCTGCGAAGCCCAGACTTATCACCATGTAATTTTTATTTGTGGGGGACGCTTAAAAATAGAGTGTATGCGAGAAACCCTCACACTATAAATGAGCTTAAAGACTATATTACAGCTGAAATACAGTCAATCGGTGCTGAGGAACTTCAGAGAGTAAATGCCAGTTTCATAAAAAGGTGCCAGTGATGTGTAGCAGTGAATGACGAACATTTTCAGCACCTGCTGTGAATTAGGTAAGTACAAATTCCTATACTCAATGACTCAGTGCCGCACCGGCGCCGCATAACGGCAAAGTGCGTGGCGGGAGACAGGCTTGTGCCACGGGCGAGTCGGCAAGCGAGGGTCTCCGTTACATACAAACTAAACTCTCTGTACATTACCATTCGTCCAGAAATTCATATCGCATGTATAAAGAAAGAACATAAATTGCAGCTAACTGCATGACTTAACATGTAGTTCCGTGAAGAATTAACAATCCTATTGTCATATATCCTCTGTTAATATACAACATTTAAGTTTGATTGCTGTAATAGATTTGATGACATTGAGAACCGCCTAAATATTTCGGATGGTCACCATGTTGGATTTTTATATATGTAGACCATAGAGTTTTGTACTATTACATGCCGATTATTACGTATGTGCATTATTCAAACTTCAATTGCATGATTAGGACACAAGAAACAAAAACGAGATTTTAAGATTTTGCACAGCCACCATTTGTGGTTATGAAGGCAATTGAAATAAATTATATATAAGTGGGTTAAAATGTGTATAAGCATTTACCGTACCAAGTTTCATTGCACTCGAATGGTTAAATCGCGAGACACGTCCATTTGAATATTGAAATTTCGCGTCGCCGCAATGTTGGATTTGTTCTCACCAGGTTATTGAAAACTTATGTTCATAGTCTTTATCAACATACAAAATGTCAGTTTGATTGTTGTCATAGATGAGTAGATGTTGACAACCGTCTAAATATTTCGGATGGTCACCATGTTGTATTTTTATATACAGGGTGATTCTCTATGTAGTTTACAACTTCAATCATAATTATTTATTGGAACCAGTTACAGACTTGTTTTATATGTCATTACATAGCAAAACACTTCAAGTTTTTTTTACAAATCCATTACGGCTCAATGTGTGCACCATTTGTCATCACGGACACATCCCAACAGAAGTTGATTTCCCGCCACGTATGAACCAGCATTTCCGGGGTAACAGAGGCGATGGCTGTTGTGATGCGATGTCACCGTTTATCAAGATTTGCAGGTAGGGGAGGGATGTACACCCTATCTTTCACAAAGCCCCACAGAAAGAAGTCCAGTGGTGTGTAATCTGGGTACCGTGGTGGTCAGGTAATTGTTTCTCTCGAAACAGCGCAGGAAACTTCACTTTGGGGCTGTCACGTGGTGCCCATGTGGTTTTTCCATGCCCCAAATACGACAATTGTGTTGACTCGGCCAGAAAGGTGCAACGTTGATTCATCGCTGAAGACCACATTGTTCAAGAATGACTCATCACGGCTAATGCGATCCATCATTTCAACACTGAATTTATGTCGGGTATGTTTATCCGCTTCCCTTAGTGCTTGAACCAAGGGCAATCGGTATGCATTCATGACCAAATGTCGACGCAACACCCGCAAAACAGTGGTCAGAGGGATACCAGTTTCGATTTTTCCGGACTGCGGACGAACCTCTCCCTAACTGTTTTAACCACATCGCCAGTCACAGGTGCGCGGCCTGGCGCCTTTGTGTGTAGCACAGAACAACCTGTTTCGGTAAATGTTTGGTGCCATTTGTACACTGTTGGTCTGGTGGGTGGGTCTTTGCCAAATTCTGTGTGAAACCTCCGCTGTACACTCGTTGCTGACTTGGTTTCTTCAAACCAGAACACGCACTTCGCTCTTTCCGCTCCAGTGAAAGACGCCATTTCCAACAAGAGACAGGTGGTGCGCGTGGCGGACAACTGTGCAACTACAAAGTACGCGAGTCAAAACTTGAAGTGTTTTGCAATATAATAACATATAAACCAAGTCTGTAAGTGGTTCCAATAAATAATTACACATTATTGAAGTCGTAAACTACATAGGGAATCACCCTGTATGTAGGTCACACAAGTACGTGCAGCACTATTAGAAGACGATTATTGCATAGGTTCATTATTCAAACTTTGACTTCGATCGCATGATTAAAATACAAGAAATAAAAACTTAATCAAAAAAATGCACAGCCGCCATTTTAAGGTTATGAAAACAATTGAACTAAATTAGATTTTATGTTCGACCCTCACTATTATGTGTTAGAAAACTGTACCATAATGATGGTCATTATAACACAGTTTTTCATTATGATACAGTTTCTCCAGCCAATCAGAGCTCGTTCATTGACCAATTAGGTAACGATACCTTCGCGCATGCACTCAAAATCCAACATGTCGGACATAAACACAACATCGAACTATAATAAATTACCGACATGGAATACGCACCGTCCATATGTTCGCGTAAATAAACTGGCGAATATGAGACAAGAAATAGCACTGTACCGGTACCTTAATATCCCCAAAACCAATTTCTACACAGCGCGTGGTTTTGACACGACTTCAGTGACAGTTTTACTGAATACTGGTGCACAATCTGAACATATTGTATTGAAGCACACAGAGCGCATGCGTCGGTTGTCCAGAGAGCTTGGACAAGAGAGATATACTACCCACCGCAGCACCCGATCACAACATTCTACTGTAGTGACTGAACAGATATTTATGAATATTTATGTAAAAAAATATAATAAAGTTATAATTATCGTCGAACATAAACAGTCGTATGCAACTCGCCTATAATGGTAATTAAGACACTCGTATGGAAATTATAAAACTCGCATACGCTCGTTTTATAAAAATACTCGTGTCTTAATTATAGCCATTATAGGCTCGTACAATGTGTATAAACATTTGCTGTACCATGTTTTACTGCGCTCGGATGGTTAAATAGCAAGAACACTCTATTTACTGTTTCAACTTCGCTTGGACGCCATTTTCGTTTGTACATAACAGGATTTTAAAGGTCACATAGGTGACTTTTAGTATTGACCTTTATCACCGTACAAAATTTCAGGGTGATATCAGTAAAAATTTCGGAGATATTGAATGCCGGTGAAATATTTTGCACAGCCGCCATGTTGGATTGGTGAGACAAAATAAAATTTGAAGAGCACGGTCGAGGTCGGACTGAATAGTACTATGACCTTACCGAGTTTCATGAAAATCGCTTCAGCCATTTAAATTTTATTAGGGGCGCACACACAAATACGCACACACACACAAATACACACACACACACACACACGGACAAAAGGTGATCTCATAAGCCTATTCTTTCATAAATGAATACAGGCTAAAAATGCCGTAATATGATGTAAAAACATGGTGCCTAGAAAATGAAAATCCACAGCCTGCTTCCAGTCTCCGACCGGGTCAGGAATGGAATGAATGAAGCCCCCATCTAGCGGCGAGGATATGAACTGTGCCGGCTGCCGAGGCCTGACGCACTCCTCTGGGGCAATGATCAAATGAATGTCAGATGAAATGAAATGATAGTGGAGAGTGTTGCTGGAATGAAATGTTGACAGGGAAAACCGGAGTACCCGGAGAAAAACCTGTCTGCCTCCGTTTTGTCCAGCACAGATCTCACATGGAGTGACCGGGATTTGAACCACGGACCCAGCGGTGAGAGGCCGGCGTGCTGCCGCCTAAGCCACGGAGGCTGTAAAAACATGGTGCCTAGAGTTGTTGTTAATTCATTTCGGAGATTTGCGAAATCGTGGCCATATAGTCCAGTATACTTGGGTGTGTGGGGTACCTGTCTGATAACCTATGTCATTGTGTTGACTGTAATAGTGTATGTATTTGTAATTGAAGCTAGGACTAAGACTTGGAAGGAGACGGACCCTGCCCTTAAGTTAGGAATCATCCCAGCATTTGTCTGGGAAAATACGGAACACCACTTCTAAGAAGACTGAGATGCGAATCGAACTCACCTCTTCTGAGTTTTGACTCACGAGGCCGAGTAAACTCTGTTTCAACCCTCAGGCCAGAATAAATTTCCTAGGCAGAGCCAAGAATTGAACCCAGGACCTCCGGAACCGTAGTCTCAATACATTTCTGGAGATCACAGGAGGTTTTTACAGTATAGTAGGCTACAGAATGTTTTTTAGTATCGTGAGCCGTGTTCACTGCTCCCAGTGACGTGTGGATCTCATACTAGGGCTGGTACTTTTCATGCATTCATTTCAGTTATCGAATTTTCGATTAATCGAAGCATCAAAATGATTTAATTGTGACAAATAACGATTAATCGATTTTGTGTTTTATGAATTAATCGATTTGTCATTTAATCGATTAATTGGTTGGTCGAATAATTGATTAATTGTTTTTGTCGATTAGTCGATGCAGTTCACTCCTTTCACTATGCTCTCAATGAAGCAAAACAGACATTTAATTAATTAATAGTACATTATGCAACGAGCCTATAATGGCAATAATTAAGACACGAGCATGTTTATAAAACGAGCTTAGCGAGTTTTATAATTTCCATACGAGTGTCTTAATTACCATTATAGGCGAGTTGCATACGACTGTTTATGTTCGACGATAATTATTATAGCTATTTAATGTTCGAACATAAATATTCATAAATATCTGTCGAGATTTCGCCAGTTTTATGTACTGAACAGAGCGCATGGGACGCATGGCATCCTCGATTACCCTACTATGACACTAGGCCACGGAGTGAAATTTAAATTAGAAGGCCTTGGAACTCAGCGCAGGTGCGATGCTATCATTATCTAATTGGTCAAACAACTGTTTCTTGACCTCTGATTGGTGGGAGAAACTGTTTCATAATTAACAATAGTGTTATAATGAGCCTCATTATAGTACAGTTTTCTGACATATAATAGTCAGGGTCGAACATAAAATATATTATATAATATATGTTTAAGTAATATACCTTATTTGTGAAAACTAGGCTAAAACAAAGTAAAACAAAAAAGTTCCTGGCCTTAATTTTAAACATTGATCAAGAATTTAAAATCGTTGCTGAAAACTCTTCATTTTCTTTTTTCGACACCCTTACCAATTTGATTGATGTTTGTCCTTCCTCTGTCACTGACTCCTATTTGGTTATTGTTAACATACCGACAGCAGTGGCTATGCTCGCTAAAGCGCAGCGTTAGGTCATGGGGCCAAGCTCTCTGCTGACTCGGTAGACGCGTGGGTTCGAGCCCCACCGTCAGCCGTCCTTGAAATGGTTTTCCGTGGTTTCCCATTTTCAATACCAGGCAAATGCTGGGACGGTACCTTCTGACAGGCCAAGGCTGCTTCCTTCCACATCCTTGCCCAGTTTCATTGATCTTCATCCATTCCATCTCTCATCCCGGCGTGCAGGTCGCCCACGGGCGTCGATTAGAAAGACCTGCACTCGGCCTCTTAGGAGGCCAAACGACAAAAAAAAATTGTTAACATAACCGAGGAAGGAAACTTTGTTTATTTAGGCAAAAAGTAACTTTTACATATTTCACTATAGACTACGTCATTCTCAAAATAAGCGTTACTCAAATTAAGCGATGACCTCTCATTTAAACTTCTTTTCTTATATCGAGTCTACTAAACAATTAATCGATTCTTCGATTAGTCGATAGATCGATTTAATGGCCAGTCAATTAATCAATGAATCAATTTCGCTCAATCTCAAATTATCCGCTTAACCGAACATCACTTATTTCCAGCTGTACCTCATACATACTGGTCCTGATTTATGGTAATATTAAATGTTCAAAGCGGTGAGTGTGCTTAATAACCATGTCTACGGTGCTCGGGTTTGATTGATTGATTGATTGATTGATTTTATTTTCACGGCTACACTTAGAGCTTAAGAGCTCCTTTACAGTAGCGCCCTACATAAAATTAGGTTAGGGCTTATACAAATAAAACATTTCACTTACATTCACAATATAAATAATAATAGTCTAACAATAGTAACAAAAAAAAACAGTAATAATACAACAATAATAATAATAATAATAATAATAATAATAATAATAATATTAATAATGATAATGGAAAGATTATTTACAAAAGAGAGCATACAGACACAGTATCAGCCCGAAAAGCAAACATCCTATACTGTACAAGAAAAGCTATTAAATTAGACAGGTTGTCAGCTATTGTCCTGATGTTATAATTGAACTTTAAAAAAAGTATTTTAACATAATGCAGTAATCAAATGTGAGAGGTATACTGCTCCAAGAAGCAGGATGAAAGATGTCTTTTGAAAGCTGCAGTGCTTGCAATGTTGACGGACTTATATAAATCGAAGGTGCTGAAGAGGCGTGAGGCGGTGCAAACAAAAGATTTATTGAACTTCATGGTTCGGTGTTTAGGAATCTGGAGTGTTAATTTTGTGTATCTATTTTCTCGATTATGAACAGAATGCATTGGTGTAAAGGCATTGTAGAGATATAACTGGGTCTTGGTATGTAATATTTTATGTGTCAGAATGGCAACTGATAGCTGCCTGCGCTCGTGGAGTTTCAGCCATTTCAGCTGCACGTAGTAAGGTGTGATATGTTCATCTCGCCTTACATCCAGAATGTACCGAACACATGCATTCTGGACTCTTTGTAATTTGATGTTCTGTGTTTCTGGTAAATCATTCTATACAGCAGAGCCATAATCAATGATTGGAAAAATGAGAGTTTGGACGAAGAGCTTACGTATGTTAGGAGGGGTGTAAGAAACAGTTCTTTTCAGGAGATCCATAGTTGATACAACCCTCCTTACCACATTAGACGTATGCTCTGCCCACGACAGTGTTCTATCAAATATCACTCCAAGATTATTGACAGTGTTGCTATATTTAATAGTATTATCTAGTATCTTGATGGGTGGTAGTGAATTAAAATCTACTGAATTTAGAAGTTTTGTATATCCAATGGATATAAGTTGTGTTTTAGATATGTTCAAGTTAAGATTATGATTTAGGGCCCATTCACAAAGACAGTCAATGTCTTCATTAAACAGATTTATACGATCACATGCAGTGCTAGGCGTGAGGTGAAAATAGGCTTGGAGGTCATCAGCGTATATATGAAAAGAACTATTTCGGAATTCATTCGAAACATCGTTTATATATATCGAGAAGCATAGTGGACCTAAGACAGATCCCTGAGGTACTCCACTTTCTACCGATTTCCAGTCTGAGGAGGAGCCATCCGCGAGGACCACTCTCTGTGTATGCATGGAAAGGTATGATTTGAACCAGGAAAGAACACTCTGAGAGAAGCCAAAAGATTTCAGCTTTGCAAGAAGTATATTGTGATTCACACAGTCAAAAGCCTTACTGAAATCGAAAAGACATAAGATTGTAAGCTGACGCTAGTCCATAGCTGAGCGTATATCATCGCTGACCTTTAACAATGCAGTTGTGGTACTATGCCCCTTTTTAAACCCAGATTGGTAAGGATTGAATATATTAAATTTAGTTAGGTATTCACATACTTGTTCATGAACAATTTTCTCAAGCGCTTTACTAAGGGCACAAAGGATATTTATTGGTCTAAAGTCACTACAACTAGTGGGGTTTTTATTTTTTGGTACTGGACGTATGTTAGCACACTTCCAAAGAGACGGGTATACTCCACTTTGTAGAGAGAAATTAAATAGATGGATAATTGGGGGTAGAAATACTTCAAGACATTTAGAAATAAGAGAAATTGGGATGCTATCAGGGCCTCTTGCTTTTGTACGAATTGATTTGATGGCTTTCACAATCTGGTGTGGGTAAACATACATAAAGAAAATTTTTTCATGGGCAGGGGGAGGGATGAATGTGTATTCCATGACGGTCTCTGATAATCTTAATACATCACCAATTGACGCAACATTTGAGTAATGTTCATTTAATTGTGATGCAGAGACAGGCATCTCAACATCAGTGACTGAACTGGCACCAACTCCCAATGATTTTGCAGCACGCCATCTGGCGGAGGTGGTTTTGCAGTCACCGAAGAGGTTGTACATATATTTCACTTTTGTGTTCCTAATTGTTTGTTTTGTCTTATTACGCAGAATTCTATACTCTTCATAGTCAATGGTAAGTTTAGATTTAATAAATGTTCTACGTGCTTTATCACGTTTCTTTAAAAGCGTTTTGATTTCTTTACTGATCCACGGAGCAGAGCTATGTTTTATATCCACTTTCTTTTGCGGTGCATGCATATCATAGAGTTTATTTACACAATCATTAAATAGAGTCACTTTCTCATCTATGTCAGTGGATTTGTAGAAATTCTGCCAAGGGAGTAATTCTGCGTCCGTTTTAAAATCATTTAAATTAAATTTGCTGAAGTCACGTACAAAGATTGATTTTGGTCGAAGTTTCTGGGTAGATAAAGAAAACACTGCATACAGGAGATCATGGGCTGAGAATCCAGCAGCTGGTTCTTGTCCGTAGTCAACAACGAGGTCATTACAGTTTGAAGAGATAATATCGAGAGAGCTGTCACAAGTAGCTGTGTGAAATGTAGTATCGAATGGTAAACATTCAACATTACAGGAACAGAGCACATCACATACCTGTTCAGTTTCAAAAGCTCCACTACCAAACCGAGCATTGACGTCCCCAACAATAAAAACATATTTATAATCAAGAATGAACCTGTACATGTCATTCAGAAAAATATCTAGGTAGCCAGCTTTCGGTGGACGGTACACACAAGCAAAGAGAATTTTAGTTTCGGTAAGAGAAATGTCAAGTACAATGTATTCAGGCCTCTTATTATATTCACCAGGAGACTGACTTAGCACGCTATACTCTATGCTATCCCTAAGGTAAACTGCAACACCACCTCCACCTACGGTTAATCTGTCATTTCTAATGACTTTGTAGCCAGTGAGGGAGACAGCAGCATCTGGAATTGAGGGCTTGCAAAAGGACTCACTTACTGCAATTATGTCAAAAGACGAACCACCAAAGACGTGACAAAATTCAGAATAGTGAGAGGAGTCAACTAATGATTGAGCATTGATATGAGCAAGTTTTAGGCAGTTTGTGTTTTTCAGGCTGATAGCGGAAAGTATGTCTGATAGACTATGGTCAGATACAACCATAGGTACATGTTAAAAGATCTTGTAAAGTGGTGAAAGGCATTGCCTAGTCACTCAGAAGAGAAATTAGTACAGTGACCATTATATGTCGTCATTCATAATCTACAATAGCACAAACTACAACACAATTTAGAAGCTAAAGAAAAAGTTAAGTTATGACAGATGGCACATAAATATATGAGTTAAATAATGACACAGTGAAACACACTGCAATCTTCGGTAACATTTTGGAATTACACAGTCATGTCATCAGATCTGTCTAGAATTGAGCTAGGCATAGTTTAAAGTCACTTGTCACTCACCAACCAACACACCCTGAAAATGCCATTAAGGTTTTATATCTCAAGACATAGTGTACGTTATAGCTATGTAGACTATACATTTAATTTAACATTTGTGATAGGTTGAATTAAAAAACAAACAAAAAAAGGAAATACGGATAAAATGAAATTAAAGTTGAATGTGGTTTAAAGCAGGCCTACTAGTCTCCAGCTTGTAACCAATATAGGTCTACTTACAGAACATAAAAAGTATTCACATTGCATGATGCAAGGATAGACAGGAAATGTTAATCTGAAAACATAACAGTGATGGTTACAGGTGGCAGCTGAAGAACTATTATTTATAATAATTACCATCCATTGGGGTTAATCTCACTAAATATCTGTCAGAGGAGAGAGAGAGAACTCTTGCAGTCCTGAGCTAGCAGCCATTAAATCAACTGCGAACTGGGTTAACTTTGTTTTGCCTGATCTGTATGACAATATCTAAGTCATGCAGTAGCCTATAGCTCACACTCACCATCAATATTAACAACGTGTATAGGAGAAGAAAGATGGGTTTGGGCTGGGAGCGAAAGGTGAAAGCAAGTAAGTAAAGACGTAAGTAGTGTTTAAAGCTGATTAATTGTTGGAAAAGGCTTGGTACTGGTAGGCTACCTAAGAGAGAAGCTTAATATTTATAAAAAAAATCATTTTGCCAACCTGTTCAATAAGGGAAGGAAGCTTGGAACTAATAGCAAGCAGTATAGCCCAGTATTGGTGTCTATTTGGTAAAGGCAGATTTACAAACTTTATAGAATTTAGCAGGCAATTTTCTAAATGTTGTTGCCTAAGAGGAATGTGGTATTTCTTAAATTTAAGTTTCCCATCCTTACTTGTTTTCGAGCAATAGGTACCGGTATTATGGTATACAGTTGGTACAATGAATTGGTTAAAGTTAAAATTACATTAGTATGGGATATAACACTGATCACACTAACTTAGATCAATCTAAGGTCATTGAAATTAGTCAGCCTGTGACGAATACCTCGGCTAACTGCAAAGATGACGCCATTATTGGACCAACAATGCTTAACTCCCACCTTGTCGATTGTTTTGTGCAGCAATTCCAACCGTAACTTGGTTAGGTCTTCCCTAATTACAGTCCCAGTTCCCTTCAATTTCTTCTTCGCCTGAAAGAGCGCATTCCGCTTGGCAAAGGAGACAAATTTACATATGATAGGGCGTGGCTTCTGGGTGTTTCTTGAGCCTACCCTATGGGTCCTGTCAATGTCCTCAATTTTTATATTTACTCCTAGCTGTTCTGCCAAGTTAAGGACGAGCTGATCAGTCGATTTGCCATCCTTTTCTTCCATGCCAAACACCCGGATGCAATTCCGTCGGGAGTATTGCTCCATTGTATCAGTCCTTTCACGCAGTTCCTTTTTCAGTGATTGCACTTCCTCCTCGCTGGCCTTAATTTTCTTTTCCATATCATCTATCACCTTAGTTTTGAAATCAATGGATGCTTTGAGACCCTCTATTACTTTTGAGGTGATCTCATCAACAAGCCTTGATAAGAAGGAAGGCTGGCTAACCAAGTCATTTACGATTTTTAGTACTAATGTTGACAAGTCGCCATGTTCATCAGTGCTGCCCTCTGTGTGGTTAATGCCAGCATTTCCCATCTTTGCCGAGGGAGAGCGCTGACAGTCTTCCTGCACCTGTTGGCGATTCTGCGCATTACGCTTCGTGTTTTTATTTTTCCCTCCAGACATTGTATAACCTAAAATTGAGTTCTACTATGTATAAATGTAGATGATTAAGGGTTTTAGAGTATATTTGGCAGCCTGATTTCTTTTGACGACTGATGTACAGTAATTTCACTCACCGGATTGTTGGTTTAAATGGACACACGATCGCGAGAACACGTTAAAAATACACTACACTTCTAAGCGACACAACTCTGTGACTTCAGTCCGCCATGACACACGAGATAATGAGCACTAGAGAAACATTTGAAGGAATAAGAAACAATTTATTCTAGTTATCTTTTGTTTTGAATCAATTGAAACTCAAATGAATGTGTGTTGAATACCTAACCTAAGCTAACCCAACCCAACCTAACCTAACATTCTCCTTGACTACCATAGTCACTAGCTCCTGAAACTTATGCTGTCCCCAAAGTATAAGGTGCGTTCAAAAAGTAACGAGCTGGTGGCATAATTACAAAAACCAGTACCTGTATGTTAGAAGTATTGGCCCTGGCTGTTGTGGCACTTGTCCCACTGTGACACGAGGCGGTGAATGGCTGTCTCATAAAATTCCCCGGGCTGCGATGTGAACCAGTTCCGCACGTATAGCTGGACGTCGGTGTCCGAGGTGAATCGTTGGCCCCGCAGAGCCCTTTTCAGGGGACCAAACATGGCGTAATCACAGGGAGAGAGGTCTGGACTGTATGGAGGGTGGCCGAGAACCTCCCATTTGAATTTCTGCAGGAGTGCCGCGACTGTGTTGGCCATATGAGGTCGTGCATTGCCGTGGAGCGACCACGGTGGCTATGGCGTTCACTGTCACTTGGCGGTCCTGGGTAATGAGTGCATCAACCAGCTGGACGTTGTCATCGGTAATGCAGGGGGGTGCTCCAGACCGGGCATCATCAGCTAACGACACCCGTCCTTCCCTGAAGTGCTTGCGCCACGCCTTGACCCTTGCAAGGGACATGCAGTGTTCGCCGTAGACTTGTGACATTCGGCGATGAATGTCCGTTCCCCCTACTCCTTCCACCGTCAGAAACCGAACAACACCTCTTTGCTCTTCGGTTGACGCCTCCATGTCACTGTTTGCAATGTGACTGGCAACGTTGGACGATTGATGCATGCTGCTGCTCGCTTTGTTTCGGCACGTGACGTGCACGCGTTCCCTCTAGCGACGGGCTGTGACCTTCCACGCTCTGGTCGGAACCACACCTCGTTACACTCACCACTATTAGCCGATGTAGTCACCAGTTTGCGCATTCCAGCCTCCGGCTCGTTACTTTTTGAACGCACCTTATATAAGCAGAACATTGTTTCCATGATTTCAGGACTTCAACCAATCAAGCTCGTGAAGGGACTTCATTATCCCGTATCTAATGAAGCATTTATAATTGAGATTTCTTATTTCCTATCAAAGGACAGATATTGGAACTATTTCAATTAATTTTAGGCATTTAAAGAAATCTTATTACTGCCATTTTGTGGTATTTATCATTTTAGGGTGAAAATGGCACATTTCGGAAATGCACTTTATTTAACGATATTTTGCGGCTTCAATATCGAAAACAATGGCATTTTGGGGTAAATATATTGTTGTGATAATATATATATAGGTTAATAATAATAATAATATCGTATGGCCTCGGGTGCTGGGTGCAAGTTTTGTTATTTGACACCCAGAAGGCAGCTTGCATTTTGAATTTCGTTGTTCCTTGACTCACTATGAAAGTCAAGTAGGTTACATATCTACGCTCCTTGACTTTATAGCGCTTTCTAGTAGAGAAATGTGGAACTTCGTGTTGGCGGAAAATCCCGAGATTAATCTTTCCATTATGACCTTGGCCTACTGAATTCAAATGGGTTCTTTAACATGCCAACATCGTATGACATGCGTGTCGTAGTTTTTGCCGCCTTTCAAAAATCACTTACCACGGCCAAGAGCAAACCTGCAAGCTTTGGGTTAGTAATCCGTCACGATAACCACTCACACACCGTGGCAAGCTTATATATATGTTTGCTGACGTACATCGGAACTCTTCCCATACAGTATGTCGGATGATCTACTTTTTTTTCGTGTGGCCTCCTGAGAGGCCGAGTGCAGGTCTTTCTATTCGACGCCCGTGGGCGACCTGCGCGTCGGGATGAGAGATGGAATGGATGAAGATGAATGAAACTGGGCAAGGATGTGGAAGGAAGCGGCCGTGGCCTGTCAGAAGGTACTGTCCCAGCATTTGCCTGGTGTTGAAAATGGGAAACCACGGAAAACCATTTCGAGGACAGCCGACGGTGGGGCTCGAACCCTCGCGTCTACCGAGTCAGCAGAGAGCTTGGCCCCATGGCCTAACGCAGCGCTTTAGCCAGCGTAGCCACTACTGTCGGTGGATGATCTACTGATAGGTATAAGAAGTGCAGTGGTCGAGGATCTGCTGGCTGGAGTGTTGCGCGCTTCACTCGGTCATCGCCCCGTGTAGTTGAGGACATTGCCCCACCTCTCTTCTCCCTCACATGAATACTAATGGTAATTATACTAATAACACAATGCATTATTGTATTAGCTCACGCACTCCGTGCTCTTCATAACTTCCATTAATCTCCTTGGCTCCGCTGACAACGTGACACAATGGACAGTGGAACGAATTGTTCGAGTTCTTATCACTACACTTGCATTTTCTGTCATTTTACTTGCTGCATGTATGAAATCTGTTGATGTTTTGTTGTTGACTCATTTAGGGACTTTTGCGACATCGTGGTCATGTAGCCCCGTGTACTTGGGCGTGGGTAAAGGTTGTCTGATAACCTGTGTCACTGTGGTGTCTGTGGGGTAAAGTTAAGTAACTCCGTGATACTAAGCTTTTTTTGTTACTATTTCAGAAATTTTAGATTTCAGTTATTTTGATTGGTTTCATGTTAAAGAGAGATACCCTGCGGAACATTTCTGGCGTATATGTTACAAATATTCATAAGTTATTTCATGGTATTAACTAACAAAATTCGGTAGTAGAAGTAGGTAACACCGTGATATTCAAGTTACTCCGTGATAGCATGGTATTCACCATTCAGTGTACTTTTTAGTCGTGAAAACTAATGTTTAATGTAATAAAAGTGTTCAAATCCTATGTAGACTATAAGTTTTTATTACCCAATATTGCCCATATTGAAACATTTCACTACACAGTTTTTTTTAATAGAAAAGAAACATTCTATTAATCCATTAAACATATTTTAAGTCCTCTTAGTCACAATCAGATTCCTCACACCTATCACACATAAAAATAGACATTATAAGTACCAGACATTACAAAACGGATAATCCATTCGGCTCAATCTTACTCTTGGTTTCATCCGCCAGGGGAGCCACCTCACGTATCACAACCATCATCGTCATTGTTCTGGGGTCTGGAATTAGGCCTGGATCGATCTATTGTGTCTATCTTGACACATTATCTTCACTTCAAATTCAGGTGACACAATGAATGGCTTTCCAATTTATGCAAGGGTTGCACTTCCTGGATCGGCTTAATATTTTGTGCAATAATCCTTTAGTGAACTCCACCGGCTTTTAAAACGTCTACTGGCTTTGTATAATGACCATCCTTCTTCCTTTATCGACCTCATTGCTTCTTTAAGTGTTTCAGCTGTGTAGGAGCGAGCCTCTTTATTCCGTTTTGGTGCCATTTCGGCGTCCAACCGAAGAAAAACGTACTTATTGCTAAGCTCACACACCTTGCATGCATAACACTACATGCATGTAAGTTTTATATGCGAATGGTCTGCATCTTACCTCTGACTGGTGTTAAAATTAAACTTATACAATGAAACAGCTGTTTATAAGAAATTAAAATCTTCACCACAGATTTCACTGGATGTGGATCACTTGTTGAAATGTCAACTCTCTGTTAATATATTATTTAAACTTCATTGAGTTGGTCAAAGATAGGGCGCAAGGGCTTCCTGGATTCCTGGATTCTACTGTCATTTATTGGTAAAAACTTAGAACTTTCGGAATTAAACCTACGTAGTGATAGAGAAAATACGCTTTATCACGGTGTTACTTGATATCACGGAGTAACTTGACTCTACCCTACTAGGAAAGGGAAGTTTGTACATTTACGTGATGTTAATCACGCGATCATGAGCCAAGGGACCTTCAGCTTACGTGCAATCTGAACCACAGGACGTGATATTTCTCTTCGAAAATCTCACATGCATTCACCGGGAATCGATCCTGGCCCACCTTGGCGAGGGGCAAGCAGCTTGATCATTGCACCACCACGCCCTGTGTTTATACTGGTGAGAAAGGAAGCCTGTTGTTTTACGTGACCGTTAATCTCGCGATCATGAGCCACGGGACCTCCTTTTTACGTGGAATCTGAACCACGGGACATGCCATTTCACTTCGATAATCTCACATGCATTGACCGGGAATCGAACCCGGTCTACCTTGATGAGAGGCAAATAGCTTGTCTGTAGGCCTACTAGTGTGTGTGCTTTAATCGAAATAGGATTGGGTAGGAAAACTTGGCCTTAAGCTACGTACCATCCTGGTATTACACTGGAGTAGAAGTGGGAAACCACGGAAAACCACTTCCAGGATGGCTGAGATAGGAATCGAACCCTCCTCTTCTAAGTTTTGCCTCACGAGACTTAGTGTACCCCGTTTCAGCCCTCAGACCAGAATTAAATTTCTTGTCATAGCCGGGATTCGAACCTGGGCCTCTGCGGTGACTTCAGTTACTCGAGTTGTTTCAATTGGAGGGAATGGGATAACGTGATCATCAGCTCCTTATATTTTCGGTGTATGGGAATTATTTTCTAATAACGTGTGTTCCTACATGGTGTGCACTGTTGCATGCATGTGTAGGGTTCGAACCCACTCGTTTACTGATTCCACAGAAAGTTTGGTGACATGGCCTTAGTTAGCGTAGCTACGGTGGTTGGTGTGTATGCGCGGTTGTATTTGTAATTAATTAATTGAATCTTTGGGAAGGAAGTGTTCGTAGCTTGGAGGTAAGCACCTTCACAGTATATTCCTCGAACTGAAATTTAAAAGTCACTCAAAACCTTCTTCAAAGATAGCTGATGGTGAAATTCAAACCCATGCATATCTCGAGTTTGCGATGACTGGTCCCTCTGGCAGCGTGCCAGTGTAATGAGATATTGCGTTCAGTGGTTGTGCTGGGAAGCTCTGGAATTACAGGACAAGGAATGCTCAAAGAAAGTTATTTCCTTCATTTGGCCTGAAAGAATTACCAGAAAAGTGAAGAATATTTGCCTTCTTCATTAAACGTAAGATAAATTGTATTTCTGCACTTTACTAATTACGTTCGTGAGGCAAGTATCCATGTATTGTACTGTTTTGCGTCCGAATGCCCTTCTTGACGCCAACCTCATAAAGAGAGATTAAACGAATGAAATGGGATAATATGCTGGAAGTCTGTGGCCTGTTTCAGGGTACCGTTCTACTGTACCTAAGAGGGATATGAAAGAAGTGTTTCCAGTCTGAAGACTTATTCGCACCTCCATAGAGGCCGTCGTTTACTTGCGGTAGAGTGGTCGGCTCCTTTCCGCCCCTCCTTCCGGGTCCCGTCAATAGCACGTGGAGCCCCATTACTGGCCACCCATCCAAATTCTGGCCAAGCGCAATGTTGTTTAACTGCGTAGATCTAATGAGATCCAGTGTTTCAACATGGCCAAGCTGTTAGCTAAGAGAGTGCCACAATATTGTGATAGTGTTATTGGATTTACGTTCCCTTTAACTACTGCGACTTGAGAGACGCCGGAGTGGCGGAATGCTGCTCTGATGGGGATCATTAACGTGCCTGCAAATCTACTGACACGTCTCCCTTGCATTTGCGCGCCTTCAAATGCCAACTGCGCTAGGATTCGATCCTGCAACCTTGGGAATGGCAGGCAAGAACGTTACCTCTGCGACGCAGCTAGTCAGACACATTGGAAATAATCCCCTAGTTCTATTTCTAACGACTCGCAGACCAAGAAATAGACCCACAGGCCCACATCGTTGGCGTACTCAGCCATGTAATGCCATTCTTCTCAGCCTCACTAGAACCCTGCACGGATGCAGATATTCAAGGCCTAGAGGACGGAAACGATATGGCAATGCGGTTAGTGGATGAATTTGCGCATAACTTCAGTGTTGGCATATAGTAGTAAACTGGAATTCTTAAGTGAGTTTAGGTCAAAACCTCTGCAAACCTTAGTAGTTTTTGAAAACTTACATTTTGAGCCTATTTCCATTTATGAAAAAATAGGCTTATGAGATCACTTTATCTCCGCGCGCGCGCGCGTGTGTGTGTGTGTGTGTGTGTGTCCCTAATTAAATCTAAACGGCTGGAGCGATTTCAATGAAACTCGGTAAGGACATAGTACCGTATTGTCAACTACGACCGCGCCCTTGAAATTTTTAACGTCTCACCAATATAACATGGCGGCTGTGCGAAATATTTAATCGGCATTCTATATCTCCGAAACTATTACTGATATCACCCTGACAATTTGTACGGTGATAGAGAATACACAGTTTAATTCATCAATGTGATGCTTAGAAACATGGTAAGTACAAAACCAACATGGCGGCCAAGCGAATTTAAAATATTTAAATGATATTTCTCGAGATTTAACCAACTGAGCGCAGTGAAACATAGTAGCATAAATGTTTATGCAGATTTAATCTACTGGCATCTGATTTAATTCAATTCATTTTTTTTATAACAACCAGATGGTGGCTGTGCAAAATTTCAAAATTATTATTTTTATTTTTTGTTTCCTAATCATTCGATTGAAATGAACGTTTGAATACTAAACCTGCTTAATATTCTATTGGAAGTGGCTTCCCGTTGTTTTCCACTTCTACTCCAAGTGAAAGCAGGGTCGGTTCCTAACTAAAGGCCACGGCCGGTAACTTTCCAATCCTCTTCTGAATTACAAATACACACACTAATAAAGCCAGCACAATAACACAGGTTATCAGACAAATCCTACACACTCCTAAGTACACGGTGCTACATGACCACGTCCCCCAGGGGCTCACATCTAGTGGGACGTGGGTTGGCGACCACGGGACCCCAGCTGAGTCCGGCATTGCTTCCACTTACTTGTACCGGGCTCCTCTCTGTCTTCTTTCCTGTCGACCTCACTTGGTCAACTCTTGTTCTCTTCCGACCCCGACGGTATTAGGGTATCCGAGGCCTAGGGAGTCCCTTCCTTTCCCGCCTTTATTGGCCCTGGTCTCATCTTTTCTGATTCCCTCCTTCTGCGAGGGGTCAGCCTTCTTTTTCTTTTCATGTTATCTCCTGCCTTCTGCTCAAGGCCCTCAAGGAGGCCGGGTGTATGTAGCCCCACCACTTTTGGTGCACCCTGGATAATGCTACACCCTCAGGGGCTCACGGCTGGTGAGTTCGGGAGTTGGCGACCCCGAGGGATTCCTGAGCTGGGTCTGTTTCCCCTCCCCTTTGCCCCTTACCTTTGGGGCGGACCCTCTCCTCTTTCAATTTCCCATCTGCCTTTCATGGCTCTCCTTCCTTCCAAGTCCCTCAATCCGCATTCTTCGAGGGTTGAGGGCATTTCTTTTCCTCCTGTCCTTTATTTGCCTTATTCTCCTTTAGTTTTCCATTTCTTCTTCTAGTATGTAGGTTGGTAGTTAGTTTTAGTTTTAAGTTTGCATTTCATTTTCATCTTCGCTATCACCCAAACCATCAGGGGCCGATAACCTAGCTGTTAGGCCCCTTAAAACAACAATTATCATCATCATCATCTACATGACCACGATGTCGCAAAACCCCGAAATTAATCAATAACTACAATACACTCTACATTGTCGTAAACTAAAACATCCCTAGGTAAACGTTGATGAACGCGGTTGATTATTCCAGGCGATTTTTCATTAAAACCGGTAAGAAACGCTTTTCCTTTAAGCTGCTGAGTGGTGACAGTCAGGAAATCAATATCACTATATAGTTTTCTAATTGGATAGCATATTGAAGGAATCGTTACCGTTATTCCAGTCTTGTCTTCAATGACTTTTAAAAGCCACGTTGAGAATTTCTCAGAATGTGTGGAATTTACTTCAATTTTAATCCGCTTCAAACAGCTGGCAGAACGCGACCCTCTCATTATTATGGGTAAGACTTGACGGACCACGGTGAACTTGGTTCGATTCCCGGTCAATGCATGTGAGATTTTCTATATCTCAGAAACTATAACTGATATCACCTTGAAATTTTGTACGGTAATGAAGGACACTACAAGAAGTTAATCTATGTGACTTTCCAAAACCTGTTGAGTACGAAATGAACATGGCGGCCAAGCGAATTTGAAACATATAAAATAGACTTCTCTCACGATTTAACTATTCGAGCAAATAATTCAGCAAATAATTATACACATTGTAATGCACTGCCATCTAATTTAGTTCAATTGTTTACATGACCTCAAAATGGCGAAATTTTAAAATTAAGTTTTTATTTCTTGTGTTCTAATCCTTTGATCGAAGTCAACGCTTGAATAATGAACCTACGCAATAATCGTCATCGAATAGTACATAACTGTATGGCCTACATACTGTATATAAAAATCACACATGGTGGCCATCCGAAATATTTAGATGGTTCTCAATTTCTACTAATCTATGAAAACAATCAAACTGAAATTTTGTATTTGTTAGAGGCAATTAATAAAGTAGAATATACGAAAATAGGCTGTTTAGTTCTTCACGGAACTACGAGTTAACTATTGTGGATTTAGGGGTGATTGGTCCGGATTGGGATAATTATGTTGTTAATTCGTTTTAGGGACTTGAGTCATCTTTGTCATTAGCCCCATGTAGTTCTCTGATAACCTGTGCTCCTGTGGTTACTGTACTGTACTAGAGTGTGTTATGGTAATTATTATGGTCGGGGAAGGAGTTGATTGCCCGGGATTTGAAGTAAGGTTCAGTAATACTCCGGCATTTACCTGGGTAGGGGCTTGGTGGCACAGCGGTTAAGCTGTTGGCCTCTCTCCACGGCGGACTGGGTTCGATTCCCGGTCAATGCATGTGAGATTTTCAAAGTATAATGTCATGTCCTGTGGTTCGGATTCCACGTAAAATGGAGGTCCCGTGGCTCATGATCGCGAGATTAACGGTCACGTTAAACTACAAGCTTGCATTTACCTGGGGATATTTCTTTGTTAACAATACCGACATCCAAGCTACCCCTAGACATGAGTATGAGCGCCACCATCCTTGGAATGATTTTACGTGGTTTTCCCATTTTAATAATAATAATGTTATTGGTTTTACGTCCCTTTTAACTACACTGGCTGTTAGAGACGCCGGGGTGCCGGAATTTTGCCCCGAAGGGGATCTTTAACGTGCCAGTAAATCTACTGACACGGCTCCCTCGCATTTGAGCACCCTCAAATGCCAGCTGACTGCGCCAGGTTTCGAACCTGCAACTTTCCCATTTTCAACTGCTGGCAAATCCTGGGTGGTACCTTCTGACAGTCCACGGCCGCTTCCTTCCATATCCTTGCCCAGTTTCGTTCATCTTCATTCATTTCATCTCTCATTAGCTCCTGCCATGAGTTTGATGACAGGAAGGGCATCCGGCCATAAGAATTACTCGCCACATAGACTTTCACCACATCTCATCCCCAACTCGTCGAAAACGGGAATAATAAGGAGTTCACATACTTTCATTGTTGACAGTGAATAATAGCATAGATCGTATGTTTCTGAATATATTAGGACACGGTTTTTGGAATATACAGTAAATCGCCCACAGGAATTTAGAGCATTGCGTTAAATATTTTATGTTCGACCCTGACTATTATATGAAAACTGTATCATAATGATGGTCATTATAACACTATTTTTAGCCTACTTTTCACATTTTGCAAAAATGAGGAAAAAGTAGACTTATGAGATCGGGCAAATGTGTGTCTGTCTGTCCTGTCTGTCTGTCCTTCTGTCTGTCTGTCTGTCTGGCTGTGTGTGTCCCCCCCCCCCTATCAACTCCTAAACGGCTGCAGCAATCAAAACAAAATTTGGTAGGAGTAAAGATCTATACCTGAATATCTCACGGCCATATTTGAAAATGATGTCAGTGCTACCAACTGCTGAAAAATCGCAATTGAAATTTGAGCCTCATGTTGGATATCCTGGAAGGTATGAAAGGGAGCTATTTCAAAATTGGCACACGTATAGATAATTATATTGTAGTTTAATTTCCAGGAGGCCATACATGGCAGTGTTGTCAAAATGATTATAAGCCTGCTGATAAGTCCAAATTTTAAATGCATATAACTTCTACACTATCAATTGGATTTCAACCAAATTTCGTATGTGCTATGTGTACATAAACAGATATAACTGAGCGTATTCTTAAGAGCCACCAGGGCTGCCAACTGTTAATAAATGCTCTCATTTTTCTAAATCCAAATACCCATATATCACAAAGTATGCAAGCCGACAGCTTTAAACTATGCACACGTATAGTACTCGACATTCTATATGAATTTTGGAGTAACTTATATACGTCAGTGCTACCAACATGTTTCTAAGCCTGCTGAGAGGTCCAATTTTAAATACATGTAACTTCTATACTATCATTTGGATTTCAAGCAAATTTCGTGTGTGCTATGTGTACCATTACATATATGACTAAGCGTATTCTTAAGAGCAACCAGGGCTGCCAACTGTTAATAAATGCTGTCTCTATTTTTGTTACCCTAATATCAATATATCAGAATGTATGCTAGCCAATAGCTCTAAACTTTGCACATGTATAGTACCTGGTATTCTAGATTAATTTGGAGTAACTAATAAACGTCAGTGCTGCCAACATGATTCTAAGCCTGCTGATAGGTCCAATATTAAAATGCATGTAACTTCTATACTAACTAATGGATTTCATTCAAAATTGGCACAGCAATAGATCGTATTGTTTCAGATTATTTCTGACCAATACCTGGATGACATTGTTGCCAAAATGATTTTACGTGCGCTGTTAGATCCAATGTTTAACTGCATGTAACGTCCACGTTATCCATTGGACTTCCCCAATTTTTGTATTCTGTACCTTAAGAGATGGAACTAAGAATATATTCAGTCACCAGGGCTGCCAACTGAAGTTCTCTATTAGGCTACATTATGCCAGGTCTACAGTATTTTGAACTAATTAGACATTTCGATATTACCAACTTAATTTCGTCATTATTCTAGATAGATCCAAATAGATTAATCATTGGCATGAATCTGAAATTTTAAGAAATGTAGGCTCTTTAGTTCGTCACGGAACTTATTGTTAATTATGAAACAGTTTCCCCCACCAATCACAGCTCAAGAAACAGTTGTTTGACCAATTAGATAAGGATACCTTCGCACATGCGCTCAAAATCCAACATGTCTATATAAATTACCGAAAGTTCACCGGCCATATGTTCGCGTAAATAAACTGGTGAATATCAGACAAGAAATAGCACAGTACCTTAATATCCCCAAATTCAATTTCTACACAGCGCGTGACATTTCGGTGACATTTTTACTAAATACTGGTGCTGAATCTGCACATATGGCATTGAAGCACACAGAGTGCATGCGTCGGTCGGTCAGAGAGCTTGGAAATCAGAGATATCCTACACAGCGCAGCACCCGATCACAAAATTCTAGTGACAATCTCAACATATATTTATGAATATTTATGTTAAAACATATAATAAAGTTATAATTATCGTCGAACATAAACACTCGTATGCAACTCGCCTAAAATGGTAATTAAGACTCGCATACGCTCGTTTTATAAACTTACTCGTGTCTTAATTATAGCCATTATAGGCTCGTTGCATAATGTACTATATTCCAGTTTATTCGTGAAATAGTTATAAATGCTACACGTACTTTTGTAAACCTCCAGATAAGTAAGTTCTCATCAAAAATATTTGTTACATTACCTCTGTCAGTTGTAATAATTTATTCTAGCGCTGTACGTGACATGGAAGTCTTTCAGAGAGTTAAACTACCGTAGAATAGATATATATTTTGCAGCATTGAGTATATCCTCTTATAGAAAACTTAGAAGCACTGCAGGGTAGGCGTCTCCCTGCGCACTTTAAGAAAGGAAACAGCCCTAATAGACTATAACTTATATAATATTTTCTCCCTATATATTACTTAATAGTTTTTCATAAGGTACTAGAAGAAGCGTGCTGCTCCCCAGCATTCATTTCAACAACCCTTCAATACTTCTTTCCATATGACATTTTTTGTTCGCATATCATTATGCTTGTGACCTGAACAGACAGTTACGGTACCGTCGCTATTAGTAACATGATAAAAAAAAAGGTCTACGAGATCAAATGTGTGGGTGTCTGCCTGCCCTTCTCTGTATTTGTGTGTTCCACCCTATCAACTCCGAAATGGCTCCAGCTATCCATACCAAATTTGGTATGAATCATGGCCTCTACCAGAAAACCTCAAGGCCATATTTGAAATAATGTCGGTGCTACCAACTGTTAAAACATTACATTGAAATTTCAACTTTAAGTTAGATATCTCACAAGGTGTTCATGGGAATTGTTCCAAACTTGGCGCACATAAGGGCCATAATTTTCAGGAGTCCATTTTTCACATTACTGCCAACATTATTCTTCGCGTATATTTTTATTTATTTATTTATTTATTTATTTATTTATTTATTTATGTGTCTGAATACGGGACTCGGGCTAATAAGCCTGCTATTGCGTCAGACCATCACTGGTCATTTACAATATTACAATCACAGTTATGGGTGACGCCCCTAATAGGGGGAGGGGAAGGGATATCTACATAGCAAAACACTCCTTCTAGAACACTACTTGACCTCGGAGCATTCTTTTAACATAAGACAAATGTGCCTGCCCATCAATCAGCTCGAGAATCTCTTTGAATTAGTATTATTTTTGAATATCTATGGCATTCATTTTGAAGGTCATGAGAATGCGCCAGACAGTCGCAGTTAATAGAGCACTGCACCTCGCTGTATTGACATGACCTCAAGTAATGTTTTCTTGAGTCGTTTCCGCCCCAGCGAGCGAGCGAGCGAGCGGTGGGAGTCTGGAGCCTGACCTGATTTCAGACTGGAAATCGTTTTTAAACATGAGGGCGCAATGCTCACAACGACGATTTCCTTGACAGTTTGATGGTAACCATCAACTTGTTTCCGCACCTTATCAGTAAATGGCAGTCACATCTATTGATTGAATAACTCATGAATTTTAAGTTCCAGATTTCAAACACATATTTTACTATCTCGTGATGAAAGCAGTTAATTTGCATGTATCTGTTGCCACAGGCTAGAGTAAAATGTGGCTTTCCACCGATGTCTCAGTCCCACTCATGGCTGTGATTATATGGAAGCCTTTAGATGCTGAGTAATGTCTTTCAGGGCACAACTTAAGTTTGTTCGCCAAGTCGAGATAGTGGAAGTAAACTCAGTTGTACACGTGTTTGCAGGACTGCCCGCAAGGGGGGCATAGATCTGTGCCTGTTGAACTTATGCCAACTACAGTGCTGTTTTTTTTAGCATATGGCTTTTAGTGCCGGGAGTGTCCGAGGACATGTTCGGCTCGTCAGTGTTTTGTAGCTGCTTCGAGACCGGACACCCAATGGGTGAGCTACAAGAACCGTTGGGGAGGAAAGTTGGAATGGAAAGTCGAGGAGTTGGAAGGTAGCGGCTGTGGCCTATAGTTAGGGACCAACCCCGGCATTTGCCTGGAAAGAAGATGGGAAACCACGGAAGACCATCTTCAAGGTTGCCGGCGGGGGGATTCGAATCTCCTCGCCTCCCGGATGTGAGCGACTACCAGCAGTCATGCCGTAACGACCACGGCTAACTCACCCGGTTTCAGTGCTGTGTAAGTGTGTATAGCCTACTAATATTTCGCCAGGAGATGGCAGTCGAGTTTGAACTGCAGTTGTCTTCCCGCTCACTGCGTATCGCACATTCCAAAAACATTAAGTTGGTCACTGTCTCCTTTACAGTACCTGATACTGCCACACTGTTAAAAGTAAACACAAAGGCTTGTAAGAATATGGACAGTAGGAAGGAAGGTGACAATACACACACACGTGAAGCCCGATTACAAATTAGCATGCAGTAAGTAGCAGCAACTGACTGCCAGCCGATATATTTAGGTTTGGAATAGGCGGGATGCGCATGCGTACTGCAAGACCCTCCCCCTTACCCCGTCACAGCGTGTTGAACTGCCATCTCCTGGTGTGATGACATTACATGTGAAGCATACTGACTTATCGGTTATATGCTACAGCTCGGTTTATTTATTGTTCGTTTATGTATGTATTTAATTAATTAATTAGTTCTTAACTGCTTATGACAGGCAACAGTATACAGTGTAGCACAGCTTTAAGTGCAGCAAGTCGTGTCTTTTCTAGGGCTAAGGCATGACTAATGATCTCGGAGCTTCTTGGCTACCCCTGTCCGGCAGAGCCGATGACGTGAACTGGGCGTGTTTCCCTGTCCGGGTAGCCAGGAGCACTGTCTCGACTCGGCGAATAGACTTTAGTGCCTGTGTGTACTGTGAAAGGTCCTACTCATTGGGTCGGTGTTACTGTTCTGACTCGGTGAACAATGCAATGGCAAAGTACCTCACTCCTTACCTTGCCTAGTATGCCTCATTATAGTGCTTCCTTAGGTTTCTGTGGGTATCACTACCTACCTAACCTATGGCGGTACTTTTTAGGATCCAACCAGCCTCTGGGCTAACTGATAGGCTCAGGGAAAATGCTTATATTTATGTACGCTTAAGATAAAGGACAGTATGCTAATTGTCTTGTTTACAAATTTGAAGTGTGCCCGGTTCCATCACCTGCTCCATGATCTTTTGGGTTGCCAAATAGTGTCCGCAAGATTGGTACCGAGAAACCTGACCCCGGAGCTGCTGTGCGACAATTCCTTCCATCGCTGGGCACCGAGCTTTACCAGAGTGGTTTCTTCAAACTGATTGTACGCTACGACAAGTGTATCAATGTCGGTGGTGACTATGTCGAATTTTTTATATATTTTTTTAGCGTATGGCTTTTAGTGCCGGGAGTGCCCGAAGACATGTTCGGCTCGCCAGTTTTGTAGCTGCTTCGAGGCGGACACCCAATGGGTGAGCTATACGTACCGTCATGTGTGGAGTGTTGTCTGGGGAGGAAAGTTTTGAATGTAAGGACGAGACATGTGAGATTTTCGAAGTGAAATGCCATGTCCTGTGGTTCGGATTCCACGTAAAAAGGAGGTCCCGTGGCTCATAACCACAAGATTCACGGTCACGTAGAACTACAATCTTCCTTCCTTCCTTTTTGTAAGGACGAGGAGTTGGAAGGTAGTGGCTGTGGCCTATAGTTAGGGACCAACCCTGGCATTTGCCTGGAAAGAAGATGGGAAACCACAGAAGACCATCTTCAAGGTTGCTGGCGGGGGGATTCGAACCTCCTCGCCGCCAGGATGTGAGCGACTGCCAGCAGTCATGCCGTAACGACCTCAGCTAACTCACCACTATGTCGATAAATAGTGCAAGGTGTATAGTACATGATGCCACGGTGTTTGTCAGATAGGCAACAAAGGGTCCATGGGTAAAAATGACGAAACTTACTTTCGGAACTTCCCTCGTATAAAACGCTAAGGTGTACAGTAGGTCTATGCTTCACAAAACTCAAGTCCTTAAACCAGAGGGAATTAGATGGTGTGGATTGGGCCAAAATTATCCAAATCGTGTCAATAGTACTGTAAAAATCTTGTATTTCTTGAAAAGTGAACGGTAATACAGTATATTTCTTTGTTTATAAATTACGTTTAATGAAGTAAACAAGACACTAGCCCCTGCCAGAACTGTGTCGCGTTGAGGCCGCATAACGGTCGAGCCGGGCGGGTGGTCTATACACATGCGAAAGTTCTCGCACAGACCTTCTAGTTAGTGGCTACACATGGCTCGCGTGCCCAAAACCTATCAATTCACAGTGACAATAACATTCTACATTCATCTACAACACACACTTGATTTAATAAAGGATGCTTGTCTGATTCATTTTTTTCTTTTCATCTAGTTGTTCACATGATACAAAATAACCTGCAATTTCAATGAAAGTTATTCATGACCTGTTTACGCTGTGCTAGCCTTATTCAACCTTGCATACTACATAGGTCTTTCTTGATGATGATTAGTATAGACAAATTTCAAATAGAGTTCCTGTTGAGAAAATTATCTTGTCCTGAAGCTCTGAAACTAACACTGGTTAGACTTTCTACAATTATTATGCCCATCAACTTGTAAATTCATGTTGAGGTAAATGAGCGAAATGATTAAATAAATAGATTATTTAATTAAGAAGAAACCGTTGTTACGCTCCCCCCTCCTCCCCATACAAAAAAAATGTCATTACTGTGCCGGTAGAGAGTGAGACTGGACCACCCAACAATCGATCGTACCGTAAGTAGATCGACCAACCAATCAATTGGTTGATCCACCATCCCAACCGACCGATATGGTGTGACCCCATCCTCTTTAGAAACCTTGCACAATGTGGTAGAGACGCAGGCCGAAGGACGAACTCGTCTGACAATTGGTAGGTTACCCAAAAACGACGACCACGTGCTTTCAGAGCCGAAGTAAACCACATCGGACCTACGAACGTTGGGAACAGCAACACGACCTCAGACCACAAGAGCTGATCAGCCAATCCTCTTACACAATCGGATACGCGATCCGAAACAGGAACAAGACGATCAGATAATGACTTTCCTCGGTCAGTGGCATCCCATCGCAAGAGCCCAGGCGAGCACCAATCAGAGGGCCGAGATTGGTCAATTAACTAGAAACTTTGTCAAAACGTTGAACAAGATGAAGGTAAACTATATGAACGATGAGATATTTCATTACGAGATCCAAGAACGAAATAAGAACATTTATTT
This sequence comes from Meconema thalassinum, assembly GCA_946902985.2. NCBI lineage: Eukaryota > Metazoa > Arthropoda > Insecta > Orthoptera > Tettigoniidae > Meconema > Meconema thalassinum. The sequence goes on from OX336389.2 coordinate 1,328,379,406, forward strand.
AGCATGGAATTAAGGAAACAATCAGAAACAGATTATCTGATACAACTTTGATCAGTTTGAATTGAGTTTGTACTATTTGGCCAGACCACAGATTAAACTTTCTTAATCGAGTTCAAGACAAGTGACAAACCGTGATTATTCAACGACAGTGAAGGATCCAACTTTACCAATGTGCAGTTAAACCCAGAATGAAGAGGAAAGAGAAGAGCTGTTGAAATGTTAAATGGGAATGGAGTTACCTAGTGGGGGACAAGTTTAGTGACTAGGATCCTCTGAGGTCGAAATCAGTCGATCTAACAATATTAATGGGTATTTTTCAGTTCAGTGCAGGCAGTGGTGTTGGCAGCTGGGGGAGCGGACCACACACCGCTCAAACAGCTAAGTGCACAATCCACAATAACCTAACCATTTACAGTACTAACCATCACATAATCCCACTGAGGAAGGAATCTTGAAGGTCAATCATCACTATTAGTATCTTAGCAGAAAAAAAATCACATATCTTGACTAGTTGTGCTAGTTAAATCACTACTGCAACTAGCGTATAAATTGTAAATCTCCTAACCTATTCTTGTAGACATAGCAGGGGCGTATATACATTTTTTCGGGGGGCCTGGCTATCCGGGAAAATTGTGAGTATTCTCAGGGGATTGTCACCGCAAAATACCTAGAAATATCAACCAATATCTTAGAGCATATAACTTCGTGTAATTATTTTAGATAAGATTGAAAGTTTATATAGCCTAAAATTACTGGCAATACAAAAAAAAGTTGTAAAATACAACACAACACATAAATAAAATGTTATACGTAATGACATGTTTTATTATGATCTATGGAGTATGAATGGCAAATATCTAAATATTTGTCAATTTATTAAGCAGAAAGGTAAACATTTTTTTTTTTGCAAGTTGATAATTTATTTCTCAAAAGTACCGTACTGTGGAATTCACAGTTTCGCTTCACAAGGCTGAGTGTACCCCGTTCCAGCCCTCAGACTAGAATTAAAATTTCTTGGGAGAGCAGGGAATAGAATTTGGACCTCCAGGGCGGCAGCTAAGAATGCTAGTCACTACACCACGAGTTAGTCTAATTTCAATCTTAATATTGTTTATAACTTAGCCAATAAGTTAAGATTAGGGTACAATCAAATTTACAATTATTCTTACTAAAGCAACACTTTCTTAATTTGTATTGGCTTTACTTTTTTTTTTGGGGGGGGGGGAGGGGGCTGGAGCCCCCTCAGCACCCCGCTTATATACGCCCCTGAGACATAGATATAATAGCCTAAGTGTAATGGATTTGATGTACGATTGAAACTGGTCATCGAAGTGTATAAATTAATCTCATGTTTTTTTCTTTCAGGGGTGCGTGATGGCGCAGTGGCTTAGGTGCTCGTCTTTCGCCCGGACGACTGGCGTTCGAATCATGGCGACAGCGGGGGGGAATTGTCACCTGAAAAATCACGTGGCGTCAGTAAGGGCATCCGGCCTTCAATCCCCGGCCAGAACCAAAATGAGCCTAGTTGGCTCCGGCGACACCAATTAATTGGGAAAACCGTAGAAAGAATGTATTTCTCTTTCAGGATTAAGGAAACACCCATTATAATTGGGTTCAATCATGTTGACCGACTGAAATACATTAATTTTCGATTACAAAGGCAACGCTGAAAGAGGCTTCCAACACGATAATCCTCTGTGACATTGTGGGACGTTGTCCACCCAATATAGTGCCGGACCATACCTGAAATAATTACAAATTTCTCAAGTCATAGTAAAATACTACAATTGGAACTGTTAATTGGCCCTAAACTTTGGAGAATATTCCCTATCCAAAATGTTTAGGTTTGGGGATCGCAAAACAAACGGATTCTAATAGATAGCCTGTTCCATTCATCCCAGCCTCTGGCTGCCACTAAGATCGTTGGTAGAAGAAATACTTCATTCAATTTTAGAAACTTCAAAATTGTAAACTTTAAATTGGGGATAGGATTGGGAAGGAGGTGGCCGTGGCCTTAAGTAGAAGTGAGAAATCATGGAAAACCACTTCTAGGTCAGCTGAGGTGGGAATCGAACCCTCCTCTTCTCAGTTTTACCTTGCGAGGCTGAGTGGACCCCGTTTCAGCCCTCAGATCAGAATTAAATTTCTTGGCAGAGCCAGTAATCGAACCCAGACCTCCAGGGCGACAGCCAATTATGCTAGCCACTACACCAGAAGGAGGACTGGTTTGTATGCAGAGCGGACTTTTGAGACGTAGTTCATCTGCTTTGCGTTACAAACACTTCGATGATGATGATGAGGGTTATATGTTGTTGTTGAGAGAGATAATCAAGCTTGTAGGCATGAATGCATTGCCTTATAGAATGGGAACCTGGTGCTCTCAAAGAGCTCCTTACGCCCCTTCATATAGTGATTTTATTTTTATTTTAATGAATGTTTTAAAAGGTCATTTAGAGTTTTAAGTGGTTTCACACCGTACCGATTTGATAGGTCGGCAGTTGGTGCTTGATTGATTGGATATGTTGTTTGAAATGATATATATAATTTAATTAATTATGTAATTTGTATAAATAAGATTATCTCTCAACAGTACTTCGCCATGGCTTTGCCCCTCAGTTCCTGGACATATGAGTCAAGGTAGACCGTCCGTTCGCTGAGGGACAAGGTGTTGAAGTGTTTGTAATGTGAGCCAACAGCAGCTTCAGGTACGCTCGAGTGAAGGCATCTCCAATATTGAAAAACGGTTACTTAGATGTTTTAGTAGTGCAGATTGTTCTCCCATGGTATATCAGATGGTTTGTGTTGATATTGTAATCCTTGGGGTCCTTATCAGGGCTTGTAATGTAGTGAGAGAAAGTGCAAATGGCTGGCGTATATATTTTGTTGATTCTAAAAGGGTTTACCTCATGTCATTCATGTTGTGGTGATGTGTTAGTCTGTGTGGGAATTGTAATTATATAGGCGTTAGGATTGTGAGAGGCGTCCCAGGACTTCAATTAATGTGCAATGCCATCATTTACCAAGAGTGAGTGTGATAAAACCCAGGAAAATCTCACTCAGGATAGCCATTGTCAGCGCCGGGATATAGTCCGTGGACAAAAATAGCTCATACCCGATATACGAGGCTGGCTGAAATGCAGGCATCGGCAAGTAGATTATTTTCTGTCACAGGTCCTGACAGGGCATGGAAGATTTGGGGTAGGCTATATGCCTTGAACACTGGGAAGACGCAGGGTGATAGTTGATTGTCTGTACAGTTCTGAAAGGGATACAATGGACCATACTTTCTTCTTCTACTGTTCTCGATGGGTAGAAGGAAGAAGGGAAGCTTGCCAACAACTTGGCCGACGACTCACGACAGGGAATCTGGTTGAGATCATGCTGGGGAGCCCACGTGACTTGAACACCGTAAAGGCAATGGCTACGTGCATTATGAGGACGAAGGATTGATTGATTTAATTGATTTTATTATCACGGCTACACTTAGAGCTTAAGAGCTCCTTTACAGTAGCGCCCTACATAAAATAAGATTAGGGCTTATAAAAATAAAACATTTCACTTACATTCACAATATAAATAATCATAGTCAAACAATTATAGTAACAAAAAGATAGTAACAATACAATAATAATAATAATAATAATACTAATGATAATGGAAAAATTATATACAAAAGAGTGAGAGTGCATACAGACTATCAGCCCGAAAAACAAACACCATACACTGTACAAGAAAGTAGACAGGTTGTCAGCTATTGTCCTTGTGTTATAATTGAACTTAAAAAAAAGTATTTTAACATAATACAGTAATCAAATGTGAGAGGTATACTGCTCCAAGAAGCAGGATGAAAGATGTCTTTTGAAAGCTGCAGTGCTTGCAATGGTGACGAACTTATATAAATCGAAGGTGTTGAAGAGGGGTGAGGCGGTGCAAACAAAAGATTTATTGAACTTCATGGTTCGGTGTATAGGAATCTGGAGTGTTAATTTTGTGTATCTATTTTCTCGATTATGAACAGAATGCATTGGTGTAAAGGCATTGTAGAGAAAGAAGGGAAAGGAAGAAACTAAAGTTAATCACTCCATGCTGATGTAATGCCGTCAAGCAGTTCCAGAATGGGTTAAGTGAAGAGGGTAGGGGTTTTTAATTCGTGGAAATCCAACTCCAACAGAGAGTGATGTCTTTAAAAGATTTTCTCCTGCCGTAGTAAAACAACCTACTACTACTACTACTAATATTAATAATACTAATCCGAAAGATGAGGCGAGTGATGCTAACGGTGGGACTAGTTCCAGAATGCAGAAAATAGGACTGTATGTCACATAGTCCGATTATAGTCCAAGTCCAAATAGGTAGCCTATTTAATTGTATTGTCCGTATCTTATATTTTTAGATTCGCTATGTCTATGTGGAAATAATTTTTTTTTTTTTTTTTTTTTTTTTTTTTTTTTTTTTTTTAGGGGAAGAAATGCATTTACGCACAGAGTGTCGGGCTCCTGCTCCTGAGTAGCAGACTACCGACTAAAACTCCCCCGTTACTTCTGAACACTAGCCTGGAACCGTTTAGCACATTACTTCAGGCTAGAGTCATTTTATATTTGCCTGTAGGGCACTCTTCCGTAATGAATCATCTTCAGTGGCGATCCAGATCCGTCTTCTTTGTTCGGAGGATATCTTCAACAAAGCTTGCTACCAGTTTCCAGTTTTCCTCATTTTGTAGCATCACTGCAACAATATTGTCCGGGGATATCTCTACATCAATGTGATCTTGAAGAGACTGCCTATTTTGGACCCACCGTCCACAAGAGAAGAAGGTGTGATTAGCATTATCTAATTCATTGATACAGTAGATGCAATCTGATGAATCCACCTTCCCCATCTTCTTAAGATAGGAACAGAAGTACCCATGGCCAGTCAAGAACTGAGTGAGATAGTAACCAACCTCACCATGTTTCCTCTCTGTCCAAACCTGCACCTGAGGGATCATTCTCTTAGTCCATTGGCTTTGATCTCCTTGCTCCCATTTGATCTGCCAATTTTGAAAGGTTTGTACTCTTGCCGATCGTCTTGCATTTTGTAAACCCATATCAGATTTCCTCAAGTAAATGTTCTTGCGTTCTTTCGCAAGAAAAAAAATCGGAATAATCCCGGCAATAACGAGAACTGCTTCCTCAGAGACCGTGCGATATGCAGATGCCACGCGCAAAGCACCCCGCCTCTGCACTTGCGCCAGTGGCTTCCTATAAATTTCCTTATCCAGGGCATCCGCCCATATTTCCGCTCCATACAGCAGAACTGAATGGATGGCTGTCATCAATAGTCTTCTCTTACTAGATTTTGGCCCACCAACATTGGCCATGAGCCGACTGAGGGACGTTACTCCTCTGGCTGCCTTATCTGCAGTCCGTCTAATCTGTTCTCCAAAATTCATTTTACTGTCGATCATGATGCCCAGGTATTTTGCTGCTGGCTGCGTCTCTACTAGAATTTGTCCTACCTGTATTGGAAGTATTGTCTGAATTCTCTTCTTTGTTAGGATGACAATTTCCGTCTTACTAAGTGCTAGAGACAGACCATGTTCCTCCATCCATCTATTGATTTTGCGCATTACCATATTGAGTCGCAACTGTGCCTGCTCGACACTTCTTCCTGCTACAAGAGCAGCAACATCATCTGCATATCCTACTAGAATAGTTTCTTCAGGCATTTCAAGCCTCAACAAGCTGTCGTATGTAACATTCCAGAGATCAGGTCCTAGAATCGAACCCTGGGCAGCCCCAGCCGTGACTTGTACTCTACGGATCCCTTCTGTAGTATCGTAGAGCAGAGCACGATCCTTCAAGTAAGAGTCTAAGATCCGAAGGAGATACCTTGGAACATGGAATGAAAATTCTAGAGCATCCATGATATCAGTCCATTTGACAGAGTTGAAAGCGTTTTTAACATCCAGTGTAACAAAAAGAATCACCCGGCGAGAGTAATGATTATAACTCTCCGCTCTTCGTACTTTATCGGCGACTTCTTGCACTGCATCCAGTGTCGACCGGCCTACCCTGAATCCAAATTGTCTTGGTGATAAATCGCCGGCTGCGATTATTGCTTCAAGCAATCTCCGTCTTATGAGTTTCTCAAATAGTTTGCCTGTTGTGTCAAGCATACAAAGTGGGCGGTACGATGATGGTAACTCAGGGTCACCCATGCCCTTACTAATGAGCACTAAGCGACAGATCTTCCAGCGAAAGCTAAAGATTCCTGCTTTCATGCACACATTGAACATTCTCAACAATAACAACAACATATCTTGATCAACTATTATTTTCAGAACCTCATTAGGAATCCCATCCGGCCCCGGAGCCTTGTTGTTCCGTAAAGAATGCGTTGCAACCCGAAGTTATTATAATAATAATAATAATAATAATAATAATAATAATAATAATAATAATAATAATAATAATAATAATAATAAAAATAATAATAATAATAATAATAATAATAATAATAATAATAATAATAATAATAATAATAATAATAAGAGACATCTTCTTTCATTGAGAACTTTCCTGAATGCTGAGGTTTTTCTCCACCAAACGATACAGTAATCTTAATATAATAAGTACACTATCATAGTAAATATATCAGACGTGATCAAAATGGTTCTTTTGAGGGTGTTGCTGCAGCGTACAGCATATGCAACATAGCGCAATTCTGATGCGGGTATACAGTATAAACCCAGACACGCCGGCAAGGGGTTACTGTCAACCAAAATATTATGTGCACTCGAGCTTGAAGGTCGTTTGTGAAGTAACCAATTGACCTACATAAAATCCAGTAACACCATCATTTTCGTTGTTTTATTTTACGTTAGTTCATGTAGGTTTGGAATTTTTAATTTATATTTTAATATTTTTATCGCAGTTGCAACACAAAAAGTGCCCGTTTTTAAGCGTATTTCAACCATGCGTCACATTTAAGAATTATTATCTCACAAACTCGTCAACAGATCGAATCCAAATTTTAACACAATATACATTGGAATGTTGTAGAACTGGTTTATTAATTTCAAAAGTTTGTGTGTCCGAGAAAGAAAGTTGTTATCATTTTTGTAAGGTAACTTTTCCTCGGCTCGGGGTGGTTGGAAAATGTAGTTCTTGGCCGCGTTGTAATACTTATACATCGGAAAGGTATGCTGTATGATTGTAAAATACGTAAATTAATTCATTTATTTTATATAGGTTTGTATTTGTATGGGGAAATAAGACATTGCTCACCAGCTAGCCGCTCCGGGGAATGCTGTACAGCGTTGCTGAGAAGGAGCCCATCACTTCCGAACGAAGCGCGCCATGACGCATGATGGGCTCCATCTTGGCAACGCTGTACAGCTTTCCCCGGAGCAGCTAGCTGTTGAACCATGTCTTATTTCCCGGTACAAATACAAACCGATATAAAATAATTGAATTAATTTACGTATTTCACAGTCATACAGCATAACTTTTTGATGTATAAGGATTACAACGCGACCAAGAACTACATTTTCCAACGACCCCGAGCCGACAAAATGTTACCTTACAAAAATCTTAACAACTCTATTTCTTGTAAACACAAGATTTTTAAATTTATAAACCAGTTATACAACATTCCAATGTATGTTATGTTAAAATTTGGATTCGATCTGATGACGGGTTTGTGAGATAATAATTCTTAAATGTGAAGCATGTTTGAAACACGCTTAGATACGGGCACTTTTTGTGTTCCAACTGCGGTAAAAAATATTAAAATATAAATTAAAATTTCCGAACTACATGAACTAACGTAAAAATAGAACGACGAAATCGATGATGTTATTGGATTTTATGTAGGTCTATTGGTTACTTCACAAACAACCTTCAAACTCGAGTGCACATAATATTTTGGTCGACAGTAGTGTAGCAGTCATGTCTTGCCGAGGTGCGTGCATTAATTTCGAGGAACCTGGTGTCTCAATCACTGGGGAAAGGTACTGCGCAACACTGGAGAAATTACGGCGTACAATTAAGGCGAAACGTCCAGGAAAACTGTGACAAGGGGTGCTGCTGCTTCATGATAACGCACATCCCCACACCGCCCTATAGTCCTGATCTCTGGCCCATGTGATTATCACTCCTCCGGTTCCTTAAAAAGGCATTGAAGAGTCGACGATACCTGTCGGAGGAGAGTGTTACTATTTTCGTTACTATTATTAACAAGAAACTGTAACGTAATTACAACAAGACCCTGATACATACAAACACAGACAGACATTAATAATTATCAAGAGTTTAGTGCTTTTCAGTCGGTCAACACGAATGTACCCAAAAGAGATGGGTTATGCCCTAATCCTGAAATAAATTACATGAGATTAATAAAACACTAGGATGACCAGTTTCGATCGTCAAGCGATCATCATCAGATCCATTACACTTAGGCTACAAAATCTATGTTTGAAATACAGGTGAAAATATTTACAATATGTACAATTATTTAGTTGCAGTATTGGTACTGCAACTGTCAGTGTATGCTAAATGCAGTATATATGTTAGGTGAAATGCTAAATGGTGATAGCTATCCGGAGATTGTACTTTAGAGAGATTATATGGTTGTAAACTATGGTTAAACTTTTTTTTTTTTTTGGCTAACTACTTATCTGATTGTCTTCCGTATTACAGCTACTCGCAGTTTTCGTGCTCACGGGAACTCGCTGTGCGGTCGACTGCGGTGGTTATCTTAACGACTGGTTTTCCCCCTGCCTCCTCCCCCTGTCCCTACGTGCTGTGGGGAGTGATAGCGATGTGTTTATGTGAGGTGTTGCCAACCTAGATAAGATGTATGTTATTGAATGAGGTGGGTCCACAACTATTAAAGACCGTGGATTGACCCTCGCCACGCGTGGAGCATAACCCATTCGAACTAAGCGTTGACGGTCTTATGAGGACGTCCCGGCACCTTTAATACTGCCGCGAATATGGGCCTTGGTTTATTGCAGAAGCAAAGTACATCGTACACCTGATCCAGATAACAGTTACCTATTAAAAAACCCCTAATTTCCCCCCTTTTTTTATCTAGCTTGGCTGTGTCGCTAAATTGTGTTTTGTTTCCGACAGGGTGTGTTTTTTAGTAGCGTGAAGAGGGGTGAGCTCTCCATGAACGTGTGTTCATTTAGATTGTTGGGATTGTTTCGTTTGGCTAGGTGTATCTCGATTGCTTCCTTTATGTCAAGAGCTCTGCCTTTCGATTCGTGATGGATTATTTTAAGGTCCGACTCTATGTTGGTAAAGCTGTGCCCTGCGTCACACATATGTTCGCACACGGCTGAATGTGTTCCGTATCTTATCGCATTCCTATGTTCATTATAACGTGTGTCTACTCGCCTTCCACTCTGCCCGATGTAATTAGCTTGACAATCGGTGTCTTGGCACGTTATAGAATATACCCCTGACCTTGAATACGGGTCACGTTTATTTAGATTACTATTTAGGAGGTGCCTAGCGGTTGTGTTTTTCGTCGTGAAAGCTATCTTTATGCCTTGTTTTTGAATAGGTTAGTGATTTTATATGTATTCGCATTCACATAGTTGAAACGCGCAATTTTTTTCTCATTACTGTCCGGTTTGGGAATAGTTTTATCTTTATTTTTATGTTTGGCTATAATTTGATTTATTTTGCTTGGCGAGAAGTTGTTTTCCTTTGCTATCTGCATAATAGTTCTTATTTCCTTATTATAGTTGTCTTTTGACATGGGTATGTTTAAAGCTCTGTGCACCATTTAATTGAAACCCGCTAGTTTGTGCGTACTGGGGTGATTAGACTGATTGTCGATTGCATGCGAGGTTTGTGTTGCTTTCCGGAATATGGAATATGAAAGGTCGTTGTCTTTACGTTCAATAGTTATATCGAGATAATTTATTTTCCGGTCTATTTCGGATTCCTTAGTGAATTTGATAGAGTGGTGAAGGCTATTTATGGATTGGAGAATTGTTTCTTCGCTTGTTAGTTCAGTATTGTAGATGCAAATTACATCATCTACGTATCTTTTCCATATTACTATTCCCTTTGTTGAAGTCTTTTCTAAGAACGCATTTTCTAGTGCATTGATGAAGATGTCAGCGATTAACCCACTTAGTGGCGATCCCATTGCTAGGCCTTCTCTCTGTGTGTATATTTTATTGTCGAATTGAAACACGTTTTGGGTGAGAACGACCCTCAGTAATCTCACAATCTCTTCAATTTCTTTTACTGAATTGTTGGATTTTAAGTTGTTTTCGATAGTGTTGATTGCTTCAATAATCGGAATATTGGTGTACATGTTAGTTACGTCGAAGGATACTAGCCTGAAGCTAGGTTTCATTTGTAGGGTGTTCAATGCTGTTACTAGTTCTGTTGTGTTCTTTACAGAGTTGTTTTTGTCGTTGGAAAGACGGCATTTTAAGATTTTTAGTAACACACCCTGTCGGAAACAAAACACAATTTAGCGACACAGCCAAGCTAGATAAAAAAGGGGGGAAATTAGGGGTTTTTTAATAGGTAAATGTTATCTGGATCAGGTGTACGATGTACTTTGCTTCTGCAATAAACCATGGCCCATATTTGCGGCAGTATTAAAGGTGCCGGGACGTCCTCATAAGACCGTCAACGCTTAGTTCGAATGGGTTATGCTCCACGCATGGCGAGGGCCAATCCACGGTCTTTAATAGTTGTGGACCCACCTCATTCAATAACATACATCTTATCTAGGTTGGCAACACCTCACATAAACACATCGCTATCACTCCCCACAGCACGTAGGGACAGGGGGGAGGAGGCAGGGGAAAAACCAGTCGTTAAGATAACCACCGCAGTCGACCGCACAGCGAGTTCCCGTGAGCACGAAAACTGCGAGTAGCTGTAATACGGAAGACAATCAGATAAGTAGTTAGCCAAAAAAAAAAAAAAATAGTTTAACCATAGTTTACAACCATATAATCTCTCTAAAGTACAATCTCCGGATAGCTATCACCATTTAGCATTTCACCTAACATATATACTGCATTTAGCATACACTGACAGTTGCAGTACCAATACTGCAACTAAATAATTGTACATATTGTAAATATTTTCACCTGTATTTCAAACATAGATTTTGTAGCCTAAGTGTAATGGATCTGATGATGATCGCTTGACGATCGAAACTGGTCATCCTAGTGTTTTATTAATCTCATGTAATTTATTTCAGGATTAGGGCATAACCCATCTCTTTTGGGTACATTCGTGTTGACCGACTGAAAAGCACTAAACTCTTGTTTACTAAGGCAACACTGAAAATATGGCTTCAAACACCACAATTAATAATTATGTTATTGGTTTTACGTCCTTTTTAATTACTGCGGCTTTATAGAAACCGGGGTGCCGAGATTTTGTCCGGAAAGTGATCTTTAACGTGCCAGTAATTCTACTGTCACTGCTCCCTAGCAATTGGGCACCCTCAAATGCCAACTGGTTGGGCTAGGATTCAATCCGACATTCTTGGGATCAGCAGGTAATAACGTTACCGCTGCACCACGCAGCCAGATCAGGCAGACATTTGTCCCGTGAAGATCTAATGAGTCTACTTTCATTTTTTACAAAAATCGAAAGTAGGCTAGGTTAAAAACTGGTTCTGTGGCCTAGGGCAAATTTACAATTTTTTATTGCAAAAATTGTTGACTGGTCCTGAAGAATGGTTACTGAATGTGAAAATAATCGCGTGGCCTCCTGAGAGACCGAGTGCAGGTCTTCCTAATTGACGCCCGTGGGCGACCTGCGCATCGTATTGAGGATGAAGTGATGATGAAGACGGCACATACACTCAGTCCACGAGCCACGGGAGATTAAAATCCCGGATGGCCGGGCCAGGGATCGAACTCGGGACACGGCGGGCCTAAGCCTAGCGCGCTAACCATTTAGCCATGGAGCCAGACAATGGTTACTGATGTTAGGGTACTGACAGTGGCGTACGCAAGATTTCCTTCTGGGGGGGGGGGGGGGGTGTCATTAATAAAACAGGGTAATTGTGCACATTATTAAAGGGACAGATGACCTTGCTGTTTCGCCCCTTAAAACAACAGTTAACATCATAATTAAAATGATATTTCGATTAATATTCATAAAAAATAATTAAATAACCGTTCTCTGTGCATGACAACTATTTTAGGCCTTATTTTTTCGACACATTGAAAAAAATAAAAATAAAAAATATATGGAAAACAGTAACTAAATATTAAAAGTGAAACAATGCAGTGGTATCATCATGGCCATAGTTACGTGGTTGCTTATAATATTGATAGTATGCGAGAGAAATATAATGTTTTGCGCTCCGTGTTCCCAATGCCATTACTATTGACTCTCAAAATCTACCTAACTTGATGACTTTATCCGTATCATTAATTGGAATAAATTGCAGAAACTCCTCATGTACTGAATTATCGTTAACGAAACGGACACACGATTAAAGCAACCCAAAGCGACGTGAAAAAGGTTACCGATCGCACACTTTAACAGTAAAACTGATCCATGGCTAGCTCCAACGCTGAAGGAGGAGTCTCGCTGGGAGTAGAATGCAGGACATTTACTAGGTGAGTAACGTGACCACATTTAAAATATATACAGGAGTAAGAAGCCGCAATAGCGGTAGCATAAAACAGGTGATAGATGGGACAATATAAAGATTCAAGTAAAGAAATGGGTCTGGTGGGGGGGTTAAATCTATACCCCCCCCCGTCGGTACGCCACTGGGTACTGAGGCCAGCTGGCCATAATCTCACCCAGCGCAATCTCGGTTACCACACTGAGGATGATAGCGGAGAGTTGCCCCATGGTAACCAAGTCACCCTACCTTCGTTATTTCTCAAGACCCTTATTACTACACCCCAGGATCATTTCATGCATGAATCAGGATCACGTTCATTTTCTACATGAGTGGTTGGGCTTGGCGTAGCGAGCACAAACTGTTGGGCTGTTTGGTGGTGGACAGATGATCATAGCCTGCACTCAGAGTCGTCAGTCCTCGCACACGTTCGGTCACCTCCGTCATACCTCGGTTGTGTTCGTGACCCCGACCTTCTGCCCGCCTGCAAGCAGCAGGTGAGTGACCCCCTCTGATGCGTTGCGGCGACGAGTATGCGCAATGGTGCGTGTGTGAGTGAGAGGAAATGATGGACTGAGCAATGAACTGAAGGAAGACAGATCCATTCAGGAATTAACTTCTACGAGCGATGTCTGCTCCCCTCGCTTCCCCCACTCAGTCGCGTAGTTTTCTTTTTATGGAGAGAGCGTCGCGTCGAAGGCGGGTATGATGTGAACCGTGAAAAGGCCAGATGAAGGCGAAGAGGAAGTTCTTTTTTTATATCAAATCTGTAACAAACAAGGGAAAATAAAGAGGCGTTATTTGATACCTGATTTAATGTGTCCTTTTACAAGTGATTGGAAGTCTTGCTGAAGACGCGGAAGTGTTCCTGTTTCTTCCAGGAAGTATTGTTTTCCCAATGGAAAGTATACCGTAGGCTGGGTTACTAACACGCACCGGTACGGTAGCCCAATGTATTGTACAACCCCCCCCCCCCAGGGGCTCACATCTAGTGGGACGTGGGTTGGCGACCACGGGGCCCCAGCTGAGTCCGGCACTGCTTCCACTTACTTGTGCCGGGCTCTTCCCCGTCTTCTTTCCTGTTGACATCACTTGGTCAACTCTTGTTCTCTTCCGACCCCGACGGTATTAGGGTATCCGAGGCCTAGGGAGACCCCGACGGTATTAGGGTATCCGAGGCCTAGGGAGTCTCTTCCTTTCCCGCCTTAATTGGCCCTTGTCTCATCTTTTCTGATACCCTCCTTCTTTTTCCTTTCATGTTATCTCCTGCCTTCTGCTCAAGGCCCTCAAGGAGGCAGGGTGTATGTAGCCCCACCACTTCTGGTGCACCCTGGATATTGCTACACCCTCAGGGGCTCACGGCTGGTGAGTTCGGGAGTTGGCGATCCCGAGGGATTCCTGAGCTGGGTCCGGTTTCCCCCCTTTTATCCATTATCTCTGGGGCGGACCCTCTCCTCTTTCACTTTCCTAACTGCCTTTCATGGCCCTCCTTCCTTACAAGTCCCTCAATCCATATTCTTCGAGGGTTGAGGGCATTTCTTTTCCTCCTGCCCTTTTTTTGGTCTTATTCTCCTTTCGTTTTCCATTTTCTTTCTAGTATATAAGTTAGATTTAGACACAGTTTACATTTCATTTTCATCTTCACGATCACCCAAACCATTAGGGGCCGATTACCTAGATGTTAGGCCCCTTAAAACAACAATTATCATCATCATTATTGTACACAGGTTCAACTTTGTGTAATTAATTTTGCAACTTCTCAGTCAGCCAACACAATATATTCCTAACCCCGTGGCGCTACAGCCCATGAAGTGCCTAAGCCTACCAAGCGACCGCTGCCCAGTCATCTGACCTGCAGCGTGGTTAGCGCGTCGGGTCCCCTCAGCCGTTAATCTTGGTCTCCGTGACCGGGGCACTGCCTCACTGTCAGACAACGACTCAATTGTCCTGACGAGGCTGAGTGCTCCCCGTCCCAGACCTCACGTCAGTTTTTAAATCCCTCCTGGAGCCGGAAATTGAACCCGGGGCCTCCGAGTGCGAGGCAGACGCGCTACCCCAGCACCACGAATAAATAACGTGAAAAAATGACATGTTATTTAAAATATATAGCCTATAGATATATATTTGTCATGGGCTACAGAGGAGGGAACACTATGGCTCGTCAAGTGAGCATCATCAAATCCAATGCAAGAACACTGCCAAACAATAACGACACTAACGGTCTATGTCCTCTAAAATCACTACGAAAATATAACGACATTAACAAAATTTCTATGCCCTCCAAAAACACTACCAAACCCATAACGACACTAGCAAACGGTCTATGCCCTCCAAAAACACTACCAAACCCATAGCGACACTAATGAACGGTCTATGCCCTCCAAAAACTCTACCAAACCCATAACGACACTAACGAACGGTCTATCCTCTCAAAGAAACACTACCAAACCCATAACGACACTAACAAACGGTCTATGCCCTCCAAAAACACTACCAAACCCATAACGACACTAACGAACGGTCTATGCCCTCCAAAAACACTACCAAACCCATAACGACACTAACGAACGGTCTATGCCCTCCAAAAACACTACCAAACTATAACGACACTAACAAACGGTCTATGCCCTCCATAAACACTACCAAACAATAACAACACTAACAAACGGTCTATGTCCTCCAAAATCAATACCAAACCCATAACGATACTAACAAATGGTCTATGCTCTCCAAAAACACTACCAAACCATCTGTCACTAACAAACGGTCTATGCCCTCCAAAAGCACTACCGAACTATAACGACACTAGTAGTACCAAAAAGTTCCTTCTGGCTGGTGTCTACTAGCCTATGCAGTGCAAAAGTGCCAAAATGTAGTTTTTTGTGGATATTTAACTGGGTCTTTGTACAATATGAGCGTTAAATGTTTGCTAAATAGCATTTTTGGCTAATGTGCAAGAGTGCAGATGAGGCAAGGTCCCGGCTTATGTTAGCGTGAGTGTTGGATCGTGGTGTCTTGTACTTTTTGGGGGCATGCTAGTAATTTATTTTGCAGATTGCAACTGTGCCGCTTGGTTCAGAGGTCCCGGTTTGGATTCCTGGCTCTGTGAGCGATTTTAGCGTGAGGGTCAGAACTTTGTACTTTTTGAGAGACAAGATATAATTTTACTTTGCAGATTGGCTACTGTGCAGTGGTCGCCATGGGTTCAGAGATCCCGGGTTAAATTCCTGGTTCCGTTAGTGTGAGGGCTGGTGCTTTGTACTTTTTGTGGGGCAAGCTAGCATTTTATTTTACAGATTGCATAGTAGTTTAAGATTTTCCTCCCCAGGATTAGGTCTCCTTCAGTTTCACCATAGTAGATGCGATTTGCGGTAGGTAGGTGCCGCAACCGCAAAGGCGCTATTTTGTATTGTGCCCAACCAGTCACGGCAGTCTGGCATCGAACTCAGGTCTCATCAGAGAAGACCAGGCACATGGTTATGCCTAGAGTCGAACCATTGATCTCGGCGGGGGAGCGATTCAGGGAACCCAAAGAGCAATGAGAGGTATACTGACATATAACAAGGTAGCGTGATTTCACGATCTATAGGTGAATATCATAGCAATTTAAGGGAAGAACTGTAGCCAAATGCAAGGAAATGTACATTTTCAGAGCATACGAAAATGAGAGAAGGCCAGTTTGAAGTTTTACAAATGACCCTTAGCAAGTGGGCGGAGAATCTAGGCGCCGACCGAACTATTTATGTCTGGAGCGGAGAGACAGCTCAAAATTAATGACCCGGGTATCCACCGCTTGACAACGGTGCAAGCTATGGTGGGATCGACTGCACATGGAAATTAATTAATTACAGCCAAGTGGAGCATTGAAATGCATTGAAATATACACCCAGGTGAATATATTCACGGAGAGGTAATTTAGGAGTGGTTTTTCACCTAAATTAAGGCCTTTATCTCCAAATGAATGCATTACAACCTAGCCTACGCTCGAGAGCAGTGACTTTGTGACCAGTCAACGGGGAAGTACCATGATGGCGTGCCCACGCGCTGAACTAAGGCAATTAATTGTAATTAATTGGCCGAAGCGATCGCCGGCACGCGAATGTTTTTGTAACCTCCACACCTAAATAAACAAGATGTAGATGTCATTTCGGCTGAAGAGGTATTATTTCAAGAAAGGAGTCGCTCTCATGTGTCCAGTGGACTATTTTGTACGAGAAGCCTTTATATATGGGGAGCGAGGCAAGCCAAGCCAGTTGCTCTACAGTCGTCACCAGTTGTTCTACAGTTGTTCTACAGTATACACGTAACTAAGACGCTGCTAGTAGCGCGCCAAATGTTAAAGTATCAACGCGCCGTCGTTGGAGAACAATAGAAGCAAGCTATAAAGCTTCATAAGTAATCATGAAGTGCGTCGAAAGTAAATTATTACAGATATTTACCTATTATCTGACGCAAATATAAATTCGCCACAGCGAAAAAGGAACTTATAATGTTTTGAACAGTTCTTATACCGGGAGGTATTGTCAGAATTATATATGACATCATCATCAGGATCACTACAATGATGGGAGCTTGGAAACCATTGCCACCTAATATGGATAGTGAGCTGAACAAGATTGCAGGGAACGAGGATTGAACGTCCGTAAAACGCTGTTAGATTTTCACGGAGACCAGCGGTTGTCATAATTGCATCGCATCTCTGAGATCTGGCGTAGGAGAAGTCCAATTTAAGGATCAACATGTGAAGTAGTGGATAAATGTATATAAATTGTGAAATAGTGTTTTAAAGTGTTCATGTGTATAGTGATTAATATGCAGTGTATAGAAATGATAAAAGCCACTGATAAAAATATGTGTATCATGTGGAAAGTGTATGAATCTAAGTGTTGTGTCAAGGATAACATGATGGCTTAAGTCAAGCGTCATGGTAGCGCCAAAGCTGAGGCGCTGGCACTATCCAGCAAAGAGGAAAAAGTGAGTACCCATTTTTTTATAATGTCATTATAACTAAATAGTTCACCATGTAACGATTTATCACTTTGAGAATAAGATGTAATAGTCACTTACTGAACGAGTTTTCACCACTCGTCTTGAATAAAATATGGCTTGGAAGGTGATTTGTTTGAGGCCATTCAGGCAAAAATAGTGATGGATGTAACGGTAACGTTAAATGATAATAATAATAATATTAGGGGGTCGGCAACAGTAAAGTAATAGGCATTTTTGGCCTAAATAATGTTCAAATAGTGTCATGTCTAATGTAAAGATACTGTATTTGGTAAACAGTAAGAGTGTAACGTGAAATATAGAGAAATACGAGAGCTTTTTCAGTGTCAGTGAAATATGAATGAATGTTTGATATGGTCAATCCTTAGGATTATGTTTGAGGACCATTAAAGTAAAGTAAGCCAGTAAATTTTATTACATTTGTGTAAGGAGCTATGTAAAGCTTTGGCTTAAGTGGTATGACAGAGAGAACGCGGGTGCCTTAATAATTGAGTCATATATGTGAAGTATTGTTTGAGCCGCGTGTAAGCGTGCTGAATTATCGTAGAATCCAGTGATTTACGTAATAAATATAGCGGGGACAAACTAGTATAGCTTGCGCGTTAGGTGAGAAGTTGGCTAAATCTACGAGTAGTATCGCCCTTGAGCATACTGTATTATTTCGCAGCGAATTGGACAGAGTCTGTCTGTATCCAACGCTTGCTTGAATTATGCCACTATTGACGTCCGTCGAGACGCTGTGAGCATGTGTGTATTAATGACTTACCCTGAGGTAAGGATCATATTCGTCGTTTAGGAACGCAGGGTTCCTTATATTTTATTGACAGCTGCTGGTGAAAGTCGTGGATTTTCACTATGATGCGCGTCTAAAAAGCCACTAGTAGTCACCATAGAACGGCAAGGCTATCACTAGAATTCCACCCCAGCCATGAATGTTAATTAAGGAGCCAGTTGAGCCCAAGACACTATAAGGATAGGTGTTAAATATTTAAATGACTCAATTACGTAGGAGCCACACTTAGCGTTACTCCAGTACTGCATTTTGTAAACAAACCTGACCTTGATCTTGACAGTAGAGAGAGAGGGGGAATTGTAGACCACTTTTGCGGCCGCCATCTTGGCTAGCCAGCTGGAACGAATTTTATTGCCTGCTGAGGGAGAGGAAGGTCGTTCGACCGGTCCCTTGTAAATTAGAGTCACAATAGGACACTGAGGAATCTCGATATTTAAATATGCAATTAAGATATGATTATTTTGATGATGCCAAGTGAATTGAACGGTGGGTTGCAACTCACATACGTTGTTGAATCATATAAATCAGATAATATTTGGCTCAGTTATCCTCTGAGGAGAAAAGCTGAACCAAAATATTGTAGGCATCTTCTTTTAGAGTGCATTTTGCCATTCCTGCTAATTTATGCAGACGGGTATGTGTTTTCCCAGAACATGACACATTTGTAACGATGATAAGCCCGACAAGACCCAGAAAATCGTTATATGGTGAAACTATAAAATTAAGTACCACTTTTCTTAAAGCGTTCATATGGATGGAAGGAGGGAAGATGATTCACACAACACAACAAATATTTGTTAATGATTGCAGAAAATAATGAATTCATGCTAATCAAGGTAAATGCCATAAGAAATGGAATAATGTTTTATTAATATCATTTTTATGTGATATGTGATTTTTGTGTTATAATACTCCCATTAACTAAAAGTGTGTCAGTTGATGAACACTATGGAAACCCATGGAAGTCTGAAAATATCATTGACAGGATGCTAGAATTAGATTTGAGTGCAGTGTAGCACTATTTTAAGAAGAAAGCTCACAGAACAACCCTATTTTATTTGTGGGAATTAAATGTAATTTGTCCTTTATTTGTATTTGTTGTATAGCCATGATTTTAGACCAGTAAATGTGTTATCTTTAGGAAAATGTTGTGTATTTCCTGTAGAGTAGATACCTGGTAGACTCAAATCCTGAGCATGTGGTCGTATAGTGGGCAGGAACGTCCCATACCTCGAAAGACCGTGAGTTAGTTGGGATACGAACACATGGTCCACATGATGACAATCGGGTACAGTATGTTCTATATCTTGGTGCCTTGTACTTTTTGCATTTTATTTTGGAGATTACAGATGTGAAACTTGGTTTAGAGGTCACGTGTTCGATTCTTGGTGTTGATAGTGTGAGGGCTGGTGCTTTCTGTGATGTACAGTATAGGAACTCGTGTTTTTGTTACAAGGGTGCCTGACAATTTTCTAAACACTGCACTTCGGAACTTGGAGATTTTCCGTTAAAATGCTTAATTTGATTTCTGTTGTCCGCGTAACACAATTTCCGTTTAAAGAAGGGAATTCACCCCGAAGTTTACGAGACCGTCAAATATTTCCGTTTAAGACAAGTTTCCGTTCAATAAAGAGTCCGTTGAAGGCAGGTTTTACTGTCATTAGCAACATGTTGAAATTTCCGGTTGTTCGGTAATTCATCCAGTGTCAGAACTATAGAATGTCTATTGCGACGAGGGGATTGATGGTACATTGGTCATGGTGGACCAGGTTCGATTTCCAGTTAATACATGTGGGATTTTCGAAGTGAAATGTCACGTCTTGTGTTTAGGATTCCACGTAAAAAGCGGTCCCGTGGCTTGTGGTCGTGAGGTTGCTGGTCACGTAAGGTTACAAGCTTCTTTCCTTTTTGTGGGATGTGACGACCAACTCCTTTTCCAACTGATGGAACAGGATTCGAACAGTGATCCCTTGCTTTTAAAATGATGATGATGTTACTGTAGCTGCCTTTATGTTGTTTTTGCTTCAGTTACGAGCCAAGAACACCGAGGTCTTCAGCCCCACGTACTTGGCCATATATCTAACATGTTTGATAATATGTAAGTATACCTATTAGGGTTTAGAATTTGGGAAGGTGCTCTAGGATATGCTTGCAGTCACTATGGTTAAGACACACTAAGAGTGACCAAAGCCTGCACAGAGGGTGCCACTTAGCACAATCGGCTAACAATGAAAGTTGTCAGAGAACTGTAATCCCTGAAAACAATTTAGTTGTGGGGGTGCTCGTGGTTGAAGTTGTTCTTATATTTTAGGGGTTCAGAACAATTATGCTAATTGTCACTTTAAAAGAACAACCGTCTAGAACAGGCGTTCTCAACCTGGTGCTCCCGAGCACTAGCTCCCCTGTGATCCACTCTTCAATTCAATTTCTGTGGCACGGGGCGGATAAGTAGTGTTTACATTACTAGCTTTGACGGACAGAAAATGTTATCATTTTGTGAAATTGTATGTTTTAATCTAAAATACTTGGACATCCTTGGTTCATGAGTAACACGAAAGATGATGATTCGACTCGACTGTCCACAAGGAAATGTATCCTATCCACATGAGCCATGCAAGCAGTTGCAGCATGCCTGGTGAGCGGTGAATCACTAGGTATTTCAGCACTTCAGAGAAAGGTAGAGATAGGAAAAGGAAAGAGAGGCGCATGTTTATTGCATTACAATAATGATATTATAATTATATTCTATTTAAAGGTGCTCGCGTACTTGGTGTGGCTTGAGGGTGGAACTCGTAAACTTGGTGTGGCTTGAGGGTGGTGCTCGAGTACTTGGTGTGGCTTGAGGGTAGTGCTCGAGTACTTGGTGTGGCTTGAGGGTAGTGCTAGAGTACTTGTTGTAGCTCGAGGTTGGTGCTCAGGTACTTGGTAAGGCTTGAGGTTGGTGCTCGAGTACTTGGTGTGGCTTGAGGGTGGAACTCATAAACTTGGTGTGGCTTGAGGGTGGTGCTCGAGTACTTGGTGTGGCTTGAGGGTAGTGCTCGAGTACTTGGTGTGGCTTGAGGGTAGTGCTAGAGTACTTGTTGTAGCTTGAGGTTGGTGCTCAGGTACTAGGTAAGGCTTGAGGTTGGTGCTCGAGTACTTGGTGTGGCTTGAGGGTGGTGCTAGAGTACTTGCTGTAGCTTGAGGTTGGTGCTCAGGTACTTGGTAAGGCTTGAGGTTGGTGCTCGACTACTTGGTGTGGCTTGAGGGTGGAACTCGTAAACTTGGTGTGGCTTGAGGGTGGTGCTCGAGTACTTGGCGTGGCTTGAGGGTAGTGCTCGAGTACTTGGTGTGGCTTGAGGGTAGTGCTAGAGTACTTGGTGTAGCTTGAGGTTGATGCTCAGGTACTTGGTAAGTCTTGAGGTTGATGCTCGGGTACTTGGTAAGTCTTGAGGTTGATGCTCGGGTACTTGGTGTGGCTTGAGGATGGTGCTCAGGTACTTGGTATGGCTTGAGGGTGGTGCACGGGTACTTGGTATGGATCGAGGGTTGTGCTCGAGTACTTGGTGTGGCTTGAGGGTGGAACTCGTATACTTGGTGTGGCTTGAGGGTGGTGCTCGAGTACTTGGTGTGGCTTGAGGGTAGTGCTCGAGTACTTGGTGTGGCTTGAGGGTAGTGCTAGAGTACTTGTTGTAGCTTGCGGTTGGTGCTCAGGTACTTGGTAAGGCTTGAGGATGGTGCTCGAGTACTTGGTGTGGCTTGAGGGTGGAACTCGTAAACTTGGTGTGGTTGAGGGTAGTGCTAGAGTAATTCGTGTGGCTTGAGGGTAGTGCTAGATTACTTGGTGTGGCTTGGGGTTGGTGCTCAGGTACTTGGTGTGGCTTGAGGATGGTGCTCAGGTACTTGGTATGGCTTGAGGGTAGTGCTCGGGTACTTGGTGTGGTTTGAGGGTAGTGCTCGAGTACTTGGTGTGGTTTGAGGGTAGTGCTCGGGTACTTGGTATGGCTCGAAGGTAGTGCTTGAGTACTTGGTGAAGCTTGAGGGTAGTGCTCGGGTACTTGGTGTGGTTTGAGGGTAGTGCTAGAGTACTTGGTAAGGCTTGAGGTTGATGCTCGGGTACTTGGTGTGGCTTGAGGATGGTGCTCAGGTACTTGGTATGGCTTGAGGGTAGTACTCGAGTACTTGGTGTGGCTTGAGGGTAGTGCTCGGGTACTTGGTATGGCTCGAGGGTAGTGCTCGAGTACTTGGTGTGGCTTGAGGGTAGTGCTCGGGTACTTGGTGTGGTTTGAGGGTAGTGCTCAGGTACTTGGTGTGGTTTGATGGTAGTGCACGGGTACTTGGTGTGGTTTGAGGGTAGTGCTCAGGTACTTGGTGTGGTTTGAGGGTAGTGCACGGGTACTTGATGTGAATTGAGGGTAGTGCTCGGGTACTTGGTGTGGTTTGAGGGTAGTGCTCGCGTACTTGGTGTGGCTTAAGGGTGGTGGTCGGGTACTTGGTGTGGCTTGAGGGTAGTGCTTGGGTACTTGGTGTGGCTTGAGGGTAGTGCTCGGGTACTTGGTGTGGTTTGAGGGTAGTGCTCGGGTACTTGGTGTGGCTTGAGGGTAGTGCTCGGGTACTTGGTGTGGCTTGAGGGTAGTGCTCAGGTACTTGGTGTGGCTTGAGGATAGTGCTCAGGTACTTGGTGTGGTTTGAGGGTAGTGCTCGGCTACTTGGTGTGGCTTGAGGGTAGTGCTCAGGTACTTGGTGAGGCTTTAGGGTAGTGCTCAGGTACTTGGTGTGGCTTGAGGGTAGTGCTCGGGTACTTGGTATGGCTTGAGGGTAGTGCTCAGGTACTTGGTGTGGTTTGAGGGTAGTGCTCGGGTACTTGGTGTGGCTTGAGGGTGGTGCTCAGGTACTTGGTGTGGTTTGAGGGTAGTGCTCGGGTACTTGGTGTGGTTTGAGGGTAGTGCTCGAGTACTTGGTGTGGTTTGAGGGTAGTGCACGGGTACTTGGTGTGGTTTGAGGGTAGTGCACGGGTACATGGTGTGGCTTGTGGGTAGTGCTCGGGTACATGGTGTGGTTTGAGGGTAGTGCTCAGGTACTTGGTGTGGTTTAAGGGTAGCGCTCAGGTACTTGGTGTGGCTTGAGGGTAGTGCACGGGTACATGGTGTGGCTTGAGGGAAGTGCTCGGGTACGTGGTGTGGTTTGAGGGTAGTGCACGGGTACATGGTGTGGCTTGAGGGTAGTGCACGGGTACATGGTGTGGTCTGAGGGTAGTGCTCGGGTACTTGGTGTGGTTTGAGGGTAGTGCTCGGGTACTTGGTGTGGCTTGAGGGTAGTGCTCGCGTACTTGGTGTGGTTTCAGGGTAGTGCACGGGTACATGGTGTGGTTTGAGGGTAGTGCACGGATACTTGGTGTGGCTTGAGGGTAGTGCTAGGGTACATGGTGTGGTTTGAGGGGAGTGCTCGGGTACATGGAGTGGTTTGAGGGTAGTGCTCGGGTACATGGTGTGGTTTGAGGGTAGTGCTCGCGTACTTGGTGTGGCTTGAGGGTAGTGCTCGCGTACTTGGTGTGGTTTGAGGGTAGTAATCGGGTACATGGTGTGGCTTGAGGGTAGTGCTCGGGTACATGGTGTGGTTTGAGGGTAGTGCTCAGGTACTTGGTGTGGTTTGAGGGTAGTGCACGGGTACATGGTGTGGTTTGAGGGTAGTGCTAGGGTACATGGTGTGGCTTGAGGGTAGTGCTCGGGTACATGGTGTGGATTGAGGGTAGTGCTCGGGTACATGGTGTGGCTTGAGGGTAGTGCTCAGGTATATGGTGTGGTTTGAGGGTAGTGCTCGGGTACTTGGTGTGGCTTGAGGGTAGTGCTCGGGTACATGGTGTGGTTTGAGGGTAGTGCTCAGGTACTTGGTGTGGTTTGAGGGTAGTGCTCAGGTACTTGGTGTGGTTTGAGGATAGTGCACGGGTACTTGGTGTGGTTTGAGGGTAGTGCTCGGGTACATGGTGTGGTGTGAGGGTAGTGCTCGGGTACATGGTGTGGTTTGAGGGTAGTGCTCGGGTACTTGGTGTGGTTTGAGTGTAGTGCTCGCGTACTTGGTGTGGCTTGAGGGTAGTGCTTGGGTACTTGGTGTGGTTTGAGTGTAGTGCTCGCATATTTGGTGTGGCTTGAGGGTAGTGCTCGGGTACACGGTGTGGTTTGAGGGTAGTGCTCGGGTACATGGTGTGGTTTCAGGGTAGTGCTCGGGTACATGGTGTGGTTTGAGGGTAGTACACGGGTACACGGTGTGGTTTGAGGGTAGTGCTCGCGTACTTGGTGTGGCTTGAGGGTAATGCTCGGGTACTTGGTGTGGTTTGAGGGTAGTGCTCGGGTACTTGGTGAGGTTTGAGGGTAGTGCTCAGGTACTTGGTGTGGTTTGAGGGTAGTTCTCGGGTACTTGGTGTGCTTTGAGGGTAGTGTACGGGTACATGGTGTGGTTTGATGGTAGTGCACGGGTACTTGGTGTGGCTTGAGGGTAGTGCTCGGGTACATGGTGTGGTTTGAGGGTAGTGCTCGGGTACATGGTGTGGTTTGAGGGTAGTGCTCGGGTACATGGTGTGGTTTGAGGGTAGTGCACGGGTACATGGTGTGGCTTGAGGGTAGTGCTCGGGTACATGGTGTGGTTTGAGGGTAGTGCTCGGGTACCTGGTGTGGTTTGAGGGTAGTGCACGGGTACATGGTGTGGTTTGACGGTAGTGCACGGGTACATGGTGTGGCTTGAGGGAAGTGCACGGGTACATGGTGGGGTTTGAGGGTAGTGCTCGGGTACATGGTGTGGTTTGAGGGTAGTGCTCGGGTACATGGTGTGGTTTGAGGGTAGTGCTTGGGTACATGGTGTGGTTTGAGGGTAGTGCTTGGGTACATGGTGTGGCTTGAGGGTAGTGCTCGGGTATATGGTGTGGTTTGAGGGTCGTGCTCGGGAACATGGTGTGGTTTGAGGGTAGCGCTCGGGTACTTGGTGTGGTTTGAGGGTAGTGCAAGGGTACATGGTGTGGTTTGAGGGTAGTGCTCGAGTACTTGGTGTGGCTTGAGGGTAGTGCACGGGTACATGGTGTGGTTTGAGGGTAGTGCTCGGGTACTTGGTGTGGTTTGAGGGTAGTGCTCGGATACATGGTGTGGTTTGAGGGTAGTGCACGGGTACATGGTGTGGTTTGAGGGTAGTGCTCGGGAGCTTGGTGTGTTTTGAGGGTAGTGCTCGGGTACATGGTGTGGTTTGAGGGTAGTGCTCGGGTACATGGTGTGGTTTGAGGGTAGTGCTCGGGTACATGGTGTGGCTGGAGGGTGGTGCTCGGGTACATGGTGTGGTTTGAGGGTAGTGCTCGGGTACTTGGTGTGGCTTGAGGGTAGTGCTCAAGTACTTGGAGTGGTTTGAGGGTAGTGCTCGGGTACTTGGTGTGGTTTGACGGTGGTGCTCGAGTACTTGGTGTGGTTCGAGGGTAGCGCTGGGGTACATGGTGTGGCTGGAGGGTAGTGCTCGGGTACATGGCTTGAGGGTAGTGCTCGGGTACTTGGTGTGGCTTGAGGGTAGTGCTCAGGTACTTGGTGTGGTTTGAGGGTAGTGCTCGCGTACTTGGTGTGGCTTGAGGGTAGTGCTCGGGTACATGGTGTGGCTTGAGGGTAGTGCTCGGGTACATGGTGTGGTTTGAGGGTAGCGCTCAGCTACTTGATGTGGTTTGAGGGTAGTGCTCGCGAACTTGGTGTGGCCTGAGGGTAGTGCTCAGGTACTTGGTGTGGTTTGAGGGTAGTGCTCGCGTACTTGGTGTGACTTGAGGGTAGTGCTCAGGTACTTGGGGTGGCTTGAGGGTAGTGCTCGGGTACATGGCTTGAGGGTAGTGCTCGGGTACTTGGTGTGGCTTGAGGGTAGTGCTTAGGTACATGGTGTGGTTTGAGGGTAGTGCTCGGGTACATGGTGTGGTTTGAGGGTAGTGCACGGGTACATGGTGTGGCTTGAGGGTAGTGCTCGGGTACATGTTGTGGTTTGAGGGTAGTGCTCGGGTACCTGGTGTGGTTTGAGGGTAGTGCACGGGTACATGGTGTGGTTTGACGGTAGTGCACGGGTACATGGTGTGGCTTGAGGGAAGTGCACGGGTACATGGTGTGGTTTGAGGGTAGTGCTCGGGTACATGGTGTGGTTTGAGGGTAGTGCTCGGGTACATGGTGTGGTTTGAGGGTAGTGCTTGGGTGCATGGTGTGGTTTGAGGGTAGTGCTTGGGTACATGGTGTGGCTTGAGGGTAGTGCTCGGGTATATGGTGTGGTTTGAGGGTCGTGCTCGGGTACATGGTGTGGTTTGAGGGTAGCGCTCGGGTACTTGGTGTGGTTTGAGGGTAGTACACGGGTACATGGTGTGGTTTGAGGGTAGTGCTCGAGTACTTGGTGTGGCTTGAGGGCAGTGCACGGGTACATGGTGTGGTTTGAGGGTAGTGCTCGGGTACTTGGTGTGGTTTGAGGGTAGTGCTCGGATACATGGTGTGGTTTGAGGGTAGTGCACGGGTACATGGTGTGGTTTGAGGGTAGTGCTCGGGTACTTGGTGTGTTTTGAGGGTAGTGCTCGGGTACATGGTGTGGTTTGAGGGTAGTGCTCGGGTACATGGTGTGGCTGGAGGGTGGTGCTCGGGTACACGGTGTGGTTTGAGGGTAGTGCTCGGGTACTTGGTGTGGCTTGAGGGTAGTGCTCAAGTACTTGGTGTGGTTTTAGGGTAGTGCTCGGGTACTTGGTGTGGTTTGACGGTGGTGCTCGAGTACTTGGTGTGGTTTGAGGGTAGTGCTGGGGTACATGGTGTGGCTGGAGGGTAGTGCTCGGGTACATGGCTTGAGGGTAGTGCTCGGGTACTTGGTGTGGCTTGAGGGTAGTGCTCAGGTACTTGGTGTGGTTTGAGGGTAGTGCTCGCGTACTTTGTGTGGCTTGAGGGTAGTGCTCGGGTATATGGTGTGGCTTGAGGGTAGTGCTCGGGTACATGGTGTGGTTTGAGGGTAGTGCTCAGGTACTTGGTGTGGTTTGAGGGTAGTGCTCGCGTAATTGGTGTGGCTTGAGGGTAGTGCTCAGGTACTTGGTGTGGTTTGAGGGTAGTGCTCGCGTACTTGGTGTGACTTGAGGGTAGTGCTCAGGTACTTGGTGTGGCTTGAGGGAAGTGCTCGGGTACATGGCTTGAGGGTAGTGCTCGGGTACTTGGTGTGGCTTGAGGGTAGTGCTCGGGTACATGGTGTGGTTTGAGGGTAGTGCTCGGGTACTTTGTGTGGTTTGAGGGTAGTGCTCGGGTACATGGTGTGGCATGAGGGTGGTGCTCAGGTACTTGGTGTGGTTTGAGTGTAGTGCTTGGGTACATGGTGTGGTTTGAGGGTAGTGCTCGGGTACAGGGTGTGGTTTGAGGGTAGTGCTCGGGTTCATGGTGTGGTTTGAGGGTAGTGCTCGGGTACATGGTGTGGTTTGAGGGTAGTGCTCGGGTACTTGGTGTGGTTTGAGTGTAGTGCTCGCGTACTTGGTGTGACTTGAGGGTAGTGCTCGGGTACTTGGTGTGGTTTGAGTGTAGTGCTCGCATACTTGGTGTGGCTTGAGGGTAGTGCTCGGGTACACGGTGTGGCTGGAGGGTGGTGCTCGGGTACATGGTGTGGTTTCAGGGTAGTGCTCGGGTACTTGGTGTGGTTTGAGGGTAGTGCTTGCGTACTTGGTGTGGCTTGAGGGTAGTGCTCGTGTACATGGTGTGGTTTGAGGGTAGTGCTCGGGTACATGGTGTGGCTAGAGGGTGGTGCTCGGGTACATGATGTGGTTTGAGGGTAGTGCTCGGGTACTTGGTGTGGTTTGAGGGTAGTGCTCAAGTACTTGGTGTGGTTTGAGTGTAGTGCTCAGGTACTTGGTGTGGTTTGAGGGTAGTGCTCGCGTACTTGGTGTGGCTTGAGGGTAGTGCTCGCGTACTTGGTGTGGCTTGAGGGTAGTGCTCGGGTACTTGGTGTGGTTTGAGGGTAGTGCTCCGGTACATGGTGTGGTTTGAGGGTAGTGCTCAGGTACTTGGTGTGGTTTGAGCGTAGTGCTCGCGTACTTGGTGTGGCTTGAGGGTAGTGCTCTGGTACTTGGTGTGGCTTTAGGGTAGTGCTCAGGTACTTGGTGTGGTTTGAGGGTAGTGCTCGCGTACTTGGTGTGGCTTGAGGGTAGTGCTCGGGTACTTGGTGTGGCTTGAGGGTAGTGCTCAGGTACTTGGTGTGGTTTGAGGGTAGTGCTTGGGTACTTGTTGTGGTTTGCGGGTAGTGCACGGGTACATGGTGTGGTTTGAGGGTAATGCTCGGGTACTTGGTGTGGTTTGAGGGTAGTGCACGGGTAAATGTGTGGTTTGAGGGTAGTGCACGGGTACATGGTGTGGCTTGAGGGTAGTGCTCGCGTACTTGGTGTTGCTTGTGGGTAGTGCTCAGGTACGTGGTGTGGTTTGAGGGTAGTGCACGGGTACATGGTGTGGTTTGGGGGTAATGCTCGGGTACATGGTGTGGTTTGAGGGAAGTGCACGGGTACATGGTGTGGTTTGTGGGTAGTGCACGGGTACATGGTGTGGCTTGAGGGTAGTGCTCAGGTACTTGGTGTGGTTTGAGGGTAGTGCTCAGGTACTTGGTGTGGTTTGAGGGTAGTGCTCGGGTACTTGGTGTGGCTTGAGGGTTGTGCTCAGGTAATTGGTGTGGTTTGAGGGTAGTGCTCAGGTACATGGTGTGGCTTGAGGGTGGTGCTCAGGTACTTGGTGTGCTTTGAGTGTAGTGCTCGGGTACATGGTGTGGTTTGAGGGTAGTGCTCGGGTACACGGTGTGGTTTGAGGGTAGTGCTCGGGTACATGGTGTGGTTTGATGGTAGTGCTCGGGTACATGGTGTGGCTGGAGGGTGGTGCTCGGGTACATGGTGTGGTTTGAGGGTAGTGTTCGCGTACTTGGTGTTGCTTGAGGGTAGTGCTCAGGTACGTGGTGTGGTTTGAGGGTAGTGCTCGGGTACTTGGTGTGGTTTGAGGGTAGTGCTCGGGTACTTGGTGTGGTTTGAGGGTAGTGCTCGGGTACTTTGTGTGGCTTGAGGGTAGTGCTCAGGTACTTGGTGTGGTTTGAGGGTAGTGCTCAGGTACTTGGTGTGGTTTGAGGGTAGTGCTCGGGTACTTGGTGTGGCTTGAGGGTTGTGCTCAGGTACTTGGTGTGGTTTGAGGGTAGTGCTCAGGTACATGGTGTGGCTTGAGGGTGGTGCTCAGGTACTTGGTGTGGTTTGAGTGTAGTGCTCGGGTACATGGTGTGGTTTGAGGGTAGTGCTCAGGTACTTGGTGTGGTTTGAGGGTAGTGCTCGCGTACTTGGTGTGGCTAGAGGGTAGTGCTCGCGTACTTGGTGTGTCTTGAGGTTAGTGCTCGGATACTTGGTGTGGTGTGAGGGTAGTGCTCCGGTACATGGTGTGGTTTGAGGGTAGTGCTCAGGTACTTGGTGTGGTTTGAGCGTAGTGCTTGCGTACTTGGTGTGGCTTGAGGGTAGTGCTCAGGTACTTGGTGTGGCTTGAGGGTAGTGCTCAGGTACTTGGTGTGGTTTGAGGGTAGTGCTCGGGTACTTGGTGTGGCTTGAGGGTAGTGCTCGGGTACTTGGTGTGGCTTGAGGGTAGTGCTCGCGTACTTGGTGTGGCTTGAGGTTAATGCTCGGGTACTTGGTGTGGTTTGAGGGTAGTGCACGGGTACATGGTGTGGTTTGAGGGTAGTGCACGGGTACATGTTGTGGCTTGAGGGTAGTGCTCGCGTACTTGGTGTTGCTTGAGGGTAGTGCTCAGGTACGTGGTGTGGTTTGAGGGTAGTGCACGGATACATGGTGTGGTTTGTGGTTAGTGCACGGGTACATGGTGTGGCTTGAGGGTAGTGCTCGCGTACTTGGTGTTGCATGAGGGTAGTGCTCAGGAACGTGGTGTGGTTTGAGGGTAGTGCACGGGTACATGGTGTGGTTTGAGGGTAATGCTCGGGTACTTGGTGTGGTTTGAGGGTAGTGCACGGGTACATGGTGTGGCTTGAGGGTAGTGCTCGTGTACTTGGTGTTGCTTGAGGGTAGTGCTCAGGTACGTGGTGTGGTTTGAGGGTAGTGCTCGGGTACTTGGTGTGGTTTGAGGGTAGTGCTCGGGTACTTGGTGTGGTTTGAGGGTAGTGCTCGGGTACTTTGTGGGGCTTGAGGGTAGTGCTCAGGTACTTGGTGTGGTTTGAGGGTAGTGCTCAGGTACTGGGTGTGGTTTGAGGGTAGTGCTCGGGTACTTGGTGTGGCTTGAGGGTAGTGCTCAGGTACTTGGTGTGGCTTGAGGGTAGTGCTCGCGTACTTGGTGTGGCTTGAGGGTAGTGCTCAGGTACTTGGTGTGGCTTGAGGGTAGTGCCCGCGTACTTGGTGTGGCTTGAGGGTAGTGCACGGGTACTTGGTGTGGCTTGAGGGTAGTGCTCGGGTACTTGGTGTGGTTTTAGGGTAGTGCTCGGGTACTTGGTGTGGTTTGAGGGTGGTGCTCGAGTACTTGGTGTGGTTTGAGGGTAGTGCTCGGGTAGATTTGAATCGCGCGCCCGGAAGTAACAAAATATCCTCATTTTCTCGCAGGAAAAATTTTCTCCGCCAATCCGATTGCGTCATCGTCTTTTACATAACTCGCAGAGCGTCCCTGATTTTTTTTGTCGGTATAATTAAGATACACCCTGTATAGGGCACAACGCTTAACGTTCATCACAAGAGCATTCAATCATAGGCCTACTGCTTGATAAGATCAATGACATATAACTTTGGCCATATATGTAAGAGAAAGTAGGCTACATGTTGTTAAATAAACATCTTGTTTCTCCGTGACTTTGTTGTTATGAATACAATTAGATAATTAGATATCGTGGTCATTTATCCCCGTGTGTGTTGGATTTGTTTGATAACCTTTGTAAATTATTGTTGTGTATGTAGTATTGTGTAATTAGGACTACTATTGGGAAGGAGAAAGCCGTTATGAACCATCTCGACTTTTGCCCGGAGTAGAAGTGGGAAACCACGGAAATCAGGATGGCTGAGGTGGGAATCAAACCCACCTCTTCTCTGTTCTGCACCACGAGGCTGCGATTACCCAGTTCTAGCCTTCAGACTAGAATTGCATTTCTTGGCAGTGCCAGGAATCGAGCCGCTCTAATCAGATAGAAGCTGTATATGAAGTTTTTTTTTTTGGCAAAATGCATTCAGGAGTTATATGCATTATTCTTCTCGAATATTAACTTCTGCAATTATTTTGTATTTTTACGCAACACTTGCCCGTCATCTGGTCTAATTAAGACAAACTTCGACTTTGAAACGCAGTTAAGTGAATACAAGCTGCCCGATTATGTTGATATTTTAGGAAGCTACAGCACGAATAGTTTTGGTATGTTACATTTATCTTCATTATAAAGAAATTGGCATCATTTTAATACAGAATATTTTCCACACTGCTAAACGGTCAGGTAAAGCCGTACTTAACGCCATTTTAAACGTGGTGCCCTGTAGGTTTTGCATTTTATTTTGCAGATTACAGCTGTACAACTTGGTTTAGAGGTCCCGGGTTTCATTCTTAGTGCTGTTAGTGTGAGGGCATTCTGTACAATGGTGTGTACACCGATATTCGTTTAGTAAGAAATTGAAAGAAGGAAGGAAGGCAAAGGAAGAAAGGCAAAGGAAGGTAAAGAAAGGAAGGCAAAGGAGGGAGGAAGGCAAAGGAAGGAAGTTAAAGGAAGGTAAAGGAAGGAAGGCAAAGGAAGGTAAAGGAACGAAGAAAGGCAAAGGAAGGTAAAGGAAGGGAGGCAAAGGAAGGAAGTTAAAGGAAGGTAAAGGAAGGAAGGCAAAGGAACGTAAAGGAACGAAGAAAGGCAAAGGAAGGTAAAAGAAGGAAGGTAAAGGAAGGAAGGCAAAGGAAGGTAAAGGAACGAAGGAAGGCAAAGGAAGGTAAAGGAAGGAAGGTAAAGGAACGAAGGAAGGCAAAGGAAGGTCAAGGAAGGTAATAATAATAAATAATGTTATTGGTTTTACGTCCCTTTTAACAACTGCGGCTTTTAGAGACGCCGAGGTGACGGAATTTTGCCCCGAAGGGGATCTTTAACGTGCCAGTAAATCTACGGACACGGCTCCCTTGCATTTGCGCACCCTCAAATGCCAGCTGACTGCGCCAGGATACGAACCTGCAACCTCGGGCCCAGCAAGTGAGAACGTTACCCCTGAGCCACGCAGCCAGCCAAAGGAAGGTAAAGGAACGAGGGAAGGCAAAGGAAGATAAAGGAAGGTAAAGGAACGAGGGAAGGCAAAGGAAGGTAAAGGAACGAGGGAAGGCAAAGGAAGGTAAAGGAACGAGGGAAGGCAAAGGAAGGTAAAGGAAGGAAGGCAAAGGAAGGAAGGTAAAGGAAGGAAGGCAAAGGAAAGTAAAGGAATGAAGGAAGGCAAAGGAAGATAAAAGAAGAAAGGAAGGAAAGAAAGAAGGAATGCAAAGGAAAGTAAAGGAAGGAAGGTAGGAAGGAAGGAAGGTTGAATGTTGTTAGGTAGTCAGCCTGGAGGCTGGTTGGATCCTCAAGAAGCACCACCATAGGTTATGTGGTAGAAACCCACAAAACCGAGGCAGCACTATAATGAGACGTACTAGGCAAGGTGAGGAATGAGGTAGCTTGCCATTGCTTTCCTCACTGAGTCAGTACAGCAGTACTAACCCTATGAGCAGAACCTTTAACAACACCCACAGGCACTAGCTGTGCCCTGAGTCCATTACTCAGCACCACTCATACCTCAGTAGCTTCAATATAATCACAGCCATGAATGAGACTGAGACATTGGTGAAAAGCCACATTTTACTCGAGCTTGTGCCAGCATACAAATGAAAATGCACTGCATTCATCAAGAGTTGGTAAACAGACAGGGTTGAAGTTTATGTTATAGTTAATTTTGCGATCTTAAACTACGGGCGTTTGATATGGTAACTGATGATGTTTCGATATTCAGACATTTCGGTCACCTCGATCATCATCCAAATGTACTTGGTGTGTATTGAATTTGTCTGATAACCTGTGTTTCTGTGTGACTGTAGTAGTGTGTGTAGCTGTAATTATTAGGGTTGGGAATGAGGTAAGTCCCCCAAATACTTGAAATAAGGTAGTCTACTGTACTATCCCAACATATTCCTGGACTGAGTGGGAAAAACACGGAGAAAAAGCTCACTCAGGGTAATCAATATCAACGGCGGGATTCGAACCACAGATCCTAGGATTTGCTGCAGCTCGTCATCGCAGTCGTGGTGAAATGATGGATGAGGAAGACGAAGTGGGAAACCATGGAAAACCACTTCGAGGATGGTTGAGGTGGTAATCGAACCCCCTCTACTCATTTGGACAATCCGAGGTTGAGTAGACCCCGTTCCAGTCCTCATACCATTTTTCAAATTTTGTGGCAGAGCCGGGAATCGAACCTTGGACCTCCGGGGTGGCAGCTAAGCACGCTGACCACTACACCACGGAGACGACTACAACATATATACAGATTGTATTTCAGTACAAGAGTGCATGCAAAAGATGTCTTTTTTATTTTCTATTTAGCCCATATATATTTTAATTATTATTATTGTTTTTTGGGTTGCTTTTGTATTGTTTTAATATTCTTTTTCTCTTTTTTTAATATGTACCGGTACTGTATATAATTTGATTTCACATGTTAGGTGATAATGAGAAAAATATTATTAATGTAAACTAGTGGACCCATGTGAGAACTCTCACATAATGGGTTGTGTGCGCCCCATGTGAACAGACTACCCGCCCGGCTATAGTGCGATGCGGGCTTTACGCGACACAGTTCTGCGAGGGGCTATCGTCTTGTTTCTTTGTTTAAAAGCACTTTATAAACAAATACATATATTTCCGATGACTTTTCAAGAAATGCAAGATTATTCCTGTACCATTGAGACGATTTGGAAGATTTTGGTACAAACCACACCTTCTAACTCCCTCTGGTTTAGGAGCTTGAGTATTGTGGAACATACACCTTAGCGTATTATATAATAAGATAGTTAAAACACAAATAGTTACACTATAGTATTTATAATAATACGTTTATGCTATAAGTTAATGTTTATTTAAGTAATAGTTTTTAATGCGACGTATAGCTAGCTGTTTGCTGTTCATGTTGGACAATCCAGGTGGTAGTTCATTATGTAGTGACGGTATAATATAATTTATGTAAGATAAATATTATATGTCAGAAAACCGTATTGTGCCCGTTTAGACCGGAGTCCGCACGACCACATATGCATTTTACCAATAATCAGTCAGCACGAGAGTCAAAATATCCCGGAGCGCCAGATGGGTTAAAGCAAATCGCAAAAACGACATCAAATTAAAAAAAATGCTTTACTGATTTTTGGCTCAATGCAACAATAAGGATAGAAGGAGATTTAATTGGGTGAAACACATCTGGTAAAATTATCTCAGTTTATTTTAAAGTTAAAATCTGACTGCAAAGATGCTCAAAGCAGCATCACCCACGTGTGGCGATCCACACCCTTATTTACACACAATATACAGAAATTTTCCAAACACATCTGACAATCTTTTTGAAAACACAAGTCCGAT
Organism: Meconema thalassinum; assembly: GCA_946902985.2. Classification (NCBI taxonomy): domain Eukaryota; kingdom Metazoa; phylum Arthropoda; class Insecta; order Orthoptera; family Tettigoniidae; genus Meconema; species Meconema thalassinum. The sequence goes on from OX336389.2 coordinate 1,328,414,390, forward strand.
TAATAGTCCTGTGGACTGTGTTCCAAAATTATTAATCTTTAATTCCAGTTCAAAGTTAACTGTCCATACTGGAAATAACGTAGATCACTGTTTGACTATTTACATGATATTAACACTCGTAGAATAAATGTTTATAGAATTCTTAAATTTTCACTTGTTTTTCCAGTTTCAAAAATATATCGTCGAAAAATATTATCATCGTCGCAACACAAATTATTAACACATATTAATAACATCTGAAAAGTATTTGACCTTGAGCATAGCATCGAAGAACTTGTGCGAAGCACAACAACAATTAATCGTTCTTTTGACATTAAACATTCGAGAAGTGACTCGATTATGAACTTCAAGTTCCAAACAAAATACATGATTTCTGAATCATCAACTTGATCAATAAATGGTTGAACCATTCAACTATTAGATTTTCCACTTGGAATCATTATGAAAAAAATATTTATATTTATGGCCATTTCTAGTAACTTTCACAACTTGCAATTCTTCGACAGAATGCGGAAATTAGAATTGTAGTTTCATAATGAATTCATTTAGTTCATGGCACTAGGATTGAAAATATCCTTCAAATTATTCGTGGTTAAAGAATTATTTTTAATTGGCAGTGGCCCATTCTACTATTTGTGTAAGAACACAATATTACAACAACAACGGCAAAGGTCTTCCTATGAAGAAGAATAAACTACTATCATGACAAATCCGGGTTCTAGCAAAATCAAAGTCTAAATGGAATTCGTAAACAAGGTTGAAATAAGAACTGATTGTTTTAAAGAAATAACCTTCGGGTCATTCATACGACGAAATGTGTGGCTCCAATACTCCTACTATAAACCTGAGCCATCGAACCTGCTATTTGATTGATGCTCGAAAAAACCTCTTCATTCCTGCGACTTAACATGCGCACCTGGGAATGGCATTTCAACTACTCCACACATATAAATTATCTTCCCAAAATTTATACAATAAATCAAGCCTCTGCTTGTTATCAACACTGGAAGATTAATAAACTTACAAGTTTATTTTATTTTACCATTCAGTTCAACCCGTGAATTTACCATACTTATGAAAAGCTTTATTTCACTTTCGAAGTGTATTTACGTCATGATTTTATATAAATACAAAAATATCCTATTTGATACAAATATCATTTGCTTCCCGTTTCATGCCTCTCCGTGTTATCTGAAACATATACTTTGCTCATTGCAAATATCAACTGTTCAACCAGAACTGACATGTTGGTTGAATGCGGGCTTGCGCTAACCACTCTCCTTCGGAAAATCTCCTGTTCCAGACTAGAAATGATTAAACTACTTCATAGGCTCTTTCTCAATACATATGATTATTAGAAAATATAATATCCAAGAATTATTTAGAAAAATTATAAAAATTATTATTATTATTATTAGTGGATTATTATTATTATTATTATTATATCATTTTAAATATGTTTAATTATCATCTCATTATGTGAGAATCCACATGTTCGAACCTTCGAATATGGAAAAAAAATCCATTCCTCAACAAAAATAAATATTAACTTTTACAGTTACATCGGCTGATTACCGTGATTTCCCAAAAATATGAAAAATTCAAATAAATCATCGAAATGCTCGGTCATCGATCCTAAACTGTTCTGAGTGCTGAAAATGTTCAGAATAACTCTAACAAGTCTTGCGTAAATCATTGCAAGATTTAAATACGACGAAAAAAATGTGTTGGTCATCTGCAGAAAAATAGTTTGTTCCTATTAGCTAGGCATAATATAATTCAAATGTGGCTTACATTTCTTGATGGTCTTGAAGTGTAGTAAACCTGGTCTGTACCAGATTTATCCGTAGACATGCCCTATCGGACAAGCACGTATAATCCTTGTATCGGCCGCCATCATATACCCACAATTCGTCTAGTCAGACATAGTGGTAGTATCTTTCGACGTTTGAATAAACTGTGGTTCCATTTTAATATGGGCTTCTATCAAAGCCATAACAGTTTGTTTGAATAGGGTCAGATCTAAGTGATCTCTTCTTAAATATGTCAGTTGTAACATAACTCACTGTAATCTCATCAGTACAAGAAAAACATTGACAGTCTGAGCAATTAACGGCTGTTCTGAAGATCGTTCCCTGGGCATGGTTTGTATATCACCATCTGCCATGCGCTAGACAACTTGCAGTTTCCCTTGCGTAGACTAATGAACGCCACCGTTATAGACTAGTCTTCAGTGTACTGACAGATCGAAGTGGTTAACTAGTTACAAAAATGAAAACTGACTTGAAATGGATTTAAACATCCAAGTATTAAGTTACTACTGGACTGTGACAAAGTACTATTTTCTAGACAGAGTCTAGCATATGTCCTTTTAGAAATATAAATATTTCCACCAATGTCTGTAGAAATCAATCACCTCAGTGATTCTCCTCACCAGAAACTTACTAAGTTCCAACTCGTTTGCGCAGCACTTCTCGTGACTATCACGATTTGAAAAGAACTTCTGCGTAGATGCGGCAACCATGTGCCTTGGCTCAGCGTAGACGCAACTTGCTTGCCAAGTGCTTGTGTTGAAGTGAGCTAACCATGCCTCCTCCAGCTGGCTTTTATTCAAAACGGTCAGGGTCACGCGTCATCGCCTGATATCTAGAAATCCTCATATCTCATGAATCCCTGGTCCGATTTACTTGATACTAATTGCATTCTCTTTCATTTGGCCGTGCCAGTAATCTGATCCCAGTCTCAAGTCTCTACTCCATAGTTAACTATTTAATCAATAAATAGCCTCCACCTCTGCTATTACTCGCTACGTCACTTGACATCCAACTATCGGTAAAATTCTTCTAAATGCTTCTCGAAGCAATGTAGCGCGATATTCAAATATCTGAACTTTCAAAAGCGGCTACAGCCTTTCCCTTGATATCTAGGTGTCTGAAACTTGGAATACCCATTCCTAGAGTTGGGCACATCCACCCCACACCTAGCAAAAAATAAAAATTGAAAAATTTTTATTTTTCCTATCTACACATTAAATCACCTGGTTCTTGAATAATAAATCTTCAAATTCGATGCATTATAAGTTCCCACGATGTTACCAGTTCGTGTATTGGCTACTTCATAGCTTCCATTATTGTTTACTTCCACAATATTCAAAATCTTCAATTTCTCCAGGTTTAATATCAAAAATATCGTGATACTCTTCCAAAATTTTCCCTAGCTCTGGGGACTCCTTCTCAGTGTAGACTTCTCTTCCTTCAGCTTCATGAAAAATCAGAGACCATTGAGCATCTCCCTCGATGTCTTCCTCTTCTTTTCCCTCGAAGTTAATCTCTTCGGTATTCTTGAATCTAGTCGTCTCTGTCTTCATATCTATCACTGCTTGATATTTCTGAATGAAATCTGCTCCCAATATCATGTCAAAAGCCATGTCCTTCATTACAACAAATACATGTCGGAAATCATGTCCTCCAATCGTAATACATAAGTATAATTGTGTTTTACACAGAGATATTTTATTGGGTATTATTCCTTGGATCTTAATTCCTGATACTGGAATTTCCTCTAAATTCTCTTTGAGCTTCCACAGAATATAAAGCTTCTCACTCACCAGACAAAGCATAGCCCCAGTATCGATCAAAGTATCGACAGGCATACCGAATACTTCGCATGATATGATTGACATTCTAATTCTGGTACCCATTTCTTTTCGTTCGTCATTCTGTTGAATTAAGTCATCATCCTCTGCTTGCCATTTAATAATTCTGGAAGTGAAAGTATTCAAAATTCTATCTTCTACTGTGAATTCGAAGTTTTTTTTTCATTACCATTCCCCAGGGATTGTTGTGTTCCCGATGGACCTGGATCATTGGGCCTCTGCTCCAAAAATTGCAAGTTATCTTGGTGTCTTGCTTCCAAATTTTTCCTCGTCTCCTTGTTAAATTCTTCATTGGACTGACGAGTATCTACATTCCCTCTATTATTGTAGTTGTTTCTACCATAATATCTTCTTTCTTGGTACCTTCCTTGACTATCTCGTGGTCTTCTCCATCGAGTATTGTATCGATTACCACCATCTGGTCTCGCATATGGTTTGTAACTGTATCTGTTACTGTACTGGTTCCATCCTCTCTTATTGGAATCTTCCCTCGGCGATTTCTCTTCTCGCTCCTCTCGAATCTCTCGAGGTGTCTGAGAATAACTATCAGCCATAACAGCATACACAGCGTTGTTATTCTTTACTCCCTTCTGATGGAAGAATTGAGCATTTGTATGATCCAGCTTCTGTAATACTTCATCAAATTGTTCCATATTATAGATATCAGCAGCGATCAAAGTCCTCTGGACGTCTGCTGGAAATTGACGTATCAATGCAGTAATCAACTCGTTATCTGGCATCGGCGGATCTAAATGTTGGAGTTTAGACAGCTGTCCAGAAAAGTACGTAGAGTATCGAGTAGGTTGTGACGTCGAGAATCTCTTCGAATATAACTCTGCTCTGACTTGCTGTTGGGTTTCCGGGGACCAAAACTTTTTCAATAGCCCACGAGAAAACTCCTCAAAAGTGGTTAGAGTGGATCTAAATGCTCTAAACCAAAGAAGTGCAGGACCTTCCAAGAACTTCCCTATCACTCGGATCTGTCTTTCTTTAGGGATCTTAGAATCTTTCAGGTAATCACCTGCTTCTCTCAGAAATTCCACGGGTGTTACAGAATCTCGCCCTGAAAATTTAGAAGGCTTATCTTCTATATTCTTAAATACAGTTATGGGGTTGGATTGAAATACTGTCCTGACCTCATCCTGTCTATCAGTCTCTCTAGCTGCTCCTAGATTTATCTGTATCTGTTCCTTTCCCCTTACATTTGGCATTTTCAACAGATGATCAGACTGTTTCTCATCCTTGATTTGAGTTTTCATAGCCTCAAGTTCCTTCTGGTTTTCTTCTGCCATCTTCTTAATTGCTTCAGTTTCTTTACAATTGTCTTTAACATCAATGGATATCTGGTTCATAACAGCCTCATGACGTTTCAATGACCCTGTCATATCTGATATGTCCTTCTGAGTTGCTTGGATATCTTTGGCAATTACTTCAATATGGGATGACAAAGATTCCCTAATCTCCTTGATTCCCTCTTGATTTTCCAGCTTGAGTGTGTCTTTAATTTCATTGACAACTGTGGTTTTAATTTCAGTTTGCAATTCACTAATCACACCTTCTCTTATTTCTCCCATGACAAGTTCTTTGAATTGTTCCGTTAAACGTTGAACAACTAGAATTCCCATCTCGTTACTCTCCTTCTTCACTCGGACTTCCAGGTTGACCATGTCTTCACCAACTTTCCTAAGACCATGTTCTATCCTATCAGCTAAGCTTTGGGATCGAAGATCGGCATCGCGAAATTTATCGTCCATTAAACTTGCGTTAGTAGCTAATGAAGTTTCGAGCTCATGTGTTTTGTCGCATAATTTATTCATTTTACTCTCAAGTGTCATTTTCAAAATTTCAGAATTCTCTTTAAATTTACTTTCCATTGAATTAAATTTACTATTTAAATTTTCTTTCAAGTTCCCTTTTAACCTGCTTTCTAAAGAATCAGAATTTTCTTTAAGTTTATTTTCCACAGAATTAGAATTTTCTTTAAGTTTATTTTCTAAAGACTCAGAATTTTCTTTAAGTTTTTCATCTAAACTTTCTTTCAGATTATCTTTTAACCTGCTTTGTAAAGAATCAGAATTTTCTTTAAGTTTATCATTCAAATTTTCTCTAAGTTTATTTTCTAAAGAATCAGAATTTTCCTTAAGTTTATTTTCTAAAGAATCAGAATTTTCTTTAAGTTTCTTTTCTAAAGCCTCTGTATTTTCTTTCATAATAGCGGCTACACGCCGTCCAGCCTCTTTTGAACTCTCCTCCAAACTCCTCATCATCCTCATCATTTCTTCCATAATTTTCAATTATTATTCAAAACTTAGGGGTATACAACAGTGGCAAACACAAGCTTATAACTAGAACAAGAAATATGAAGAGCTAATTGGAACACTATAATAAAATGAGATTTGTCCTAATGTCGACGTGATGGAAAAACAAAATTCTCTACTTTTATGAATTACATTTACCACAATATCACAAGAAAAATATGCAAGTTCTCAAATATCCTCCACCTGGATTCTAATAATGTGTATATCCAGTCATCGAACGTTTACTACTGAATTTACTTGACGCCCTAATGGTTAAGCCATTATCAAAAATAATCAAACCCATCCTAATTATTAACCAGTTAAATTTTTAAGTTCCCCCACTAATTGGGTTTCCTACTAATTTATTCATCCAAACCAGACATCTCTCAACTCCCAAAATATTTCTATAAAAATTATCACAATTTAAATCGGCATGCGATTGACCATGTCTAAATCGGGACCCACGTTCGAAGCCATTTCTCTCTCTATCTTATTTTATGTGCCCGTTTAGACCGGAGTCCGCACGACCACATATGCATTTTACCAATAATCAGTCAGCACGAGAGTCAAAATATCCCGGAGCGCCAGATGGGTTAAAGCAAATCGCAAAAACGACATCAAATTAAAAAAATGCTTTACTGATTTTTGGCTCAATGCAACAATAAGGATAGAAGGAGATTTAATTGGGTGAAACACATCTGGTAAAATTATCTCAGTTTATTTTAAAGTTAAAATCTGACTGCAAAGATGCTCAAAGCAGCATCACCCACGTGTGGCGATCCACACCCTTATTTACACACAATATACAGAAATTTTCCAAACACATCTGACAATCTTTTTGAAAACACAAGTCCGATTAATAGTCCTGTGGACTGTGTTCCAAAATTATTAATCTTTAATTCCAGTTCAAAGTTAATTGTCCATACTGGAAATAACGTAGATCACTGTTTGACTATTTACATGATATTAACACTCGTAGAATAAATGTTTATAGAATTCTTAAATTTTCACTTGTTTTTCCAGTTTCAAAAATATATCGTCGAAAAATATTATCATCGTCGCAACACAAATTATTAACACATATTAATAACATCTGAAAAGTATTTGACCTTGAGCATAGCATCGAAGAACTTGTGCGAAGCACAACAACAATTAATCGTTCTTTTGACATTAAACATTCGAGAAGTGACTCGATTATGAACTTCAAGTTCCAAACAAAATACATGATTTCTGAATCATCAACTTGATCAATAAATGGTTGAACCATTCAACTATTAGATTTTCCACTTGGAATCATTATGAAAAAAATATTTATATTTATGGCCATTTCTAGTAACTTTCACAACTTGCAATTCTTCGACAGAATGCGGAAATTAGAATTGTAGTTTCATAATGAATTCATTTAGTTCATGGCACTAGGATTGAAAATATCCTTCAAATTATTCGTGGTTAAAGAATTATTTTTAATTGGCAGTGGCCCATTCTACTATTTGTGTAAGAACACAATATTACAACAACAACGGCAAAGGTCTTCCTCTGAAGAAGAATAAACTACTATCATGACAAATCCGGGTTCTAGCAAAATCAAAGTCTAAATGGAATTCGTAAACAAGGTTGAAATAAGAACTGATGGTTTTAAAGAAATAACCTTCGGGTCATTCATACGACGAAATGTGTGGCTCCAATACTCCTACTATAAACCTGAGCCATCGAACCTGCTATTTGATTGATGCTCGAAAAAACCTCTTCATTCCTGCGACTTAACATGCGCACCTGGGAATGGCATTTCAACTACTCCACACATATAAATTATCTTCCCAAAATTTATACAATAAATCAAGCCTCTGCTTGTTATCAACACTGGAAGATTAATAAACTTACAAGTTTATTTTATTTTACCATTCAGTTCAACCCGTGAATTTACCATACTTATGAAAAGCTTTATTTCACTTTCGAAGTGTATTTACGTCATGATTTTATATAAATACAAAAATATCCTATTTGATACAAATATCATTTGCTTCCCGTTTCATGCCTCTCCGTGTTATCTGAAACATATACTTTGCTCATTGCAAATATCAACTGTTCAACCAGAACTGACATGTTGGTTGAATGCGGGCTTGCGCTAACCACTCTCCTTCGGAAAATCTCCTGTTCCAGACTAGAAATGATTAAACTACTTCATAGGCTCTTTCTCAATACATATGATTATTAGAAAATATAATATCCAAGAATTATTTAGAAAAATTATAAAAATTATTATTATTATTATTAGTGGATTATTATTATTATTATTATATCATTTTAAATATGTTTAATTATCATCTCATTATGTGAGAATCCACATGTTCGAACCTTCGAATATGGAAAAAAAAATCCATTCCTCAACAAAAATAAATATTAACTTTTACAGTTACATCGGCTGATTACCGTGATTTCCCAAAAATATGAAAAATTCAAATAAATCTTTGAAATGCTCGGTCATCGATCCTAAACTGTTCTGAGTGCTGAAAATGCTCAGAATAACTCTAACAAGTCTTGCGTAAATCATTGCAAGATTTAAATACGACGAAAAAAATGTGTTGGTCATCTGCAGAAAAATAGTTTGTTCCAATTACCTAGGCATAATATAATTCAAATGTGGCTTACATTTCTTGATGGTCTTGAAGTGTAGTAAACCTGGTCTGTACCAGATTTATCCGTAGACATGCCCTATCGGACAAGCACGTATAATCCTTGTATCGGCCGCCATCATATACCCACAATTCGTCTAGTCAGACATAGTGGTAGTATCTTTCGACGTTTGAATAAATTGTGGTTCCATTTTAATATGGGCTTCTATCAAAGCCATAACTGTTTGTTTGAATAGGGTCAGATCTAAGTGATCTCTTCTTAAATATGTCAGTTGTAACATAACTCACTGTAATCTCATCAGTACAAGAAAAACATTGACAGTCTGAGCAATTAACGGCTGTTCTGAAGATCGTTCCCTGGGCATGGTTTGTATATCACCATCTGCCATGCGCTAGACAACTTGCAGTTTCCCTTGCGTAGACTAATGAACGCCACCGTTATAGACTAGTCTTCAGTGTACTGACAGATCGAAGTGGTTAACTAGTTACAAAAATGAAAACTGACTTGAAATGGATTTAAACATCCAAGTATTAAGTTACTACTGGACTGTGACAAAGTACTATTTTCTAGACAGAGTCTAGCATATGTCCTTTTAGAAATATAAATATTTCCACCAATGTCTGTAGAAATCAATCACCTCAGTGATTCTCCTCACCAGAAACTTACTAAGTTCCAACTCGTTTGCGCAGCACTTCTCGTGACTATCACGATTTGAAAAGAACTTCTGCGTAGATGCGGCAACCATGTGCCTTGGCTCAGCGTAGACGCAACTTGCTTGCCAAGTGCTTGTGTTGAAGTGAGCTAACCATGCCTCCTCCAGCTGGCTTTTATTCAAAACGGTCAGGGTCACGCGTCATCGCCTGATATCTAGAAATCCTCATATCTCATGAATCCCTGGTCCGATTTACTTGATACTAATTGCATTCTCTTTCATTTGGCCGTGCCAGTAATCTGATCCCAGTCTCAAGTCTCTACTCCATAGTTAACTATTTAATCAATAAATAGCCTCCACCTCTGCTATTACTCGCTACGTCACTTGACATCCAACTATCGGTAAAATTCTTCTAAATGCTTCTCGAAGCAATGTAGCGCGATATTCAAATATCTGAACTTTCAAAAGCGGCTACAGCCTTTCCCTTGATATCTAGGTGTCTGAAACTTGGAATACCCATTCCTAGAGTTGGGCACAGTATCATAATGAGGGTCATTATAACACTATTTTTCATTATGAAACAGTTTCTCCCACCAATCAGAGCTCAATTAGGTAAGGATAGCTTCGCACCTGCGCTGACTTCCACGGCCTTCTAGTGTTATAGTGGGGTATTCCAGGAGGCCATGGTATTCTCTGCGTCCCATGCACTCTGTTCAGTACAAAAAACTGGCGAAATGTCGACAGATATTTATGATTTTTTATTTTTTTATTTAGTCGATTTACCCTCTAGGTTGGTGGTTCCCACGGACTCAGCGAGGGAACTCACCACTACCGCCTCTACGGGCATTGTCCTGGAGCTTGGAACATCTGGTCGCGAGGGATACAACTTGGGAGGTGTGATCAGCACGTCACCCAGGCGGCCTCACCTGCGAAGCGAACAGGGGCCTCATGAGGGGAGGGAGTGGAAGGTTAGGATGGATAGGCAAGGAAGAGGGAAGGAGGCGGCCGTGGCCTTGCAGTAGGTACTGTACCCTTTTATAACTTACCAAGACCTGTTGAATCCCTCGAGGAACACTGGATTGTAGGATCTGAAACTGCCCGGCTGAATACACCCCCCAGATCCCACCAACAGGAGAAGGAAGTACAAAGGAGCATGTCAACAAACCTAAATTGTGCAAAGACAAACCAAAATGCAAAGAAAGAAAACTAGCTCAGATCAAAACGTGACACGAGACGCAAACGAGATACAACTAATCTCAGAGAGTAGTGAGAAAATTTAAGAAAATGAAAGGAAACACATTGATCTTCCCGGCACAATTTATGTAGTTATTATGAATTATGACTCTCGGATTGAACTGCTGTAAAATAAAATATTTATTCAGTAAAAATGTTACTGAATGAATCCCTCACCTGAATATAATACAATAATATACACGTATATACTGTGACCTTTATGCATATCTGATAGCATAAAGTCTACATATTATTCCAACAAGATTTAATTCATGTCTCAAAGCCGATGTGAGAATAGAAGTTGCTTGTGAAACTGGCTTGACAAAAGGATGGTTCGTACGTGACTTGAAGCAGCTTTCACTCAGCGCAGACAAAGGCAGTAGAGGAGAGAAAATCCACATCTGGACACCAAATGCGCCCAGACGACGCACGAAGGTCGTTCAACTACGCGGGTAAATGCGAAAACCTCAACGATCACCTACCAAATAAACCCCGCCCATTTGAAAGGAATTAGAGCAGTAATTAGAATACAGAAACAGGAATTATACCATCGTATAGGGGACTATCCCAGTCTCTCAGAGATATCGTCAAAATTTAAATTGGATCATTCTGTGATTTTTGCCAGAATTAAAATGAAATCAGGGGGGGGGGGGATTTGAAACGACCAATGGCAGCGAGAGACGCTAGACGCGACCAAATCCCGCCGAAATTAAGGGACAATGAAGCAAATTACGGAGCTCATTATATAAGGATCCAACGATCGGATTTTGAATAAAAAGGAGTCATTGAGACATTGGAGATGAGGACGTTCTAAGGAGCTAGTTTGCATATTCATGTGAGTGTTATTTTGGAATTAAATTCTGAAACTCCCCTACTCCACGTCCCTCTAAGAGAAATCGTATAAATAATGGATTGAAACACAGCGAAGTTAGTCTACTTTGGGGCATCACGGGAGGCGGAAGCCTTGGCCCTGAGCGATCAGAAAGTACCTTAATTTTTACAAGTTCTATAAGTCTACTTTGGGGCATCGCTGAGGCGAGAGCCTGCGCTTGAGAGCATTAGAAAGTACAGTGATTTTTACAAGTTTTTATAAGTTCTAAATACGCGCTGTAGAGGCGGAAGCCGAACCCAGTAGCCATCAGAAAAGTAACATTCTTTACGAGTTTATAAGTAGGAGCAAGTATACCTCTGAAATTTGAATATCGCTAAGTATTCGCGAGTGCGAATTAGAACAGTGCATATAATAACAGTACGACGCAGTTATAATGATAGGTATAGCCTCCTGAGCTATTAACAGACAAACCAATAATCTATGAAGCTATTGAACTGTCAGCCGAACTAAGTGAGTTGATGATAGATACCGGAGATAGGAGCTTCTTGTGCGAGAACCGTGCATTGTGCTAATAATAATAATAATTCACAGTGGACCTTTGCTTTGGTGAAATTTTGAAAAACCGTGTGTAAATTATCCTCCTATCAAGATGAACCAACTAATGAAGAAGACTGATATCATGGACCAGAACCGCATCAGGAAATATGAGAGATAAGTAAATAATTGTATGGGGCATGTTGGCCATAATGTTTCCCATCAAGGGGGTCGGATAAGTTTATCTCGATCATAAGCAATTATGATAAAAATAGATATTTTAGGCATAACAGGCATGTTTTGTGTAGATTTGTGTGTTTATCAGTAATGAGTATTTTTGTGTGTTTTATTAACGTAATAAGTATATGAGCATCAAAGTTCTAATTTAAATATGTTTTATTTTGGGATGTCATTAACCTTGCTGAATGCACAGTTAAGGGAATAATTGGTTTGATAGTGCTTATGCACGATGTGAATGTAAAAGCTAATATGGGGAAGACCGCTCGATAATGTGACGAGACCAGTAAGTGACACTGAAATTATGTGAATGATAAGTATGGTAAGTGATTATCACACGAAGGTAAAAAGAGGTAAGACAAGAATGGCTGGAGGGTAATGTGATATATTCAGATAAGGCTGAGAGTCGATTCTGGGTCGAGCAGAATTAATAGCGGAGGTGATATTCCCGCGTTCTACGATGAGATAAGGGTAAGTGAAATTAATAGCGGAGGTGATATTCCCGCATTCTACGATGAGATAATGGTAAGTGAAATTAATAGCGGAGGTGATATTCCCGCGTTCTACGATGAAATAAATGGTAAGTGAAATGATTGAGTTCATTATCTGATGAGAGTCCACTTTAGCTCCGTCGGAAAGGTATTATACAGCTCGAGCCCAGGTAGTTAAAAGGGAGTCTTTAAGAGGCAGGTAGAAGTGTGGTAAGCCGTCTGAATTCTAAAAATAGCCATGAAGGTTATTGCTAGCCAGCTGGTTAGGGCGATGAAAGTGTCTGTCACAACGTGGAGGGTGTCATTGTATTCTATGAAGGGAGGTAGCCCGACTTCCTGGGGTTTCTTCTTGTGTGCCGCTTTAGGAAGCGACGTATTCTATTGTCATTATTTTTGAGTGCATTCATTATAATTGTTTGTTTATTAATAATCACGGGGCATCGGCCGCCGAAGTATTTATTTGATGCTTCATGTATGATGACTTGTTTATTTTACCATAATTAACGGAGTCATGACTCTGAGAGAAGTAATTGTTTTTAAGTTATAAATACACACATGCCCGTAACCTAGAATAAATCTGTTGCCTTCATTATCTGACTCTTGTGAGGAAAGATGATGATTGTACGAGAAAAACATGTCCGAGTTCCCAAGAACCAATTTTGCAAGTTATAAACATGAGTGCGCAAATTTGTGTGATAGAATGGCTAGGTTATTTAAGCCATAGTTGTTTGAACTAAGTCTGTTGACGTAAATTCTTGAACTTGAAGCAGTGGACTGCAGTAAAATAGACTATTTTCTTTTCCTGGTTACAGCCAGTGTGATAACATTTATTTTGCATTTTTGATGTTGTTGATTATAGTAATTTAAGGGAGTTATATTGTTTTTATTTGTCTATGGATGGGAGAAAAGGGAGATGATGTTTTTGTGAAATAAATTATTTTATATTAGGAGTTCTCTGACATACTGATTTTAAGTTAAGCCTCCTGTGATCCTGTGACTATATTCCTAGGATGTTTAGAATAAGTTAGAGCCACCCCGAATAGATCACTACCCGAGCAAGAGTCGGCATCCTAGAAGAACACGGAAGGGTACAATACATATATAATGTTTCTTAATGAAACAAGGTCCAATGGCAACATTCACCATCACAACACCATCTTATTTGGTTAAATTGTACAAGAAGGAATCGCCACTGAGGACGCAGTTGAGCCAAGAGAAGGAGCTCAGTTAAGTATAAATATGTCCGCACCGTGTCAAACGAAAATGCAAAATTTGAAAAAGATTACCGAGAAATGGCTGTACTTAAAAAGATCTCTCGAAAATCGCCACAGGTCTAATTAAATTTCATAGATATGAAATACCTAAAGTTAAATCTCAGTAAATATCCTAGAAATACTATCTCCAATTGATTTGAAAACAAAATGTCACAGACGTCACTCGATGACGTATTCTAACAAGACGAAAATTAAGTACAACAAGAACCACCATTAAACTCCAACCAATCATTTTTAAAGGATAAAACATCATGACGAAACATTTCACAAACTTTAGTTACACATCAACCACCACTTGTCAGTCACACAGTATTTCTATGGACTTAATTTTATAAGTTTCACAATCATAATCACTCACAGTGATCCAAAAAACCTTCTCCAGCTTAACAATATATCACGTGGTTCCAATAGTCCACGAGCTCAATTTCACAATCAATTTTACTTCACTAATAACATTAATATTACAGTTGATTAACGAGAGAAATCTTTTATATCAGTATTTTTCAAGGATCAAATTCCTAAATGGCTTAGCAAAAATACAATTTCGAAAAACACCAAGATTTAAACATACATCCTTGAGTTCGGACTCAAATAATCTTTTAGAGTAAATGTCAATCTAAAACCCATCACGAAACCATGATGCTGAAGTATATTATAACGTCAAACGATTTAAATGTGAAGGAAAATTTACTTGCAGAGAATTACAGTAACACGACCATAACAGTGCAAAACTTTGATAAAATAATCATAATACTAAAACGCAAATCTTCTTTCTATATGACGGTCTTCCCAACGATTGAAAATTTCAGAAAATTACGACGAACGGAAAAACTGACGCAGAAGCAAGAAAGAAATACTAAATCCCAACAAGACATGGATAAACTAGTTCGTCAAACGAACTCAAAAAGAAAAATCTGGGGTCAAGAAAGACAATGATTTATCTGACTTAAAACCCCGTCATCAAATAAACTAATTACACAAACTAATTGGCAACTTGATACAACAAATGAAAATGCTCGACTACTACCTAAGATTGTCAGATCTATACCTGAATTTCAGATGATGGAGGGGCGTCATTCGGAACAAAATATCCCGAGTCCGTCTTCCAGAAGAATCCTGGCCTTGAGTGTAGTGACTCAACATCCTGGCGTCGAACCCAGATTCACGTCTCCCTATGACCACACCCCGGGTGGAACTATGCATCAGATCCGGTATATTCTAGAAGTTCCCACACGAATGTTGTAGACATCATTCTTCATTGACAATCTTGATATGATAGCATAGAAGTAACTTCAAATTGCTTCCGCGGTTTACGCTCGTCCATCCATGACTCTGAGTGAGTTACAGTTCATGGCGAATGTATTCAGAAAATGCTCTAAAAACATATCTGGCTGGATGTACTCCACAATTACTTCACTATGTCAGAACTCCAATCGATTATACTGTGCTCCTGTATAACATTTTATGCGTTCATTGTCGTGGAGCGCGAGCACCAAAGTCTCGTTCCTATCGTCGACCGCTTGGAATGCTTGTTAGACTGTGGATAAAGATCAAGCAGCGTTTAATTTCCACAATTCACTTCAGTCCTGTTTTTCATGGCGAGATGCTTGAATAGGATATCAGTAGATCCAAATCGAAACAGGAATAAAGTTGAAACAAACTTAAAGAAGGTTTGAACCATACAGAGACCCACTCGAGTGCGTATAACGAACTTCACGTACTGTGCTATAATGTGGTCACGCCAATCCACGCGAAGCAAATTCCGCCTGCATCTACTTACGAATCACACTCAGCGAGCATCGCACACACTGTGGTCCCGCTCTGGTAAGCAAGCCAGCAAGAACAAGAATGTCTCTCACAGACCTCCCCAGACAACTCACCCCTCCGCCAGCTACTGACGTCACTCGACCTCGAGTTTACCCACAGTCACATGGTCCGATCAAGGCAAGAGAGGGCGATAGCCCCTGCGTTACGTCACATCAGATGTTGTAAACACAGCCCGCTCTGGTAAGCAAAATAACACCGCGCCATGAAGCGCTCTCTCAGACATCCATAATCGGAAATACAAAAACGGTCACAGTACCATCCCGGCATTTGCCCGAAGACGAAGTGGGAAACCATGGAAAACCACTTCGAGGATGGCTGAGGTGGGAATCGAACCCCCTCTACTCATTTGGACCACCCGAGGCTGAGTAGAGCCTGTTCCAGTCCTCATACCACTTTTCAAATTTCGTGGCAGAGCCGGGAATCGAACCCAGGACCTCCGGGGCGGCAGCTAACCATGCTGACCGCTACGCGACGGAGGCGACTATGAATATTTATAATATTTATAATAGTTATAATAATCGTCGTATGCAACTCGCCTATAATGGTAATTAACATACTCGTGTCTTAATTATTGCCATTATAGGCTCTTTGCATAATGTACTATTAGTCTCTTGAAACCATAGCTATTTATACATAAAGGTTTTACATATTTAGTACTTGTTATGGCTCCTGTGGGGGAGCGTGATGGCGTAGTGGCTTAGCTGCATGTCTTTCACCCGGACGTCCGGGGTTCAAATCCCGGTGACAGGGGTTGAAATTTTCAACTGAAGAATCACGTGGCGTCAGGAAGGGCATCCGGCCTTAAATCCCCGGTCAAAACCAAAATTAGCCTGGTTAGATAGATAGATAGATAGATAGATAATGCCTTTATTGGTGGCGAAGTTAGGGCTCAAGGCCCTATCTTACACTTAACCACCAGAAGAGTATACATCTACATGAGTTATAATTACAAATACCAATAGCACAAATAATATTAATAGCAATAAGAATGGAAGTCAGCGGGATCCACCCAGCAAATACTCACAGCAAGCCACTTGCGATGAGAGGGAATGTCTCTAATAATCGCAGGTAGCAAATTCCATGACCTGGACGCAGAGATAATGAATGAGCGGTTTTAAACAGCAGTACGGATTATAGGTATGGCAAGAGAGGAGCCAGATCTCGTATTGTGGTCATGATAGGACGAGAGGTAAGAAAACGGTGTAACAAGATAGTTAGGGTTATTAGTGGAAAGTATTTTGTGCAGTGGTGATAACATGTGGAGTTCACGATGCTGGTGCACTCGAAGCCACGACAGCTCCTTATAATAGGATGATATATGAACATCATATCGCAGACCAAAGATATATCTTACACAGTTGTTGAGGCACCGGTCCAGTTACTTGTTACTGTCGCAGGTTGGCTCCGGCGACCCCAATTAATTGGGAAAAGCCGAAGATAGGTATGGCTCTTGTATGTATGTTAATTTGTAGCTCCTCAGTCGGTCAACACTATTGCGCCCAATGAATAATATAAATATGTAACCACACTCCTGGAGAAAATTACATGTATTAATTAGATTACATGTAACTTTTCCAGGAGTGTTTCAGCCCATTCATTGGTCACAATCGTGTTGACCGACTGATGAGTTACAAATTAACAACTTTGTATAGGCAACACTGAAAAAAGTATGGCTTCAAATCTATACTTTTCTTGTGTGTATATTGTGAGAGACCTTAAGCCTGAATCTTGCATCATGGTAGTAGAGTAATTTGAAAAAACTCTTTAATATTAAAATAATAAATAATAAATAATAAATAATAAATAATAAATAATAAATAATAAATAATAAATAATAAATAATAAATAATAAATAATAAATAATAAATAATAAATAATAAATAATAAATAATTAATAAATAATAAATAATAAATAATAAATAATAAATAATAAATAATAAATAATAAATAATAAATAATAAATAATAAATAATAAATAATAAATAATAAATAATAAATAATAAATAATAAATAATAAATAATAAATAATAAATAATAAATAATAAATAATAAATAATAAATAATAAATAATAAATAATAAATAATAAATAATAAATAATAAATAATAAATAATAGACTAAATAATAAATAATAAATGATAAATACCACGAACCTACTACGCTGTCGTAGCAGGCGGAGAGGTGATACTCCGACGTGGCGCGTCCCAGGTGGCGGATAGGGGGGTCATCACCGGCTTGCCGGCGGACTTGAGCGAAATAAAATAGCTCTCGCGGACCAAACACACTTAAGCCAGAGAACACCTAGAGGCACCTCTCGATCTCAACAATCGAGTAGTAATTTCGTGATCTTATCTTAAAATCACCACTAGTTGTATATTCAACTTGTAACTAAGGCATGATGGAACACACACTACTAACGCAACTACCCCAGGCCCCGGACACACGTCCGGTCTTTCCAGATCATCGGATTCTGGGGGATCGGGAACGAAATCATGCTTCAGAGAATGATCGGAGCTTCTCAAAATCTCTTTGCCCCAAGAAAAAGAACTTCTTGGGTACTATTAACATCAATACCCTGTTGAAAACAGGAATGCTCAAACAACTGACTGACGTCCTGGACAAATTTGATATTCAAATCCTAGCAATTTAGGAAACACGATTCCAAGATGAGAACCATTTCGACTCTGAAAATTTCAGGATGTTTAAGGGTAAACCAGCCATTAATATCACAGGCAATTTATTAATGTTTGGGACGGCTTTTGCAGTGAGGAAAACTATCTTGGATTCAGTTATTGACTTCACATCGCCATGCGAAAGAATTTCAGTGCTTACAGTAAAATCAAGCAACAAGGCATATGCCTTGATAAATGCCCATGCTCCCACTAACATAGACAATAAGAGAAATCCACAGAATGTAGAAGACTTTTGGGAATTACTAGAGGAAACTACAAGTAAAATCCCCAAACATCACGTGAAAATCTTATTAGGGGATTTCAATGCACAGGTTGGCAGAGAGAAGATATACAGATCAATAGTAGGACTCCATCCCGCACATCGGCGGACTAATAAGAATGGAGAGCGTCTAATAAACTTTTGTACATTATTCATGCTGAGACTCATGTCCACGCACTTTATCAGACCATTACACAAAAAGAAAACCCGGAGATCACCTAACCCGTTATTAGGGGAATTTCAGATAGATCATGTGGCTATTTCCGCAAAGGATATGCTGGAGATTCAGAATGTTAAGGTACGAAAGGGAGTGGTAGATTCGGATCACTACCTCACGCAAATCAAGGTTCGGTTTCAACCAAACAGATCCAAACCTAAAGGCAACCGGTTTCCAAGAGTTGATCCGGACTGCTTGAGGAAGAACGCCGAGGTTTTCGAACGAGATTTACAGGAAGAAAATCCTAGGGAGTGGCCAGACCTTCGCAAAACATTACAGTCATCAGCCATGAAATTAGGACAACCACCTAGGAAAAGAAAGCACAGCTGGTGGAACACAACGTG
Organism: Meconema thalassinum; assembly: GCA_946902985.2. Taxonomy (NCBI): domain Eukaryota; kingdom Metazoa; phylum Arthropoda; class Insecta; order Orthoptera; family Tettigoniidae; genus Meconema; species Meconema thalassinum. Next base: position 1,328,433,568 of record OX336389.2, read on the forward strand.
CGATGAAGCCGTCAATGACCGAGTCAAAGCATGGCATCAGTGGAATGGACATCGGACATTGGAAAGATGGGATAACTTCCTAAAAACTCAAAAACTGACCTCTAAAACAATCCGGCGCGAAAAACGTGCCTACAACAAAATCAGACTCGAAGGGTTAGAACAGGATTTCCAGAAAAACAACACTCGAAATTTTTACAAGACATTCCGTGAGGACTTGTCAGGGTACAAACCACCAACTCTAAGTTTCCGTCGACGTAATGGACGACTAGAAACAAACAGTAAGGAGAACTGCAAGATACTGGCTGATTATTTCCAAACTCTACTGAACTGTGATCCTCCAGTGGAAAGACTGCAGTTTGAAAAACTTGTACCAAACCTAGACTCACTTCCCCCAACAACTCAAGAAATAAAAGAGATAATCCAATCGCTCAAAAATAGCAAAGCCCCTGGGAACGATGGAATAACTGCTGAGATGTTGAAAATAGGAGGAGATGACCTCTTAAGGAGAATTCATACACTCCTAACAGAAATATGGGAGAGCGAAATAATTCCGAAGGACTGGAAGAATGCCATTATCCATCCGTTGCATAAAAAGGGCGACCGAGCGGACCCCAACAACTACAGAGGTATATCACTTTTACCAATTATATACAAGGTATTATCTAAAGCACTCTTAAACAGAGTAGAACAACAAACTGATCATTTGATTGGTGAATACCAGGCAGGCTTTAGGAAAGGTAGATCGTGTTCGGAGCAGATTTGGAGCCTAAAGACGATATTAAGGATACGCCGCAGTACCAACACATTTGTCGCCTTCGTGGATTTTAAGAAGGCGTATGATTCTATTGACAGACAAACTGTTCTGAACACCCTAGAAGAGCTCAGAGTTGACAGGAAAACCAGGGACTTAATCCGCCAGACTCTCACTGACACAACATCTCAAGTGAAGTTCCTAGGTGAACTATCAGAGCCTTTCGAAGTACATACCGGAGTTCGACAAGGTGACGGCCTCTCCCCACTGCTTTTTAACTTAGTGTTAGACAAAGTCATCAGGGAGTGGGAAAACAACATCAAAGGCATACGCATTGGTACTCTGGAACAGAAAATAAAAGTAAAATGCCTAGCTTTTGCTGATGATCTAGCTATCTTTACCAAGACTAGTGAAGAAACCAAGTATGCCATAGAGAAGTTACATGAGTTAGCATCAAAGACAGGACTCCAAATATCGTATGAGAAGACGCATTTCATAGTAAATGGAGACCAGAATATCCCGAGATCTCCACTACAGACCAACTATGGAATAATTAGACACGTACCTTCCTTCAAATATTTAGGAGAAATTATTGTACCGTCTGGATTAGACAGGAAAGCTAATTTAGAAAGAGCTACCAAACTTCAGAAAGCATACCGAATAACATGGAATCACTATAATAAAAGAGTGATGTCACGAAATGCAAAACTACGGCACTACCAGACAGTTGTTCTTCCGGAAGCATTGTACGCCTCCGAAACTATATCTCTAGGAGGCCACTCTCAATTTGGTGAAATCGAAATCCAGGAACGTAAAATTCTCAGGAAAATATATGGCCCCGTTTATGTTAATGGTATATGGATTAAAAGGAAAACCACAGACTTGTACACAGTAATCAATAATTTCACTGATACCGTGCGTAAGAGACGATTGAAATTTTATGGTCACATCTGCCGAATGGACAACACCAGATATGCAAAAAAAACTGCTTGATATAATTAATTCAAAGAAGGTCAAAATCAGTTGCTTAGAAGAAATCAAACAGGACTTAAAGGAAATAAACATTACAGAAGATAGCATCATGAATCGCAAGACTTTTGGAACCCGAATTACAAATCACTCTTTCGCCGAAAAAGCTAAAAAGACCACTGGAAAAAAATGGACGGAGGAACGTAAGAAGGGGCATAGCGAGTTCATGAGGAGATTTTGGGAGGAGAAGAAGAGGAAAGCTCCATCAACCCGAGTCAAGTTCAAGCGCGCTCCCTAAGTGGGCAAAACGAAGAAAGAAGAAGAAATGATAAATAATAAATAATAAATAATAAATAATAAATAATAAATAATAAATAATAAATAATAAATAATAAATAATAAATAATAAATAATAAATAATAAATAATAAATAATAAATAATAAATAATAAATAATAAATAATAAATAATAAATAATAAATAATAAATAGTAAATAATAAATAATAAATAATAAATAATAAATAATAAATAATAAATAATAAATAATAAATAATAAATAATAAATAGTAAATAATAAATAATAAATAATAAATAATAAATAATAAATACTAAATAATAAATAATAAATAATAAATAATAAATAATAAATAATAAATAATAAATAATAAATAATAAATAATAAATAGTAAATAATAAATAATAAATAATAAATAATAATCAGCTCAGTTTCTGTTTTATTCTCTTTAATTACGTGTGTGACAGCCTGGTCTACAATTTTCATTAGCCAGTAACCAGTAACTAGAAAGGAAGATGTCATAAGAGGGTGTAGAACAACTGTTGATGTTCACTGGGAATTATATCCATATCATGCACCGTATCGTACGGTATCTGAAGAGTACGTTTTGGCGTATTATTTTGGAATGTAAGCGAGGGATGGGGAACGGAATCTCGACCGTGCACGACAGGTGTTGATTCCGCCTGGCTTATTAGCTCAAGAGACCCAGCTTTTTTCCCTCCCTTTTCCTTGCCTAAAATATGATTAACGAATAACGAGGAATATTGGGTTTTTAACCCCTCAGGGCAAGAAAGGGGGGTCGAGAGCAGGAAATTCACGATTATATGGAAGCTGAAATTTTCGAGGCAGGGAAGAAGAAAATTAACATGCTTTAAATTAGGGTGTAATTTTGGTTGAAGGTAACTCTTTTTTTTTTGCCCTGGGGTGGAGTGTGTTATTCCGGTATGTTATGGCAAGGAACTGTCCAAGTGATGAGTAACGCTAAATGGTGACTTGAGACAGCCATACGGGTGTAGTATTACAAATAATATTACAGTATAAAGTACATAGAAGGCAAAATAATTGTTATTGGATTATTGAAATTGGAATTGACTTATTCTACTAATTTCATTTATGATTTTAAAATTAATTATAATGTGATTGGAAATAGAGAACTTATTATCTGAGGCTCACTCGCACGCTCCAGTGTCAGGACTTTGGCAGAAATCACACTATGTCCGCCTCGTTGCGTCACCACTAAGGCCCGCGTTTGATTCCCCGCTCTGCCAAGAAATTTAATTCTGGTCTGAGGGCTGGAATGAGGTCTACTCAGTCACGTGAGGCAAAAGTGAGAAGAGGTGGGTTCGATTCCCATCTCAGCCATCCTGGAAGTGTGTTAAAAGGGACATAAAACCAATAACATTATTATTATTATTATTATTATATGTTTTTCGCGGTTTCCCATTTCTACTCCGGGCAAATGCCGCGATGGTTCCTAAATTAAGGCCACGGCTGCCTCTATCCCAATCCTTATCGGAATTACAACTACACACTCTAATTCAGCCATCACTGTAACACAGGTTATCACACAAACCCTACACACACCCAGGTACATGGGGCTACATGCCCACGATGTCGCAAAGCCCGTAAAATGAATCATCATCAACAACAACAACAACAACAAAAACTAACAGAACAAGCAATGCAAGTCTTGCTCTTCGGGCCTGCGAGCATTCGGGCAACCCGCACCTTTCCTGTCATCACACACAATACTGTACATAACCAATTCCACTAACGTCACTTGTTCTAGGTCTTTTTAAGTGCCGGGAGTGTTCGAGGACATGTTTGGCTCTCCAGAATTTGTAGCTGCATCTATGTGAACATCCAAGTACCGTCGCGTCTGGAGTGTTGTCTGGGGGGAGGAAAGTGTGAATGTAAGAACGAGGAATTGAAAGGTAGCTGCTGTGGCCTATAGTTAGGGACCAACTCCGGCATTTGCCTGGATGGAAGATGGGATACCACAAAATACCATCTTCAAGGTTGCCGGTGGGGGGATTCAAACCTCCTTGGCTCCCGGATGTGAGCGACTGCCTGCAGCCACGCCATAACGACCACGGCTAACTCACCCGGTACTTGTTCTAGTGCCTATATGGCCGAGACCCATGTTCCATTATTTTTGACGTGCTTTCTTTTCATGTGTTTCTTGTTGCAAAGAGAAACTTAAGTCTGGCGCCGTCTCCTTGTTGTCTCCAACTGAACATTAAATGATTACTATGCTGTGATAGCAGGAGAAGAAGAAGTGTTTTCAGCCCGAGGGCTGGTTTGCTCCTCCAAAGAGACAGTCCTTAGTTTACTTACTGGAGTTTACTTGGAGTAGGGTGGCCAGTTCCTTTCCAATTGTCGGCGTGGTGGCGCAGCGGTAAAGCTGTTGGCCTCTCACCACGGCAGACCGGGTTCGATTCCAGGTCAATGCATGTGAGATTTTCAAAGTGAAATGCCATGTCCTGTGGTTCGTATTCCACGTAAAAAGTAGGTCCCGTGGCTTATGATCTCGCGATTAATGGTCACGTAAAACTACAATCTTCCTTCTTCCTTCCTTTCCGATTGTCCATCCCTTCCCCCTACTAATAACACGTGGTCGCCCAGAAATGGACACCCATCCAAGTCATGGCCACACCCAATGTTGCATAACTGCAGAGATTGCCTCACGGGGATGAGTGCACCCCGTTCCAGCCTTTGGACCAGAATAAAATTTGTTGACAGAGCCGGGAATCGATCCCGGGCCAACACGGAGACAGCCAAGAATTCTAGCCACTACGCAACGAGGCGGACTCTTTAACTAACCATCTGTATCCATATCCACTGGACAACTTTCCCGACCAGATTGCCATGAGCATTTGAATTATTCCTCCACGCTACGCGGGCTTCCAAAGTCACCAGATCTAAACAATACGGTTGAATGGATCCTCCCACGCCTGCTCAAATTGTGCGGGAGCTGCAGCAGCGGGAATTGGGTTGGGGTTCGCTCACCAACTTTTGGAATCTAGTTTCCAAGCAAAGATCCATAGCAAGGTGGACCAACGTATTATTTGGTAGCTGTTTCTTATGCAATGATCTCTCACTGCATAGACCTATCTCATTTGATCAACGTGCAGTTCATTGCAGACATTGCTAGAGACAGTAACATGGCGATTCCATTGGCAGCATAATGCGGCAGGAAAACTGAGTAAAAACCAACAGGGCTATCAGATGTTGCTAGATGGATGTTGATGATGATTCTGATTGATTATCAACGCCTTCCTATCGCAATCGGTAGATGGACTGGCATTGTTAAAAAGCTAAGTCTAGTTCAAGCCTCAATGCACTCTTGTGTGTCTGTTGTTGCTGTTGCTGATATCTCGCCCCCTATACTCGGGTTTGTTTGGATAACCTGTCTCGTTGTGATGGCTGTACTAGTATGTGTATTTGTGAATTGAGCTAGGATTCGGGCAGGAGACGATCGTGGACATAATTTAGACGCCATCACAACATTCCCCTGGAGAAGAGATGTGGTGACCACGGAAAACCACTTCTAGGATGGCTGATGTAAGATTCAAACCAAGCTCCTCACAGTTCAGCCTTACTAGGCTGAGTGAATTCCGTTCCAGCCTTCAGACAAGAATTAATTCTTTTTGGCCGAGCCAGGAATCGAACCCGGACCACAGCGATAAGAGTCGAGAATGCTAATCACTACGCCACGGGGTGGACCTTCGGAAACACATCGCCCGGAGTTGATTTCCTACGGAGAAGAGATACAACCACAAACACTGGAAGGCTACTGAACAGAAACCAAGTCAGTATTTTCGTTGTTTTGTTTCATTTAAGGGGTTTGGGATTCGTGCTCATTTAGCCTCGTGTAGTTGGGTATGTATATGTATATAAAAATCTGTCTCATAACCTGTGTTATTGTGGTGTCTGTATTAGAGTGTGTATTTGTAATTCAGGTGAGGATTGGGAAGAAGGTGACCGTGGCCTTAAGTCAGGAACCATCCCAGCATTTGCGTGGGGTTGACGTGGAAAACCTCTTCCAGTATGACTGAGCTGGGAATCAAACACACCTCTTCTCACTTTTGCCTCGCGAGACTGAGTGGGCCCCATTCCAGCCCTCAGACCAGAATTATTTTTTTTGGCAGAACCGGGAATCGAACCCACAGCGACAGCCAAGAACGCTAGCCACTACACCACGAGGTTTCGCTCAGGATGTATCATGCTACACACGGCCTGCTTCTTTTGGGTTTCTTACAGTAGGCAGTACCATGGTGAGAAACAGAAAATGGAAAGAAATGACAGGCATGAAAATGAAAGACTCCCTAGGCTCCGATACGATAATGCCATTGGGGTCGAACGATAACAATAGTTGACCAAGGGAGGTTGACCGGAAAGATAATGAGAAGAGCTTGGCACAAGAAAGTAATCAGCTGGGACCCCGTGGTCACCATATTATGAGCATGAAAGAACTCTAAGAAGGGAAGAAGACAAAGCGTTCCTTCTAGTCTAGTGGCTAATGGAAAGCGTTTCCCCCTACGTTGAACACTATCCTATGAATCAATTTTCAATTCACTGAGTTCCTTCAACCAGAGTTATCTCTTCTTGCGAGCTGGGTGTGATCCTGCGATCCCCCACTACAGAGACTCGAAACTCTACTTTGTTGTTACTGACTATGGCTGATAGCTACCATTTAGCTAACTAGCTCACGTCAGTAAAACCCATTCTTCCAACATCCTTGAAAGCAATTCGCACTTCACACAACATTACCTGCTGATGTACTGATTTGTCATCCGGTGTCTTCTAGCCCGGGGGTATCCAAACTACAGCCCACGGGCCAAAACCGGCCCGCGAGCACCACCAATCCGGCCCTCCATGGCAAATTTTGATTACATTGTAAAATTTACAATGCATGTAAACCATTCAAGTTATAATCAGAAGTTTTTATTTAACGAGCAATTAAGATACACAATAACTGGCATACATAATGAAATTGAACATTTTGACTGTAATTAATGACATGAGATTTATCCTAAACACTAATATAAGTGAAGGAAGCTTGTAGTTTAACGTGACCGTTAATCTTGAGATCATGAGCCACGGGACCTCCTTTTTACGTGGAATCCGAACCACAGGACATGGCATTTCACTTCGAAAATCTCACATGCATTGACCGGGAATCGAACCCGGACCGCCTTGGTGAGAGGCGTACTAATATAAGTCAAATACATAAGTAATTCACATAATTAAATTACTCATTGTTATTTTTACTATGATAAATAAGATTTATATGGCTGTAACTTTCAACTGACAATGGTTGCAATTGTGAGTACGTATAATAGGCCTAAGCTGGCGCAGTGGCATTTGTGCAAGATGGCCGTCGCGCGCAACCGCACTCTTGAATGGCGGGCTTATCAAATAATTATTTATTCGTTATTGACTATCAGTTACTCATTATTTATTTATTTAATTATTATTATTAATTATTATTATTCTTTATGTATATTTTATTTTATTATTTATTATTATTATTATTTACTATTCAATTTTTTATTTTTATTTTTTATTTTTTAGATTTTGCTGAAGGACCGAAAGTAGAGAGACTCTAAAAGGTCTGCTTCATGTAGGTAATAAATGGGTCGTACTATACTTTCTGCTACCTAGTTTCAGTTACTTTCAAGATGGCGCCAGTCACGTGATACCCCTACTCTACCCCATCACTCTACCCCTACCCCCAATCTCCCACCTTCCCAACCCCGGAATTCCCCAAAATTCCAAACAGAGTTTTCCAAAATTTAAATAGATGTAACACTACACATACTCGTCCCAGCCTAATCTCTGTTGGCCTCCCTTGGTCAGTTTCTGCTCTCTCTTTTAACTTATTTATTATTTAATTTTTATTAATTAATTGTTATTATTTTTATTTTATTTATTGATTGATTTATTTATTATTTTTATTTATTTATTATCCAACTTGTATATTTTTTCTATACAGTACACTCACCCCAAATCCACCTAGTTTTAATTCAAATAAGCTAACATCCCCCAAATATACCAATATTATTTAAAATCCATTAAAAATTCCTCCAATTCCCCAAATTGACCCGTATAATACTTAAGACTACTTTTCAAGGTCACTCCCGAGCATTGCCGGAGAATGCCGAAGGTTAACGATTGGGTTAGGAGTAGATGCGGGTAGCAATTGAGAAAAACAAGCGGTACCCATGCAATATACTAATTGATTTAAGTAGGCTATATCTACAATATTTACAAATAATACATTTCTATCCTTATTTTTCTTATTGTAGTTTTAATAACATCCAACTTATTGTTTAGCTTTTAATTTAAATCTTTGCTTAAATCTTTTAGGTCCTTTTTTAACCATTAATTCAATGCAAACAGGGAGCCCATATCCGTGAATTGTGATGCATATTTACACACAGAATAGAACTCTTTTTGTATGTTTGCTTGGTGTAGTTTTAATCAGGGACCCGTAACTTAACGTAACGGGTAACGTAACGAAACTCGAGGTGTAACAGAATCATTCGTTTCCACGGTTTCTTTCGGAACGGTAGAAACGTTATAGCCTCTTCGTTACATGAGCTTGGTACAAATAGGAACTCTATTCCCATACGGTACACGGTGGAGTAACGTTACTCATTTCGTTCCGCGCACGATTCGGTAGAGTGGTAACGTTACTGCCTCGTCGGTACATGGGCACGGTACAGATTGGAACCCTACTGCCATGCAGTACACGGTGGAGTAACGTTACTCATTTCGTTCCACGCATCTTTCGGTAGAGTTGTAACTGTAACCATACGGCCTCTGCCTTGCATGGATAGGTTATAGAATGGAACTCTACGTCGGCACCGGAGTAACGCTCCGTCCTGTTACACGCAAGTGAAAGTTATTTCGTGAGACTATTGACGTTTGGATGGAAACCCTGTGTATGCAGATTGACGGGAACGTTAAAACATTTACGGAACATTATAACATTATAATAAAATCCCTAGAGTAGTGCATTAGGTATTTTAATTATCATCATCATCATCTTGCACAGTTTCCAGCCACTGGCCGGGTCTGTTTGGAACACAAGCCTCTCCAACGTCTTCTCTCTTCCCACCATCTCTCAGCCTCCACCCTTGTCCAGTCTTCTCCTCTCTTCTTCACGCTTTCTTCCACCCCCTTCAGCCACCTGTCTCTCGATCTTCCTCTTGGCCTATTTCCTTCCCACTTCGTCCCGTATATCCTCCTGGGTATCCTCTTCTCCTCCATTCGTTTTACATGTCCATACCAACTAAGTCTAGATTTCTCTATACCATCGTGTAATGGTTCCTCCTTCATTAATTCTCTGGTCCTCTCATTTCTTATTCTGTCCATCTTTGTAGCTCCAATACTGCTTCTCAAGAACCTCATCTCACTGGCCTGTATTTTGCTCTTCTCCCTTCCTTTCATAACCCAGGTCTCCGAGGCATACGTCAGGATAGGGACATAGTACGTCCGATATATGATCTTTTTTGCTGTTCTGAGGGACATCCTTGCTCCATAACATGCTTCTCACACTCCCCCGGAATGCTTCTGCCTGCCTCCCCCGCTCATTTATTTCTCTATCGTTTATTCCATTATGTTGTATCAGGCTTCCCAGATACTTGAAACTCTCCACTTTCTTCAGCTGTTCCCCACCAATTGTTATTCCCGTTGTGGTTCTTTCCTTCTTCCTTGTTGTGGTCACCATCTCACTCTTATTTATGCTTAAATTTCATCCCATATCCTTGTATTACTCCTTCCCACACCTCCAACTGTTCCTGTACCTCCTCCTCCTTGTTTCCCCAAATCATCAAATCATCTGCAAACACCATTGCTTTCATCTTTCCTTCCCCAGTTAATTGTGCCACTCGGGTCATTATGTCATCCATCACCACAATGAAAAGTAACGGTGAAAGTGCACTTCCTTGTTTCAGGCCGTTTCTCTGTTCCAACCAGTCCGATCTCTCTCCTCCCACTTTTACACAGCTCACGCTTCCCTTGTACATCTCCTTTATCCTCCTTATAGTCTATTTCTCTACTCTATCCTCCAGGGACTTCCATACTTTGTTTCTGCATACACTGTCATATTCTTTCTCAATGTCCAGGAAGGCTATCAGTAGATCTGTTCCATACTCACAGTGCTGTTCTTGTAACAGCCTTACAGCAAAAATCAAATCCACTGTGGACCTTCCTGCTCTAAAGCCATGTTGTTCTTCCCTCATCCCTCATTCTATCCTTGTCCTAATTCTCCTTTCCAAAACTTTCTCAAAGATCTTTGCTCAATGTCTCATCAGTGTTATTCCCCGATAGTTTCTGCATTCTGTTCTACTACCTTTCTTGAAGATCGGGACACTTATTCCTTTTTTCCAGTCCTCTGGGGTCTTCCTTTCCTTCCATGCTGTCTTCATCACTCGGTACAACCATTGTATCCCCACCTCTCCTGCTGCTCTCACCATCTCCACACTCAACTCATCCACACCCGGTGCCTTCCCTCCTTTCATCTTTTTCACTGCATCTTCCACTTCTTTCCATAAGTCCTTTTCTGTTTGCAGTTCATCTTCCTCTTCCCCGATTTCTTCCTCCTCACCATGGTTTCCATTGGGGTTCAGAAGTTCTTCAAAATATTCTTTCCACATTTTCTTCAGTTCTTCCCTATTTTCTATCTCTTGTCCCCTTTTGTTCACCATTCTAACATAATCCGTAGGATCCTTCCGCCTCTTATTTTTTACCATCCCATACAGAACCTTTTTTGTACCTTCACTATCCTCCTTCATCATCTTTGTCCACTCTTCCATCCACTTTCTTCTCTCCTCAGCCACTACTCTCTTCGCCTCCTTCTTTCTTTCCTGGTACTCTTCCCTTGTCTCTACCGTCCTATTTTGATACCACCTCCTAAAGGCTCTATTCTTTTCCCTTACTATATATTTTGTCTTCTCATTCCACCATGGTGTTTCCTTCCACCTCTTCTTACTACTTGTCCTCCCACACACTGCTTCTGATGCACCTACTAGTGTCTTCTTAAATCTAGCCCATTCCTCTTCCACCCCTCTTTCTTCATCTGTTGGAATTCCTTCCTTTACCATTTTGAGGTACTCGACCCTTCTATCCCCTTCTTTCAGTTTCCATATCTTTATACGTCTTTCCTGGTTCTCAGTCCCTTTCTTCTCCTTACTCCCTCTCAGGTTCATTACCAGCAATCGATGGTCGCTATCCATGTTCTCCGATGGTATAACCTTGATGTCCGTGATGTTCTTATTTAGTTCTTTCTCATACAGTATATAGTCGGCCACCGACTTCCTGGCCAAGTCATCACTGTACCATGTGAGTGTGTGGCTCTCTCTTTTCTTGAACCAGGAGTTCCCAACAAGCAGACTGTTCCTTTGGCAGAAGTCCAACAGTCTCTTTCCTTCCTCATTTCTTCCGCCCCAACCCTCTGGTCCTAGAACACTCTCATAACCTTGTCTTTCTCTTCCTACATGGGCATTCAGATCCCCCATAACAATCATATTTCTTCCTACCAGCTGCTTCTGCAATTCCTCTTCAAACTCTTCCTTCTCTTAAGAGGCGCAACCTACTTGTGGAGCATACACTTGCACTATTTCAACGGTCTCTCCCCTCAGTGCTACTTTCACTTTCATCATCCTATCACTTATTCTCCTCACTTCTTCTTTTAAACCATCTCGTACTACTACTCCCACTCCATTCCTCTTTCCCTCTTTATTCCCGCTTCAGTACAGTCTATAGCCTTTTCTCAGTTCTCTCCTTCCTTCCCCTTTCCACTTTGTTTCTGCCAATCCCAATAAATCCAACTTCCTTCTTTCCATCATATCCACTATCTCCTCCACCTTCCCCGTCAGCGTTCTTATGTTTAAAGTTCCAAATCTTAGTCCGTGTGTACAGCCGTGTCTTTGTCTATTATATCCATCATGCCCGAGGCTCGTTCCATTCTTGAAAGCATTTGATTTCATCCACTACTGGCTTGCTGGGCCTATCGTAGCTTCACCAGAGCCCCGTTAGCCGTCACTTTTCAGGGTTCATGTAGGACCTTCACAGCTACCGTAACGGTCCGGGGCACACGAAGTCCCCACTGTACCTCGCCCCTACAGGCGATCCCCTACTTTGTGCCGTTGTCCGTCTCCCACGACGTGGACGAGGGGTTGGACTTATGGGAGACAGGTATTTTAATTATAATATTATTAATTTCGAAGAATCTCCAAGTGATGGCAGAAGTCTTATTTTTTATTATCTGTATTTGTGAAAGGATAATAAATTTGTGGATGTGTTTTTATCTTATTTGGCTTATTTATATATTTTTGGTAGGATTTTTTTGAGACTTGAACGATTATCGGAATAATTTCGAGGATTACCTAGTTGCACCCAATTCTCACTCATGTCCTGGGATTATTTGAATCTCGTCCTCCCGGATATTTTGTTTTTCTATACCGAACTTATTTTGAAGGTTCTGACTTCTCACTGCGAATTGTGATGATGAGCCGGGTCATCCAATCCAAGGTCGAGTTATCAGGCACAGTGCTGCCCCCGAAAATTGAATTATTTTGGGACAAAACGAGAGTATTTTTCGTCCCCATGATAAAATTTAACCAGCAAATATAAATCCTGGAAGTGTGACACAAGAGAGTTGTGTTACAAGCTCGAGGCATTGGGAGAGCCCGATCACGTAATATATTGCACAATAGACGCTTATAGAAAGTTGAAATCGGCATAGCGACAGTGATTTAGCCATGAAATATTATAAATATTGTTATAAATTATGCTATTGGATCCCAGCCCAGAGCCAATGAGAAGAGGTCTTATTGAAGACAGGATTAACTTCAACTACATAATTTGGTGAAATTATGCATTTAGGCCCTTAGAAGAAGATTTTCTTAATTGGTAATGAAGAGAACATTACAAGAAAATATGTCTGATACTTTAAACACTGCAGATCGGTTAATCTACGCAGTAATAAGCATTCGTAAGCTACGCGCTAAAATTATGGTGGGAGATTGATATGGCCGCCAAAATTTCAACTAGGAGAGTAAGATCCAAGGATCGAGGTTCTTATTCCAACAGTCCTTGAAGAGTGAGGAAGTGTTTTTATTGGGTTAACGGAGATCCCAAAGCTTTATCCGAATGCGGTGATTGTCGACTCGTGGAGACGCTGGGTTAGCAAGGTAGAACATTGGAGATTACCGCACTAGCATTCTAAGCGAAGTTGAGAGGAATATTGAAAATAGAATATCTCATATATATTTGAGACTAGACTTCAGCCAAGTGAATATATAGAAAGTACAGGTCGAATACTACATTCTGTTGAAAGTCGAGAGTTTTAAGTCACACCATTTCGACGAAATAAGCCTGTTAAGACAGTTTTTCAAAATTGTTGGAAATATAAGCTGAATATCATTTTAGTTGCAACGTGAAGTTGGCGAACGCAGTTCAAGTGAACAGTAGCGGAGAACTTTAACATTGGCGCAGCAAACGAACATTATCATAATGACTATCATTATTCTTCGATTAGTTTCATTCGACATAATTAACATTGTTGAAATTATGAACTAAATAGTCATGCGTCAGAGACATATTTAATACAGAGTTAAGATACAACAATGGAGCTTCGATAGACAACGTATTGCAGAATACAGACGTAGTGTACGTTCCACCTTGCACATTTTCGTCAGTCTACGAACACTAATGTAACATCAATTAGCAATAGATATAATTCATTCACCATCTACATGAATATTTCTATACATTATTATTCAACGACGATGCTGATATATTTGCGACGGAGAATGAAGATTCTACAGAAGATGATTTTCACGATAGGGTATCCCAGCAACAACAGAAGAATTTGCCAGAAGGATGTCGTTCGAGCCCAGACGGTGGTTAGTGAATTCCGGAGAGGGAACGTTTTCCTATCTCTGAGGTCGCAGGTCCGAGGTTCGAATGGCGATCCATCTCAGTGTCTTGAACTGAGGAAACACCTAAAGCGATGTGTAAATACTTACCCAGATCTTCAAGATATCGTCCAAATTAAGGTAGCTTTGTCTTTTACTTATAGTATAGAGCTTGATTAGTGACATTCTGTGCCGACGTTCTTACTCCATATTTCATATTTTATGTATTTCAGTGTTTTCATGTATTTTACAATTCAGATGTGTGTTAAGATTTTTATGCTTCATGATTATTATAGATGATTGCCTTTCATCTATTTTTCAATTTTATTCTACGGATCAGTTGTTGAACTGACATTAAAAACTTTTGTTTTAGGAATCATATTGCCTCAGAGAAGACGAGTCGTTTCGACTATAGAATTTTAATAATTCTTTTAAATTTAATTTGAGCACTTTAATGTAACAACTTCAAGAGCAGAAGAAACATCGATTGATATTGTCATATCATTATTGTACATAAACGTTCGGCGATCTAGGAAATACTAGTCGTTTGATAAGACCGAAGTCTTAATCCGTATAGACATTCTTTGTGTAGAGTGTAAAAACATTACGACATTGACAAACCTTTCCATTATTTGTTCATTTATTGTTAGAGGAAATATCTTTTGATAGAAGACTATTCAAATCTTTGGCTAGGAATTCAAAGCTAGTTTATCCCGGTCAAGATTGAATTCTATTTGACACTATAAAACATGTGTGTTATTTTACACTATTTGTGTAATATCACGTCATAATGTAGACCTGATATTGCAACGATATGCAATTTAATGCTTGATAAGTGAGGTGAGACAGAAGTATTATTTTTATGACATGTATTTGTGACAGACGAGTTAACACTTAATTATATTTTGTGTAGTAAACTTTAAGAGGTCAATCACGACAGTCTAATATCGTTCATTATTATTGGAAGTTTCCTTTGAAGAACTTAAGGATGTGTAATAGTAGATCAGTAGTCATGTGTAACGACACTGAGGGTCATGCCGTTATATGAGAGAAGTTCCTACAGAAGAAATGTTAATAACAATTAATCCGTTTTTGGTTATTGTTTAACATAGTGGATAATAATTGTTTATGCCATATATACTGTTATATGAGGATTTGTAGAGCTATGGAGAGCTCGTGCGAAGGAAGTTCCGCATTTTAAAGGAAGTCAAAGAATTATTGTTCTTTGATAAGAAAAGGCATGGATTATGATAAGAGTCGTTGTATACAAGAAGTCCAGTTCATGTAAAGTAACGTTTTAGCTGTGTTGACGAAAGGGTTTAAGCGGAAAGCAATTAGAGAACGATTGTCTACTCATGTCATTGAAACTATTATTAAACTTTATTAAACCAGGATTTGTGTAAATACGTACAGTTAACCTTTGTCAGTCGACTGTATTAGATCGACAATGTAATGAAACATATATAAGACGATGTGTGAGCAGTATATGAAAGCTAAAGAGTATTAGCAAATGTTTATGTGGGGAAACATTGTAAATAACTAATTACAAGTTGTATAGTAACAGAGAATCCAGAATCTCGAAAGTAACGTGTTAGCAACGTTAAATATTATCTATTGTTATGAACAAATTACTTGTAAATATTTTCCGTAATGATTTAATAATTTAAATAATTTTAATAGGATTAATTAATAGAATGTTTTTGGAATAGAGTGTTTTTGTGAGCGGATGTTTTTGTATGGATGATTGCCACCTGTTAAGAGTGACTGTTCAACCTAGTTGGTCTGGAACAACTACGGAGTATGAATGAAAGTGTGTATTAAAATTTTAATATGATTGGTAGAGAATTGTTTAAGTTATGAGCGTTTTTGTAATGGCAAAATGTAACTTTTATTTGAGGTTTTTAGACGCGAGACAGACAGCAATTGATACAAGCAAATGTTGACAGAAAGATGAACCGTTAGCAGGCGAGGTCATGATTGTTATATAATGTGAAGCCAGATGGCCAGCCACTGCCTTGTAAATTGGAACAGTTTTAGAGCGCAGCACTTTGCTAGCGTGTGTCAATGAATCAGGCCAATTCAGGTATATTTCTAGACGCGTGCAGGAAGAGGTAACCCGTTGTTTGGAATGTTATGAATGCAGGAGCCTCTGTTAAACGTTTTCTTCACGTATTGTAGGCCTAGTTATGCCAAGTTTTTTAAATGCTTGTAATTTATACACAGTAATTGCAGTAGGATGTGTAGCGGAAGAGAAGTGTGTATGGTAGTATGGTTATTTTTATTTGTTATTTAGAATAGTTTATTGTTATTTATTGTTTATAATAGATTAGTTTACTCTTGTTAATAAATTTGCACAGTTCGTTATCTTTCGTCGTTGACGTGTGGTTCATTTTAAATATAAGGATTAGAGTATTGTGGATGCAGTGTAGGCGAAGCTGAGTTCCCATTTCCCCGAGACACGTAAGTAAAGGTAAGTGTGCCCCGTGTAGTTTGTTGTCTTTTCCACAATATTCTTGTAACTGCTGTGTGTAAATCCCTAAAGACCATGTTGGAGCTATTTCCAATGAAGTAATTTGCCGGTGCTGTTAGAAATTGGCAATCCAGCTGGGGCTATGGATATTTCAACAGGCTACTTTCCGGATTTACGGGTACAGTACGAACATATTTACTAAAAGACTTCTCCTTGAGAAGATAAGTTTTCACTAGGAAAATTCGATGTTTTGATCAATGCCTAACCATTTTCACGGGATACGAGGTATATTGCTAGCTGGAAATGTAATCAATGCCATGACCGCATGCGGCGATTCCCAACCCGCTGTTGTGTAACGGTAGATACTAGTCAACTGGTGGTGACTAATCACTCTCCTCCACCTGTCACACCGACCAAAGTTCCGTTTTTTGGGGAAGGCTCTCAATGTAGTACTTATGTTCCAATAGTCCTGATCTCGATTCTCTTCTCATCCAAAATTTAATTCTGACCTGAGTGTTGGGACGGGGTACATTTAACCACGTAAAGAAAACTGAGAAGAGGTGGGTTCAATTTCCCTTTTAGTCATCTTGGAAGTGGTCATCCATGGTTTTCCATTTCTACTTCTGGTGTCCAACTCCTGGTGTAGCGGTTAGCGATCTTGGCTGTCGCCCCGGAGATCTGGTTTCAATTTCCGGCTCTGCCAAGGAATTCAATTCTGGATTGAGAGCTGGAACGAGGTGCACTTAGCCTCGTGAGGTAAAACAGAGCTGAGGTGGGTTCGATTCCCATGTCAACCATTCTAGAGGGTGTTTTTCGTTGTTACCCACTTTTACTCTTGACAAATTCCAGGATGGGTCCTAACTTAAGGCCACGGCCACCTCCTTCCTAATCCTCCCTTGAATTACACACTATTACATACATCACAATCATCAGATAAATGACCGCGGTGTCCAAGGACCTCAAATGAAACAACAACAACAACACAACCCTTATCTCCGGCCTCAGGAACGGGAATAAGAAGGGTAGAGATACAGTACTTACATTTGGGCTGACTAATAAATAATAATAAAAGCCTCATTAATAATGTAATGTGTGAAATTAACATCCTTAAGCAATTGCCCAACATGAATTGTTCAAATTCAGGGGACCTCTCATAAGTGAGTGATTCCCGGTCAATGCATGTGAGATTTTCGAAGTGAAATGCCATGTCCTGTGGTTCGGATTCCACGTAAAAAGGAGGTCCCGTGGCTCATGATCTCGCGATTAACGGTCACGTTAAACTACAAGCTTGCTTTCATAAGTGAGTCCTCTAGTTCCAAAACCGGCCTTATGCAATGAAATTGAAAATACGTTTTATTGTAAAAAGTGCTAGTCCCAGATATTGTCATTCTATGATTAAATCACTGAGTGTCAAATCCGGCTCGATTCAATAGAAAACGCAAAGTATAAAAGTAGGTTATTTCCAGAACCGGCCGTTTGCTCGATGTTGTTGGTCCCAAAAGCAGCCATGTGTCAGTTCCGAAGCCTGCAACGCGGAGCGCACTATTCGAATTAAAAAGAAAAAAGAAAATCAGCTTGATAGGTAGATGAAAAAGACTGTTTCAAAAATTGCAATGTGTTCAGAATTTATAGTTAATTAATAACTATAGTTTTAGCCTATATAATGGCAGGCTGTGGATTTTCATTTCAATGACACATTCCTCAGTTGGCGTTTGGGGGGCAATATTTCCGAATAAAAAAGCATTATCTATGCAGAGTTGGGGAGGGATGTGCGAGTGATAAGGTTATTAGAGTAAGAAGTGATGAAAAGAATGGCATCTTGGTCACTTTTAAAACGTTGCAAAATTCACTGCCGAAGCAGGAATGGCTCTTAGTCATACTATAGGCGAGAAGATGATTCGTTCTGCTTACGTGGCTATCTGCAAATAAGTACGTCTTCTTCACGCGTCAGCGTCTAGGGAAATCAGCAAAGTACCTCCTCTTAACAACACGGTGAAATGAAGAATATGTGATATGTCTGATGGTGTGAAACAGAATCCAGACGAGCGTCTCTATTCAGTTGCACAACGGCAATTTTACAGACTACGTTTCTGTAAGTTACAGACAATACTGTACCGGTACTGGATGATTTAGTTTTTACTAACTTTCGGTTTTATAATAACTTTATTAAACACTAATTGTGCACGTTAACACATAAGTATTCACATTGTGCAATAATTAATAATGGAGCATGGTCGCTGTGTGCATTTTGGAACATGGTACCGTTCACAATACTGATCACACAGCTGACAAACACAATCAGCTGAAGGCTCGTGATAGGACTTGAGCTTGCAAACTCTCTGATGATAGCCATGCATGGTCATGGAGTTAACGAAGTGTCGAGGGTCCTGATTCGCATCTGACCATGTCCTGTTCATCATGGTTCAGGTCGAGTAGAACTGTAACCAGATGTCCTTTCGTTTTACTTCCCTTTCTTCCAACAATTTCTTCCAGCTATCGGTAGAAGGGAGAGCAAACTTGAACCTCAAATCTTTATAAGGAAAGGTTCCCCAGCAAGCTCATAGACTAGCCGTGATCGTGTATATCGAGATACGCCGGTAGTGACCTTTTAAAAATCTTGCCTTGACTTCTTCTAAAGTGAAGAGGCCACTCTTAGTTAGTTGTTCACGCTACTGCAGCTACGGTGGGGCGTGGTGGCGCAGCGGTCAAGCTGTATGCCTCTCACCAAGGCGGACGGGTTCGATTCCCGGTCAATGCATGTGAGATTTTCGATGTGAAATGCCATGTCCTGTGGTTCAGATTCCACGTAAAACGGAGGTCCCGTGGCTTATGATTGCGAGATTAACGGTCACGTTAAACTACAAGCTTCTTTTTTTTTACTGCAGCTACGGATGATAACAAACTACAAAGTTCGCTCAAGAAACTTTCAGTTAATACTATCCCAGGTATAGAGGAAGTAAATATGATAAAGGATGATGGTACAGTTATCCATTTCAACAATCCTAAAGCGCAGGCTTCCTTAGCGGCTAACACTTTTGCCATTACTGGTCTTGGAGAAAACAAACAAATTACTTAGCTTTGGCCAGGAATCCTTAGTCGATTGGGTCCGGAAGACTTGACACAATTGAAATGACTTGCAAGTGTGGCTAATAGTGCTGGTGGTAAAGCGAGCATTGAAGAAGATGATGAAGTTCCCGAGCTTGTTGAAAATTTTGATGAAACTAGTAAGGATGAGGTTGCTGTCAATATAATTGCAGATAAGGATGGGAAAGGGAAGGCTGAAGAAAAGTCCAAGGATTATGCAGCTGGTGCAGAGATAAAGGATTCTGTTAATTAAACTATCGGGGATACTCCTCAAACTGGAACCCTCCATGAAGAGTAGTTGAAGCCACGACCCCCCCCCCCCCCTTCTGCAGCCATCTTTATGGCCTTGGTGTGCATTGTTGCATCATGTCTTGGGATAAAAACAAGATTTGAAGTCTTAATAATTATATGTCCATGAATCTAGGAATCTGCCTTGTGTTATACAAAATTACTTGAATGATATTCAATTGGACTTGTTTTAAGAAAAATCTTTCTTTTTTACAGGACTCTTTTTCTTGAGATACATTTGTGGGGTTGTCTCCAGATAGTACCCATACCGTCAGGATGGACTTATTACAAGGGTAGAATGTAATCTTCGACCAGTTATGGATTCATTAGTAATCTATCTGCAGCATGAATACCACATGGGTACGTGGATTCGTCTCACGGAGTACGCAATGTAGCTCCAGAGTATTTACAAAAGAGGAGCCGTGTTCTGATGCAATGTCAAAGGAATATTTCACACCTAAAATATTGTCTCTTTGAAAGACATACCGTACATCGACATGTCTACCTGCCTCTTAATTCAAGTCGTTTGGCCTGTAACTCTCCAAAAATTCTGAGAGCTGAGTGCTTTTTTACTTTGCGACTTATTTCTTATTCGTCAACATAACCTTTGTGTGAACAAGGTTCTCTGTGGCTGATGACCACGACATCCCAAAGTCATAGATGAGCAACAAGTGAACAGGTCTCAGTGCTTGGAAAGCCATAAAGACCAAAGGAATCACATGGCTCATCCTTGGAGTTGCCAGCATTGGTCAGCGTGTGAAGCACGTATATACAGTGAGTCCGGGAATATTCTCCGCAGCGCCTACATGCGTCTGCGAGAGCTAGCTACAGCAGTTACGTTGGTAGCACGGCTGCCGCTTGCATCATCTCTACTTAGTATAAAACAAAGTCCCCGTTTCTCGGATGTTACTGGTAAACTCAAGAACCACTGGATAGATTTTGATGCGGTTTTCACCATTCTGTAAAGGATATATCGAGTATGATTTCTGTAGAAAATAATGTATTTATGATCAAAGGAAGCCGAGCAGTAACGATTTTAGTGGAATAGTCGATAAAAAAACCTGGCGTCCGAGCGCTTTGTAAGCTTACGCTGGGCAAACCGTTAAAAATATCTAAATACTATGAGTGTAAGAATTGTTCAGCATGAAAAGTTCTACAAAAAAAGTCCGCGAGAGCATATGTCTATCTTCCATACATCGCCCACTATAAGGGAACAACTGAAGCTTGTCTCTTACAGCTTTATGTGATGTCGACTTGGGGATTCCTCTTTGTTGAGCTAATTTTCGTGTTGATTTACTTGGGCTTCGCAGCATTATATCGGAGATTTCATCAAGTTTTTCGTCTGTTAAAAGCGTAGGCCTGCCTGTTCCCGGTACATCGTGAACTGAGCCTGTAACACGAAATTTACTTACCAACTCCCGAATGATATCACGGTTTGGACACTTTGAATTAGGAAACCGCGCCTGAAATCTTATTTTTACATTTTCTGTAAACCGATCGCTTTCGCGAAAAACGTATTCCACCAAAAAAAAAAAAAAAAAAACTCTCTCTTCAGTAGTAAACATTACCGCCTGTATACTGTTGCACTCTTCCAATAATAATCTATCTGAACGCTCGCTGACTGTAATACACGCTGCAGGCTTGCGCGCTTATCGCGATGCACACCGACAGCTCACACGGGGAAGTCCCGCTTTGAAGGACACAGTGCAGTGCAGCCAACTAAAACTCATGACTCAACCACTCACAGCTGCACGTACCCACTGCGGAGAACATTCTCGGGCGCCCTGTTTCTCTTTTGAATTACTTTATTATAAATATAGTAATTATTTGCATTCCTCAGTAGCAGTAAGTTCAACCACACGTCCACGTCGTGGTAGATGGGAAACGGGATGAATTAGGGGATTGTCAGTGAGGGTGAAGTACAGTGGGGGCATGTGTGCCCCGTGACCGCTACGATACCTGTGAAGGCCTTACAGGAACCCTGAAAAATAACAGCTAACGGGGCTCTGGTGAGACAACTGCTGCTTTGTAGTTTTTGGAGTTGGTTCCTCAAAGACTACGGGAAGAAAACCTGACAAAAAATCAGCCTGGTGCCTCAAACGTAAGAAGGCAGCTCCATCAATGTACTTGGAGATGGTGGACCAATCACCCACTCCTCTAAAATAGACTGATTACAGAAACTGAATCGAAATTACAAAATTGGACGGATAAACTGAAGACGACTTTTGGAATGATGAGGAAAACTTAAAATTGGTTTCGGGAATAAAAGGAAGCCGCAGAGGTGGGCATGTCCTAGACCAAAGAGAAGATATTGGCCATGAACCACGTTAGGTGAAGGAGTTTCGCCAATGCTTGTTGCAATGATCATTCTAAAAATGAAGGCACTAAATGAATTAACAACAACAACAATTCCGACAACAACAGGTTCATGAGGTTCATGTAGGTACAAGTACTCAAGGGTTATCTTCTCAAGGACGAGTTTTCTGACTTAATTAACATCTTAAGTGCTGAGTCACCCTGTCAGCTATTCGCTACCTCAGTGCTGAGATTTTTCAATCGCATAAAAAAAAATGTATGAGTCATAATTTTTAACTAATCCTATGTTTACATAAATTTTTATTTTGAGACAAATCAAGATTAACATTTTTGTTCCCAGGCTTGCATCATCTGCTGTACATAAAATTATTTCCTAATATCAGTAGGCAAGTAATACTTGTTGCTCCAAACTAGCACAAAAATTGATATTGATATCTTTACATCTCAGATGAACTCCAGCTGTAGAAGACAGACGTCTACAAAATGCGATGTTAGTTGGGACTACTTCCGAAGGCAAAAACCAAACTTAAGTACGAGGGCTGTTTTTTAAGTAAGGGACGATTCTTTAAGCCCGTAGTTGGTGCGCATGCCGCAACAAGCGTGCGCGTTACCTCCCGGCATCCTTTGGGAACAAGCAGGCGTCAGTTGCTGCTGTGTAGCTAACCTGTACGCTGAACTGTGCATCTTTACAATGTTCAAGGTTATTGATTCGCCCGCCGCGTGTGAGATACAATCTGTGATACGTTTCTTGAGTGCAAGAAACATATCGGCTGCAGACATTCATCGTCAGCTTTGTGAGGTGTATGGTGATAATGCAATGACGGAAGATAAACTGCGAAAATGGGTACGCGAGTTCAAAAGTGGCCGTGAAAATGTTCATGACGATGAACGCTCAGGTCTGTGATCACAGATAACTTGGTGACTGCAATTGACACGAAAATTCACGAGGACCGAAGATTCATGATAACCCCACTATCAATGGATATTCCTCAAGTGTGAATTCTTGGTTGTCAGAGCAGGTGGCAAACTTTTATGCAGAGGGATTTCAGAACTTAGTTTTAAGGTATGACAAGTGCCTAAATAAACAAGGCAACTATGTAGAAAAATAGAGGAAGGTATGTAAAACCTAAAAATAAATGTGGTTTCAAAATAAAATGTTCGGTTAATTTAAAAAAAAACGGCCCTTACTTAAAAAAAACCAGCCCTCGTAGTACTACATAATTTCCAATAGATGGCAGAACATGCCAGATCTACTCGGCACTCGAAAGCGAATGAGGAATATGAAAAAAAAAATCTTTTGCAACGTATATAAACGGGCGAAGCACTCAACGGGTTAAACGAATGGTTGATTTTCGATATCTTCAATCATTGACATGGTTGGCACTGCATGTCAGTACGAAGTAGAACCTTCCTAAGATATACCTTCTGGTTATGTTCAACTTCATCGACGTTTTAAATATAGCGCTTTGTGGCAGGCACAACCCTTTAATTCCTCGTATATTGTACTGTGAACCTCACAAAACATCCAAACTTCCTAATTCACTCATAAGTCACTTTTTCTTTCAGTTTTGGAGTCTTGAAATATAGGTCTATCGCCCGTTCTGCGGGTTCAAGATATCATTGACTTGAATGTTGAACCCCCAGGGGCTCACATCTAGTGGGACGTGGGTTGGCGACCACGGGGCCCCAGCTGAGTCCGGCATTGCTTCCTCTTACTTGTGTCGGGCTCCTCTCTGTCTTCTTTCCTGTCGACCTCACTTGGTCAACTCTTGTTCTCTTCCGACCCCGACGGTATTAGGGTATCCGAGGCCTAGGGAGTCTCTTCCTTTCCCGCCTTAATTGGCCCTTGTCTCATATTTTCTGATACCCACCTTCTGCGAGGGGTCAGCCTTCTTTTTCATTTCCTTTAACCGCCTGCCTTGTGCTCAAGGCCCTTAAGGAGGCAGGGAGTATGTAGCCCCACCACTTCTGGTGCACCCTATATATTGCTACACCCTCAGGGGCTAACGGCTGGAGAGTTCGGGAGTTGGCGACCCCGAGGGATTCCTGAGCTGGGTCCGGTTTCCCCCTTTTGTCCCTTACCTGCCTTTCATGGCTCTCCTTCCTTCCAAGTCCCTCAATCCGCCTTCTTCGAGGGTTGAGGGCATTTCTTTTCCTCCTGTCCTTTATTTGCCTTATTCTCATTTTTGTTCTCCATTTCTTCTTCTAGTATATAAGTTAGTGGTTAGTTTTAGTTATACTGTAGTTTACATTTCATTATCATCTTCGCGATCACACAAACCATTAGGAGCCGATAACCTAGATGTTAGGCCCCTTAAAACAACAATTATCATCATCATCACTTGAATGTTGTACGATTAAATCACAGCTGGGAGCGCTTCGCCCATGAAGTTGTCGTTGTTGTTTATTCATTTAGGGACTTTGCAACATTTTGGTCATGTAGCCCCGTTTACTTAGACATGAGACTACCTTACAGTGTAGCGGCTAGCATTCTTGGCTGTCACCCGGGAGGTACGAGTTCAATTCCCAGTTCTGCCAAGAAATTTAATTCTGGTATGGGGACTGGGACGGGGTACATTTAGCCACGTGAGGGAAAACTGAGAAGAGTTGGGTTCCATTCCCACCTCGACCTTTCTAGAAGTGTTTTTTCGTGGTTTCCCAATTCTACTACAGGAAGATGCCAGGATGGTTTCTAACTTAAGGCCACGGCTGCCTCCATCCCAATCCTCACTTCAATTTAAAATTATTTACTTATAGCTTTCTCGCTTACTACAAAAGCATTCTTAAAACATTAGTATACTACTTAACCAATCTAAAGAAGTATTTACGTATTCTTAAACGAAATATCCTTCAATTTGTAAAACCTTTATTTTATTATTGCTATTACAGATCCAAGACCTCTTAATTGTTCGTATTATTCGAACCCCTTATGAGGGTACATATTATCTTTTTTGTAGGTCTAAGACCTTAGAATTGTACAAACTGTTACAAAATATTTCTTAAATTGTAAAATCGTTACAACCCTATTATTGTTGAAGCAATTGAAATTGCAATAATTTTGAGTTGCATTATTTTGCTCGAAGAGCGGTTAGGCACGACCTACTTCTCCTTATCTTTTCTTTCGAATTACTATTGCATTCTAAGAAACAATCAAAATTACTGGATGATAAGTTTATTACAAACTCAATCACTTGTTGCGTTTAGAGCAAAACTTCTGTTAACATCACTCAAAAAGTTTCCTTTAGCTATTCTAGCTAATTCTAGTGAATCATAAAGGCAAGTATAGCTCGGTCAGCCAGCTTCCTACTTGAAGCGATTTCCACGTTGTCCTGTTGACTCACTGTTTAGAATTGTGGTTTTGTTCCAGTTAGGTTGGGTTTCTAACCCGTTCTTAACTTTTAGTCGGCACTCCGCTGGGTAAGAGTTTAGCCTTCTTTAAATGCAACGATTGGTTGTTTTCAACAATTTCTAATAATAATAATCTTACTGAAAGGTCTGAAAGTACTTTATCTCTGTCCACTCGCGGGGCATTTGGTCTTTATCTCAGGGATCCGACCGTGGAGGGGAATAAAATTGTTCCTTCTCGTATCAATATCTTCAAAATATCAGTATTTGCTCAAAAACATTTCCTTTCAGAAAGGAAAGGGTACAATTTAAAATACCCTTTTTGTTATCCTACATAGTAGCGTATTTTACGCTCGGAAGGGACGGGGCACTCAGTGCCCGCCTGCCGGTAACCTCAGCTCACGCTGCTCTCTCCGTTATTCTCGCTTAGGAACTCGCTTTCTCACCTTTCTTCCACAAGCTTTGATCAACATAACTATTTTTTTTCTCACTATCTAATTATTTATTTTTTGTTGGATTCTTTTCCTTTCTGCCTAAGATCGCTTCCACTCCTAAACCTTTTTCCTTTTCTTTTCAAATCATCTTCCCTCAGGTAGTGTCTGAGCTCAAGCTTAGCCTACCAGCGAGTACAGTCTGGTACGATTTCGAAGCCTTGCAGTTCAATCTAGTAGCTGATTTTCCGCACGTTGTCCTCTTATAGTACAGCGATTGCGTCCAGAAAGTTTCAAGATAGGTTTCGACCTGTCCTGCCTGATACTTCCCTTGTTAGGAGAATTGATACTTCTGTGTATACATTGATTACTTAGCTAAATAGGACGCACTGTCTCTGTTGTCTTCGTAGCGTAAGTGATTGCGTTGCAGACTCGGAGTACATTATGCAGAGCTGGAAGGAGTTCGAATCTCACGTCTGATATGTCTTTTTATTTCCGTAATCTTCTTTCTTGGTATAAGTAACATGTATGATCTTTTATAATTTCATTGTCATAAACAAACGAATTCTTCTGACATTGCAAGATACACAAGGTAGAATTCAGACGTTTCCCTCCACATTAACGATACTTTAGGGAGTTGAAAGATCAGATTTGGCCATTTAATGTAATTGTTCTTAGTGGTAAGTTAACGAGCGTTTTTGTTTGATGAAATGTTCGTGCAAAGTTAAGTAACTTCTAATGCTGAGATAATTGACGTTGGTGCACATGCTAATTAATTCTACATAAAATATATTTTAGCTAATAGGCCTTACTTACAAATATCCTAAATATTCTTGCTTATTGTATCTATGGCATCATATACCTTTCTACGATATTGTTAACTACCTATTTGCAGCCGACCTCTGATGGGTTCATTGAATATTTTACTTCCGGTTCCAGGAAACTCGATTATCTGCTGCCCACTCACGCTGTCACTTGCAGCATGATACGCTGCTTCGTCCGCTCCATCAACTTTCCCCCCTCATCTTCCCAATAGACTGACTAATATTTTATTCGTAGATTCGATCGCGTTTTTCCATTCTCTTCCAGAATAGATTGATGTACTGTATGTCGTCTTCATAACCCCAACCAAATTTAATTGCGAGCTCGGCAAGGCACTCACGCATAGCAAGCAGCTCTTGAGGAAAACATAGATGCGATAGGCCTACGACAGATTGTATTAAGGAAGATCAATTTTACGCAATATAAGTGCCCTCTCTTGGTTGCTGTTGTTTCATTCGGAGGCGTACAGCATCATACTGTGCGTGGATTATGACAAAAAGTCAGTTTCATTGTAGAGTTCGTTTAAGTTTAAATACTTATAACTGGGGCTAGGTATGAGATAGAGATGGTAATAAGTGATGTTCGATTAATCGATAATAAGCAATTGTTGTCGTTGTTGTTGTTGTTTGAGTCTTCAGTTTTTTGACTGGTTTGATGCAGCACTCCACCCCTCCCTGTCCTGAGCTAATCGTTTCATTTCTACATAGCTACCACACCCTACATCCGAGGCAATCTGTTTAACATATTCTAACCTGGGTCTACCCCTACAGTTCTTGTCCTCGACCCTTCCTTCCATAACTAAGCTTGCTATTCCTGGATGTTTTAATATGTGTCCTACCTCTTCTCTTCATTAGCAGTCGCCAGAACTATCTCTCATCTCCCAATAGTCGCAATACCTCTTCGTTTGTAACCCTATCTACCCATCTGATCTGCATCATTCTCCTGTAACACCTCATTTCAAACGCTTCAATTCTCCTCTTTTCTGCTGCACCAATAGTCCAAGTTTCACTTCCATAGAGCGCCACGCTCCAGATAAAGGCCTTCAAAAATGACTTCCTAATACCTAAATCTATATTCGATGTCAACAGATTCCTTTTATGTAGAAATGCTTTGCTCGCCTGAGCTAACCTACTTTTTATATCCTCTTTGCTTTGTCCATCACTGGTTATTTTGCTTGCTAAGTAACAGAAGTCTCCTACTACCTTTAGTTTTTCACCTGCCAATTTGATGACCATAGAAGTTTCTGATTTATTTCGGCTGCATTCCAATATTTTTGTTTTGCATTTATTAATTTTCATCATGAATTCTTTCCTCAAGACGGAGTAATCGAATAATTTGAAATAAATCGAAAACGATTAATCGATTAATAGACTAACCAAATAATAGATTAATCAGCTACCCGAAGAATCTATTAATTGATTGGTAGACACGCGATAAGAAGATAAGTTTAAATGAGAGTTCATCGCTTAATTTGAATTAGCCCTTGTCATACTTTGGGTTTTCTTTTAGCGTATGGCTTTTAGTGCCGGGAGTGTCCGAGGACATGATCGACTCGCCAGTTTTGTAGCTGCTTCGAGACGGACACCCAATGGGTGAGCTACAAGTACCGTTGGGGAGGAATGTTGGAATGGAAGGTCGAGGAGTTGGAAGGTAGCGGCTGTGGCCTATAGTTAGGAACCAACCCCGGCATTTGCCTGGAAGTAAGATGGGAAACCACAGAAGACAATCTTCAAGGTTGCCGGCGGGGGGATTCGAACCTCCTCGCCTCCCGGATATGATCGACTGCCAGCAGTCATGCCGTAACGACCACGGCTAACTCACCCGGTCACTTTGGGAATGATGTAGAGAAATCTATAAAAGATACATTTTTCCTAAATATACAAAGTGATCTTCCTTGTTTCTGTTAACAATAACCAAACACGAGTCAGTGACAGTGGAAGGACAAACATCAATCAAATTGGGAAGGGTTTCAGGAAAAGAAAACGAATTGTTTTCAGCAAAGATTTTTAATTCTTGTTCAATGTTTACAATATAGGAAAATGAAAATCCACAGCCTGCTTCCAGTCGACCGACCGTGTCAGGGAATGGAATGAATGAAGGCCCCATCTAGTGGTGACGATAAGAACTGTGCCAAATGCCGAAGCCTTTCGCACTCCCCTGGGACAATGACTAAATGAATGATAGATGATATAAAATGACAGTGGAGAGTGTTGCTGGAATGAAATTTGTGACAGGGAAAGCCGGAATACCCGGAGAAAAACCTGTTTGCCTCCGCTTTGTCCAGCACAAATCTCACATGGAGTGACCGGGATTTGAACCACGGACCCGGCGGTGAGAGGCCGGCGTGCTGCCGCCTAAGCCACGGAGGATCTTACAATTTAGGACATGAACAATATTCTTTTCACTTTGTTTTAGCCTAGTTTTCACAAAGAAGGTACTGCACCCTTCAATAAAGCATTGTTTTATCAAGATTCTTTCTACGGGGTCGTGCTCAGTCCTGGATGCTATCACAGCAAAGTTCGCATAAAGACAACATGCTCTAATGAATAGAAAGGTCCATGACAGAGGCTATACTAAAAAATAAAATGAATAACAAGTAGAATAAAAGATATATAATGACTGAAAATTATGTGCATAATAATAATAATAATAATAATAATAATAAAAAAAATCCTCCCTGAGTTTCACCCCCATAAGAAATAAATACAAAACTGAGCGGTAAGAACTCGCTCGTCACAACAAAACACTGTGAATTCAGCTTCACTCAAAATGATTAATCATAACATAAAATT
The DNA here is from genome assembly GCA_946902985.2 of Meconema thalassinum. Taxonomy (NCBI): domain Eukaryota; kingdom Metazoa; phylum Arthropoda; class Insecta; order Orthoptera; family Tettigoniidae; genus Meconema; species Meconema thalassinum. The sequence continues at coordinate 1,328,463,061 of OX336389.2, forward strand.
GAGCGGTAAGAACTCGCTCGTCACAACTTATGGATGCAAGTCCATTTTTCCTGGTCAAGAAGTTATATAATGCGTGGTGTACTGCTCTTTAATAAGAAAATGAGTACTGATGCAAGTCCGTTTACAACTGAAACAGTCATGTTGCTCACGGAGTTGCATCTTTTGAATCACACTACGGCTATGGGACCCACCCTTAATTAACACACTATAATTACTACTGACACATGCAAGATCTAATAATACAAAAAGATGAAGAACCGCCCTGAGATTCTAGCCGTGCCAGAGCACACGAAATAAAAAGAGCATGCCGAAAATAGGCCAAAACGCTCGCATCACAAATTGGGAACACAGCCTCGCACATCCTAATGCCACACGGGGTCATTGAACGCGTAAAATAAACACACAAGAAGTGAAGAACAACAACAAAATACAAGCCTAACGGCTGAAAACATTATATTTACATTTTTATAAAACGCCAGACAAACAGATGTTTCGGGAGCTACCTTACAACTATGGACAACACCCATTTAATCAATCAAATACTCATTATAACCGATCAGGTTTGTGAATTTTAAACAACGTCTTAAATTGGAATACAGGACCCTGGCCTGTTACCTAATGACCACAGTTGTTACCTGATTTGAGCGCTCCCCTCCTTGTATGAATCATCGCTGCCTCGACTCACTCTCAGTCCTTCAAGCTTGGTGCTAATTATATGAGACCAGACTGATCCCGGAATCCACCTGGAAACGCAGACATATCTCACTCATCCACTTGGATGGCAAGAAAACACAAATATATACCACGAGTTCAGCCTCGCGAGGTTATGAACAGGGCTGATGTGGAGCAAGTCAGAATAATCTCAATGATATATTCCCGCTAACACATCATAAAATCACACTATGCACCATAAAGCTTGGACTGACTCACTCATAAACATACTATCTGGGTCGGCTCAAAACAGATCAACCTCCATTGCGTCCATTGACACATTAAACAAATAAACAACAAAAACTCGGGTGCAAGAGTGCCATCCCGACAGACCTGCTAGAAAAGCAACTATCAAAATAATCCTGATCAGTCATAAATTCTGCTCACAAATAATCTTTACCCTCCAAATTCTATTTTTAATCTCAAAATTAATTCAGTTCCATTTCTGTTATAAGGCATACTTCCAAATTTAAATTGCTTGACCGCGATTTACGCAAGCGAATGCGAGCACGAGCTGCGTATAGCCCCGTATAGTTGAACCAAACAAAATCACAATATTTACAAATTACCAAGCGCTCGGCTTGTCCCATACTTAATGTGTCAGTAAACAAGAACTAAGAATCTACATTACCAAACAAGCAAACAAATATCTACAAAAATACGTCCCATAATACCATAGCTGACTTAATAAATAAATAAATTCATTTGTACTCATTCCTATAGAACAGCGTCAGGGAAACATCCGCAGCCATCACTCCTTTAAATTGCTTAGCTCGTCATCGACATCTTCTGGCAAATGTCCTGCTGGTTCCAAGATCCGGCCTCGTTCCTAGACGTCATCTCGTGCTGAATTAAATGAAGTTTGTCAGATACACACACGATATATTTCCTATTAAATTCACCGATCAAGTACTAAATTCCTTGACCGTCTAATGGTGAATTATTTCGATGAACGCCCCTATCTGGTAGTGCTGGGACTACAAATAAATCACTGAAGTTACACTTATAACTTGACGAAAATGTTCCATGTTCACATATATGAAAAATATGAAGTTGTGCCTCGTGTCCTCAGACACCTGAATAACGGCCTTACTTCCTCAAAAGCTCAAATAAAAGTCATCTCTCGAAGCTTCCTGGACCATTTATAAATGAAACTGGCTAGGGTAGGCATGGAAGGGGATTTATGGAAAAATATTCCATAATAATTATCAGCCTAGCATGCGATCGGTATCATTGAGTTCGCAGCAATGTGGAGGTTACGATTATGCTGTAGCTGGCTCGAATCGATCGTGGAATTAATCCGTAGATCACTCCCGCGCTAATTTACCAGGGTGCGTTACCACGCCGAGTTGCCGCTTAAACAGGGCGTCTTGATATTATTGGTTCAGACTCTTGTAGATCTTTGCGCGCTCTTACTTTTATTCCTGCCACATGGAGTGGTTAACATGAAGATTGACCAATTACATCGTAGCATTCGGTTTTCTTCTTGGTGCCAACACTCATAGCAACAAGCCATATTGTGCGTACCCAAGCCATCTTCGCGCTAAAAGTTGCACCTCTCCTATGTGTCATGAATATTATGCTACTTTCTAAAATTCCACAGGATCTTAAATCATTGTGTTCTCTCTGCCACTGATTTCTCAATATTTCCCAACACCGTCTGGCTCTCATATCTCATATCTGCTGTCTGTAGAAATGTATCAAAAGATGATGAATAATTTATTAGAATCCTTTATACAGCCTGTGGATAAAGGGTTCACAATCCTCCTGAATGGAAAAAATCGAACATAGCAAATAGTCGATTTTTTAAAATACACATAACATCTGTAATCCATTTCTGCCAATCCTAGAGAAATCTCCCTCTCATAAGTCTAGTCTAGCCGCCACTGTCGTTGGAGTGTCGACACGCACTCATGTTTACTTCCTGATCCTTCATTCATTCAGACATTCCACGATAGCCTGCTTGTCTGATCGCCTAAGGCTAGTACCTCTCCTGCCCATTATCATTATCTCTCTCGCTCGATCTCTCGCTGTGTCATCATCGTCAGAGCTCATTAGTGTTTGACAACAACAGGCTGCCCCCAACTTCCTCGTTCAACTGACGTACTCATTGACCCCCGTATACTTGGATGTGCAAAAGTACTTCCATATATTCAATTTGCAGCATTATTTCTTCGTTCCCAAGGTTCGCTAGTGAAATACACTTTTAAATTCGTTGCGTTGTAGTCAGACATTGTACCTGTACTCAATTCCTTTACTCTGTATGCGTTGTTACCAAGATTACGCGCAATACAGACGAGTCCTCTCCATTTCTCCGTGCTGCCACCTCCTTCTTCTCTTCCGTTCTGCTGCCATCCTCTTCTTCTCCTCCTCGCTGTCATCTTCTTCTAGTATTGACTCGTTTTTCGTATCGCACCGGTGTTTCTCTTCCCTACCGGGCTACGTTCTCTCATATTCCGTGCTGGCAAGTTTCGGTCGTCTTCCTGGCTGGCTGATATATTTGCTTCCTCTCCAATTTCTTCCTTAAAGGTGTCAGGATTTGACCTCCTATTAATGGCACGTTTCCCTTGTTCGTCCCCTTCATTAGCGTGTAATTCTTCCAGATACCGCTGCGATTCGGCGTGCCTGTCGTTCCATTCTTTCTTTTAATTTTGATAGTCCCCCTGGTTCTGGTATCTCCTTTCACGCCACTGTCGATTCTCATTATTGTTATTTTCGTACCGTCTGTAGGGTCCCTCATTTCTCCTATTATTTCTCCATTGTTGGTACCCTCGCTGTTGATACCTATTGTTGCCCTGGGTCTGCCTTTCATTATTATCATGTCGCTGGTGTGACCTATTTTCTTCGCCCTCCTGACCTCGTCTTGGTGTTGTTGACACACTTGTATTTGTGGCCTGCGATCTGGTGTGTACTTGAGTGGGTTTAACCACCTCCGTTGTGTTTACAAGTTCTAGCTGCCGCCCCCTCTCTGATGCAAGTGAGATGTTGTCACGTCAATCTGACGTAAGATTTGTTCGGCTCGAACCGCTGTGTCCACGTTTGCTGCCACTAACACCTGCTGAACATTGACATGCAACTTCCGTGCAATCGTCATAACCAGATCCGCTTCTTCTAAAGGATAATCCAAATCCTTAAATTTTAAATACTGTAACGAAATGAAATCTGAATATTTCGTCTGCTGAGTTGACTGATATTTTCTCGAATAAAGTTCCATTCTAAGGTTTTGCTGGAGAGAAGCCGACCAATACTTTCTAAGAAACGCATCCTTGAAATCATCCAACCCTCCGAAAGTATACTTGAAGCTCAAGAACCACGTAAGTACATTTCCCGAAAGAAATCGTTCCATCAGTCTTAAACGACGCGCGGGTGGTATATTATTGTCATTAAAATAGTCCTCCATCTCCTTAAGATACGCCTTCGGTGTGACACCAGAATTTTCTGTGAATTTATTTGGTTTAAATCCAATTGATCGAATAACTTGTACGACTTGAGGGTGCTGATGGTCATGCTGAGGAGTACAGGTTCCCCCAATGTTATTGTGAAATCCCTCTGTGTTAGTCGTTAATGGGCTGCCTGTCAGTCCTTGGCTACTCGCCGCGCAAATTGTCCCCTGGTTTGCTGAGTCAACTTCCTTATCTTTAGCGTGCTCTGTCTGAAATAACGTGTTCTGTCCCAACGAACGCAATTCTGCCTTTATGTTTCTGTCCGACTGTTCCTTCATTTTACTCTTAATTTCTTCCTCAAGTGCTTTAATGCGCGTATGGTTATCACCTACGGTATTTATGATCGTTAACCGTTCTTCCTTAGAGTCGCTGCTCATCTTACGCCAATCCTTTCTGATGCTATCTTTAATCGCTCCCAGTTTTTCATCCATCTGCTGTTTCGTGTCCTCCTGATTCGATTCTATCTTCTCAAGCCTGGCTTCTAGACGTAGATTATTCTCATCTATCGTACTCTTCAAATTATCCTGGTCCGATTCTAGGTTTCGCCATCGCTCTGCTGATTGTATTTCTAATTTATCCATGTCCTTTATCAGGCCCGTAATACTTTCATTTACTGCTGACAATTGTCCCTGGATAAACGTAGAATCCTCCTCCATTTTATCAAACCGCTTTTCAAGACCATCCTGTGCCGTTTTAACCCCACTGTTATTTACCGTGCAAGCTGATTCTATCTGAGCTAGTTTTGCCAATACAGTTTCGTCCAAATCATTTAATTTACGGTTGAAGGTGTCCTCTAATTTATGTATCTGACCTAGCTGTTTGTCGTTATTCTTACTTATATCAAGCGCGAATTGAACCATCTGCTGTGTAGTAAACTCCTTCATCTCTGCAGATAATGTGGCTAACTGACTCGTATTTCTACTTTCTTGCGCTTCTAATTGTTTGTTTATATATTCACTTACTTGCGCTTGTAATGAGTTAACCTGTTCAATTAATTTAATTTCTAATGATTCACTCTGTTCAGATATCTTAGTGTCTAATTTTTCACTCTGTTCGGCTAGTTGTGTTTTTATAGTATCATTCATTTGAGTCTGGAATGACTCATTCTGTTCGGCTAGTTGTGTTTTTATAGTGTCATTCATTTGAGTCTGGAATGACTCATTTTGTTCCGCTAATTTAATGTCTAATTTTTCACTCTGTTCCTTTAATAGTTTCTGGGTTCGCCTGGATCGCTGGATCTCCGCTACTGTTGCCATTATAACACACAAAAATATATATCACTGAGAAAACAGGAGGATGACATGTAAATGTCTCCCTGACACACACATATATAATTCTTGACATACATTTACTTCATTTGACCACTTTCAGTTCATTTAATCTTATTCCCTTTACTCCCGCAAATCAATCATCACTGACTGGTTCTAATTTTACTTAATAATTTTTTAACCCCGCACATATTCAGTCATAAAATTACTATCCAGATCAGATGTTAACACTGACTAATTAACAAAGTATTAATTGTCATTTAAGGCTACCAGCCTCCTAACATATTCATGAGTTTGACTTTCTAAACAAATCTAATTTTACATTTAATCAATGGGCGCCCGATTTCACGTACACTACTTTACTAATTGCATCAATAAACAAAACGTGAATCGTATTTAACTTGCAAACTCGTGATTCTACTGTATATTCACATTTCTTGGCGGTATTTTCTTCGCCGTATTTACGTTAACAAAATATCACTTCCGGTGATTTCAAACAGTCCCATATATCAGTGAAATACCACATTTTTGCGACAGCTTGATCTACTAGATCTATGCTGACTACCCAATGTGTTCTAGCGGTAACTAGCAACGAACTAGCCCCAAATTGGCGTGCCAGCCTGTCTATGCTACGCTAGAACAGCCTAAAACAGTCAAAAACAGCGAAACGCCCCACGTTGGGCGCCAGCTTGTCTATGCACCCTTCAATAAAGCATTGTTTTATCAAGATTCTTTCTACGGGGTCATGCTCAGTCCTGGATGCTATCACAGCAAAGTTCGCATAAAACAACATGCTCTAATATATAGAAAGGTCCATGACAGAGGCTATACTAAAAATAAAATGAATAACAAGTAGAATAAAAGATATTTAATGACTGAAAATTATGTGCATAATAATAATAATAATAATAATAATAATAATAAAAAGAAATCCTCCCTGACTTTCACCCCTTAAGAAATAAATATAAAACTGAGCGGTAAGAACTCGCTCGTCACAACAAAACACTGTGAATACAGCTTCACTCAAAATGATTAATCATAACATAAAATTGAGCGGTAAGATCTCGCTCGTCACAACTTATGGATGCAAGTCCATTTTTCCTGGTCAAGAAGTTATATAATGCGTGGTGTACTGCTCTTTAATAAGAAAATGAGTACTGATGCAAGTCTGTTTACAACTGAAACAGTCATGTTGCTCACGGAGTTGTATCTTTTGAATCACACTACGGCTATGGGACCCACCCTTAATTAACACACTATAATTACTACTGGCACATGCAAGATCTAATAATACAAAAAGATGAAGAACCTCCCTGAGATTCTAGCCGGTGCCAGAGCACACGAAATAAAAAGAGCATACCGAAAATAGGCCAAAACCCTCGCATCACAAATTGGGAACACAGCCTCGCACATCCTAATGCCACACGGGGTCATTGAACGCGTAAAATAAACACACAAGAAGTGAAGCAACAACAACAAAATACAAGCCTAACGGCTGAAAACATTATATTTACATTTTTATAAAACGCCAGACAAACAGATGTTTCGGGAGCTATGGACAACACCCATTTAATCAATCAAATACTCATTATAACCGATCAGGTTTGTGAATTTTAAACAACGTCTTAAATTGGAATACAGGACCCTGGCCTGTTACCTAATGACCACAGTTGTTACCTGATTTGAGCGCTCCCCTCCTTGTATGAATCATCGCTGCCTCGACTCACTCTCAGTCCTTCAAGCTTGGTGCTAATTATATAAGACCAGACTGATCCCGGAATCCACCTGGAAACGCAGACATATCTCACTCATCCACTTGGATGGCAAGAACACACAAATATATACCACGAGTTCAGCCTCGCAAGGTTATGAACTGGGCTGATGTGGAGCAAGTCAGAATAATCTCAATGATATATTCCCGCTAACACATCATAAACTCACACTACGCACCATAAAGCTTGGACTGACTCACTCATAAACATACTATCTGGGTCGGCTCAAAACAGATCAACCTCCATTGCGTCCATTGACACATTAAACAAATAAACAACAAAAACTCGGGTGCAAGAGTGCCATCCCGACAGACCTGCTAGAAAAGCAACTATCGAAATAATCCTGATCCGTCATAAATTCTGCTCACAAATAATCTTTACCCTCCAAATTCTATTTTTAATCTCAAAATTAACTCAGTTCCATTTTTGTTATAAGGCATACTTCCAAATTTAAAATACTTGCTCGCGATTTACGCAAGCGAATGCGAGCACGAGCTGCGCATAACCCCGTATAGTTGAACCAAACAAAATCACAATATTTACAAATTACCAAGCCCTCGGCTTGTCCCATACTTAATGTGTCAGTAAACAAGAACTAATAATCTACATTACCAAACAAGCAAACAAATATCTACAAAAATACGTCCCATAATGCCATAGCTGACTTAATAAATAAATAAATTCATTTGTACTCATTCCTATAGAACAGCGTCAGGGAAACATCCGCAGCCATCACTCCTTTAAATTGCTTAGCTCGTCATCGACATCTTCTGGCAAATGTCCTGCTGGTTCCAAGATCCGGCCTCGTTCCTAGACGTCATCTCGTGCTGAATTAAATAAAGTTTGTCAGATACACACACGATATGTTTCCTATTAAATTCACCGATCAAGTACTAAATTCTTTGACCGTCTACTGGTGAATTATTTCGATGAACTCCCCTATCTGGTAGTGCTGGGACTACAAATAAATCACTGAAGTTACACTTATAACTTGACGAAAATGTTCCATGTTCACATATATGAAAAATATGAAGTTGTGCCTCGTGTCCTCAGACACCTGAATAACGGCCTTACTTCCTCAAAAGCTCAAATAAAAGTCATCTCTCGAAGCTTCCTGGACCATTTATAAATGAAACTGGCTAGGGTAGGCATGGAAGGGGATTTATGGAAAAATATTCCATAATAATTATCAGCCTAGCATGCGATCGGTATCATTGAGTTCGCAGCAATGTGGAGGTTACGATTATGCTGTAGCTGGCTCGAATCGATCGTGGAATTAATCCGTAGATCACTCCCGTGTTAATTTACCAGGGTGCGTTACCACGCCGAGTTGCCGCTTAAACAGGGCGTCTTGATATTATTGGTCCAGACTCTTGTAGATCTTTGCGCCTCTTACTTGTATTCCTGCCACATGGAGTGGTTAACATGAAGATTGACCAATTACATCGTAGCATTCGATTTTCTTCTTGGCGCCAACACTCATTGCAACAAGCCATATTGTGCGTACCCAAGCCAACTTCGCGCTAAAAGTTGCACCTCTCCTATGTGTCATGAATATTATGCTACTTTCTAAAATACCACAGGAGCTTAAATCATTGTGTTCTCTCTGCCACTGATTTCTCAATATTTCCCAACACCGTCTGGCTCTCATATCTCATATCTGCTGTCTGTAGAAATGTATCAAAAGATGATGAATAATTTATTAGAATCCTTTATACAGCCTGTGGATAAAGGGTTCAGTACATTATTTAAAAATATATGATACCAAATGAAATGAAAATCCACAGCCTGCTTCCAGTCTCCGACCGGGTCAGGAATGGAATGAATGAAGCCCCCATCTAGCGGCGAGGATATGGACTGTGCCGGCTGCCGAGGCCTGACGCACTCCTCTGGGGCAATGATTAAACGGATGACAGGTGAAATGAAAGGATAGTGGAAAGTGTTGCTGGAATGAAATTTTGACAGGGAAAACCGGAGTACCCGGAGAAAAACCTGTCTGCCTCCGTTTTGTCCAGCACAGATCTCACATGGAGTGACCGGGATTTGAACCACGGACCCAGCGGTGAGAGGCCGGCGTGCTGCCGCCTAAGCCACGGAGGCTATGATACCAAATATTGTTATTAATTAAATGTCTTTGTTGATTCTGTGAGAGCGTAGTGAAAGGAGCGAAGTACATCGATTAGTCGACAAGACAATTAATCCAACCAATTTACCGATTAAACGATCAATCGATTAATCAATCAAACGCACAATCGATTAATCACTACTAGTATCAATTAAACAAATTTTAGCCTATTATCATTTATTAAAAAAACTTATGAGATCACCCTTTGTCCGTGTGTGTGCGTGTGTGTGTGCGTCCGTGTGTGTGTGTCCCCCTCTAATAAAAACTAAACGGCTGGAGCGATTGCAATGAAACTCTGTAACGACATAGTACTATTTTTTCCGACCACGACCGTGCCCTTTAGATTATAATCAGTCTCACTATTATAACATGCGGCTGTGCGAAATATTTCGCCGGCATTCTATATCTCCGAAACTACTACTGTTATCACCCTGAACTTTGTACGGTGATAAAGGCAACTACTACAAGTTCATCTATGTTACATTTAGAAACCTGTTAAGTACAAAACGATCATGGCGGCCAAGCGAATTTGAAACATTTAAATAGATGTTTCTCGCGATTTAACCATCCGAGCGCAGTCAAACGTGGTACAGCAAATATTTAGGCCTATACACATTCTAATGCACTGAAATCTAATTTAGTTCAATTGTTGACATAACCTCAAGATGGCGGTTGTGCGAAATTCTCAAATTAAGTTTTCATTTCTTGTGTCCCAATCATGCGATCGATTTCAACGTTCGAATAATCAACCTACGAAATAATCGTCATCTAATAGTAGACTACATAACTGTATGGCCTGCATAATATAAATATCTAAAATGGCGACCATCCAAAATATTTAAACCGTTCTCAATATCTACTAATCTATGACATTAATCAAACAGAAATATTGTATGTTCATAAAAGCTATTAACATAAGTTCACCTATGGAAATTTCAATATCCTCGTCAGCACAAATACAACATGATGGCGACGCAAAATTTAAACATTTAAATAGACGTTTCTCGCGATTTAACCTTCCAAGCGCAGTGAAACTTAGTACGGTAACTGCTTATACAGATTTTTAATCCACAGACTTATAATTTATTTCAATTGTTTTCATAACCTCAAGATGGCGGCTGCGCGAAATTTTAAAATCTCGTTTTTATTTCTTGTGTCCTAATTATGCGATTGCAGTTTGAATAATAAACCTACGCAATAATCTTCATCTAATACTGTAGTACATAACTCTATGGCCTACAGATATAAAAATCCAACAAGGCGACCATCCGATGGTTCTCATTATCTACGAATCAATTACAGCAATCAAACTAACAATCTTGTATGTTGATAGAGGCAATTAACATCAGTAAGATATATGATACCTATTTAGTTTTTCACCGAACTACTTGTTCTGATTCAATCAATCATTTATTCGAAAACTGAAATGAATCGATAAAAAGTACCAGCCCTTGCTTGGGAAGTCAGCCAGTGTCATGATGGAAGCCCGTGTATAACTTAATAATTTTAAAAACTAAAATTAGTGAAATCATTCCAAATTAATATATTCGTCTCTTAAACTCAAGTCAACATTACTTTCATAGGAGTGATATGGTCGCCCTTTGTATTATTTAGAAGTGGGAAATATGTTTCACCTTGCTCCTTGGTTTCATTCCACAGCTTATGTTCTTTGTCAATCGAGGAGAGTGATACACGATATACTACATGTCTTGTATCATTTAAAGGTCTTGGGCATCGTGCCCACTGTACTCGGTTAGGTGTAAGAATTTTCTGATAGCCTGTGCTACTGTAGGCTAGTAGTGTTTGTTTTTCTAATTGAGGCTAGGATTGGAAAGGAGGCCATCATTCCATCATTTGTCTAAAGTAGAAGTCAAAAAAGACATACGTACAAACATTTTCATTTGATACCTTTTTGCCTTTTGAGTCCAGCCTCTGTTTGTGATCAGGTCAGCTCCATGATCCCCTATTAGCAGTTAGCACTGTGACCTCCTCTCGTTATACACCTCTCACTTTGAAATCGAACAACACTGAATCGAATCATTGCCACCTACTATAGGTTTACCGCTGCTTCTCATACCCTCTACTGCCCAACTCATTGACCTCTAAGGTGATCTCTCCTCCCCATTCTCTTCAAATGGCCCCACCAACTGAGTCGGCTCATACGAACAGCTTCCTCTAGCGTGTTCATTTCTAACTTAGCCTTTATCTCTTCATTGCGAATACCTTCCTGCCATTGCTCCCATCTATAGGGTGCGTTCAAAAAGTAACGAGCCGGAGGCTGTAATGCGCACGACATCGGCTAATCGTGGCGTATGTATCGAGGTGTGGTTCCGAACAGAGCGTGGAAGGTCACAGCCGTTGCTAGAGGGCACGCGTGCACATCACGTGACGATACAAAGCGAGCAGCAGCATGCATCAATCGTCCAACGCCAGCAGTCGCATTGCAAACAGTGACATGGTGGCGTCAAACGAAGAGCAAAGAGGTGTTGTTCGGTTTCTGACAGCGGAAGGAGTAGGGGGAACGGACATTGATCGCCGAATGTTACAAGTGTACGGCGAACCCTGCATGTCCCTTGCAAGGGTCAAGGCGTGGCACAAGCGCTTCAGGGAAAGACGGGTGTCGTTAGCCGATGATGCCCGGTCTGCCCCCCCCCCCCCCCCCCTGTATTACCGATGACAACGTCCAGCTGGTTGATTTACTCATTACCTAGGACCGCCGGGTGACAGTAAACGCCATAGCCGCCGTGGTCGGATTGAGCGTCAGACATGTGCACACCATCATGAAGGATCGACTGCACTTGCGGAAAGTGTGTGCCCAATGGGTGCCCCACAGTCTTCAACCACACCAGGAAGCATGTCGAATGGCGTACTGTCTTGGTCTTGGTTGGACGATTGATGCATGCTGCTGCTCGCTTTGTATCGTCACGTGACGTGCACGCTTGCCCTCTAGCGACGGGCTGTGACCTTCCACGCTCTGGTCGGAACGACACCTCGTTACACACGCCACGATTAGCCGATGTCGTCACCGGTTTGCGCATTACAGCCTCCGGCTCGTTACCTTTTGAACACACCTTATATTTGTCCCAGCAATCATTCGTGCTGCCCTCATACCAATTACCTCTGGCTTATTTCGTATCAGATACCTTAAATCTACACAGCTCTCATTAACAAAGAGCAAGCGCGGTCTATGTACTGAGTGATGAGAGGAGAGTTTCTCCCCTACACTAGCTTCCTTCTTGCAGAATACTGTAGATCGCGATCGCAACTGAGTACTCACTTCATTGAATTTCCACACCTCGACTCAATTCCCTTCACATACGACCATCCTGAGAGAATACACAGCCCAAGTATTTAAAATGCTCCACCTGCTACATTTTAGATCCTCCTGTATTCATGCGCTTCTTCTCTACCGACATAACCTACGTCTTTGAAATGCTGATCTTCATGCCATCCTCCCTACATTTCTGTTCAAGTTCTAACATGTTGGTTTGAAAGCTATCGACGGAGTCTGTCATTACAACCAGGTCATCAGCATAGGCCAGACTGCTTACATGGTTTGCACCTAATTGAATCCCACCCAGCCAGTTTATGCCCTTCAGCTAATGGTCCATACTCATACATAAAATTAACAGCAGCGGCGAGAGTTTACAGCTTTGCCTCACTCCTGTAAAAGCCTTGAACCAAGTACTCATTCTACCATCAACTCTCGCTGCAGCCTGATCATCAACATAAATACTTTTGATTGCCTGTAGCAGCCTTCCCTGGATACCATAACCTCTCAGGATGTTAAAGCATCTTCTCACTGGGTACTCTATCTTACGCTTTCTATAGATCTATAAAACACATACACAACTGTCTATTCCTCTTGTAAGATTTATCAATTACTTGGCACATACTAAAAATTTGATACTGGCACCTTCGTTGTGGTAATAGGTCACACAGGTTTCCATCCAACTACTCTCGGCCAATGGTCAAACTCTCCTATCTACAATGCCTGATTGCTATTCACCCTGGTCACTTATCTGTTCCTTTCCACAACATATAGCTCTCTGTCTACCATATTCCTTGTTTCTAATTCATGTTGGTCATGAGCCCCATGTAGTTGGGTGTGTGCAGAGTTTGTCTGATAACTATGATGACTGTACTAGTGTGTGTATTTGCAATTTAAGTAGGATTTGGGTAGGAAGCGGTCGTGGTCTTAAGTTAGGAACCATCCTGGCATTTGCCTGGAGTGGAAGATTAAATCCACGGAAAACCACTTCCAGGGTGGCTGAGGTAGGAACCAACCCCGCTTTTTCTCAGTTTCGCCTCACGAGGCTGAGTGTAGGCTACCCCATTCCAGCCCTCAGACCAGAATTAAATTTCCTTGCAGAATCAGGAATCAAACCCCTGCACTAGCCTCCGCAGTGACAGCCTAGAATACTAGCCAATACGCAACAAGTTGGACTGTAACAAACTTTGCCATGGTGTTGAAGTTCAGTATGTCACTAGTTTTAGGATCTATGTAGCAAACTTGATTAGGAAGGATTTGAATTGAGAATGGAGACGATGTTGGCTACTGATATGTGTGTACCGTAAGAGCCTGCTGATTTCTAGGTTCTGTTTTAGGTTTTCCGATCTGGAAATTATTAAAAATCACAAACTGAACTGGTGGGACCTTTGTCCAGACCTGGGAGGCCAAATGGTAGCTACCTGATATCGGCGGTAGAGCCCTTAGTATAAATGTCAACATGAACGTTTGAGAGAGGCGTTGTGTTGACCACGTACCTCCCGTAATCTGTCGGTTTTAAACCATGGAACAGTAACATTGGGGAGCGAAGGTTCTCGGGCTGTTCACTTTGAATGTAAGTCGATTTGCTTCGCAAAGACAATCTTATCCCGTTTTACTTTTCGTTTCACAACTATTAATAGAGAGCAGTGCCCTTCTGAACCTATAGCTAAATCTATTGGGTTCGGAATGGTCTTAAATTATAGCTCTTGGTCTGTAGGGATGCCCTTAAAAGAGTTGTTGTTTATTAACTGAGGGGCTTTGCGACATTGTGGCCATGTAGCCCTGTGTACTTGGGTGTGTGTAGAATTATTCTGACAGCCTGTGTTATTGTGATGTCTGTATTAGTGTGTGTATTTGTAATTCAGATGAGGATTGGGAAGGAAGCGCCCGTGGTCTTCAAATAGGAGGCATCGCGGCATTTGACTGGAGTAGAAATGGGAAATCACGGAAATCCATTTCAAGGATGGCGGAGGTGGGAATCGAATCACCTTCTTATCAGTTTCGTCTCACGAGACTGGGTGTACCCCGTTCCAGTCCTCAGACCGGAATTAAATTTCTTGGCAGAGCCGGGAATGAAATCCGGGCCTCCACGGTGACAGCCAAGAGTGCTAGCCACTATGCAACAAGGTAGACCCATTAAAAGGAAAAACACGCGTGAAACAGTTTTTTATTCATCATCATAATCATCTTCATTTCCCCTTTTCCGGTTGACACTGGGTGAGGGCAAATATGGTTCCTCTCCACTGTGTTCTGTCGTTCCACCATTCCCCTTCCGACCCAGTGTTCCAATCCAGGTTCCGTTTTCAAATACTATTCTCCACCGAGTCCATCCAACGCATTCTTGGTCTTCCACGTCCTCTCTTCCCTATCATCCGTCGTTCCAGTGTTCGTCTTGGTAGCCTTACTTCATTCATCCGTTTGACATGTCCAAACCATCTCAATGTGTTTTGCTCCAGTTTTTCATTTAGTTTCTGTACTCCCAATTCTTTCCGTATATCTTCATTTCTCACTCTGTCTCTCCTCGTTTTCTGGACCATACTTCTCAGGAATCTCATCTCAGCTGCCTGTACTCTGCTCTCATCCCTCTTAGTCATTGTCCAATTTTCTGCTGCATATGTCATTATAGGAACATAATATGCTTTGTACATAACTTCCTTAGCATTAATTGGTATATCCTTATTCCATACTAGTCCCCGTACCAGTTGGTAGAAAGCACTCCCGAGTTGTATTCTTCTGCTAATTTCCAAATCTAGTCTTCCATCTTCAGTCAGTTCCAAATCTAGTCTTCCATCTTCAGTCAGTTTTTTATTAATAAAGGAAAATGTAGCATTCTACTGCTCATGGCGGGATGGAATCATCGCCACTACACTAACGCCATTATTCTCTTACGGATCGCCACCTACTGTGGCCTCGGAGTACATATTGAGATTCTGGACTCAAAGCCCTGAGTTCGATTCCTGACTCTGCCAAGATATTTAATTTTGAAACGAAGGTTGAAACGGGGTACACTTAGCCTCATGAGGCCAGCTGTGTCCAGCACAGTTTTCCTAGAAGTGGTTTTCCGTGGGTTCCCACTTATGCTCCTAGCTAATTCCAAGATGGTTCCTAACATATGGCCACGGTCGTCTTCATCCCAATCCGAGTCTCAAATACAAATACAGACACTACAACAGACTGCACAGTAATACAGGCTATCAGACAAATCCTACGCTTCTTTCCAAATCCAAGTTTCAATTACAATTACACACACTACTGCAGCCATCACAATGGCATAGATTATCTCTTGATGAATGCAGCACATTTGCATTTGTCTATTGGCATAGGCTAGAGCAAAATGTAGCTTTCCACCGATGTCTCAGTCCCACTCATGGCTGTGATTAAATGGAAACTACTGAGGTATGAATGGTGCTGTGTAATGGCCTTAAGGGCACAACTACTGTCGACCAAAATATTATGTGCACTCGAGTTTGAAGGTTGTTTGTGAAGTAACCAATAGACCTACATAAAATCCAATAACATCATCATTTCCGTCGTTTTATTTTACGTTAGTCCATGTAGGTTTGGAATTTTTTATTTATATTTTAATATTTTTTATCGCAGTTGAAACACAAAATGTGCCCGTTTTTAAGCGTGCTTCAACCATGCGTCACATTTAAGAATTATTATCTCACAAACCTGTCATCAGATCGAATCCAAATTTTAACACAATATACGTACATTGGAATGTTGTATAACTGGTTTATTAATTTCAAAATTTTGTTTGTTCAAGAACGAAAATTGTTTTCATTTTTGTAAGGTAACTTTTTCTCGGCTCGGGGTCGTTGGAAAATGTAGTTCTTGGTTGCGTTGTAATCCTTATACATCAAAAGGTTATGCTGTATGACTGTGAAATACGTAAATTAATTCACTTATTTTATATCGGTTTGTATTTGTACGGGGAATTAAGACATGGTTCACCAGCTAGCCGCTCCGGGAAATGCTGTACAGCGTTGCTGATATGGAACCCATCACTTCCGAGCGAGGCGTGCCATGACGCGTGATGGAGCCAATCTTGCAACGCTGTACAGCTTTCACCGGAGCGGCTAACTGGTGAACCATGTCTTAATTACCCGTACTCATTCATTTCCGTGTCCGATCATTTCCAGAATGTAGCAACTCCGATGGCCTTGTTGTTTGCCTCGATCAGGTCCTGGGTAGTGCAGGGTTGTTCTAGTAGTGGACAAATGAGCAGGTGGGCTGGGTCTTGTGTTGCTCCACACTCGCAGGACGTGTCTCCATCAGCTGGAAGGATACCCCATTTCTGCATGTTGGTCTTGCAACGAGGGACGCCCACCCTGAGACGATTAAGTGATTTCCAAACAGGGTAAGGCAGGTCATTTCCTGGGGCTAGCTCTTCCTTAACAGGGATATCCGGCGGCAGCTTGCTCTTCCACCTGGAGATGCGGTTAGATTCCGATGTTCCCTCCAGTGGTTGAGTCCTGGCGATGAAACTCTTTCTTGATTTCAGTCGACGGACAACAGCCTGATGATTATGCAGTGGATGACGGGGATCATTAATCTGCTTCGCCCTCTCTGCATCAGCAGCAACAGCCCTTCTGATAGTTGGGGGAGCTATCCCAACAATCGGGTAAAGTTTGTCGACTGGAGTAGGCTTCATACATCCCGACAAGATTCGTATGGTCTCGTTGATGGCAATGTCAATCTGCTTGGTGTGACTGGATGCACTCCACACAGGTGAAGCGTACTCTGCAGCAGACATGCACAAAGCAAGAGCAGAAGTTCTTAGGACGTGAGGACTTGCCCCCCAGGTGGTGGCTGTGAGCTTCCTCAAAATATTGTTCCGTGAACTAACTTTCAGCCTGGTCTTATGGCAATGTTTCTTGAAGGACAGTGTTCGGTCAAGAGTAACACCTAGATACACGGGTGTTGGACAATGTTGGAGTTGTTTGCCTTGCCATGTAACATCCAGTTCCCGCCGAGCTTCTCTATTCCTTAAGTGAAATGCACATACTTGAGTCTTGTTGGGATTTGGCTTAAGATGATTGGCTTCATAGTAAGATCCAAGGGTATCTAGTGCAGAAGTCAACTTTCCCTCCACCTCTTCAAATGTTTTTCCTTGGGCAGCCACTGCAGTATCATCAGCATAGATGAAGAGCCTAGAATGTTCTGGTATGGGCTGATCGTTAGTGTAAATATTAAATAGCACAGGAGCGAGTACACTGCCTTGAGGTAAGCCGTTCTTTTGTATGCGCCATCTGCTCTTTTTACCATGGAGAAAGACTTGGAACCTTCTATTCTGCAGGAGAGTGCCAATAAGGGATGTTAGTTGGTAGTCGTTGGAGGTCTGGTACACTTTCCTCAGCAACTTTCTGTGGTTGATAGTGTCGTAAGCAGCTGTTAGATCGACAAAGGCAACTCCAGTTATCTCACCTTGTTCATACCCATCCTCGATGTGTTGAGTGAGGTTCAGTATCTGACTGCAACATGACTTTCCAGATCGAAACCCAGCTTGTTGGGGAATGAACTTATCTTCAAGGATGCCGCTAATTCGGTTGAGGATAAGGCGCTCGAAGATCTTGAAACAGTGACATAATAAGGATATTGGGCGAAAGTTTTTAGGATCGTTTGGCTCCTTACCAGGCTTAAGCAGTGCAACCACTCGGGCTTTCCTCCAGAGCCTGGGGATATAAAGCTTAGATACACAATCATTAATCATCGTAAGCAGCCATTGTAGGGTGGTCTGGCCGAACTTTTTGATCTGTTCTACTCTGATGTCATCGATGCCAGCAGCTTTATTCAATTTCAACGTGGAGATGGCAGATTCTAGTTCATTCAAGGTGAAAGGTTCTCGTAGGTTATGGTTCTCATGTCCTGAGGTTCGTTCCAGTTGCTCCCGTGAGCTCCGACCTTTAGTCTTCCCGTTCATGAGTAATTGGGTTGCAATCTGGTCTGCTGTTATTGTGGTGAAGTTTCTAGATGTCGTTGGGTCACCGCTGAGGTTTTTCAGGAGATTCCAGGCCCGCCTACTATTTAACTTCATGTCGAGATTCTCTACCAGTGAGGTCCACTTAGCTTTACAATGTGCTGAGATAGTTTGCAACAATTCCTCGCCAACATGGATAGTATCATCAGAAAATGGGTCTGCCTCAAAGAGATCTTTGTAGTGGTTCACCAGCTGTTTGCTGTTATCAGTCAGTCCTGGTATGTAGCTTGTTCTACAACCTCTTGGGATAGTCCTTCTAGAAACTGTATGGACGCATTTGACAAATGCCTCATACATCTCAGGTTGCGGCGGGATTTTGGCAACTTCTGTATCAAGTTCTTTGGCAAATCTTTCCCAGTCGGCCTTCTGAAAATTAAACCTTCGCTTGAAAGGCACCTCCTCTGGCACAACCATGGCATTCACTGTGCAAATTATGGGCCTATGTTGGGTAGATGGAATGGGCTTACCCATCATCTTCAAACAACTCCCAGCAACTTTGGATGACACGAAGATATTATCGGGGTTGTAGCCTCTAATACTAATACAAACCGATATAAAATAAGTGAATTAATTTACGTATTTCACAAGCATACGGCATACCTTTTTGATGTATAAGGATTAGAACGCGACCAAGAACTACATTTTCAAACCACCCCGAGCCGAGAAAAAGTTACCTTACAAAAATGATAACTACTTTGTTTCTTGGATACACAAAATTTTACAATTAATAAACCAGTTATACAACATTCCAATGCATATTGTGTTAAAATTTGGATTCGATCTGATGACGGGGTTGTGAGATAATAATTCTAAAATGTGACGCATGGTTGAAACACGCTTAAAAACGGGCACTTTTTGTGTTCCAACTGCGATAAAAAATATTAAAACATAAATAAAAATTTCAAACCTACATGCACTAACGTAAAATAGAACGACGAAAATGATGATGTGATTGGATTTTATGTAGGTCTATTGGTTATTTCACAAACAACCTTCAAACTCGAGTACACATAATATTTTGGTCGATAGTAGTGCCTTTATGTACTGTGAAAGGTTCTACTCATAGGGTCAGTGCTATCGTTCGACTCAGTGAGGAAAGCAATAGCAAACTACCTCACTCCTCATCTTGCCTAGTACACCTCATTATAGTGCTTCTTCGTGGTTTTGTGGGTTTTCTACCGATCTAACCTGTGGCGGTACTTTGAGGATCCAACCAGCCCCTGGGCTGACTACGTAGCAGACAATACATGACCACGATGTCTCAACGTCCCTAAATGAGTCAACAACAACAACAACAACAATTCTCTCCACACTGCAGAAGCGTTGCTTGCTTGTATTTGTAGTCACCAGAAAAGGGAAACCTTGTTATTGGATTTAGTCTTGCGGTTTTCCTCTCCTCAAGACAAACACGCGACAAGGGCAAGAAGTAACCGAGATATGGAAGGCCACGGCCGAGTCCTTAAGGTGGTAGAAGTCTTCCGTCACCCAGACCACAGCGGCTTTGTGGAATGCCCTTCAAGAACACGGTGTGGTTTATGGAAATATTGTATAACCATCCCGAGTTCCATAAATGCTTCTAAAATAAGGAAACACATCGAAGAAAACTTCCAATAAAGTAGAAGAGAGAGTTTCGGATGGCGTTTTGATACTTAATTCCTATCCTCACGGGAAAGGGTAATTCTTTTTTAGACTCATAAATTCGTATTATATGAAATAACAGACACGATTCTTTCAACATACACTGCTTTATTGAAAGGATACGCTCATGTTTGCCGGGGTGGTCTGACGATAAGTACTGTACAGTAGCCTTTCACAAAGACCGCTAGGGTGCGATTTCTGGCTTAGACAGGGAAGATTTCAATTCTTGAACGAGGAAATATCCAACCTCTTGGGGAAAATTGGGAAGAGAGATGGGTTCAAATCCTAGTCAAGACTATCCTAGAAGCTGATATCCATGGCTAACATCTCCACCTTTGAAAAGTGTTGGTAGGCCTACGTTTCTTCTCCAGTCCTGGCCCTATAAAACGGATGAAGGAAGAAAGCCTAGAATTTTACGTGTATTATTCTTGTGATCATGAACTACGAGATCCCCCAATTTTTTAATCCTAACCACCAGACGTGATATATCACTTCGAACATACCACATGCATTAACCAGGAATCGAACCCTGTCTGCTTCGGTGGAAGACAGGCTGCTTAGCTGCTGCACCATAACGCTCCCACAGTAATTTCTATACTTTTCTTTTTAGCGTATGGCTTTTAGTGCCGGGAATGTCCGAGGACATGTTCGGCTCGCCAGTGTTGTAGCTGCTTCGAGACGGACACCCAATGGGTGAGCTACAAGTACCGTTGGGGAGGAAAGTTGGAATGAGTTGGAATGTAAGGACGAGGAGTTGGAAGGTAGCGGCTGTGGCCTATAGTTTGGGACCAACCCCGGCATTTGCCTGGAAGGAAGATGGGAAACCATCTTCAAGGTTGCCGGCGGGGGGATTCGAACCACCCCGCCTCCCGGATGTGAGCGACTGCCAACAGTCATGCCGTAACGACCACGGCTAACTCACCCGGTATTTCTATACTGATCATGTTATTCTTTCCGTTATCTCAGCAACTCGACTAGATATATCACAAGTCTAATGGTTTTGTCATCATCATCATCATCATTTATTGCATTAAACTGGCCATTGAGGCCTACAGCAGAATAAAAGAGGAAAAGATAAATATTACAAATATTACAAAAACCAAAAAAATTATTACAAAGGGAAAATTATTACAAAACGCAAAAAGGATCCAATAAAAGGAAAGTCAGTAAATCATGAGAGGAGGTATTTGCTACAGATGGCACTCCATCTTTTCCGGTCTCTAGCATCATCCTCCACAGCTGTTGGCTCCACTTCTTGAAGGATCGTCGTCACTCGATCCTTCCATCGTGTTCTTGGGCGTCCTCTCGGGCGTTTTCCCGTGGGTTGAGATTGGAGGACTCTCTTAGGAAGGGATCCGTCCGCTCGTAAGATGTGTCCAAACCATTGTAGTCGCCTCTGTCCCATTATCCGTCCAATGTGTGGCTTTCCAAACCTCTGGTACAGGTCTTCTTTCCTTCTTTCTTTCTTTCTTTCTTTCTTTCTTTCTTCTCTCCCATTTACCTTCCATGTTATTATATTGTAGCAAAGTAAATAAAAATGGTAAACAATAACGCTCAAACAAAATAAAATAAATTATATTCATATCGATCTTCGTCTAGAGGAAATTCTCAGGTATCTACGATATCCTTTTGGGGACTGGAATGGCTTCATGGCTTGGCTCCGACACTGAGGTCCCATGCTAAATTAACTTTTTTTACAAGATTTTGAAAGCTGTTGCATGGTCTAGTACGGCGTCCCCCAGCCTCATGATGCCAAATAGGAACCTGACGGATGTTTGGGCAGGAGTAGGAACGGAAAGGAACTGGTCACCCTACCGCAAATAAACTACGTCTCAGGATATCTGTCTAGTGATCCCATATCGCTTACTCTGTGTCTCTTGTGGGTCCCTTCAAACATCTCAAAGTTTCTGCAACCTGACAGAGAATAGAATGTGGTAAATATGTAGGCTACCAATGGTACTCAGTCGTTTCGAGAATAGACCACCTCGTGGTGTACCGGCTAGCATTCTTGGTTGTCACCCCAGAGGTCCTGATTCGTCTCCCGGCTCTGCGAAGAAATTTAATTCTGGTCTGAGGGCTGGAACGGGGTACACCTCAGCCTCGTGAGACAAAACTGAGAAGAGGCGGGTTCGATTCCCACCTCAGCCATCCTGGAAGTGGTTTTCCACTTCTACTCCAGGCAAATGGGATGGCTCCAAAATTAAGGCCATGGCCACCTCCTTTCCAATATTCATCTGCATCACAACTACACACACTAATACTGCCAACACAATAACATAGATTATCAGACAAATTACACACACACATCCAAGTACACGGGGTTACTTGACCATGATGTCGCAAAACCCCTAAATGAATCAACAACATTAGCACGCTGACCCTTAAAAAAGCCTTCTCTTACATACGCTATTTAAATTGCATTCGCTTATTTTATATTTTTCCAATAATTGATTTTAATACAAAATAATATCGTATTACTCAGTTTTCACTTACAAGTTACGTTTTTTAAATTCGTAATGCTCGAACAACCATTCTCCTTAATCAATTGCGTCAATATTTGGCCACCATCAAAATAATCACATCATTTGATGTAGTTCTGTGAAGAACTGAAGAATCTATTTTTCTTTATATTTAAGGTAAAACCAAAGAATTATCTGTTTATAACCTAGAGCCTTCAGGATGGCTTACACATGCATGGTCCGTCCGATATTAACGTACGGCTTACCTGCTTGGCATCCCACTACAGCGGAAAACATGAACAAGCTCCAGCGTGTACAGCGCCGCGCAGAAAGGCTAATAGCTCGTTATTCCCCTTCCCCTTTGTCAAAATTTCCATCTATAGAGGCAACAGCCAAACAAATTGATCTAATTTTTCTTAAAAAATCCCTTACAGGTTCCATTAATATTGACCCTTTTTGCCGACTGTCATTGGCATATCGCTCAGTTCGGAGAGGACGAGGTGTAACCCTCGTTCCGCCCTTCGCACGTAGCAATGCTTACCTGACAGGTTTCTACGGCCGCTCTGCGCGGTTATGGAACGCGCTGCCAGGGGATGCCAAGATCTTGCCTCTTAGGAAATTCAAGCCGTACGTAAAAAAGTACATTGTATAAATTAACTTATGTATGAATGATTGATTGTCTCGCTGAATGAATGAGTATCCGAATGGAATGAATGTATGTATCGCGTGATCGAGGTTATGAAAGTGCGTGCGTGAGAGAGTGAGTGAACAGGAAAATGTACTATGTCAATATTCTAAATATGTAAATACTGCAAATATCTTTGTAAAACTTGTAAATATTGTTAAAACAAATGTAGATGTAAGCTGTGCCTGTGAAGCATGAAATATGTATGTGGGGCTTGCCCTTTTTCACTAGGCCTTCCATACTTCGTGTACGATTTATGGTAAATAAATAATAATAATAATAATAATAATAATAATAATAATAATAATAATAATAACTAACTAGAACAATACACTTAAATTAGCAACATTGAAAACACTACCTGATATCTGACATAATGTGGCATAATAGAGTACTTAAGTATATATGTTTGATATTGTTTCCTGGCATGGGTCCTGAGATATTGAAGGTATAGACTGCTGCGCCTGGTATTGCGCACAATGAAATCTCTTGCAGCACACATTATATAGAAAATTTGAAATAAATCCATTAAATATTATGGAAGTCACATGCAGTGGCGTAACAAGGGTTTGCTTTTGGAGGGGATGAGCTGAGGCAAAATAACATTTGGTGGGTTGTTAGGACATAGTGAGACATAATCAATGAAAGCAAAATATACGATTCCGAAGTTTCAAAACCTCTTACCTATATTTTTTCGTGCTTGATTTCATTATTGTTTGATACGTTGTATTTGCACTCATCAATGTGCAAGTGTTCGAAGAATAACAACTTTTTTTTATATTAAATTATAAAGTCTAGTTTTCTTCGCGTAATCATCTGACCCTTTGTATACCCATCATTGTATATACGAGGGCTGGTTTTAAGTAAGGACCGTTTTTTTTTTAAATTAACCGAACATTTTATTTTTGAAACCACATTTATTTTTGGGTTTTACATACCTTCCTCCATTTTTCAACATAGTTGCCTTGTTTATTTAGGCACTTGTCATACCTTAAAACTAAGTTCTGAAATCCCTCTGCATAAAAGTTTGCCGCCTGCTCTGACAACCAAGAATTCACGGCTGTTTTCACTACTTCATCGTCGGCGATGCTCTCGATGGGTACCCAGACTCCTCACAGAAGACCACAAACGAAAAAGATTGGCCACTTCCCCCACTTTTTTGACTCGTTATGCCCAAGAAGGGGATGACATGTTGAGTCGAATCATCACAGGAGATGAAAGATGGCCCTGACCTTGCTCCGAGCGATTTCCACCTCTTTTTGCAGCTGAAACGTCATCTTGGTGGGAAGCGCTTCGCAGATGAAATCTTGGTTGTCAGAGCAGGCGCTAAACTTTTATGCAGAGGGATTTCAGAACTTCGTTTTAAGGTATGACAAGTGCCTAAATAAACAAGGCAACTATGTAGAAAAATAGAGGAAGGTATGTAAAACCTAAAAATAAATGTGCTTTCAAAATAAAATGTTCAGTTAATTTAAAAAAAATAACGGCCCTTGCTTACAAAACAGCCCTCGTATCTATACTAATATATTAAAATGAGATGGTGTGTGTCTGTGTATTGCTCAATCACGCAAGAACCACTGGTCCGATTTACATGAAATTTTACATGGAAGTAGCTGATTTACTTTGTTAACATATAGGGTGCTTTCTATTTCGATACTTTGCACTATTTAAAGATGGCGATCATTTCAGTGACGTCACTACACCCTTTGGTTTCAAACTTTCCTAATTCCATTTCAAATAAAAGAGAACGCAAATAAATAGCAAACTATAGAGGGCATATACGAGGTTTAAAATTTATTTTTCTCTCCGAAAGGTCCTCATCACTTTTCGTGTATCTCCATCAGTTAGCGAGTAAAACCTAGATTTTGTGCTGTATAATACAGTGAACGCCGAGCGGTGTAGTTGGAAAAAATGTTCCATCCTTACTCTCCCTCCGCGCAGCACCTCGCCTATCCTCTGTTTTAACTGTGACCTTCACATTTTAATTTATTTATGACCCGTAGCGAAGCACGGGTACTTCAGCTAGTAATAATATATAACAGTTCATAACTTAAGTTTAACTTAAAACAGCCAATACAGGTAAACACAATATATTCAGTTTCGAAAATGACACTTACACTCGAATACTAACAGAAAGGTAACTGACAAGGGATGGGAAGAGATAATGCCACACTCATCTCACTACCACCACTCTGGCCAACTGAACAAGTGACTGTTTTGCTCATTCAGTAAGTGGAAAGTTAGGTTAACGTTAAACATTTTACACTAGTAAAAAGAAATGCTATAAGTATAAACATTTTTCATCAAACCGACGATTGGTTTTATTAAAAATTAGAAATTTCAACACATTTCAAATTTTAATATTCGGCTGTGGGATTGATCCCCCTGATCACCTCCCGTAGTTACGCCACTGGTCACATGCAATTTAACACGGAATCTACAGGCTTAATCGTCCGCAGAATCATTTTGGTAACACTGACATATACTGGAGGAAAATGAAATCCCAACACCAACATAACAAAATTCGGGAGGCGTGTTTGGAGATCTAAATATGATACCTAGGCCATATTCAAATTTCAGTGCAAGTGGACAATGAGTGGTGCTTTGGTTCTAATACTTAAAGTTGGTGTCTGACACTTCTTAGAGGGAGGTCCTTTTACTGCCTGCCGGGGTGGGATCAAAATAGGTGGTTGCCATGGAGATAAGTCGCCCCACCCCCGTTTCCATGACAAGCATACCCCCACCTCTCTTTATCCCACCCCGGCAGGCAGTAAAAGGACCTCCCTCTAAGAAATGTCAGACGTCAACTTTAAGTATTAGAACTATAGTAGCACTACTATAATCTTGCAAAGTATGTTTGCTTTAAATACGCGCTGTACCCTTCGAGAGCGTTGATCATCGTCCGATGGTGATGTTGGGAGGTAGGTGTGTGTCAAACATGTATTTAGAGAAACGAAGAAAGCATTATGAGTAGCTTACTGAGGTTGAGCTTTGAGCGGGACCATGCAATGGGGTTTCCCGAAGCTGGATGTTCTTTACGCAATATTGCAGAAAGACTTGGCACGGATATATCCATGTTGTTGTTTGAGTCTTCAGTCTTTTGACTGGTTTGATGCAGCTCTCTATGCCTCCCTGTCCTGAGTTAATCGTTTCATCTCTACATAGCTACCACACCCTACATCCGAGGCAATCTGTTTAACATATTCTAACCTTGGTCTACCCCTACAGTTCCTGTCCTCGACCCCTCCTTCCATAACTAAGCTTGCTATTCTTGGGTGTCTTAGTATATGTCCTACTAACCTATCTCTTCTCGTCATTAGCAGTCGCCAGAAACATCTCTCCTCCCCCACTCATCTTAATACCTCTTTGTTTGTAACCCTATCTACCCAACTGATTTTCATAATTCTCCTGTAACACCACATTTCAAATGCTTCAATTCTCCTCTTTTCGGCTGCACCAATAGTCCAAGTTTCACTTCCATAGAGTGCCACGCTCCAGACAAAGGCTTTCAAAAATGACTTCCTAATACCTAAATCTATATTCGACGTCATCAGATTCCTTTTTTGTATAAATGCTTTCTTTGCCTGAGCCAACCTATTTTTTATATCCTCTTTGCTTCATCCATCACTGATTATTCTGCTTCCTAAGTAACAGAAGTCTCCTACTTCCTTCAGCTTTTCACCTGCCAATTTGATCTCCATAGAGGTTTCTGATTTATTTCGGCTGCATTCCAGTATTTTTGTTTTACATTTATTAATTTTCTTCATGAATTATTTCCGTAAGATGGAGTCTATACCATTCAAAAACTCATTCAAATCCTCAGGCTTGTCGGCCAAGATGACGATGTCATCAGCAAATCTCAGAGTTGAAATTATTTCTCCTTGAATCTTCACTCCCACTTTAAATTTTTCTCTAATTTTCTTCATTGCTTGTTCAATGTAAAGATTGAAACGTATGGGTGATAAGTTGCAGCCTTGCCTAACACCCTTCTGAATATCAGCTTCTCTCGCATGTCCTTCAGCTCGAATGACTGCTGTCTGGTTTCTGTATAGATTGTAGATTACCCTCCTACCCCTGTACTTTATTCCAATAGATTTCAAAATGTCAAACAATTTAGTCCAATCAACGTTATCAAATAGTACATTATGCAACGATCCTATAATTGCTATAATTAAGACACGAGTATTTTTATAAAACGAGCGTATGCGAGTTTTATAATTTCCATACGAGTGTCTTAATTACCATTATTAGCGAGTTGCATACGACTGTTTATGTTCGACGATAATTATAACTTTATTATATGTTTTAACATAAATATTCAATAATATATGTTCAGTAACTAGAATTTTGTGATCGGGTGGTGCGCTAGGTAGCATATCTCTGTGTTCCAAGCTCTCTGGTCGACCGACGCATGCGCTCTGTGTGCTTCAGTGCTTCAGTGCCATATGTGCAGATCGTGAACCAGTATTCAGTAAAACTGTCGCCGTTGTCGTTTGAAATCAACGCGCTGTGTAGAAGTTGGGTTTGGGTATATTAAGGTACAGTGCTATTTCTTGTCTCATTTTCACCAGTTTATTTACGCGAACATATGGACGGTGCACTTTCGGTAATTTATATAGACATGTTGGATTTTGAGCGCATGCGCGAAAGTATCCTTATCTAATTGGTCAAACAGCTGTTTCTTGAGCTGTGATTGGTGGGAGAAACTATTTCATAATGAAAAATAGTGTTATAATGACCATTATTATGATTCAGTTTTCAGACATATAATAGTGAGGGTCGAACATAAAGCCTTTTCTAAGTCTACAAATGCAATGAACGTTCTCTTATCTTTCCTTATTCTACCTTCCAAAATCAGCCTAAGACTTAGTACAGCTTCCCTTGTTCCTACATTTCTCCTGAAACCAAACTGGTCTTCACCCAACTCCGTTTCTATCTGGCTTTCAATCCTCTTGTAAATTATTCTAGACAGGATCTTTGAAGCATGAGTAATCAAGCTGATTGTACGGTAATCTTCACATCTGTCAGCTCCCACTTTCTTTGGTATAGGGATGATTACATTCTTCTTGAAATCAGGGGGTACACCACCTGTCTCATAAATCCTACACACCAAGTGAAATAACCTGATCAGACCTTCATCTCCTATGAAGCGTTGCAACACAATCGGTATATCATCTATGCCTGGTGCTTTGTTCCTGCTTAAGTCTTCCAAAGCTCTATCAAATTCTGATCTCAATATTAAATCTCCTTTGGCATCCTCATCAATTTCCTCCTCCCTTTCCATTACATGATTCTCAATCTCCTTTCCCTTATACAAACTCTCTATGTAAGCTTTCCACCTCTAAACCTTATCTTCCCTATCTGTTAGAGGCTTTCCATTTGTGTCCCTAATATTACAGCACTTAGTCTTCTTTTCCCCAAAATTATTCTTAATCCTTCGATAAGCTATGTCTACTTTTCCTAATTTCAGACAATTTTCTATACCTGGACATTTCTCTTTCAACCATTCTTCTTTCGCTTCCTTGTACTTCTTGTTAACCTCATTTCTCAGACGTCTGTATTCTGCTTTCCCCTTTTCATCTCTTACATTCTTGTGTTTCCGCCTTTCATCCATCAATTCTAGTATATCCTGAGTGATCCACGGTTTTCTACCCATTATTTCTTTCCTACCAATGTTTTCTTCTGCGGATTTTGTTATTTCATTCTTCAAAAGTGCCCATTCGTCTGCAATTGAAGTTTCTTTAGGGGTTTTCATTTGTCCTTCCTTTATACTCTTCTTGAATCTTTCGTTTACATCCTTTACTTTCAGTCTGTCTATTGGCCTCCTTTTTGGCTTTTGACTTTTCTTCAGTTTCTTCAACTTTAATCTGCATTTCATTACAACCAGATTGAGGTCAGAGTTTATGTCAGCACCAGGATATGTTTTACAATCCAAAATCTGGTTTCGAAACCTCTGCTTGACCATAATGAAGTCGATTTGCTAACGTCCTCTATCTCCTGGTCTCATCCATGTGTATATTCTTCTATTGTGGTTATTGAATAAGGTGTTAGCTATGACCAACTCATGCTCGGTGCAGAATTCCATCAGCCTGCTTCCTCGATCATTCCTTTCACCTAATCCGAAATCTCCTACTATCTTCCCTTCTCTCCCTTTTCCTACCACAGCATTCTAATCTCCCATTACTATAACATTTTCATCACCCGTGATGTACCTCAGAATTGCGTCTATTTCTTCGTAGACCTTTTCAACATCCTCACCATCAGCTTGACTGGTAGGCATATAGACTTGTACCACTGTGGTGTAGGTAGGTTTAGTATTGATTTTTGCTACAATAATCCGTTCACTATATTGCTCATAATATTCCACCCGCTGTCCAAGTTTCCTACTCAATATGAGACCAACCCTTGCTTGGCCATTGTTTGATTTAGTGCTAATGACTCTATAGTCTCCTGACCAAAAGTCCTGTACTTCCTGCCAGCGCATTTCACTAATCCCAACCAAATCCAACCTCAACCTATCCATTTCCCTTTCTAAGTTATCTAACCTTCCACTTCCTAGCAGACTTCTAACATTCCACGCTCCGATCCGTAGAATGTCAGAATTCCTCTTTTTCACTTCTGGGATGTAAACCCCCTCTCGAGTAGTCCCCATCCGGAGATCCGAACGGGGGACTAGTTTACCTCCGGATTGAAATTTTACAAGGGAGGAGGCCATCACCACATGTAATTATGCATGGATAGGTGCATATCCTCGGGAATAGCATACGGCTGTAGTTTCCCGTTGCTTTCAGCCGTGCAGCAGGACGCAGTGTAGCCATTATTTGGCTTATATTATCAATATCTTAACCGTCTATAAGACTAGTAAAGAATTGATTTATTCTGAAAGGCTGCTACTCCCTTTCAGAATAAGTAAAGAGCAATTCTACTAACAAAAATACTAACCTTCAACCGTACTAACAATTAAATACCAAAATTCTACTAGCGTAGAAAATACTTAAGTTCAACCAACAACAAATACTACCACTAAAACAGTCTGTCACCAGGCACACTCACATGCACCCTCACACATCACAGTCTACTGAAACAATGAACTATAACTAATAAACAATGCAACTGCTACCAGACACACTCACACACCACGGTCTAATAGAACAATGACATAAATCTAATAGACAAACTAACTACATACTTACAACTAAAACTAACTACATATTACTGTACTGTTATTTGAATTGACAATATCTACAAAATGCAATTTAGATAGAAAATACTTACAAAATGCAATTCAGATTCAAAATAGTCACAAAATGCAATTGAGAATAAGAAAAACTCCTCTCGGCACGCCGGAAGGTGGAGGTAGATTTCACCGGGCAAACTAGGGGTTAGGCTATAATAGGCAAAATATGCAGGTTTTCGTAGAAGGATCAGACCTCATTTATTGCGAGAAAGTATTTTACAATGTAATTGGAGCTCAATTAACTTTTCTTTCGTCTTACTATGCATATTTTTAATATTTTATTGCGTTAGGGGGACGGTAACCTTCTTGTCATTTGGGGTCCATTTTTATACTTGTGGTCACACCGTCCTTATGCAAGGTTTGGAACTGATATGTAACTATCAAACAGTCTGTTACTTCTTCACGTCAAATTTTATCTCCCGCAGAGATGTTGGTTGATTCCTCAGTTTAGAGCTGTGACAACGCGGTCAGGTAACCCCGTGTACTTTGGGTGTGTGCAGAATCTGTCTGATAAACGGTGCCAATTGTGATGGCTGTATTAGTCTGTAATTCAGGTAAGGACTGCAGTCGGTTAATTTCAAGTAGTAGTTCCTAATGTTGGTACCAAATATACCGTCA
Organism: Meconema thalassinum; assembly: GCA_946902985.2. Taxonomy (NCBI): domain Eukaryota; kingdom Metazoa; phylum Arthropoda; class Insecta; order Orthoptera; family Tettigoniidae; genus Meconema; species Meconema thalassinum. The sequence continues at coordinate 1,328,494,271 of OX336389.2, forward strand.
ACGACACCTAGCTGTGAACTTGGCTACTAGATGCCACCGCAACCAGTAACTTGCAACGAACGTTGGATTTCCCCTCTGAAGGAAAGCATACTGAGGGAATTTGAGCGCTCTTTCAAAATCCGACGACTTCGGCCGGCTTTGAATCCGCGACCTTGGGCATAGAAGTTCAGCATGCTACCAGCTAGGCTACGTCACCGAAGCCGCTTCCCACATAGTCAGAAGGAAAACTGAATGTGATCTCGTTGTCATGGCAACCTCTGATAGCTCATCCCTCATCAATTTAGAAGCGTTGTCATGGTAACCTCTGATGGCTCTTGGCATTTCCTTCTAATTCCGAAATCATTTTTCTCAACCCTTGGCATAATGGTGGGTTGTATCAAAAATTCTTTCAGACAAAGGTTTTAGGTAATTATTAGTGGAATATCGTCTATTTTGTACGGTTTTGATATTGTGCCTATTAAGAGAGATTTGATTAATGTTTCCCGAAAAACTCACTTTTTTCCACCCCATTGGCCAATGGTTGGTGCTATCAAAAAACTTTTTAAACATACATTTTTGGCACTTATCCGACACATAATAATAACTTTAAAGGGATTCGATATTTCACATATTAAGAGAGTTATAGTGATATTTCACTTTTTCGAAAAAAGCCCCCTTCGACCGATTTTGCCCATTAACGAACTCGACCGAGATTTTATAGGGATACATATTATGTAAAACATTCAAAGTGATTGGGGCAAAATTCCGGCAGTTATCGTGTCCACAAGAAACTGATATATATATATATAGATAGATAGATAGATAGATAGATAGATAGATAGATAGATAGATACATACATATATACATAAATTATATATAAACTTTTGAACTGTCGGTGGTTTTGGCGTCTGGGGGATGTGAAACGCGAAGATATGTCGAAATTTTCCGAAAGTCGAAACATGGTACTGTACCCGAAATACCTACCATCAGCATGTTGGAATCCCACGATGACAACTGGATCGTAGAGCCTGGAAACCTCGGCTAGAAAATTTGCCAGATTCTACCCAACATAAGACGAGGAAATGGGGTACAGGAATTCCTAACTGAGACTACGTTAAGAAAAACCATGGTGAACGACATAAGAAAGCTCAAAAGCAGAAGAATAACGATGAACGCCATCTCTGGTGTGTGGAAAACCACTGAAATACCCACCGCTGGCCTTCTTAACGTGTTCTCTTATCGTTTCTATAAAGTATCACACTTCGAAGATTTTAAATTGACGAAAAAAATTTATTCAGGAAAGGAAAATATAGTGTAAGTCACTATATTATAATTTAAGGCAGAGTGCCCAACTTCCAACCGAAGTTTCATGAACATGGGAGAAAAATGCCAGCCCCCACATTCATCAATGTTATTGACTGCATATTACCCAAATATGTGTGAACACAAATCATTTACATGGTTCAACAGAAATGTTGACAACAATTGAAACATTTAAATAGAAACCCTGGAAATTTTCATATTTACAAGACATACATCAATTTATACCCTGAAAAATAATTATTTAAAGCTATAATACAAAAATGTACAGTCATTTTGTAACACCTTCTTAGTTTTTTTGTAGGATTCAGAAGTGACACCTTCCATGTGTTTTATTATATTTGTGTTTGCTGTGTTTTTCTGATTTTATTTATCTCTTCTGACCAAGCGATGAAGCTAAGTCAAAAATCGACTTCTTTAATTTAATTTTTACATCCCTTTAAATGAACTGTCCTCGCCAGACCGGAATTAGTGATTGTTATAACGCCTGTTAAGCATTGCATTGATACAAATGTTCGAAAATTTTACCAGGTAGGTTTAATTCAACATGCCTAAAATGCATGATTTCCACAACAGATTATTTACTTGAACTGATACTGAAATAAACTGCCATAATTTCACAATCCATCTGAGTAGATTACTTTTCATACTACAACTTGGAATATCCCATTGAATACCCTTTTAATAATCAAGGACATTAGCCTTTACATGGCTTTGCCATTAAATATCATGCTACACTAAGCATTCATATCGTTTATATTATCAGGCACTACTATACTTTTAGTGCTTCAATTAATCACCTTCCTTGGTGAACGAAGAATTCGGCTTATTTAACAGATCACATTCACAATGAAATATTGCTGCTAAAATTATACAAGTTTCTTTACAATTCAGTTAATCACTGTAAAATTATTATTTCATTTGCTCTTATGTTATTATTATTATTCACGATCAATATGCATAGCTTTCAATAAGTGTTAAATAACAATTGCAGCTTTGGCGATATATCTGCTTCCACATAAATCTAGTCTGGGATTCGCGTTAATAAAATAGGGTGAATGTATACAAATGTCTTCAAACTGTGTTTAAAACATCTGCCTAGTCCATCAATAATGGATCTTGAACGAATCGATCAAAGCAAACGTAATGCAGAATCTCAAAAAAAAAATTACGTTAGAAAATACCTGGATTAAGTCAAAGTTCGGAATAAATTCCTAGCAAATCAAAACAAATCCGCTTTCTTCACTGAACCTGCTTCATAAAGCTTACTGCAGTATTCAAAAATCAACCTGAATACTGAAATTTCGCTTTCGAGTGTATAACAGTCTTTTTAGTAGACGCACTATAGTAGAAACTCCAAATTGAGTCTACCCAAACTTGAGTAATGTCATATGAAGGCATGAAACTAGTGTTCATTTACAATATAAATCAAACACGAAGGATGACGAATCTTGAGTGGCCTAAAGTTCCTCTTCTCTACATTAAATAAATTCCCCATAAAATGGACTTGAATTTACAGTAAACAAAAGAAAATTAAACTATGATACATTTAATTACAATGGGTGCATCCTTTTAGTAGAATCAAAACCCTGTCCAGAATAGAATCAGTCTTGACACTAGGATCAAACCTACACTCCATTCTTAGACATTCTACAAAAAATCCTATATAAAAAAATACATGTGGCAGGGTGACAACGTTAGAATAAACACGATTAGCTACGATTGAAGGTTGTTAATTCTGTACCTTAGATGATTCTTGTAGATCCCGAAAGAACACAGTCATGTCCTTTATGACTGTTCCCTCCATGTAAGCAATAGAGGTCTTCACTGTCCAGGAAAGCGAGAAACAAACCCTGGATCTCCAGTCATCTCCCATCCTGACTGAATGTTCCACTCTAATACCAACGACAGTTCCTTTCATCTTCGGATAACGTCCTACCAACCGCAGCACGCAGTGACGTCTATATCGGCTCGAACAACAAAGTTCACTGGCCTCGCGCTACCGGGTCATTTCGAAACACACTGTATTGCAATACAACAGCTGTGTTCACCGACACTCACCAGCATGAGCCGCAAGGCCTATAGCATCAAAATGAACGTGACTTCGCCCGTACAGTGACACTCATGTCTGTATCGCCTAACTGCCCATGGTTAAGTCAATGAAGCACATAACAGCCTTTCCTCTCGACATGAAATTGCTCAACATAATTGTGAGGTCACACACATATAAGTTAGGCCTTGTATATAATGAAGTATTTTCAATATCCACGCACTCGTATTGAGAAATGCTTCTCAAATACATGTGCTAATTGTTCTAACAACACACACGAGATGAGTGTATCGATACGGCCAGTTCCAATGCGATGAATATCAACTGAATGAACATTATGTCTATATGCTTGTAAAAGCAAGTATCCACCTTTCACGAACACTATACGGCTGGCCTATAATGAACAGTTATCTAGCAAGACAAGCTGCATTTTCATTTCGTTCGCAATGGCCTAAGCGGTACTGAAACTGGAGTCCTTTTCGACACTAAGGAATCTCCCTGCTGTACAATGGTAGTACAATCTACTCAAAACGAACTTTCACTCAAGGTTCACGTGATATTGCCCGCCGGTCACAGGTGTAACTCGATACATGTGTATTCGTGCGTCATACAATCCAATCTAAGCTCTCCGTTGTGCATGCCAACTCGCGACTGCGATGGCACCTACCGTCGCGCCACGAGTGCTCAAAACTCGAACTGATAAGATGCAAATATCTTATTTCCGTGTTCCTAAGATTTCAATTATTTGAAAGTAGTTAATAATCCAACACCTGCTATAATTGCAGACATGTTAAAATACGCCAGAACGTATAAAAAACTTTTATTCCCATCTTTTGGGCATAATTTATCTCTTGTTGCTGGTCGATAAAATAATCAATACCACTGACCAATCAGCTGTGACATCAGTACTTGCAACGCATGCGCCCCACTTCTCTCGGCGTGACCGCTATCCAAAGTCAACTTGTGGGTCGCGAAACATATGATCCTGTATCGCCCTTCATGTTCACAAGTAATTACATATTACCTTCCCATAAAGGCATTCCAGTCATGAGAATGAGGGTACAGTACCCATTGCAATAGTTAGCTTTCTAATGAAATCTACCTAATACTTACAAAATACCCACCCTACACAATGTAATTTAGATTGAGAATACTTGCATAATGCGGTATAAGTTGAAAACACTTACAAAATGCAATTGAAATTCAAAATCTGAAAAATGTCCGGCATCCACATTCAAAGACTTATATTATTGTAGAAAGATAAATCTATAAAAGAAAAATAAATTCGTCAAATTATGTCTATTGTTTGCGGTGATAAAAAATAATTAATATCGTTGAAATTGACTGGTTTTCAGCATTTGGTACAAAATAATAGCCCGGTACGGAGAATGTAAAATTTTATCTTCAGTGTCTTTTCCACTACCTTTTCAGTGACATTTTAATCACATTGTCACTGTTAATATATATTAACATACCTGCCAACATTATAAAACCAAAAAACAGGAGATTTTGATATGAGAATCAGGAAATTTCAGGAGATGCAAATAGTGCATATTGGCTCAATTAGTTGGCAAACTATGCTTCAAAATGAATGATGTAAATAGGCATTCGGCATTTATTATTCAATCACTTTCACTTTTAACACTTTTTTTTTTGCAACACTTGACATTTTCTTGATGCTTCTTTGTTCCCACGTGTTTCGAAAAATCACTATCTCCACCATGTGATTAAACGATACTACAGGGTCCATTATACAGGGTCTTTATATTTGCTTGGCAAGGACATTCTCACTCACGCGCCCCGCCATTGACGGCTCAGTTGTCGGCGACCGCGCGCGCATATGTACGGCAGAATATGGAGCTTAAAATCAGTATCTTGCATTTTTACTCACCACTTTTACAGTAGACGCTGAAAAATTCCTCTGCCAAACATAATCGGCATCTCCATGTGAAGTTTCCGGTTACTCCGGTTAATTTAGCTTCAGTAAGGAAATAACGACATTTACGTCTATTTTGTTGTTTAATGAACTGTACGTTTGAATCTGTTTTAGCCAGTTGTTTTATTGTCTGATTGATAGGAATGGGCCTCCCTGGAAATTTAACTCGAAACTTTTGTCTTGTTCTAGCGCACGATTTATTATGTATTTATTTATTTATTGGTGCCTTTATTGTGGCGAAGTTAGGGCTCTAGGCCCTCTCTTACACTTAACCACACACAATGCAACTTACATGAATACTCAAATATTATATACTTAACCTACCAAACTTAAATACTAGGAAAACTTAAATACTAGAATTAAATAAAATAAAATTAATTTAAATTAAATTGGCGACTGCGTGATATTAATTAAGCTATACAATTTAAATGACATACATTTTTAACAAAATTATACTATGATCATTCACTCACACATTCATACACAAATTGTTCTAGTTGGCCTACGAATTCAAGAGGAAATCTTTACATGCACGTTTGAAAGTTGTTAGGGATGTACAATGTATAACGTCGCGAGGACAATTATTCCAAATTCTAGTTCCCGACACGAGGAAAGAGTTACTGAAGGCAGCTGAATGATGTAGAGGAATTGCAATTATAGATCCAGATGTACGTATTGTGCAGATATAAACGTTCAAGTAACGAATATTTCACATAAGACATTACAGCACTATACACAATCACAATAAAACACTATACAATACGATATGCAGTGGACAGTAGCTTTATAAAAAAAACACCCAATTTGCTCGGAGCTCACACGTCTACCACAACAAGAGCGTGTGAAAACGGTCGGAGATTGCGCGCGCCAACCTGTAACAGCCGGCTATTGACCGGGGACCGGCGGCCAAGGTCGACCAGAATCGCCTTGCCAAGCAAAAATAAAGACCCTGTATATGTGCGCGCGAGTAAACACGGAGAGCTAAGCCGGCCGTGACTGGCGCAGACCGCGGCCGCGGCCGCGTTTCATCCGGTTGTGGCGCACTCCGCTGACTCATATCGTTAGCTCGCACGTGTTTTGTCAATCATATGGACGTGTATCTGCAAAGCTTAGACGTTAGTGTTGCATGTTTAGTGAGTATTGTGATTACTGTGATTGCTGGTCATACCTAGACACCAATTCACATTGCGCAAACGTGTGTATATCAATAATTCGTATATGAATACCAGAAAATCTTCTTCTGAAACAAGACGAAAATTTCGAATCAAGTTTCCAGGAAGATCTGTACAATTAGGAGGCTCGCTAATAAACGATTCAAGGAAACAGGCTCCTTACATAATGTGAATAAATTACAAATTACAATGTGAATAAACATTTGCTGTATCAAGTTACAGTGCACTCGGATGGTCAAATCGCGAGAAAAGTCTATTAAAATGGTTCAACTTCGCTTGGCCGCCATGTTCGTTTTGTACATAACAGGTTTTTGAAAGTCACATAGGTGATTTTCCAGTAGATACCTTTATCACCGTACGATATTTCAGGGTGATATCAGTATTAGTTTCGGAGATATAGAATGCCTGTGAAATATTTCGCACAGCCGTCATGTTGGGTTGAATGGCACGGTCGTGGTCGACAAAACAGTACTATGAACTTACTGAGTTTCATTGAAATCGCTCCAGTGGTTTAGATTTTATTAGGGGGACGGTGACACACACACATACAAACTCACACACACGTACACATGAACAGAAGGTGATGTCATGAGCCTAGTATTTCATAAATAAAAACAGGCTAAAATGGCTTGTATCACTTCAATTATATCCATTGTGCATAAGTATTGGTAACAATGGTCACGGAAAGGTACTCTATCAAGAAATCCTGGATCCAGCTGCACACGGGCCATTACGGAGAAGCAAAACCACCGTATTCGCCACATGTCTGTTATAACAAATTACTGGGGGGAGAGCCCCGAGCCAGACGCTCTGTAGTGTTCATGAGACTCCAGTGATGTCAAGCTTGAGCTCACTGTAGGGTGGAGTGGAGATCTGTTGTATTCTCCGATGAGAGCCGCTTCTGTCTTGGTGCCAGTGATGACCGTAAGAAGGAAGCCAAGTGAGACTTTGAAACCAAGCTGCGGTGTCGACACTCAGTGGCCCTACGCCAGGAGTTATGGAATGGTCCGTGGAACGATTTCCTATGACAGCAGAAGTTCTTTCGTCATTGTCCCAAGAACTTTGGCAACACATTTGTATGTCAGGCTGGATGAATCAACCGGCTGTGCTGCCATTCATTTGCAGTATTCAAGAGGAGGGGATCCATCAGGATAACGCTCGTCCTCATACTGCAGCTGTCACTCAACCTGCCCTCCAGAGTGCCGACTAGTTGCCTTGGTCTGCCAGATCACCAGGACATTTTGCCCATGAGCACGTATGGGACATTATGGGAGGACAAATCCAGCGTCATCCAATACCAGCATCAACCGTTGCTGATTTGACTAACCACGGGCAACAGGCGTGGAATCCTAGTGCACAAAATGGCATACGGCACCTGTACGACACAATACATGCACGTTTGCAATCAAAATCGTGGCGACTACAGCAATTAGGCCTATTAATGTACCAACATGGCACGTGTCTTCTCACGCATACTTGAACCTGACACCTGGAAACTGAAAATAAATAAATATGTTACCTAGACAATTGCTCATCCTAAATTGCATTCCTTTAGTCTAAACTAATGTCTTCTTGGTGTTGGGATTTCATTTTACGCCAATACATGTGTGTTGCACAAAATGTGCATGATACTGAACTAAGTTTAAAATTGTTCATATGAACAGATTCTACGATATTGATTCAAGATATCCAATGTTCACAGAATTATGCTAGGCAGTTGGTATTCCTGAGGACTCTATGAATGTGCGCAACCAGATCCATTAAATTATACCTTGCATTTGCAAAATTTGATATGAATCCATAAATTAATATGGCAAATATTGAATTTGTTATTTCATTTGAGGGGCATGGGACATTTGGTCATCATCCCCGTGTAGTTGGATGTGTGTGTGTTGAACTGATAACCTGTATTCATGTAATGACTGTAGAGGTGTGTGTAACTGCATTAGGTACAGGGATGGGGTAGGGGCCCCGGGATTTGAAGTAAGATGCTATCACGGCATTTGTCTTGAGGGAGTGTCGAAAAATCCGGGGGAAACCACACTCATGATAGCCGCACTGTCAGCGCTGTGATTTGAACCTGGGATCTACAGATTTGCTGAAGCTGCCCTCGTGGCCGCGGTGCACGATTTAACGAGCACGGCTACGCCGCGGGGTAGTTAAATATTGAACCTATGTGGGTTTAGAATTATGTTGGTAACACTAACACTTTCACCTTTCACCAGTCAAATCACTTTGGTCTAATAGTGTACCACGTTTGGAACTGTTTCCATGAATAGATTGTGAGATGTACAGCTTAAGGACAGCTGGTGATTTTGATGATATGCATAGTTACAGCTGTTGAGGCATGCAATTTACATAGAAACCCACTAACTGCTTCATGCAGCCAAACATTGAACTTACATTACACGTGTAGCTAGAATTGTGCATGTAGCACTAGCATTGACAATCTATTTTATCATGGCCTAATAGTGTGTAGAGTTTCCAATCCGCACTATGCAGAGAATGTGAGGTACTCAGCTCATGGTTTGAAATGTCTTGGTTGCATTAATTTGACAGTTGGCAGCCCTGGTACTCTGATAATATATATATATATAGTTTTGACACGTACAGAGAATGCCAGAATCACGTAGTGTCAAAAAGGTGTTCACGCAAAGACCGGATGGGAAAAGAAGAGGAGGCAGACCCAAGAGACGGTGGATAGACGACGTGGAAGATGACCTCAGGAGTCTGGGAATCAGGAACTGGAGAAGTAAGGCAGAGGATAGAGACGATTGGAGGTGGTAACAAACGAGGCCAAGGACTGTAACACCGACCAGTAAGTAAGTATTTTAGTAACAAGCTCTTGATAACATGGAGCACTTGCATAGAATTATGTTAGTAGCACTAACTTGATTAATTCAAAATATAAGGTGCGTTCAAAAAGTAACGAGCCGGAGGCATAATTACAGAAACCAGTAACTGTATGTTAGAAGTATTGGCTCTGGCTGTTGAGGCACTTGTTCCACTGTGACACGAGGCGGTGAATGGCTGTCTCATAAAATTCCCTGGGCTGCGATATGAACCAGTTCCGCACGTACAACTGCACGTCGGCGTCCGAGCTGAATCTTTGGCCCCGAAGAGTCCTTTTCAGGGGACCAAACATGGCGTAATCACAGAGAGAGAGGTCTGGACTGTATGGAAGGTGGCCGAGAACCTCCCATTTGAATTTCTGCGGGAGTGCCGCGACTGTGTTGGCCGTAGAGGTCGTGCATTGTCGAGGAGCGACCATGGCGGTTATGGCGTTCACTGTCACTCGGCGGTCCTGGGTAATGAGTGCATCAACCAGCTGGACGTTTGTCATCAGTAATGCAGGGGGGTGCCCCAGACCGGGCATCATCGGCTAAGGACACCCGTCCTTACCTGAAGCGCTTGTGCCACGCCTTGACCCTTGTAAGAGACATGAAGTGTTCCCCGCACACTTGTAACATTCGGCGATGAATGTCCGTCCCCCCTACTCCTTCCACTGTCAGAAACCGAACAACACCTCTTTGCTCTTCGGTTGACGCCTCCATGTCACTGTTTGCAATGCGACTGGCAGCGTTGGACGATTGATGCATGCTGCTGCTCGCTTTGTATCGTCACGTGACGTGCACGCGTGCCCTCTAGCGACGGGCCGTGACCTTCCACGCTCTGGTTGGAACCACACCACCTCGTTACACACGCCACGATTAGCCGATGTAGTCACCGGTTTGCGCATTCCAGCCTCCGGCTCGTTACTTTTTGAACGCACCTTATACATCTACAACATCTATGACTTAAAGTGCACTGAGTTTCAAGTTGGTTCCATACATATACATAGTAGCCTATATTCTGAAATATTCAATTTAGGCTTCAAACGTTTTGAGACCATTAACACGCACTTGGTAGCCCTGGTGACTCTCATTGTATGCACAGTTATATCTTATAAGGCATACCTTGCACACACAAAATTTGGTTGGAACCAATTATTTAGTATGGAAGTTACATGCACTTGAGCAATGAAATTGTCACCTCCAGTAAAATTGTGCTAGCAACACTGCCATGTATGAGTTGTTCAAAATTAACCTGCAATATTATAATACTGTATATACGAGTTAAAAGTTCAGAAATATTTGCATGCATATGTCTACTTTTTGAGATATTGATAGTAGGTTTCAAAATTCTAGATAGCATTTATCAACGGTTGGCAGCCCTGGTAACTCTTCAAATAAGGATTTTATATATCGTAAGGTATTCATATACGTTTTAAAAGAAAAACGAAATGTTTAAACCAAACTTTTTGATTTTTTTGTGATTAACTAGAATCTAACTAAAGTTAGTTAAGCTAACAAAATGGTTAGTTAACAATTTTTTGAGGTGAGCAAAATAATGTTTTGTAAAACGAAATTGGTATTTCATGAGATCACTTAGCAAATATCACGATGGATTTAGTTCAATTTATCTTTCATATAAATATTTACATAAGTATTTTGATGCCACCTACTAAATTTATTAGTTTATCACTAGTACACCATGAAATATAACATATTCTTCCAGAAATGCAATCTTGCAAAAATATTGAAACAAGTAGGGTGAGCTTGAAGGGATGGATTCATTGCTCCAGTTTAGAATTGTTATGCAGTTGCTAACGGATCTTCCGATCTCGCACCATACTAAGGCCTTTTGAGCGATTGCCTTTGGGCATGGTTCGTGTTTGTCTTTTAACGGTAATTTATTCCCTCGTTCTTAGTTAGTTACGAGTGGTAAGTACTCGCAATTAGTAGCCTTGTGCATTGTATTGAACAGTTATATTATTTTCCACTCACCATGTAAATCAATTAGGTCATTTTCTTCGACTTAGGTTTACATTGGACGGTGCACAATTAGATTTTAGTATTAATTATTTTCTTTTGACTTTTGCACAAGTTCTTAACTTAGTATTACGTGCAATTTAATGTTTTGATCATGTAATGTTTATTTTAAAGTGAAGGTAAGCAATATCATTAACAACAAGGCGAGATTTAGACTGCCTAAAATATTGTCAGACGTTCATGTAAATTTACGAAGATATTGGAAAATTTGATTATGATCATTTTATAGCACGTAGAAGCTATCTGAATTAAGAACTTTTGTGATTTTTGAATTTTCCTTTTATTTTGAAGAAGATTAGTATTGAAGATTTATGTCTAAAATTCAGTTTGTCCATTAAGGATTAATTTTGTAAGATATTTTTCCTTAATTAACGTCATTATTTTGTAATTGTTTATTTGTGATTGCAGTATTTTGTTGTTTTATTAAAAATTTTATAAATGCAAATTAACGAAGGATATGTGTTAATTAGACCTATTTCACTACTCTTAAGAACCTGAATGTAGACCTCATAATGTGCTGTAGCGTTTCTAACTCGAATGTACCTGGATGACCCCGAGGTCCACTTGATATTATTTTATTACTGGTCTACATAAATGAGAAACGGTTACATTATTATTTTGCTCTTTTCATATTCAGTTTTTGAATGAAAACATATTTTTTCTCAGGTGTAGTACAGCACATTTCTAATTTAATTATGTTTAATTGGAGACCTTGTTGAGGTTGATGGGTGAATTAGAACTTTACTTCTTAATATTTGAATACACAATTTTTAATACTAAGTTAAGTTTATAGCTTCGCATTATGATTAGACACGCGCACCCTGGTCCATTTAAACAATTTTTGGAGCATATTTATATAAACACCATACATTTTCTTAAGGTAGAAGAATTAATCTTTCATCTGGAAACAACAAATATGTTAAAATTCCATGCATATACTGTACGCCGTTTCAAACGTAGGCTATATGATAATCTTAAGGTGTGCTTTGCAAATACTAAATTTCGTTCCAATGCAGTAGATAATATAGGATTTACGTGCAGTATAACATTAAACGTATCATTACGCGCAGAATCATATTGGCAGTACTCTCATATATGGGTTGCTCGAAACGAATATCCAATATTACTTGGTTACGAGTGGTAAGTACTCGCAATTAGTGACCTTGTGCAATGTATTGAACAGTTATATTATTTTCCACTCACCATGTAAATCAATTAGGTCATTTTCTTCCACTTAGGTGTACATTGAACGGTGCACAATTACATTCTAGTATTAATTGTTTTCTTTTGACTTTTGCACAAGTTCTTAACGTAGTATTAAGTGCAATTTAATGTTTTGATCATGTAATGCTTATTTTAAAGTGAAGGTAAGCAATATCATTAACTACCAGGCGAGAGTTAGACTGCCTAAAATATTGTCACACGTTTATGTGAATTTACGAAGGTATTGGGAAATTTGATTCGGATCATTATATAGCATGTAGAAGATATCTGAATTGAGAACTTTTGATTTTCCTTGTATTTTGAAGAAGATTAGTACTCAAGATTTATGTTAAAATATTATATTTTGGAACTGTTTCCATGCACACTTTCTGAGATATCCAACATTTGATTCAAGTTTCATTTGTGGTTTTTCAGCAGTTGGCAGCAACGATGATATTTTCAAATATGGCCGTGAGATATCCTGCATACATCTTCACACCAAATTTGGTTTCGTTAGCTGCAGGAGTAGATGGGGATGCGGACACACACACAGAGGCAGAAGGATAGACCGACACACACAGTTTAATAACAGTGTTATTGGTTTTAAATCTCTTTTAACTATTGTGGATTTTAAAGACACCTACACACACACACTGTTTGTTGGATCACTAATTAACCTGTGATGGAGTGCAATGAATGTTGATAAACACACAGTCATGCGCTGTCTAGTTTCTGCGTATCAATCGAATTGGTTCACCAGGGCAAAATTCCGTATCATACACGGCAAGTACCTAGCAAATTTCCTAGTGTTTTATAGCAATATTCCTTCCATAAATCCTTCCGAATAATAAATACATTATCTCGCGAATGTTTTTGTGCTATTATCTAAAGATCCTTTATTAATGTTAATTATTCTAAAAGTATAGTGTGTCTATAATGCTGGTGTTTACATGGATATCACTGCAACGATTTGTGCTTTCCCTGTTAAGGTAAGTGTTTGTTTTAAGACCCAAGTTTTGCCCTGTTTACATGTCCCAAAACTGAGGATTCCTCTACATGTTTCGACAACAAACGAAAATCCTGGATTTTAATGGCACTTCTGACAATCAACACGCTCGGTCAATGTGGCTCGTTCAGACAGTAAAGCCATGGTGTGGAGACGGGCCGAACTAAACGGGCCTTCCCATGAGGCTGACAAGGGAACTCAGGTAGTGTCTACTTCCCGAGGATTGGCAGAGGATACTCTTGGAAGGCCACTCTATACGATGGTGGTAAATTAACATTACGCCACTCTTTATAGCGATTGGAAAGACGCGGAACAAGGAGACAGCGCGTGGAAGTGGAAGGCTGTCCTGTCGAAGCGACCAGGGACCAAGCAACCGCCAGCCCGCTGACTCTCTGTTCCGCGTCTTTTTTAATTGATTCAAATACAGGCTTAAGGTTAATCTTAGCCAATATTTTAACCATCAACACATAGAGTGACTTTCCGAGAGTATCCTCTGCCAATTACAATCTGATCGGGGGGTGGACGCTACCAAAGTTCTCTTGAGAGTATCATAGATGTTATATTTGAGCTCAATATCTTCGATGATGATGCATTATTATTATTACCACCTTCAGCCTCCTGCAATTATTGTGAGTGTGGAACATAAAGATCGAACGTTCTCCATTGATTAGGTACTTGCTGAATTGTAATTATTTGGCTCGAGTATCAACTCGCAGCGTGTCCTTGAGATCCCGGGTTCTATTCCCTGCTGTTCCATCGCACAGGCCCTTCCAGCTTCCTCATGTCAAATGGAAATCTGCCTGATGAGCGTAATTGAACTGGCCACTCTACCGCAAATAAGCAACGGCTCAGGATGACTATTTAGTGATCCATTGTCTTAACCAACGGCTCTAATCGGGCCACTTACGTCCCTTGTGAATATGATACTCAGTAATAAGATAGGTAGAATAAGCGAAATTCTGGAGAAAGCGAGGAGAGCACGGGGGAGGTGTTCACCGGTATTTGAGCATAGGATTTCTGAACGGTACAGCCCTGCCATGGAGAGACTGTTTGCTCTCTCAATTACGAAGTGTTGTTATAGCATGGAAATTACAAATGATTATTAATTAGTTCTCAACATAATGAAATGTGTAGGGATCTAAATCGATGCAGTATGCCACGGACATATGTTCGCGTCTGTAACAGACAGGGTAGAATGTAAAGGGATAAACAGTTGTGTAATATAATCTATCTCTCACAACCCCAATCCTTTCAATACAACTTACAGTGAGTTCATCGTGCAAGGCTGTCGTATGCATACCCAGTGACTCTTCTGAACATCCTGCTACTGCACAAAGAGAGTCTCCCCCTCAACATTCAGTGTCTGATGGCTCCCAACTGTGTAAAAAGAAATTAATATGTTCTGACGTCACGCTGAGTTACAAATATGACGTTTGTACACTGCTGTGCAAAACTTAAGGACGATATAGTTATGAAGCCACATAACATATCAAAAACTCCTTACCAATCTTGTGGCCAGCATGGGAACACGTTGCAGAGCATGCATCGCCGCCCGTGGTGATCACACACCCTTTTAAGAACCATGTCCCTTCTTTTGTGATGTCCAGGGAACCATCATGCGTCGCAGGGACTTACGTGAAACGTATTGTCTCTGTATAAAAGTGGCATTTCTGTTCGTCACATTGAATATTCCTTTCAGTTGCCTTCCATACCATACTGTAGCAGGTCTTCCCATGTATGGTTTGATGTTCAACGAGCCTTTTTACTGGCAGTGACACAACATGCAACAGTTTGACCTTAGGTTTTGCACAGCAGTGCATTTTTGATCCTTCGACTCCACTGCCGCATTCCGTGTGTTATTTTGTTCTTCCTTTTCCTTAGATCTATTGCTATTTTGGTGTTCTTTCGTTGTCCGAGTGTTGCCATATCCCAATACATCCTGAAGGACCGCCATTACCTTCATTAGTGAGTTTATTTAATATTTATGGATTTTATGGAAGATTATACACGGATCATTTTGAATTTTATTAGACTAACAAAATTATTATTTTATATTACCAGTTGGTATATTCTATGGAATATAAATTTCCTTAGAGTTAGCAGTCACTGCTCTTTGCTTTCTCTCTTTTCATTAGTTCTTTTATTTTCCTTCTTGTAGACACCAACAGTGACCCTTCATGTATTCCTGTTTCTTTGTACTCTTGCTTAATTGTTTGAAAGTCTGTTTCAGATGTGTATTTTCCATGTAGCCTCTTCACAGCTCTCCACGCGGTAACCTGTTGAAGCATTGGACCCAGCAACTCCAAGAATTGATTCAATCCATGGAAGCAGATGTCATCCTTGTCGTTATCTACAATCTCCATGAAGACTTGCTCTATGAATCAAAATTGTATTAGGTAGAATTTTTTCTGTTCTTATGTTTTCTACTCTGTATTTGTTCCTTTGTTTCTCCCGCCCCTCCCCTTGCTGCCCTGGATACTCGAGTGTCTGGATATATTTTTCATTCCTCCTACGGTGCTATAGAGTGACAGTCTAGCTCTCTTCTCAGGAGAAGCTTTCTTCTCAATCATGTGTTGAATTTTTTTAATAGACGCCATGTCTTAAAGCCTGTATAACGGCTAGCCGGGAACAATCAACTACGCTGCAATGAGAAGATAAGTACCAATCTATAGTGTTTTAAACCATATTTTAAAAGGTTTTAAACAGTTCTGGAAGCTTTTAATGAACTTTATAGGCAGTGTTTAAATTTTCGCAATATTGTGCAATCTTCCAACTGCCCTCCGTGGGAAATTTCGCTGTCATGCTTAAGCTAACTAAGTTTGCTACTAAAAGGCATGAAACCTAGTTCTTCTTGTACGAAATAAGGGGATACCTTCTCTACATCGAGGGAATTCTGCTAAACTCATAACTGTCTGAAAACATAACTTTGCTTTTGCGTGGGATTCCTGCTTGCCCTATTAAACTGTAATTACATCTCTGGAAATGTCCATTCGCAATAGACTCCAAACTGTAAAAGACTATACTCAGCAACGTTAAATTACTGCTAACTTCCAATTTGAATTGAACTATAAACTGCAATAGTGACATTTCCCTCATGCTCTACAAAATTGTCAGTGCTACGAAAAGTGTATGTGTGGCCATCTTCCGCATCGCGTTTCATTCGAAAAAAGTAAAATCAGCCAGACTTTAACTCCCCATTTCCTCTACTCCCAATTTTCCTTTACTAACAATTTAGGGTACGGTAATTTAAAATATTTTCTTGTTATTCAGCGAGGCTTAGTCCAGAGAGGCTCCCTCCCATTTTTTGACCTATTACATCTCTTAATTTCTGTATAAATACTCTATGTGGTTATAAATCCACATTTTAATACGCAATTTATTTTCTTGCTGCGTTCAGGAAGTTATAATTTCCACACCGTTAAACGCTTGTATCTACTCTTAAGTAATCCAGGTGAACTCATGTGATCTGTACTGTGCATCTCTTAATTTCTGTATAAATAATCCAAGTGGTTATAAATCCACGTTTTAGTCCCTTTTTTTCTTCTCCTGCTGTGTTCAGGAATTTAGAATTACTTACTTAAAGCTTTTTTGCTTACTATAAAAGCATTCTTATAAAGCATTGGTATTCTACCTAGCCAATCTAAAGCAATATTTATATACTTCCAAAAGAAATATCCACCCAAATTGTAAAACTTTTTATTATTGCTATTACAGGTCCCAGATCTCTTAATAGTATGCATTGTTCGAAAACCCTTGTGAGGGTCATTAGTGTTTTTGTCATAGTTCTAAGACCTTCAAATTGTTCAAAAGATACTTCTTAATTGTAAAACCGTTACAAACCTATTATTGTTGAAGCAATTAAAGTTGCAATAATTTCTTGGAGTCACATTATCTTGCTCGAAGAGCTGTTAGGCATGACCTTTCCTTCCCTATCTTTTCTTTCGAATTACTTTTACATCCAAAGAAATAATCAAAAATACTGAATGATAAGTTTACTACAAACTCAGTCACTTGTTGCGTTTAGAGCAAAACTTCTGCTAACATCGCTCAAAAAGCTTACTTTAGCTGTTTCTCGTGAATCGTTAAAGGCAAGTATAGCTTGCTCAGCCAGCTTCCTACTTGAAACGATTTCTTCTTTGTCCTGTGATTCGCTGCTTGGCATTTTGGTTTTGTTCAAGTTAGGTTTGGGTTTCTTCTAGCCCTTTCTAAACTTTTAGTCGGCACTCGGCCGGGTAAGAGTTTAGCCTTCATTAAACGCAACAATTGTCTCTTTCTAATAATTTCTAATAATAATAATAATCTTACTAAAAGCTATGAAAGCGCTTTATCTCTGTCCACTCTGGGGGCATTTGGTCTCTCTCTCTTAGGGATCCGACCTTGGTGGGAAATAAAATTATTGCTGTCCATTTCAATATCTTCAGTTTTCGCATATTCCCTAAAACATTTCCTTCAGAAAGGAAAATAGAAAAAAATTAACTTTCCCTTGTTTGTGTTTCCTCGCAAGCGAGCAGTGTACCTACATAGTACCGCATTCCGTTCGGAAGGGACGGGACACTCAGTGCCTGCCTGCCGGCAACCTCAGCTAGCGTTGCTCGCACTATTATACTCACTTATAGGCACTTGCTTTCTCGCCTTGCGTCCACAAGTCTTGATCAACATACTACTATTTTTTAATTATCTAGCTATATTATTTCTTTTGTCTTGGATTCTTTCCTTTCTGCCTAAAGATCGTTTCCTCTCTCAAATCTTTTCCTTTTTTTCAAATCATCTTCCCTCCGGCAGCGTTTAAACCCAGGCTTAACCTACCACCAGTACCGTTTTAGAAATTAATTTGATGATTGGTTCAATGTCTATTACATTTAATGACTTTCCTTTTCATGTTGAGATTTATCACTTTTACTGACTTTTTTTTTGTAGATTGAGTTATATATTTTTGTTGGTATAGATCAGGGTGGTCCAACCTTTAGTTACCCGAGGGCCAATCAAACTTTGGTATAGGAATGTGAGGGCCAGAGACATTCCAGAAAGAAAACGTATTACATATTTTACACGAAAACATTTATTAAAATTTATATTAAAAGAAGTTTAATATTACTAGTTACACATACTACTTCATTTTACAGTCGAGAAATCAATGTGATGATTGGCACTGCTTTCCTGATACAAGTGTATCAATGCTCATTGTAAGTTCAGTAAGACAAAGTCTCATACTCGATTCCAGTGAAGCGCTTTCAATTCCATTTATCGTTTTTTGATTTAATTTGTTTGAGAGCAGAAAAAGCACTTTCGCACACAGACGTACGGCCAAACAGCGATAACACTTGCAGAGAGAATTTAAGCAGTTTAGGAAAACGTTCTTTAGAAATCAGTTTCCAGAAATGTTCAGGGACATCACACTTTTTAGTCTGGTAGAATGGGTCTGCCTGAAGATAGCAAATTTCCATTTGAAGGTGGCAGGGCACCTTACTCACTTCAATATCCACGGGGTTGTTGAACAGTGCAAGTTTTGGTTTTAGGGAATCAAAATCCTGGAATCTGTTCTGGAACTCTGTCTTTATCATATATATTATTTCAGTAGTATAGATCCCTCCTGCGGCGCTCACAAGCGACCGACGTGACAAATGATTATTCAAATGAAAGAAAATAGACATTAGAAGTGACAAATTGCACTCTAATTACATAAATATCTATAATTTCTTTGAAAAATGACTTTTGAAAAAATGTACGAAGTGCGCGATTTGCAGATACTGTAGCTGTATGAAAATACGGTCCATAATTGCTGCCCACTTCACATTTTGGCCGCTGTGACGACTGTTTCATGTCATTTTAACATTCTGAAGTCTTTCCTTTATCACTTTGCTTGGATTTCAGAAACAGTAAATCAAAGAAATGAGTACTCAAATCGTATAATTTCATAAATATCGAATAACTGGTGAGTGTTATGATGATCGAATTTTCATTGATTTCCTTCTTAAGTTAGGGAACGTAGAACATGGAATTATAACTGAAATGTAAATAGTGTTTTATAATCAACAAGCTGTACCCGGCATGCGTTGCAATGCCAATCAAAGAAAGTGTTGGCGTTGAAATTCTGTTTCTTGAAGTGATTTTGGATACACAACATGTTAACTGCCTCTAAGCTATCGTAAAATGGATTTTCTAATTTAGAACCATTCGTGGGAGCGTGCACAACAACTTTCAAAAGTTTCATCGCTGTCACTCATTTGTTGAATCTACTCGTACGCTACCTATTGTGAAATGGATTTACTAAGTCGAAACCCTTCCCTGGCGTGTACACAATAACTCATCAATGATTCATCGCAATCGGATGAATGGTATATGCACGTATAGGGGTTTTTGAATAAACGATTCGGGCGCTGTCACTCATTTGTTGAATCTACTCGTGCGCTGCCTATTGAGAAATGTATTACTAAGTCGAAGCCCTTCCCTGGTTTCATCGCAATCGAAGAATGTTATATGAACGCAATAGGGGATTTTGTTGAAACGCTTCGCGCGTCGTCACCCATTTGTTGCATCTACTCTTGCGCTACTTATTGTGAAATGGATTTACTAAGTCCCCTTCCCTGGCGGGTACACAATAACTGATCAATGTTCCATCGCAATCGGATGAATATTATATGAACGCATACCTGATTTTGTTTAAACGATTCGCGCTCCGTCACTCATTTGTTGAATCTACTCGTGCGCTACCTACTGTAAAATGTATTTACTAAGTTAGAAACCGTCACGTAAGTGTCCACAACATCTCACCCAAGTTTCATCGCTATCGGACTAATGGGATATGAAGACATAGGGGACTGTATTGAAACGCTCCGCGTGTCGTCGTTCATTTGTCGAATCTACTCGTGTGCTACCTACTGTGAAATGTATTTACTAAGCCAGAAACCTTCCTTGGAGTGTCCACCATATTTCACCCAAGTTTCACCGCTAACGGCAGAATGGTATATGACCTTATACGGGACATTGTTGAAACGCTTCACGCGTCGTCCCTCATTTGTTGAATCAACTTGTGCGCTGCATAATTTATAGGGGATTTACTAAGCCAGAAATTTTTCATGACGTGTACACAACATCTCACCCAAGTTTCATAGCTACGGACGAATGGTACATGTATGCATACGCGACTTGGTTGAAACGCTTCGCGTGTCGTCGCTCATTTGTTGATTCTACTCTTGCGCTACATATTGTAATATGGATGTACTCAGCCAGAAACCTTCCCTGGAGTGTACACAACATCTCACCCAAGTTTCATCGCAATCGGATGAATGGTATGTGAACGTATACGGGACGTTGTCGAAACGCTTCGCGCGTAGTCACTCATTTGTTGAACATAAACGTGCGCTTCGTATTGTAAAATGGATTTACTTAGCCAGAAACCTTTCCTGGAGTGTACACAACAATTCACCAAACATTTATCACTATCAGACGAATGGTATATGACTTTATACGGGACTTTGTTGAAACGCTTCGCGTGTCATCGCTCATTTGTTGAATCTACTGGTGCGCTACCTATTGTAAATGTATGTACTAAGCCAGAAACCTTCCCTGGAGTGTACACAACATCTCACCAAAGTTTCATCGCTCTCGGATGAATGGTATATGAAATTATATGGGACTTTGTTGAAACGCTTCGTGCGTCGTCGCTCATTTGTTGATTCTACTCGTGCTCTACCTATTTTTAAAGGGATTTACTAAGCTAGAAACCTTCCCTGGAGTGCACACAAAATCTCAGCCTAGTTTCATCGCTATCGGAGGAATTGTATATGAACGCAAACGAGACTTTGTTGAAATGCTTCGCGCGTCGTAGCTCATTTGTTGAATCTACTCGTGCGCTGCCTATTGTAAAGTGGATGTACTAAGCCAGAAAATTTCCCTGCAGTGTACACAACATTTTACGCAAGTTTCATAGCTATCGGACGAATGGTATATGAATGCATACGGGACTTTGTTGAAACGCTTTGCGTGTCGTCGCTCATTTGTTGAATCTACTCGTGCGCTATCTACTGTGAAATGTATTCACTAATTTTGAAACCTTCACGTAAGTGTACACAACATCTCACCCAAGTTTCATCGCTATCGGACGAATGGTATATGAACACATACGGGACTTTGTTGAAATGCTTCGCGCATCGTCGCTCATTTGTTGAATCTACGCGTGCGCTACCTGTTGTAAAATGGATTTACTAAGTCAGAAACCTTCCTTGGAGTGTACTCAACATCTCACCCAAGTTTCATCGCAATCGGACGAATGGTATATGAACGCATAGGAGACATACCCACAGACAAACTATCACGTTACATTGATTTTTATATATATAGATTGGTTGAAATAAAAACATAACAGCCTTTCTCCTTAAGTCTCTCATTATAAACCTATTGGGGAAAGTGTGGTTTATGAACATGCGAGATTTCTCGCACGGGTCCGCTAGTATCTATTATTATTTCATGAAACATACTAAAATTTATGTCACTTCTTTCTTCTTTCAACTGCTGACAAGATGGAAAGTGTGCCATACTATTTGCCTTCAATGCAATTTGCATTACATCAATTTTTTTCCGGAAGCCCTCTCAATATGCCCATAAAGCTGGGATATATTTTGTTTTCTGCCTTGTAGTTTCAGATTTAAAGCATTTAGAGGGATGTTAAATCTGTCAGAAAAGCAAGATTATTTATAAACTGGATTTCTTCCAGATTTTCTTGATACTCATGCCCAATGTTTTCATTTTTGAGAAGTAAGAAGTAAGAAGGGCAAGGGCCAACACAAATGAACAGGCGGGCCGCAGGTTGGACCACACTGGTATAGATATTTTATCATATGGTTTAATTTTATTACGATTTTGAATTTGTTCATTGATAATTATTGTTATCAGTTTCTTTTTCTTTTAACGAAAGATAAATTTAATTATAAGTATCAATTTATGATCCATCTTTTAAAAATAACACCAAAAAATATATATACAGGGTGTTTCAAAACTCACATTACAGACTTTGAGGTTATATAGTGGGTACCAAGATGGTTAAATTTACCATTCGAACCTGTGTCCGGAAACGTACCTTCTTCCCGCTACCCTCAAAAAAGCACCACAAAACACCTTCAAATCTCCCGCATTTTCGGCACCACTGGCTAGAGTACGTCATTGAACGATCACCTGGCAGATGACCTCCATGTTCCACCCCTTAATACCTCAAACGATCCCCTGATGTCCCATAACCCCTACAGGTTTGTTGACATTCCATGCCATTAAGTTGAGTGTGTGATCCGCACGATGGCACACTACGTCATTTTTCACTTGCGGTCCGAGCTCATGTGCACCACAGATTTGGGCAACAGTGGATAGGTCGTGGTGGCCCGATTGCTTGGCCTGCACGTTCACCCGACTTGACACCGCTAGACTACTACCTGTGGGGTCACATGAAAACCTTGATTTACGAGTCCCCTGTGGAATCCGAGGAAGACCTACAGGTGTGGGTTATGGCTGCGGTGGATGTTGGTGGACCAGGGATTGGTGATCGTGTGTACCAGATTATGGTATGGAGGTAGCGTGTCTGTGGTCGTCACATCGAGCCCCACCTGTAATTGGACCCAGACGACAAGCATCAGGAGTCGGACAGAGCGCCGAAAATGTGGGAACTGTGAACGTGTGATGTAGTGGTTTTTGCGGGTAGCGGGAAGACAGTACGATTCCTATGCTAAACTTAACCGTCTTGGCCCCCACTACAAGCCCTCAAAGTATGTAATGGGAATTTAAAAACACCCTGTATTTATGATAATATCACTTTGCCACAATATGCTTTTATTTTTTCCCATTCTCCATTTTACGAACTATATTTCAAATCTTCCTTGCATGTTTATTTTGTAACAGTGAGCATTCATCAG
Source organism: Meconema thalassinum (assembly GCA_946902985.2). Lineage (NCBI taxonomy): Eukaryota > Metazoa > Arthropoda > Insecta > Orthoptera > Tettigoniidae > Meconema > Meconema thalassinum. Next base: position 1,328,517,708 of record OX336389.2, read on the forward strand.
TTTGTGTGTTTTATTTTTCCAGTTCAAAGTTATCCATCATGGTCTGTGTCCTGTTGTACTGTATGTCGCTGGTTGCATGGCCATTTTTATCATTTTAAATGATCTTGTCGACTTCGTCGTTACGCTGGGGTCTGGCGATACGCTATGGTGACGGGACGAAATGTACCCAGATGCACTGAGGTGTGTGACGTCATAGTACAGCTTGGTGCATGTGTTCCCCGACAATCTCTACTTCGTTAGTATAAGACAAAAATCCCCGATTCTTGGATGTCACGGGTAATCTTGAGAACCACTGGGTGGATTTTGATGCGGTTTTCACCATTCTGTAAAGGATATCTCGAGGAAAAATTCTGTAGAAAATAATTTATATATGATCAAAGGAAGCCAAGCAGTAACGATTTCGGTGAAAAAGTCGAAAACAAACTCGGCGTCCGTGCGCTTCTTAAGCTTACGCTGGGCAAACCGTTAAAAATATCAATATACTATGAGCGTAAGAATTGGTCATCATGAAAAGTTCTACAAAAAAAGTCCGCGAGAGCATATCTCTATCTTCAATACATCGCCCACTATAAGTGTTTTTTGACTGGATGGAAGGGGCACGTCCCCGCGCGCTCTGATGAGCGTGATGGCATCCCGCGCGCTTGACCTTGCTTGCCCTTGGTTTTCACTTGCCGTTCGAGAGTAATTTGAAACAAGGTCAAGTATTATTAGTAGTATGCAGATACTTTTCTAACATGTCAAGAGTCTTTGGCTTCGAGCGAAGCGAGAAACCTCCAGCCTTTCTAGCATTTTTCAGCATTTGTAGCATTTAAAATGATACAAAGTCTAGTCTTTCAGACTGACTGTCACCTTTTTGTCTTAAGCCATTAATAAATTAAAAGAAAAGACTGTCGTAATTTAAGTTCGGTACTTCAACTTGCTGGGACAAGCGGATAGGAGGATTGTTAACATGGCACCCATCCTTGTGTGATTGTGCAGAGCAGCACCCAGTTATACCTTGTGCCCATCAACATGTACAATGGAAGATATGATATTAACTAATTTTATTGAACACAATGTGCACATGCTGGTTTGGGGTTACAGCTTTATAACTTATGTCACTTTGATTACCAGTCCTTAGCAAGATTGCTGATGCGTTGTGTTTGCTTGATACAGTTCATCAGGTGATACCTAGAGCAGCTCTCGCCGCAGTGACCGCAGACGCATCCTTCGTCTGGGTTGTGGAATCTGGTGGTTAGGCATATTCTCCCGTGGAACCCGTGGACGCCGAAGCGTGTGTAGACGTGGCGTGGTTGGTAGTTTGGGCCTTTCCATTCGTCGGTCCTCGTCACTTCTGTTTCATAGAAACCTTCAGGTGTCTGCTGGGCTTTCTGTCTCCTTTCTTCAAGGACGGTAGTCGATACAGCAGTGTCTGGCAGTCCAAAGGTTTGCATAATGTCTTCCAGGAAGAATGTTTCGTCTGCCATAATGTATGACATTCGGTTCTCTCTGAATGTTGAGATCTGTAGGATCCATTTCAAGTATCTGGCCTTAATCATTTCTATTCTTTTCATGTTTGCAGCAGTTAGTTTATGCCATATTAGTTGTATCCCGTATGTAGCTACCGGGGCAATTTTGAGCTTGAATAGTGCTATTGCAGTGCTTATTGACAGGTTCTGCGGTTTGGGGATCTCGTACATTGTTTTGATTGCTGCCGTTGCTTTTTCTGTTACGTGCAATATGAAGGTTGCGCATGTGTGACACCTAGGTACTAAAATGATGACACGATCTCCAGTTGTTCATTTCCATTACTGAAGACGTCGTTTGCTGCCAGTTTTCCTCCCCTTCTGACTGTCATTACCATTGTCTTGGCACTGTTGATGGTTAGCGAGTTTCTGTCGACCCAGGCTCTGAGATTATTGAATGCGGTCTGGGTTTCCGTGGGATCCCTGGATATCAGTGTCATGTCGTCTGCATACGTTATTAACTTGACCTCTCCGGATCCCAGTACATTTGTGATGTCTGTTGTCATCAGGTTGAATAGCAAAGGACTCATCGGGTATCCTTGCAGGACCTTTCTGGTCTGCGTTAGGGGTGGCGTGGTGGAGATTCCTTCGTAGATTTCCACTTGGTTTGCGTTAAGTATGACTTTTATCATCTCCTGTTCGTGTTGTACGTCCGGTAGTGTTTTCTCAAGTTTTTGTATGAGAATTTTCCTGTCAATACTATGGAAGGCGTTTGTGTAGTCGATGAAAATGGCGTACTATATTGGGTTGGTGAATTTTCTGTTTCGTCTAAGATTTCTTACTCTAGTGCTATCCCCCTGTATGAACTGGGGTCATCCTAGATTCCCCTATTGCTGCTGACGTTGCCCGCTTCTGCCCAAAGACATTTAACCCGTTGAGTGCATCGCCTGTTTATAAACGGTGAACAAGAACTTCTTTTTATATTTCTATTATGTATCTAGTTTATGTCCTCTATGGAACTTGGTCGGAGTGTATATATGCTTTTACTCTGTGACAATGTTAGTTGTAATTTGTTCATTGTGTTACGATGTAGATTCAGATGTGTGTGCATATTAAAGTGCTATAATATCCTTTATTCAAAACATAATAGCTATAATGTGCTTTATTCAAAACATAATAGTTGGCGACGAGGAATTGGGACTTGATTTTCTGGTACAGATACAGTATAGCCTACATCAATGAAGTACGGTATTTACGTCGTCTGTTTCAATAGCCACGTGAGTAAAATCAAGAATCAGGCAAATCGACGTGAAATGTACACAGAGTACTTGTAAACGATCCTAAGTAACTCATCGTATATTCAGCTACGTGTGCCTGCATGCCATATATTCAAAATAATATTATCGCAGTTCGAACTTTGAGGTTATGCAATGTTTTTTTTCTTCTCAAGCCCAGGACAATATTCGGTCATCGATCACTACCCAGTGTGTTTTAAATCTGTTATCTTGAAACATGTTATTATATTTGAACTGTGATTTTTAAAATTATTTCGAAGTTCCGTCAAGATGGACGCAAATCATTTTCAACAATTCCTGAACATTTTTACTGATTCTCAAGAGAAGTTACTTGAAAGGTATCAAGCTCACCAGCCCGTCACAACCCCACAAGCCACTAACATCACACCTTTTGAAAATTTTGATTCTGAAAAGGAAAAAATTGTGTCGTATTTAGAACGATTTGAAAATTACGCAAACTTCAACAATGCCACCGATCCAACAAAGAAAGCTCAACTCTTGTGTACATCAATAGGGGCAATTCATTATAACAATCTCTCTGCATTTTTAGGCCCTGATAAACCAATCAAGTATCTCGGTTATAATGACCTAGTAAAGCATTTCAAGCAAATACTGTCACCTCAAGTCTCAACCGTAGTTTCCCAACACTATTTTTTGAACGTCAATCAAAAAGAAAGTCAAAATAATGCAGGATTTGTTGCCACTCTTAGAAGCCACTTACTAGACTGTGACTTTTATATTCAGTGTACATGTGACGCCAGAATTTCAATCGCGGATGTTTTTCTTCGTGCACAATTTATACGTGGCTTGCGAGATAATTGGATCAGAGAGAAACTTCTCCAGTCTAATGACACGAAATTTGATGATCTCCTGAAGAAGGCTATAGCCTTGGAAGGATCGCGGTATGTGAGTAATCAGCTGTCAAAACAGCTCACTGCACCGTCAGACACTATAGAGGACACAAACAAAGTAACAAAAGCCACAAGTTCATATAATGACCGAAGTATGAATCAATATAGCAGTGATACTCAGTCACGTTTTGTTCAACAGCCTAACCCAGGCTCTCACTCACGTTCACAGTCCAGGGGCCGCCGTAGTTCTGTCAATTATAGAGCACTATGAATTGATGGATTATGCCTGAATTGTGGAAATTCAAACCACAGGTCAAGAGATTGTCGCACAAACAGAAACTCTCTTAAATGTAGGTCATGTAGGAAAGTGGGACATGTTGCAAAAGTTTGTATCACTACACTCCTTCAACAGTCAAATACACTCAACATTGCAACTGAGAACATAGATGACAACTTGCATGACCACCCTGAAACCAATTTCGGGATAGGACAACTGGAATGCATCGAAGATCTCTTTGAAGTAGGACAAGAATCAGATAAATATTTTATCACTGTTAAACTCAACAATAAATCACAAAGATTTGAAGTCGACACGGGAGCAAAATATTGACTCATCCCAGAGAACGAATGTTCAACCTTGGGTCTTGGTTTGCCATTGCAGCCAACAAATGTCTGTTTTCGATCATATTCTGATCATGTTATCAAACCCAGAGGAAAAATTGTTGTCATAGTATCATACAAAGGAACAGAAATTGTTGCAGATCTTTTTGTAGTTCCGCAAGGTCATGCCGCATTGCTTGGTCGTGTTTGGATCAGGGGCCTCGGCCTTGATCTGAAGGAAATTGACAAGGACACAAATCAATCACTTCACACTGAATCTGTCAACTCAGTGCAGTCAATTCAGGATATTTTACATCAGTATAGTACAATCTTTGAAGAAAAAATTGGATGCGTTCCCAATATTGAAGTAAAACTGCAACTCAGAGAGGGGGTGAAACCTGTCTTCAATCGTGAACGTGATGTCCCTTTTTCTCTTCGGGAACGCGTTGAAAAGGAACTCGCTTCTTTGGAATCAGAAGGAGTTATTTCTCCCACAGCTTTAAGTGATTGGGGATCGCCTCTTGTTGTTATCCCAAAACCGGATGGAGGAGTTAGGTTATGTGTTGACTACAAATGTGGAGTAAATTCAAGGTTGATTTCTGCAAACCATCCCATAAGACCAGTAAATGATGTTCTACATAGTCTTAGAAACTCAAAATTTTTCTGCAAGTTAGACTTATACAAGGCATATCTACATCTGAAGGTTGATGAAGAAGGTAGTATGATTCAAACTATATCCACTCACAAAGGAACCTTCAGGATGCACCGACTGAGTTTTGGCATCAAAACTGCCCCCTCAGAATTTAACAGGATATTATCACAGATCCTTCATGGTCTTCCAAACGCTGAAGCTTATTTTGACGACATCATAATACATGGTACAACGAAGGAGGAGTGCACCAAGAACTTAATAGCCTGTCTAGAACGGCTTTCCAAAAAAAATAATCTGCATTTGAACAAAAGCAAATGCTCATTTTTCAAGGAAAACATAGACTACCTAGGGCATATTGTATCATATAATGAGATCCGCAAGTCACCAGAGAAAGTTCAAGCTGTGTCACAAATGCCACGCCCTAAAAACAATGAAGAATTGAGACGCTTCCTTGGTATGGTGACTTATTTTGCAAAGTTCATTCCTAATTTTTCAACGAAGTCCCACCCATTACGGCAGTTATTGCGGAAAGGTGAACGGTTTTTCTGGTCTGCAGCCTGTGAAGCAGCTTTCTTGAATCTCAAGTCCGAGTTTTGTAGTGAACGTGTCCTTACCCCATTCAACCCATCACTGCCTATCATCTTGTCAACCGATGCCAGTCCTACTGGTGTTGGAGCAGTATTAAGTCATGAGATGGATGGCCAAGAAAGACCAATCGCCTATGCATCTCGTGCCCTAACACCAGCAGAATGTAATTACAGTCAGCTTGACCGGGAAGCGCTGGCAATAATTTTCGCCACAACACATTTCTACAACTATATTTTTGCAAGAAATTTCATTCTTGTGACAGACAATGAACCTCTGTCTCGTATTTTTCATCAGAACAAGGGCCTGCCACAAATGACATCCGCAAGGCTCCTAAGATATGCATCGTTTCTCTCCGGGTTTGACTACACGGTAAGAGTGAAAAAAGGGAAAGATAACGAAAATGTTGATTGCCTATCCCGAGCCCCTGTTGCATCTACCTCGCCAAACATTGAAACATCAATAAATGCAGAAGTTTCACAACACTGTGCTGAAACGATTCTTCAAGTGTCAAGTGAAGCCATTACGTACGAAACTATCCGTGATGAGACTATGTTAGACCCAGAACTCAGTGCCACCCTGCAACGTCTTCAAACTCAATCCTTGGATGAACCATATACAGTTGAAAATGGTATTCTATTCCGTCAAGACCGAATTGTGATCCCAAAGAAACTACAAAGCAACATTTTGGAAGAGTTACATTTAACACACCTCGGCATTGTGAAAACAAAACAGTTGGCAAGACGATATGTCTACTGGCCGCAATTAGACAAAGACATTGAGAAGCTTATCAAATCTTGTGAAGAGTGCGCGCAGACTCGTTCAAATCCACCAAAAGCTCCAATATACCCCTGGGATGAACCAGAAGAAAATTGGGAACGCATACACATTGACTATGCGGGGCCATTTGATAACCACCATTTCTTGATGTGTGTTGACGCGAAATCCAAGTGGGTCGAAGTACGAATGGTGAAAGACGCTCCATCCACTGCAACTATTATCAGACTGCTTGACAATATCTTTACCGTACATGGGTACCCGAATGTCCTTGTGTCAGATAATGCCACTATCTTCACGAGTGATGTATTCAGATCCTATTGCAAGGAGAGAGGGATTTTTCAGAAATATATTGCACCAGGGAACCCAGCAACCAATGGGCTAGCCGAGAGAAACATCCAAACTTTGAAGAGGCGACTTCGTGCTGCTGTAAATGACCCGGCACCATTATCGACTAAGTTACAGAACATCTTGTTTCAATACAGAGCAACGCCATTGGCATGTGGACAGTCTCCAGCTGAACTATATTTGAAACGTCGGCTACGCATCCCGTTGGATGCTCTACTTCCAAACCAAAAGAGCTTGACTACATCCAGTTTCTCACCCCCTGTTCGCTCTTTCAAAGTGGGACAGAGAGTGCAAGTCCGGATTCACCAGAAAAACCGTGATATTTGGCAGTTTGGTGTTATACAAACTAAACTCGGCCAGCGTCACTATGATGTGAAATTGGATTCGGGACGAATTTTAAAGCGGAATGTTGACCAGTTATTATCGAATCTCGTGCCAAAGAAAGATAAGCATGTCACTTTTGCTCCAACAAATCCTCCAGTGCGTGGTGTTCCAATCATACCAACACCAACCCAGTCAAGACTAGAAAATGAGGATATTCCTCCTGCAACCCACACTTCAGATGATACAAGGCAGACCATCCTGCAACCAGATGAACGCCCTGATCGAAACAGCCTTCCACCACCTGCTGATAATTATTTAAGAAGATCGGCCAGAGACAGGCGACCTCCTCAGTATCTGCAAGACTATGTGCCCAAATGAATATGAATAGTTCCTTTTATTTGTTTTTATATAAGTGGGGGAGACTATTATGTATCTAGTTTATGTCTTCTATGGAACTTGGTCGGAGTGATTATATGCTTTTACTCTGTGGCAATGTTAGTTGTAATTTGTTCATTGTGTTAAGATGTAGATTCAGATGTGTGTGCATATTAAAGTGCTATAATATCCTTTATTCAAAACATAATAGCTATAATGTGCTTTATTCAAAACATAATAATTTCCCATTCGCTTTCGATTGCCGAGTCAATCTCTGGCATGTTCTGCCAGATGATGCAAGCGTGGGGACACAAATTCTCTTTGCGCGAACATGTGTATATCCATAATTCGTATACGAAAAGCAGAAAATCTTGTTCTGAACCAAGACGAAACTTTTGAATCAAGTTTCCAGGAAGACCTGTGGCTAATGCCAGTACAATTAGGAGGCTCGCTAAACGATTCAAGGAAACAGGCTCCATAAATAATAAAAGAGTTGACCGACATTCTTTCATCAAAAGATGTCAGGTGTGTGTTACAAGAGAGGGAGGACATTTACAGCATCGCCTATGAGCTCTGTAAGTACACATTATTGAACATGTTTGGTAAAAGTGTGATAGTGGGCGCCGACCGCCGGCTGGACCGGGTGCGCGCGACCGCGATCTGCGCTAGTCACAGCCGGCTTAGCTTGCCGTGTTTACTGGCACGCAGACACATAATGACCCTGTACTTGTGACAAGAAAGAAAGAAAGAAAGAAAGAAAGAAAGAAAGAGTTCTTAATAGAGAGATTAAGGGCAAAACTGTCTGATGAGTCTGTTCATATATGATTGAGCATGTGATGCGAATAGATGAAGTTCCTGATGTTGCTCTGATTCTGGGTCCTCTGACATTGTGATCATCACTTGGCTGTGTGTGGAATCTGTCTGATAACCCGTACCATTGCGTTGGCTGTAGTAGTGTGACTATTTATAATTGAGACAAGGATTTGGATGGAGGCGGCTGTGGTGTAGCAAAGACCCCTCCGAGTATTTGACTGAATCAATGCGACCCGATGAATAAAGGTGCTTTCCCGCTAACGCAGTGCTCTCCAAGCCGAGTCACGGAAAGCAGACCAAGAATGCTCATGAGAGTGTCATCAGTTATCACAGAGCACGGTCCAAGTAATAAGGAGACGTCCTGACGTCCAGAGAGTGAAGCCAGCGGGTATACCCACTAAGATTGTAATGGCTTCTTTTGCCCTCACTTTGAGCGACAATATAACGTTTTGGCTGCCCCTACTGTTGGGTGAGAAATGTAACTGTTTACCTTTGCCTAAGCTATGTTGTTTTAATGGGCGCCAAGACCTCAATGCAATGTTGAAATCTAAATTTGTATTTAACAACGTCTAGCTCTGGCAGAACACCTTCAAGACTCTATTCACTCAGATCGTGGTATGATTTGATCATTAACCCAACAAACAATTGTATCAGGAGAAGGAATTGGTCTATATCTAATGCTACCTACTGAAAGCAAAGATTGCATTGTAAAAGAAATGAATTTATTATATAAAACAAGTATAGCAAAATTAATAATAATAATAAGTTTAAAATTTAAATTGGAGCGTTGTGATTTGAATATTACCGATAGAAAATTACGTGAAAACGGAGTCTGATAAATTGATTTTACTCTTATTTCCAAGCTATGAAGTTACTGAAATATGAAATATAAAACAAAGAAAATGAGAGATTGCGTATTTCTGCGTCATGTGCGCTTACCATTGGAAATTGCCAAAGCATCTCCCTCGTTCTTGATGATGCTGTGTGCTTCCCACAGTCTCCTGGACGTCGTCATCTCCGTCGAAATTTGATGATATCCTGGTAGATTATATAATTCTATGGTCCGTACCTCGGACCCAAACTCGCGTAAAACCGCACTGGTTACGTTTTACAAAAGTTCGTTGCTAACTCCACTGAACATCGGAGCGACACGCACTTGCGACCGTACACCGCAAGTTCTACACAGATAGTCCCGAACTCCACTGAACATCGGAGCGACACGCACTTGCACCCATACTCCTCAAGTATTTCACAGATAGTCCACGTTTCACGGCGCGTCGAACGATATATCCACACGCCGGCTCCCCTACCATGGTACCGACATCTAGCTTACGTCGTCCTCCTTGATTGGCTGCACCCTCCGCGCTAGATCCCCACTCCTTCCTCATTACACTCCGCGGGAGGGAGAAGTCGATTTCCGTTTCAACAATTCGCCTTTTCTAGACCTTGCGACCCAGCCTTGCGCAATACTTCTCGACAGGAATCAGCTTGTACTTGAAATCCCAGTGAGTCATGTCTCTCAAATACCCTAACTGACAAAACTCCGTAAAATTCCGTAATCAGATAATTTTCTATGATATCGTCGTTCGTAATAATTTGCTGGATAGCGTTTTCTAAGACATAGAAAACCTATCTGAATGCTAATAATTTTTATAAAATGCTCCGAAAATACCTTAATAATAATTATAATAAATTAATAATAATAATAAATTAACATGAAAAATTCTCTTGGCTGAACAATTTGCCGCGTAAATAAATATAGAATGGCTTCCTACTGACTTATGCCAGTTGCATAAAACCCCTCGAAAAACACGTTACATATTCGCCTCGGATCATCGGATGATTTACCGTGACGACGGTCCATTATCCGATTATCCCAGACACGTTAATAAACCCCATCCAAAATACATATTACATAAATGAAATCACCCTAAATTACAGATATATTCACTCATATTTTTTCTTCACGCACTTTGCGTCAAAGTTTGTTGTCACTATGGATCGCACTTTGCAACCAGTTCAATGTTTTACATAGGGAATAGTGTTCCACGGATATTTCCGCCTCTCAAATTTCTCTATGTTGGAGAAATAGACATAATTAATGTGTGAGCACTATGTATTTATGATGTCATATCACACGCATTGAAGGTGTTCTGATATATTTATATCACCATAGAACTTCCTAATTTCACTGGAGGTCCCCTCCTTATGGTGACATTTAATTCCACTTATCACTCAGCACACGATCACACTATTGTGGCAGCGCCTCGTGACCATAATACTTAATCTCTCTTTAAAGATGATTAAATTAATATTGACTTCTGAAAAAAAAAAAACAGTAAATGTGTATTACATATAACACCAAATATTTCTGTGCCGTAATCGCCCTGTCTTGTTAAGTTCCCGTTAACCATATTCTACTTAATACTAGTTCTCAACACAGACCATTTCTCCTCACACAAATAATACCATTGTACAAATTATCTTAAATTACACACTTACAAATCTAACATGGCGAGGCCGTAAACAGAAATCACGTGTGCTGATATGTATGAGTTTCATGAAGGACTGTCTCGCATTCTGATGGCCCATCTTTTATCTCGTGGACGCCTTAAGCTAACAAGCCCTATTCAAGCGCTCCCCCATCTCTTGGAGATAAATGGGAACCCATCAGCGCTGCCAAAATGGCCTTGGTGCATCGAGACAATTTAGTGCTCAACAGCATCCGACAATCCCGTCATATTTCCCTGTACCTTAAAAACTCTCATTTACTTACATACTACCCCCCTGTGTGACTTCCGATACGCCTGCCTTAAGACCAGATCCTCCACGCACCAGATACTACACTTACTCATTTGATAGGCTGGCTCGCCAGCTAAACACACTCACTTTATGACACATACTTTCGGAGACTATGTATATTATACGTCCCGTATAATCTGTTTCCCTCACTATTCTCCAGCACATATGCTGTTTTGCCAATACGTTTGGAAACTATAAATGGGCCCTCGTAGAGATAAAAGAACTTGGACATGACTTTCTCTAGCTTATTTGACTGTTTCGGCACTCTAAGTAAGACTCTGTCTCCCGGCTCGAATAGGTCAAATTTAGTTTCTTTTTGTTGGCGAATTCTCTTTTGTGCTGATTTAGATAAATTCTGTTTCGCCAACTGGACAATGTAATCCATCCCCGGTTGCTTACCCTCATTTAATCCCAACACCCTCGCTAGTTCATTTTGTGGTCTTTTTCCGAAGTGAACTTCGTATGGCGTCAATTTCGTGCTCTCATGCTGGACAGAATTCAGCCAAGTCTCGACCTTGGGAAGATGTCCAACCCAGGCCGCATGCTTGTCATGCACTAGAGTCCGAAAAAGACGAGCCACTTCCCTTAATGGACGCTCTGCAGAATTACCCTGAGGGTACCTTACAGAGGAATGAACGTGTGTTATACCAGCTTCCTGCATACTGGTTCTCCATTTCTTTGCAGTAAACTGTGGTCCACTGTCAGATAGTATCCTGAGAGGAATGCCAAACTCAGGTACATACTTATTAATGATCAGACGGCTACACGCTAGTCCCGTGGCTTTCCTTAGCGGATATAGCTTGACATACTTACTAAAAGCGTCAATAACTATAAAAATGTACTCGTAGCCGTACTGTCCTTTAACGATCGGGCCAAATAAATCCACACACAGTAGTTCGCCGGGACTACTGGTGAGAACTGCAGATCTCTCCCCCACTAAATATTTAACTGGATATTTACTCCTTTGACAGGTGTCACACTTAGCTAAAATCCTCCTAACGCCCCTTCCCATTTTACTCCAAATGAAGTCACGACCAATTTCATAGAAGACCTTGGCAGCACCAAAGTGTCCTAATTCCCTATGAATGAACCAAATTAGCTCCTCCCGCAAAGTGGCAGGAACACATATTGCCCACCGATTATTCCTACATTTCCTTGCAAGAAGCCCATCCTGCATCTTGTACGTGAACCGTCCTACTTTCACATACTCTTCTTCACCTATTTCCAACCTAGCCAGTGGCTCCTTTAACTTAACGTCATCACGTTGCTCCACTAGCATATTTCTCAGTGTCTGTAACGATGCCCTGTTGCTACTGTCCACACATGCACATATTAAAATACCGTCCTCTGCTTTAACCACAGGATAATCCCTACATAAATTAGTGTCCCTCGATAGCATGTCTGCAAGAATGTTATCTTTACCTTTAATATATTTTACTGTGAATTCGTATTCCTGCAGAGCAAGAATCCACCTACTAACTCTGTTAGAACTGAGTTTACAAGTCCTCATATACAGTAATGCATGGTGATCTGTGTGGATCTCAAATTTCCCCCCTACTAAATACATTCTAAATTTCCCTAAACTGAAAACAATACCTAAAAGCTCTAACTCAGTAATCGTGTATCTTTTCTCTGCTGCAGTCAGTCCTCGCGAGGCTAAAGATACAATGCACAGATTACCCTCATCATCTTTCTGACATAATACTCCAGCAATGCCTATATGTGAAGCATCTGTCATAACCACATATTCCTTATCTTTTAACGGATATTTCAGCACTACAGCTTTCTCAAAACCTTCCTTCAGCGCTCTAAAAGCCTGTTCATGCTTGGACTCCCATCTCCACCGAGTCCCACTTTTAAGCAATTCCCTGAATGGTTCTACCAACCCTGAGTATTTAAGAACGAACCTCCTGAAAAAGTTGCAAATTCCCAGGTAAGTTTTTAATTTTTTAACATTCTGTGGCACCTCTGCGTTAAGTATCTTATTAACCCTACTTTCTTCTGGTGTTACACCTCTACTCGACACTCTATGACCTAAAAATGTCACTTCTGACTGACAGAATGACGACTTAGACAGCTTCAAAGTGAACCCTGCCTGATCTAACTTCTGAAAAACTATATTTAAATGATGTAGATGCTCCTCAAAACTGCGTGAACTAATTACCATATCATCTATGTAAATGGTTACAAACTCTCCTGTGTCATCCCCTAATGCGATGTTTAAAGCCCTAATTAAAGCAGCTGAACTACTCTTTAACCCATAAGGTGTTCTACAAAATTGATAAAGGTTATATTTATGACTAAAAGCTGTAAATGGTCTATCTTCGTACATAAGTGGCACTTGCCAAAAACTGGAACTCAAATCTACACAAGTGAAATACTTCTTCCCCTCAAATGTTTGCATTAATTCCTCTATTGACATAGATTTCAGCTGATCTGAACTAATTCTACTGTTAACCAAACGAGCGTCTAAACAAATACGAACAGTGCCGTCGGTCTTGGGTACCGTGATCAAAGAATTAACATATGGACTGTTCGAGTGCTCAATAATCCCATCTTCAAGCATCTGGTTAATTTGTGCCTCAACTGCACTCTGATAAGCGAAAGGTACAGGATATCTATGTCCTGTGAATACTGACCTATCAATAACGTTCAATGAATGTGTATAGCAATTGGCCATACCAATGCGATCCTCAAAAACTCTCCTATTACACCATAACACATCATAGAGCCGAACACATTGTTCCACCTCTATATTACCCTGAAATGCAGCCTCACGTAACGAGTCCTCTAGACTTCCGTTCGTAATCACACTGCCCACAAAACATGGAGAACCCCGCTCTACGGCTGGCGATATCTCATTTAAAGTACAAATCACACCTACAATACTACTCCTCTGAATATGGTCATTGAACGCTACTTCTACTTCAGAATCTCCCCATTTAAATTTCAAACTCCCTACATCATAACATAAGTTACCAGACACTCTACTTAGCCACTCTGAACCCAAGATAACACCGAATACTAAATTTGGAATTACAAGGCAAATCTGCTTCTCTACATGATTATTAATTTTAATGTCTACTAAAACTTGCTTAGAAATTACTTTAGACCTCTTCCCAACAGCTGTGATAACAAAAGTGCTTTTAATTGGCATCTCCTCAAAATTTACTCCAGTTCCTTTCATTTTATCATAAAATGCACTACTTATGCAACTCTTCATACAACCACTATCAATTAAAACATCTGTGTACGCCTCGGACACATTAAATTTAACTATGGGGCTCTTACTAACCACTTCCTGAATAATACCTTCATCATTTAGTTCATGTAATAATTCATTTCTCACATTTAGGTCATAGGGTTCCTGTATAATTGTATGGACAGGGCATGCTACAGACTGAGATTCTGACCTTACTTCGCAGCCTGGTTCGCGTTTAAAGAACCGCTACAGCTGGCCGTAGTACTACTAACTACTAAACTGGTCTGGTTGTTCTGGGCTGTGTTGTCATTGTTTGGCTGTATATTACTACCACTAGGCTGTCCTCTTCCTTGACCCCTATTCTGGTTGTAATTATTGTCATTATAATTTCTCCCTTGATTTCCCCTGAAATCATTGTTTCTCCCTTGATTTCCCCTGTAATCATTGTTCCTCCCTTGATACTGATTACCATAGCCATTTCCTCTGTTCTGATATAGCTGATTATTATTATTTCTATTTTGAGCGTTGGCCCCTTCGCCACCGTTCCCTTGAACTTCCTGATGCCTGGCTTCATTAGGTCTATTATTATTATTACCCTGGTTCCTATTGAAATTGTCCTCATAACCCCCTTTCCCTAGTGCATCAAATGTGCTTAACAAATTTTCTACTTGTGATATAGTCTTTACATTCTGGATACAAGCAGCCTCCTTGATCCTATAGGGAAAGTGCCTAAGTAGCAACCTTACCACATCACTTTCCTCCTTCAAGCCATCGAGATATTTACACACTAATACCTGCCCTAAAAAGTATTCGGTCATGGTGGAGCTTCCTTTAGGGTTATATTTACCACACACTACTCCCTCACGATGCTGCGACTGAATAACCTCATTCCAGAACTTTTCACAGAATTTCATTTTAAAATCATTGATATCAGTAAACTTGTCTCTGTAGACAGCAAACCAATTCCTCGTTTCCCCCACAAACACTTGTTCTAAAATTTCAACTACCTGGCACCACTCAATACTACCATTTTCCAACCTCTCCCCGAATTTATTTTCTATAGTGTTCATGAACTCCATTGGGCACCCCTGTCGATTGCTGAACTTACCCAGTTCTACCTCCCTGTATGTGCTATTCACAAAAACTGGCCTATTCTGACTATTTTCTTGCCTGATCCTAGCTTTTAATTTTAATTCTAATTCTGCGATTTTCTCCTCAGCCTTCCTCTCAATACTGTTTACTGTTAATTTAATGTTTCCTTCTGATTCTTCTACTTTATCATATAGCTTTGCTTGTTTCTCTTCAATCTTGCTAATGCTCTCTCTATTACTCTCTCTTAAATCATTTACTTCTGCAACTATTTGCGAGTGGACTTTCTCAATTCTACCCCCCAGCTGTTCCTTAACCTCTTTAGTAGCTACCTGAATTTTGTCAATTTCTCCCCCCAATTGCTTTTTGACCTGCTGTGTTTCCAGTTGCACTAGTTCTTTTAAATTTTCAGCCTGTGTACTGATTCTAATTTCCAACTCCTCCTGTACTTTTCCTAATTTTCTGTCTACATCTGCAATAATCTCTTTAGCCTTTTCTTCCATCACCCCCCTGATCTCGCCTCTAATCAGTTCGAATTTGTCACTCATTTCCCTACTGTTTTGTTCTAATTTAGCATTTAAAGTTTCATTACTCTCTCTATTTTCCCTACTGTTTTGTTCTAATTTTGCATTATTCTGTTCTAATTTTGCATTATTCTGTTCTAATTTTGCATTTAAAGCTTCTGTACTTTCTTTATTTTCCCTACTGTTTTGTTCTAATTTTGCATTATTCTGTTCTAATTTTGCATTTAAAGCATCTGTACTTTCTTTATTTTCCCTACTGTTTTGTTCTAATTTTGCATTATTCTGTTCTAATTTTGCATTTAAAGCATCACTACTAACTTTGTTCTGATACATGAACTCGAGAAGTAAAGTTTTTAATTCTGGTTGGCCGCCTACACTCCCTGTTTCAGTATCGGGATTTACCTCCGCTACCCCGGTACTACCATCACTCGACATACTGCTCGTATCATCATTCTCCAGTTGATGACCACTACGTAACCTCATCTGTCTTTCTTTCTCATCCCCCATAATGATATACACTGATAAAGACAAATAACCCCCAAAATACAGGCACAGAAATATATACCCTTCTCCTTCCACAAATGTTATTAGGTTTTCAGCCCCAAGTTGTCGGCGACAAATGTAATGGCTTCTTTTGCCCTCACTTTGAGCGACAATATAACGTTTTGGCTGCCCCTACTGTTGGGTGAGAAATGTAACTGTTTACCTTTGCCTAAGCTATGTTGTTTTAATGGGCGCCAAGACCTCAATGCAATGTTGAAAAATCTAAATTTGTATTTAACAACGTCTAGCTCTGGCAGAACACCTTCAAGACTCTATTCACTCAGATCGTGGTATGATTTGATCATTAACCCAACAAACAATTGTATCAGGAGAAGGAATTGGTCTATATCTAATGCTACCTACTGAAAGCAAAGATTGCATTGTAAAAGAAATGAATTTATTATATAAAACAAGTATAGCAAAATTAATAATAATAATAAGTTTAAAATTTAAATTGGAGCGTTGTGATTTGAATATTACCGATAGAAAATTACGTGAAAACGGAGTCTGATAAATTGATTTTACTCTTATTTCCAAGCTATGAAGTTACTGAAATATGAAATATAAAACAAAGAAAATGAGAGATTGCGTATTTCTGCGTCATGTGCGCTTACCATTGGAAATTGCCAAAGCATCTCCCTCGTTCTTGATGATGCTGTGTGCTTCCCACAGTCTCCTGGACGTCGTCATCTCCGTCGAAATTTGATGATATCCTGGTAGATTATATAATTCTATGGTCCGTACCTCGGACCCAAACTCGCGTAAAACCGCACTGGTTACGTTTTACAAAAGTTCGTTGCTAACTCCACTGAACATCGGAGCGACACGCACTTGCGACCGTACACCGCAAGTTCTACACAGATAGTCCCGAACTCCACTGAACATCGGAGCGACACGCACTTGCACCCATACTCCTCAAGTATTTCACAGATAGTCCACGTTTCACGGCGCGTCGAACGATATATCCACACGCCGGCTCCCCTACCATGGTACCGACATCTAGCTTACGTCGTCCTCCTTGATTGGCTGCACCCTCCGCGCTAGATCCCCACTCCTTCCTCATTACACTCCGCGGGAGGGAGAAGTCGATTTCCGTTTCAACAATTCGCCTTTTCTAGACCTTGCGACCCAGCCTTGCGCAATACTTCTCGACAGGAATCAGCTTGTACTTGAAATCCCAGTGAGTCATGTCTCTCAAATACCCTAACTGACAAAACTCCGTAAAATTCCGTAATCAGATAATTTTCTATGATATCGTCGTTCGTAATAATTTGCTGGATAGCGTTTTCTAAGACATAGAAAACCTATCTGAATGCTAATAATTTTTATAAAATGCTCCGAAAATACCTTAATAATAATTATAATAAATTAATAATAATAATAAATTAACATGAAAAATTCTCTTGGCTGAACAATTTGCCGCGTAAATAAATATAGAATGGCTTCCTACTGACTTATGCCAGTTGCATAAAACCCCTCGAAAAACACGTTACAAGATGTTCAACACCAAGTGTTAGGAACAGAACTGTTATCCGACCAAAATATGCCTACTTCTGGTGCACAAAACATTGTATTAACTCATGATGTATTAATCCTATTTAATTAGCCTATTTTCATTTATGAAAAAAATAGGCTTATGAGATCACCTTTTGTCCGTGTGTGTGTGTGTGCGCGTGTGTGTGTGTCCCCCTAATAAAATCTAAATGGCTGGAGCGAGAAACATGGTACAGAAAGTTTTTGTACACATTGTAATGCACTGCCATTTGATTTACTTAAATTGTTTACATAACCTCAAGATAGCGGCTGTGCGAAATATTTCATCGTTATTCTATATCTCCAAAACAATTACCGATATCACCCTGATATTTTGTATGGTGATAAAGGGCACTACTACAAGTTCATGTATGTAACTTTCAATAACCCGTAAAGTACAATACGAACATGGCGGCCAACGGAGGTTGAAACATTTTAATAGACGTTTCTCGCCATTTAATCATCTGAGCGCAGTGAAATATGTATGGTACAGTAAATGTTTATACACATTGTAATGCACTGGCATCTAATTTAGTTCAATTGTTTTTTATAACCTCAAGATGGCGGCTGTGCGAAATTTTAAAATTAAGTTTCTATTTCTTGTGTATTAATCATTCGATCGAAGTGGACGTTTGAATAATGAACCTACGCACTACTCGTCATCTAATAGTACATAAATCTACGGCCTTCATATATTAAAGTCCAACATGGCGACCATCCGAAATATTTAGACGGTTCTCAATATCTATTATTCTATTACAGCAATCAAACAGAAGTTTTCTAAGTAGAGGCTATGAACATAAGTTCACCTATGGGCCTTTCAATAACCAGGTGAGCACAAATCGAACATGGCGGCTACGTGAAATATAAATATTTAAATGGACGTTTTTCGTGATTTAACCATTGTGTGCAGTGAAACTTGGTACGGTAAATGCTTATACAAATTTTAATCCACTGGCATCTAATTTATTTCAATTGTTTTCATGACCACAAGATGGCAGCTGTGCGAAAATTTAAAATCTCGTTTTCATTTCTTTTGTCCTAATCCAGGGGTCTCCAAACTACGGCCCGGGGGCCACATCCAGCCCGCGGACAGATTTTGTCCGGCCCGCGGAGAGCTAGCATACTTGAAAACTCCTTTTAGAGAACATATTTTTTATAGCAAATTAAATTTAGTTTACTGAAGTATTCTAATTTTATGTTGAATAATTATTAATATGACATCTACATTGATATGGTCATGGGCTAACTACTCATAACATTGTTGTAGGCTTATTGTTATTGTTTTTGTGATAAGTTGGATAAAGAAACACAGAATTGTAATGAGTAAAGACATGTATAACATGCAGACATATGAAATACTAATGAGATTTATGTAATTGAGATTTTCCACTGACAATAGTTTGTAGTTGTGGACTAATTTTACTTGTACCAATTATTAAAAGAAATTTAAGATGCTCATCAGTTAATTTAGATCTGTAAACATTTTTTGTGTACTTCATTTTGGAGAAGGTCTTCTCACACAAATAAGTAGTACCAAAAACAGAAAACAGCCCACGAGCAAATTTATGCAAATTATCAAATTGTGTCAGTGGAAGACTCTTATAAAATTCCAACAAAGATGAGTTTTGATATTTGTTCTTATATCACTGCACTGTAGTTCAATCATTTCCATTTGAAGTTCCGGGGCTAGGGTTTCAATGTCAGTATCAAAAGGATCCTGAAAAATCTTAATTTGATTCGCAAAGGCATCGAAGTCCGAGAAACGAGTACCAAAATTTATTTTCAAAGCACTCAAAGTTTCGATTGCAAAATCGATAGGAAACTCAGTCTCAGTGGTGTGGCTGAATATTTCACATGTTTTAAAATGTGAAAAACATTTACTTCGTAGTTGTGATTGAAACAGTATCAATTTCTTCCGGAATGATTTGATATTAGTGTATAAATCAGGAAGATGCTGGTTTTCTCCTTGCAATCTCAAATTCAGTTCGTTCACATGTTTTGTCAAATCAACATAGAATGCTAACTTCCACAGCCATGCGTTGTTTTGTAATTCAGTAAGAGGGCGATGCTTTTCATTCAAAAAAAATTCGATCACTGCTCGAAGTTCAAAAAAGCGCTGAAGGACTTTCCCACAACTAAGCCAACGTACGGCAGTATGATAAGGTAAGTCATTTTCTCCAATCTCTTCAATAAATTGTCGGAATTGTCGGCGATTCAGCCCAAAAGATCTCATAAAATTAACAGTTGATATGACTGGTTTCAGATCTTCAGACATATCCAAACATTTTCCGCACAAAGACTGTTGATGAATGATAAAATGTAAGACTAATGGTTTTGAACCACCGTCATTTTCTACAGCCTTTGACACAAGAGCGACCACTCCTTTATCTTTCCCACTCATGTTTTTGCCTCCATCAGTTGTAATACATTTCAAGTTTTTCCATCGAAGGTTCTTTTGATTAATGGCCATTTCAACTCCTTTAAAAATATCTGTACCAGTAGTTGTGCCATGAATACTATACATATCAAGAAGTACATATCAAGCTATGCACTTCATAGCTTTTATCTACTCCTCGAATATAAATCAACACCTGAGCAGTATCTGACACATCCGTTGACTCATCCAAGGCCAAAGAAAACCACTCAACATCTCCATTTTTGTCGAACAGTTGAGAGGATATATTTTCAGCGATGTTTTCTACCCTTCGAGCCACAGTGTTTGCTGACATACTGACAGTTTTTAATAAATTTACCTTTTCAGGGCACATTTCTTCGGCTGCTGCAATTATGCATTCTTTGATCATTTCTCCATCGGTGAATGGTTTTCCACGTTTTGCAATTTCAAGAGCCACACGAAAGCTGGCACGAGTTGCAGCCTCTTGTTCGGTATTGAGTTTTGTAAATGAAGATTGCTGCGATTTCAATCCGCGCTTCATAGCTTCGAATTTTTCTGTCCGCAAACTTCCTGTATATTTTGAGTAATTTTGAAAATGTTTTGTTTCATAATGACGTTTAATGTTATATTCCTTGAGAACGGCTATGCTTTCATTGCAAATCAAACATAGCGCCTTGTTACTGGACTCAATTACGAAATACTGAATGTTCCACTCATCTTTGAATTTTCTGCATTCACTATCAATTTTTCGCTTCTTTTCCATACTACTAAATCACACATAAAAGCAACAATTCAAATCAAAATACTGTTACAAAGATGTCTTAAACATAAACACGCACAAACACGTTTTAAGGAGGTACGCACTATTTTATTTCACAACAGTGTCATAGGAACTGACTTGTGGTTGCGCAACTAGCCTTCTTATATATTCCAATTACTGCCATCTAGAAGTGAGTGGAAGACACCAGAACTCTCTCGAACCAACGAGATTACTCTGTACGTGCTATTAGCGCCATCTGTTAGCGATAGAAGGTACTACCTATTTCCGTTTGTGTCCACCAGATGTCGTGTCACGTTACTCCTCATGGCTCGTACTCTACGACTAATCTAGAAATTACAGATAATGACAGGAAAATTAATAATATGCAGTGTTGCCGTTTTGCGGACTTTAGTCCGATTTGCAGCCTTTTTTCAACGTTGCGTACTTTTTCGGACTTTTTTTTTCATCAGTGGACTATTTCACTTTTTACCACCGGCAACAATGATAATATGGTTTTGGCCCTCGGAACTTACTGGAGTAATCAGTATGGCCCTAAGGCTGGAAAGTTTGGAGACCCCTGTCCTAATCATACGATTGCATTTTGAATACTACACCTGCACAATAATCCTCATGTAATAGTACATAGTCTAAGACCTACATATAGACTATAAAAATCCAACATGGTGGCAATCCGAAATATTTAGACTGTTATCAATATCTACGAATCTATTACAGCAATCAAACTGAGCTGGGTTCCACTTTATCGTCACTGGATTTGATAGGCTGTATAGTTCTTCACAGAACTATTGTTTTTAAATCCGTTTAGCCTAATCAAGCTGAATTACTGGAAATGCATAGGCTATACATTGTGAATCCGCTTGATGTTCTTATTAGTTAATGTCCAGTATTTCGCAGTAGGCTATGCATATACAGTATGACGGAATATTTATAGAAAAAATTCATCCTTATGTATGTAAATGACCGCTCATATTGGTTAATTAGTCTATCGTACACGGAAATGCTTCAAATTAATGACTATATACTTAAACTAAGCATTCAATAACCCAAGCATTGATATTGAAGTTAGAGGTACGAGTAGCTTGAGCCTGTATGAGGGCCTGGTCACAACTTGCTAGAGAGCTAGCTGGGTTCCACTTCATCGCCACTGAATTTGCAATACCGCGTATCTGACAATGTTCTTCTCTACCATTGGTGACGCCTCCCAGCTGTATGGTGATGTGCCGTCCAACAGGACAATTCACGTATGGGTCACTTTTCCGTGTACATGCATAAAGACACATGTGCTTTAAATTCATTGTAGTGTAGAATAGTGTATTTCCGTTCAGTTATGCACTGCTACAGTAGCCTACAGTGTATTGAAGGTTCATTTTCCTTCAGGCTGCCGGCTCCGTGGTGTTGGGATAGCGCGCCTGCCTCTCACCCGGAGGTCACGGGTTCGATTTCCGGCTCCGTCAGTGATTTTAGAAACTGACGTGAGGGCTGGAACGGGGTGCACTCAGCCTCGTAAGGACAATTGAGCAGCTGTCTGATGGTGAGGCAGCGCCCTGATCACGAAAACCAAGATTAACGGCCGGGGGGAGTCGATTCACTGATCACGCGTCATCCCAATATCTGCAGGCGAAATGGCTGGGCATCGGTCGCTTGGTAGGCCTAGGCCCTTCACGGGCTGTACTGCCATGGGTTATTTTTATTATACTAGCAACCCGCCCCAGCTTCGCCCGGGAATAGTTATGAATGCATTACGTGATAAGTGCTTTTTTTCGATTAATTATATTACCATGGAGATGCATGTGCAACGAATTCTTGTCAGACGTAATTTAAGAATGGCGATGTGCATGAAACACAAATCCTCCTTACGTCCAATCTAAAAATACTTATAGTGGGCGATGAATTGAAGATAGAGATATGCTCTCGCTGACGTTTTGGCAGATCTTTTCATGTTGAAAAATTCATACACTAATAGTATATTGATATTTTTAACGGTTTGCCCAGCGAAAACTTAATAAATGCACGGACGCCACGTTTTCTTTCAACTTTTTCACTGAAATCGATACTGCTCGGCTTCCTTTGGTCACAAATAAATAATTTTCTATAGGAACTTTCCTCGAGATATCCTTTAGAGAATGGTGAAATCCGCATCAAAATCCGTCCAGTGGTTCTTGAGATTACCCGTGACATTCAAGAATCGGGGACTTTGTTTTATACCGGTACTAAGTAGAGATATTCCTTGAGGCTGCTACACAGGAAAACAACCTGTTGTTATGTTGGACGGCACATCCATATACGGCTGGAGGCGTGACCAATCATAAGGGAGATAACAGAAAAGAAGCGACGTTATACGCCTTGGCACAGTCCTGCAGGCTATTTGAGTAGACAAACAAGTGACGAGCACGTTCCGATAATCAGTAGTTGATTATAAGTGATAACTTTTCAACAATATGTATTTATTTATGTGTGTTGTTGTTGTTGTTTTTGTTTGAGTCTTCAGTCTTTTGACTGGTTTGATGCAGCTCTCCATGCCTACCTGTCCTAGGCTAATCGTTTCATCTCTACATAGCTACCACACCCTACATCCGAGGCAATCTGTTTAACATATTCTAACCTTGGTCTACCCCTACAGTTCTTGTCCTCGACCCTTCCTTCCATAACTAAGCTTGCTATTCCTGGTTGTCTTAGTATGTGTCCTACCAACCTATCTCTTCTCTTCATTAGCACTCGCCAGAAACATCTCTCCTCTCCCACTAGTCTTAATACCTCTTTGTTTGTAAACCTATCTACCCATCTGATCTTCATCATTCTCCTGTAACACCACATTTCAAATGCTTCAATTCTCCTCTTTTCTGCTGCACCAATAGTCCAAGTTTCACTTCCATAGAGCGCCACGCTCTAGACAAAGGCTTTCAAAAATGACTTCCTAACACCTAAATCTATATTCGATGTCAACAGGTTCCTTTTCTGTAGAAATGCTTTCCTTGCCTGTGCCAACCTACTTTTTATATCCTCTTTGCTTCGTCCATCACTGGTTATTCTGCTTCCTAAGTAACAGAAGTCTCCTACTTGCTTCAGCTTTTCACCTGCCAATTTGATCTCCATAGAGTTTTCTGATTTATTTCGGCTGCATTCCAGTATTTTTGTTTTACATTTATTAATTTTCATCATGAATCCTTTCCGTAAGACGGAGTCCATACCATTCAAAAACTCATTCAAATCCTCAGGCGTGTCGGCCAAGATTACGATGTCATCAGCAAATCTCAGAGTTGAAATTAATTCTCCTTGAATCTTCACTCCCACTTTAAATTTTTCTCTAATTTGCTTCATTGCTTGTTCAATGTAAAGATTGAAAAGTATGGGTGATAAATTGCAGCCTTGCCTTACACCTTTCTGAATATCAGCTTGGTGATTAAGTTTCCAAAATATGTTCTTAAATTTGTATCATTGTCTTCCAGTTGCTCGAAATATAGTTGAACTGTCTTGCTGCTTGAATAATCCATAATCCTGTCTACATCACAAAATAATGTTCTCGCTTAACAGGCCGGGGCTTGTCTATGTTTCCGAATGCTACAATACATACTGCAAATGCGCGATATGAAATCATTTATGCACTGTTTTCGAATTTCATTCTAAAGAGCAGAAGAAAAAGTCACTTCAAAAACTTTCATAGCACTCTGTCAATACTCACACGTTTCGCAGACCACTGTAATTTCAAGTCAAATTTCATGCCAAGGTAAGGACTATTGGAGGCGTAATGAGACTGTTGACTCCAGCCCCCCACCCTGCTAAACTTAATGACCGCGGAATTCCTGTCACGAAATACTACTAAAATACAGAGACAAGGGTGCATTCATGACATAGAGAAACAAAGTACTGGAATTGCCGAGGGTCGAAAATGTGGGCAGTACAATATACTAAGGACTTCAACATACCACCATAATATTGTATAGGAAATATGTCATTATGAATAAATACACCAGAATATGTATTTGTTGATAAAAATGGCAAAAATATGCAAATATATAGAACATATTTAGTTAAATTATAGTACACTATGCAACAAGCCTATAATGGCAATAATTAAGACACGAGTATGTTTATAAAACGAGCGTAGCGAGTTTTATAATATCCATTGTGTTGTTTGAGTCTTCAGTCTTTTGACTGGTTTGATGCAGCTCTCCATGCCTCCCTGTCCTGAGCTAATCGTTTCATCTCTACATAGCTACCACACCCTACATCCGAGGCAATCTGTTTAACATATTCTAACCTTGGTCTACCCCTACCATTCTTGTCCTCGACCCTTCCTTCCATAACTAAGCTTGCTATTCCTGGGTGTCTTAGTATGTGTCCTACCAACCTATCTCTTCTCTTCATTAGCAGTTGCCAGAAACATCTCTCCTCTCCCACTCGTCTTAATACCTCATCGTTTGTAACCCTACCCATCTGATCTTCATGATTCTCCTGTAACACCACAATTCAAACGCTTCAATTCTCCTCTTTTCTGCTGCACCAATAGTCCAAGTTTCACTTCCATAGAGCGGCACGCACCAGGCAAAGGCCATACGAGTGTCTTAGTTACCATTATAGGCGAAATGCATACGACTGTTTATGTTCGACGATAATTATAACTTTATTATATATTTTAACATAAATACTCATAAATATCTGTGGGATTCAGTTACTTCAGTTAGTGAACAGGGCGCGCTG
This sequence comes from Meconema thalassinum, assembly GCA_946902985.2. NCBI lineage: Eukaryota > Metazoa > Arthropoda > Insecta > Orthoptera > Tettigoniidae > Meconema > Meconema thalassinum. The sequence goes on from OX336389.2 coordinate 1,328,543,343, forward strand.
GCTTTGCTGACTGAACAGAGCGCATGCGTGGGTAAAAGCACTTCGAAAGCTGAGACCGTTTACTTTGCTTGGCAATGCTATTGTTTACAGCCTGCATGATGACTAGTGCCGTCTAGCTCTAGCATGCACTAATATTGTCACCGAAGTCGTTTGAAAGCAATGCGCTGTGTAGAAATTGGTGTTGGGGATATTAAGGTACAGTGCTATTTCTTGTCTCATATTCGACAGTTTATTTACGCATTCATATGGACCTTCCATGTCGGTAATTTATGTAGAAGGATGCTGTGTTGCTAACTTCTGGACGTGGATTCATAAATTTCTTGCATATGTCATAGTATTTTCTTGTTACCGTAAAGGTTCGTGCTGATTTTGTCTTTGTGTTTGGGATTGTAACTACAATGGTTGATCAATATCCAATTTGAACTTTCAAATCATGTAATTCATGTCCGACAAGTTGGATTTTGAGCGGTCAATGAATGAGCTCTGATTGGCTGGAGAAACTGTCTCATAATGAAAAACAGTACTATAATGACCATCATTATGATACAGTTTTCTGACGTATAATATTTACATTTCGACATCGTCGAACATAAAAATATATTTAAACATAACTATCCGGGCCTTGGTGATAACCATTTTTGTACTGTACAACAGTGAGTACTAGGTTCCATTTCAGTAAGGACCGTTTCCGTATACTGTGCTTCCAGTGCAATGTTGACACGACACATGCAACGTTGGATACATTCATATTCCCCTTGTAGTGAGTGTTTGCAATTTTCAAGATCCACCCACCGACCATGAGGTATGGTCCGTGATTCATTCCTTGAATACAGGAAACATGTAATCAGTTGCCATTCATTACCAAATGTTGGAGGTGCAATGCCGGATGGAATGATGAGGAAATGGGTTTAAATGTCCAATGTTCGTCAACATGTGCATGGTCCCTACAGTTCTGATTTGGTGCCAAGTGATTTCCATATTTTTCTTGATGTGAAGGAGTACTTTAAGGAGCTCATTGATGCTCTAGTACAGGCCACTGGGGCTATAAAGCCTCCTTATGCAGCTCTCTCCATTCAGAGGGCGGTTAAATACAATAAGAGAAGAGAAGACAACTTAACCTAAACATTCAGTTGACAATAAAATTAAGTTCTTGGTACAGAGAGGAGTAGCTTTCTTCGTGGGGGAGGCGTGGTGGCTCAGCGGTCTAGCTGTATGCCTCTCACCAATGCGGTCCGGGTTCGATTCCCGGTCAATGCATGTGAGATTTTCGAAGTGAAATGCCATGCCCTGTGGTTCGGATTCCACGTAAAAAGGAGGTCCCGTGGCTCATGATCTACAGATTAACGGTCACGTTAAACTACAAGCTTCCTTCCTTCCTTCCTTCCTTTCTTCGTGGGAAAACAACGGAATCACACTTTTTGGATGGCTGAGGAATGTATCAAACCATCTTCTCTCAGTTTCACAAGATTGAGTGTACCCTGTTCCAGCCGTCAAACCACAATGAAGTTTCTTGCCAGGATATGGACTCAAACCCAGGCCTATGGAGCAACAATCAAGAATGCTAGGATTTTGAAGGAGGCCACCAGGTACTTAAGTTATGTACTATCGCGTGCATAAATAACGGGCCGCCTTGCCGTGCGGGAGTTGAGTTTTCGAGCCATCAGGTTGCCATCACTTGGTGTGTTCTCGGGAGGGGAATGCTGAGAGCCGTGATTGGGCAGCTGTCCTTGTAGGCAAGGGGGGAGAGGAGGGGGGATTGTGGTATCACCTGTTAATCTCAAGAGGCTGACAGTGGCTCAGTAACACGACAGCGAACTCGATTTTGAGGTCCGTGACCTTTAATATTTTACAGCCCCGGGGGGGGGGGGCAGTACCCCTGAAAGCGACCCCCCATCTTTCACTAAAACCACCCCAACTGGCAACATCATAAGACCAGAACATTATCTTTACACAGCAAGAGGCGGCCACCCAGCTCGGGAGGTTAGCCAACTACTTGCAACACATACATAAACATCTACATCAACAACTAACTGGGGCAGCTACAGTGACGTAATGCTGACCATGCAGCACCTAAAACTATAAGAATGGAGTCCTAACTAGGAGCCATTATCTGTTCTACTCAGTGCGTCGCCAGCGGCCCCAGCCAACGTCTGTTCCTGCTGCATCATCAGGTGAGATTCAGCAAAGTGTTTAGACTCCTTTATTTTGTACACACCTACCCCCAAACTTGTACACACTAGTTGTATTTTACATTTGCCTAAGACTTCCCAAGAGGGACTTACGAATTCACACTCGCTGACCAATAAACACATGGTCAGTAAATTACACTTGCATTGATAATTACACTCCTCTTCACATCCTCATACCCTTCCTGACCTTCGTCACGATTGTCCGTGACCGTAGTAGCCAGTAACTGCTTTGTCAGACTGCATTGTATTTCCCAGCACGCGACTCGACTATATAACGTCGAGCCGCTGACATAAGCACTCCTATTGTATTACTCATCCCGTCCAGCTGGCAGGCCAGTATAGTAGCCTGCATTTAGAGGTTCATCCCCTAATAAACACTTGCATCTTTGCAGGAACACCCCCTAGAGAGTAAACACTAAACAACACACTACACTAGTAAGCTTTTCCAGCTACGGGAAGCTACTCTCATTTAGGAACAACCTTCCAAATTGGTACAATAACACAAAGTGTGTTTTATCCCAAACTACCCCCCAACTAAGGGATCTAAAACAATATGAACGACCGTTTGGTGAGGAGGGGGCAGATGGTTGGGGTCTATGAAGCTGGCGTCGGAATAACAGAAATATAATTAGTTTAGGACGTTTGCGACTTCTTCTTTTCCTCCTTATTAAACTGCGCTTAGTCCCTAACTGTGAAAACTCGATTCTCAAAAGAATTCACACACAGTAAAACTCAACAGTGCATTTCTAAAGAGATTTAACAATTAATGGGTTACTTGGCATTTCAATTTATATTTATTAAAACCGTCTCGTTATCTGTAACAAACTTCCAAGCGCGAAACTAAAGAGAATCAAAGTTGGGGCTGCGCTCCTCGATCTGTCCCACTCCCCCCTCCCTAGCCTGCAAGGACAGGTGTCCAACCACGGCTTTGAGCATTCCCCTCCCGATAACACCCCAAGTGTTAGCAACCTGAGAGCTCAAAACTAAACTACCGCTCGGCAAGGCGGCCCGTTATTTATGCACGCGATAGTACCATCCCAGAATATTGTTACGAATGCTAGACAGCTTCGTCGCCCCGCGCGTGACTCAGGCCGCCCCAGGCTATCCTGACTGTGTGTTACCAGCGATTTGCGCAACAAGAAGACAGGCAGTACAAAGAGACCGTCTCGAATATTCGTGGCCCTACGGGTGTTAGAATTCTCGAGAAGGTATGAACCCTGGTCAACTCTGGAAACATCCATCGAGTCACCAGCCTCGCTATATAATGCGACCTGGCCATCGAGGGAGGAACAGTGTTCTTGAGCGAGTGCGACAGTAGTTGGTGACGTGACGTGTGAAATTACGAAACCCAAGTGAGGCTGATTCTCTTGACGGCGATGGAGTGTGAATCATACTGGGGGACTGTGTATTTGAAGAATGTGTGTTTTCCAGTGCGACAGCGGTCATTGTGGGGAATTGCGAAACAGTGTGTAGTACGGTATTCAGAAACAGTGAGTGACGGACTGAGTGCAGTTATTTCCAGCCAGGACTCGGGTCTACCTCATTAGCGAGAGGATTAACTGCAAGACCGAGTGAAAGGGTGAGTCGAGCTCCATAAAGGAGGTAGCTTCTGTAAGACAGCTAATTGTTTCTATTGGCTTATTGCACTGTGTATATTTCTGACCTGCAATAAAGCTAACATTTCTTTAAAGGAACAATTGTGTTGTGCTTCTACCCACCGTAATCCAGTTAACGAACTTGCCACTAGGGGCAACACGTAACAATATGCTTGGAATTGAAGTGAGAATCCAGGGAAAACCATTTATAAGATGACTGGTTTGGGAATCGAACCTACGCGGCTTCCTGAGTGTCGCCGGGTTTTCCCATACTCCAACCAGGAAAATGCCAGGATAGTAACGTACTTCAAGTCCCAGGGCACCTACCCCATTCCTGTCACGAATACAGTTACACACACTCCTACATTAGTTAGTTATTGTTGCGGAACTACAAGGCCATCTGCCCCTACACTCCTGCATTCATCATATAAATAGAGGTTTCCAGACAAGTTGAACACACACCTGGCTATACGGGGCGGATGATCACGGTTTCCCAAGCCCTTTAAATTAATTGCTAACGACAACAACAACAACCGAAGCCTTACCCTCACGTATGCCTACCGTTTGCCATTTCCGTTTCATTGTTGATTCATTGAGGAGCTTTGCGACATCGTGTTCACATAGCCCCCGTGTACTTGGGTGCGTTCGTGTTGGGGGGGAGGGGGGTCAGATTTGTCTGATAACCTGTGTTATTGCTATGGTGGTATTCGTGTGAGTATTTGCAATTCAGATGAGGATTGGTAAGGAGGCGGCCGTGGCCTTAATTTAGGAATCATCCCGAAATTCACCTGGAGACGAAGTGTGAAACCACGGAAAACTCTTTCCAGGATAGCTGTGGTGGAAATCGAACTCTACCTCAGTTTTGCCTCACGAGACTGAGTTGACCCCGTTCCAGCCCTCAGAACAGAAATATTTTTTTTTGGCAGAGCTGAGAATCAAACCCGGGCCTCCACAGTGACATTTCCGTTTCTATAAGAAAAAGCCCTGCGCGGATGGGGATATCCAAACCCACGGATACCCGCAAAATTTTCACGATGTGGATATAGTTTGCATGGCTTTGCGGATAGCGGATAAGCTGCGGTTGCGGGGCGGATGCGGATAACAGTCGTGCGGATGCGGGGCGGATGCGGATAACAGTCATGCGGATTTGGGGCGTATGCGGATAACAGTCGTGCGGATGAGGGGTGGATGAGGATAAAAGTCGTGCGGATGAGGGGTGGATGAGGATAAAAGTCGTGCGGATGCGGACCGGATGCGGATAACAGTCGTGCGGATGCGGACCGGATGCGGATAACAGTCGTGCGGATGCGGGCCGGATGCGGATAACAGTCGTGCAGATGCGGTGCGGATGCGGATAACAGTCGTGCGGATGCGGGATGGATAAGGATAAAAGTCGTGCGGATGCGGACTGGATGCGGATCACAGTCGTACGGATGCGGGCCGGATGCGGATAACAGTCGTGCGGATGCGGGCCGGATGCGGATAACAGTCGTGCAGATGCGGTGCGGATGCGGATAACAGTCGTGCGGATGCGGGATGGATAAGGATAAAAGTCGTGCGGATGCGGACTGGATGCGGATCACAGTCGTACGGATGCGGGGCGGATGCGGATAACAGTCATGAGGATGCGGGCTGGATGCGGATAACAGTCGTGCGGATGCGGATAATAGTCGTTCGGATGCGGACCGGATGTGGATAACAGTCGTGCGGATGCGGGGTGGATGCGGATAACAGTCGTGCGGATGCGGGGCAGATGCGGATAATGTTTTGTTTATCCGCGCAGAGCTCTATCTATAAGGTAAGGGAAGAGTTACGATGAATTTATTTGTGTCGGAAGATTTTACAGACGGATAGACTAACGCTATCTTAATGAAAGTAGGCCTAGTTAATGAGAGATGAAATAAATGATGACTGAAACTGGACAAAGAGTTGGAAGGAAGTTGCTGTGTCCTATTTGAAGGTACCGTTACAGCATTTACCTCTGTTTGAAAACATGGAAAACTATTTCAAAGGACAGCCAATGAGCCCACTCGTGTAGATTACTTGAGCCCCTACTCTTTAGCCAACACAGCTACCGGTGTGAGTTCCATCAACTTCATGTCAGAGATTTTGCACTGAATTTCTACTGAATATCATGACATCAAATTTTCTTGAAAGCGTACTGAAGAAAGGTGTGTTGTATTTTAAATAACTTTTTGTTGCAATTAACTCATTTTAAGAGATTGGGTCATCTTAGTCATCAGCCCCGTGTACATGGCTTTGTGTTGAATTTGTCTGATAACTTGTACTTCTGCGGTGAAAGTATTACCCATTTAAGATTTGATTGCCGCTGAGCGTGGCAGCGCAAGTGTTTGTTGTTTATTGTAGCAGCTGCCCCGCGGGGTGAAGCGGAGAACACAGCGATGAAATAATGCATTCTACACATAATTCAAGCAGCATTGCGTGTCATAGGAGGTCATGTCACCATGGACAGTTAAACGATGACTGAGATTATTGGAACTGAGTCATATCCTACTCGCGCAACTGTACCTGGCAATGAAGCAGAGTGACGTGTGACACAAGTAAACAAAGAATAGTTCCCATCTCGACCGCCGGCAATCAATTCGTGAAAGAGTAATAATAGTGTGCGAAACTGTAATTTTTAGGGTCGAGGGATGTAGTGGGCGTCACGGGATTTGACGCATGGTACTATAGTGGCGTTTGAATGGAGGAAGAGTGAAGAAACCCGGTTAAGCCACTCTCAGGATGGCCACTGTCAACGCAGGAATTTGAACCCCCAAATTTCGGGCTACTAGCTCCACACTTAATTTGGTAAGCGTTGTTGTTGATTCTTTAGGGGCTTTGCAACATGTGGTCATGTAGCCCCGTATACTTGGGTATGCGTAAACATTGTCTGATAACCTGTGTCACTGCGATGTCTCTACTAGTGTGTGTTTCGTAATCGAGGTAGGATTTAAGTAGGAAGCGACCGTGGCCTTACGTTAGGTTATCAATTAATATGATAAAATTGGTCCGGCCAGATCAAACATAAAATGCCAGGGAGCTTGACTTCCGTAGCACATTGGCATCACTCGTGACGTCAATACTACTTATATTTTGTGTCTTGTGATGGCCTTCTCAGTATGTGCTAGCCATGCGTATTGGTGAGGTGTGTCTGTACCAACTGACTATCCCAACGGCACACTGGGGCGAAACGCTGACATTTTATGTTTGATCTGGCCGGACCAATTTTATCATATTAATTGAAAATTTATCTGATCAAACGGAAATAACATCATATTCCCATTCGGGAATGTTCATAACCTACTTACGTTAGGTACTGTACCCGATATCCGGATAGTAGGCTGTCAGATATCCGCCCCCTCAATCGGATTGCCAATAATCAAACGCGCCGGCATAGCTACATCAATGAAAATGGCACTGACAGATACTATCGAGATTAGAGCACAATAGTTAACAAGAAAATTATTGTGGAACACACCAAAATATACGGGGTTTCATACTTACCTTTACTTACCTCTTAAATATATCTCGGGGACTGGGTTGTCAACTGGATCACTTAAAAGTATGTCCTCACAATAACCTCCACCATGATATTTAAAATGAACCAGAAACGAAGACGAGAAACTTTAAACTGCACAATAATTTATTTCACATAAAGAATGATTTTTAACAAAAATGAAACAACAAAATATACGTGGCAATCAGAAGCCATTAACCACATAACCATGTCCTCCTGTAGGACCTGTATTCTCCACATATAATGTTTTAGCTTTCTCAAGCTCCTACCAAAGAAAATATCACAATGCAATGGGAATGGAAACGGGATTTGGGATGAGACACAAATATCAATTGCTTTGCGTGTTTATATCCTGCACATTTTATTTATAGCCACAAGGCTATTATGAAACGCCCTTGGTCTCAGTAACACAGTTGTCCGGACCAGCTGCAAAACACCTGTGTCGTCAAAGCGGACACCCGTTCGTTCAACCCTACCATAAGCGTGCTACCTCAGAGCTCGGCTCTCTCTTTAAACACGTAAATGTTCACATCTCAACTGAAATATTATCACGCAAATGTCTTACATGCTTCCTTCAAACACCATTGGATTCCTCCAACAATCCCAAATCATGATTATTTATTCAAACCACTTGCTTAACTTGCATTGTTTAGAGTATATAAAAAAAACTCAGCTCTAAATAATAATAACAAAAGTTCATTAATTATTTATAACAATAATAAATTGTTTATAACAATGTCAAATGACCATTGAAAATTTAATACACGCTTCTATTAATCACTATCATTTCAAATTATTTAACAAAGATATTTACAAAATCATTTTTACACTATTAATTGTTTATAATATTTATACAAGGAATACATTGAACCACACGTCTATCCGGTTGATAATTACTCAAATCGTGTTGATATAATCGACCAATGAAGGTTAGTTTTATTAAACTGTCAAATTCAGGTTTAATAATGTTTAATAATAATTATTAATATTTGTGACTGTAACCTCCATTCAAAATCTTTATCTCAAATTATTTAACACTCTTGTTAATTTTAACAGTATCTTCATATGAATAATCTTTCAAAGAACAAGAACAACATTCAGCGGGAAAATACTTCACTCATAACGCACAAACATGGCACATCAATTGGCCCAAAATTCATCATATATCTACATATATATGGCATAAAAATCTTCCAAACTACACACAAAAACCTCCACTATTAATTCTTCAACTTCATTAATTATTGTGGGAACCTCCTTCATTATTCAAGGGCATTACTCAACAGCGACTTTTACACGTCCACTGAACTATCGATTATACATCCATTGTTCCTCTTTAAAAATTCTTATATTCATCAATTGTAATAATGACTGTTATTATTTAACCTTCGTGGGTTTCATTCGTGAATCGATATGAAGTAAAAATTTGCCAATCACAAATAAATTTAATAGCAAATACGATTAGACACTCCTGCCTGGTCTATCAAAATTGAGATTAACATCTTCAAAGTAACGCAGTATAAAAATACTATCTTCAAACAAAGTTCAACTAAACTGCAAAATAGTCGAATAGAATACAATTAGATTGTGGAATGCAAACATTATTGTTCCAATCTAGAATTGAGAAAAACTCCTATCTTCATTATTCATTACTATAGTGTATTCAATAAATTGTAATTAACGTTCGTATTTCATAAAATTGTCTATAATGCAATGATAAATGTCTATGTTGCAATCATGTTCATAAGACGACTAGTATTTCAAAGATCGTCGATATCGAAAAAGATTTTAACGCTCTAAAATCTTTTAATTATTCTTCTTTCTTGAGGATGACAGAAAATTGGTCAAAGTAATTAACTGAATAGAATTACTTTAATAAAATGACACGCTGTCTGAATTCAAATCTGCCATGGTAAATCGTTAACTTTACAGTCAAATCGTGACTACAAAAATATGCAAATTACTGAAAGAATCTAAATCATCAGTCTCAACTGATCCAAAATTATTTAAGTATGCCAATGACATAGCAATGTCTCAAAAGTCGAAGAAAAAGGCATAAATCATCGAAGTGTACTGAGTACAAAAATATCAATCAAGAAAATGGGGCAAAAGGTAGGACAGAAAATATGGGAAAAATGTTTGCTCAAATATCGCTACAATACTCAAATAATACAAGAAACGTTCACAACTACCTTATCTGCCGATTGAAGTTCCAGAGAAAAATTCCCCAAAGAAGACTGCTGATGGATCCATTTCACCAACTTAAAGATGAGCTCCATCCTCGAAACAGGAATCAGCGTCCTCGGAGAATCGAACTGCTTCCTCCTCCGAAATGGCACTGCTCCGTGGATACGAGAAACATCCTTCCGGCAAAATTCTTCATTGTGCGCCGGGATAACCCTGGCCTCTCTTGAAAGTTCTCTGAAGTTCTTGCAGGAATTCGTCATGAAGTTTAATGTAGCTATTTCCGCAGAAATATTCATAGTTGTGGAGTATGAAAATATTTCCACAGTTATCTGGTATAATTCAGCGATGGATTAACGATGCATGAGTGTAGTTGGATGTTCACTACATGCTCGCTTTTGTAGAAAGACGATTAACGAAGTTCCATGCTGTTACTTTACTCCAATAATGTATGTCCCAATTGCATCAAAGCCTTAGCCTTTCATCTCAACTGCAGTTATAATGATCAAAAGCACTGCAATATTATAGTGTTCCATAGTCGAATGTATCGTTGTAATACCAAACTGTTGCACTCCACGTGTCAGCCGTAGTGTATAATGTGGAATATAAAAGTGTTTCTCCTGTGGCGAGAAAATCACTTTTGTTGGCAGCCTAAAAGTTCCAATATCTTTCGAAGTATCACTGTGAAATCGTTGAAATCTTGTATACACCTTAATGTTATACTGCCTAATAGAATTAGAATACAGGCTGAAGTTAGCGCTGGATATCTTGACTGGTGGAAACGTTAATGTGCGCGTTTCAACTTCACCTAGTTTTGAGCAGCGTAGAATGGAACTGCTCCGAGTTCGTTTGATGCGCCAGGCTTTCACCTCACGCTAAAGACACCTTACTTCACTGAATCACTTGAAAATAACTCTATATCGCCAGAAATATATATATGCGATCACAAGTATAAGATCTGAGCGTATCAGTATCAGTATGAGAGCTCCTCTCTCCTGTGCACGACCTTTTATCAACTTCTTAAGGGGCGTATCTATCCCTTCCATAGCCTGTTGCTGCGTCATTGCTGGAAGTTTTAACTTTGGCTATACTTGACGGATTTTCAAAATTCAAAAACTCAAAATTAATTTCTTCAAAATTCCAAATCAATGCCATAACTGAAAATAGATTTCCACAAATCTGCATGCCAAAAGTAATCGAATATCGTAGTTTCAGCAATCTCCGTCTTCCTTCCAAACTATCGTTCATTGGTTCTCATCTCTGCTCCAATAGCGTAGCTTCTTCCTTAGCACAATACCTTGTTTCCTGCGACTGCGTCGTAAATCTCGGATCTTTCTCGAATAAAATCATGACGTCACCAAGAATCTCAGCTCAATCAGCCTACTGGCATGAATCCTACGTCATCCGTGCCTACGTCATGAATATCCACGTCATAACTATGACATCCATAACTTTACTGATATTTTCCAATACAGCCATCGTGGTCTCAATATAATTCAATTTCCGGGGGCATTCTCCCTTCACCACGTTTTAAAAACAGTTGCAAATTGTTTTTAAACTCTGTGTTATACATATCTCAATTCACTTGAACACGAAATTGAATTATTATTGGCTTATTCTTGCATGATATTTCCTTTATGTTCCTTAATCATAAATCTCTTCTTCTCTGGGTTTGTGTGTGGCTAATGTATTCTCTCCTCTCTACTGTCTCTTCTGTCCTGAATTTCTGTTTTCCGAATTCTGCTGGTTCGTAGAAGGCCCAGGATCAATCACAACATCCTGCCTTTTCTTTTGATTTTCGGCTTCTTTTTCCCGTAACTCCTTCAGGTATTGCTGGCTTTCCCTCTCTCTTTCCTGATACTGATCGGGTGTCATAACCTGACCTTGAGAATCCTGATTTCTATTTTGGTTCTGGTTATTTCTATTATAATTTCTGTTATAACCATTATTGTTGTAATATCTGCCTCTTCCATTGTTGTAATTGCCTCGATTATAGTTCCAGCCTCTTCTCTGTTGATACGGACGGTAGCCTTGCGATCTGTTATTCCGAAACTGATTATTCCTGTGAGGACCTACATTGTCAGTTTTCTCTTCGTCTGGCTTGTCAGTTTGCTGAACTTGGTCCATGTATACAGTATTTATTTCTTTGAAGTCATGCCTTTGACCTTTCTGTACCACGTTAGGCATTGGACTTGTGTAGTCTAACCTCCTCAGTAATTCGTCCATGCTGGTCAAATCCCTGATGTTTGACGAAATGATTAGTCTCCTCACCTCTACAGGCAGCATACGAGAAATCGCATCAATTAATTGCTCCGTTGACAATGGGGGTTGCAAAAATCTCAAGCGGGACAAATGACTCGTAAAGAAATCAGCGTACCGTGTCGGAAGAGTACCTGAGTATTTTCTTGAATAAACCTCCGCTCTTAACGAATTCTGCGCTTCTATGGACCAAAATCGTTTGATTAATGCCTCTGCAAACTCGTCAAAGTTACTGAAAGTGTATCTAAAAGCTCTAAACCATTCAAGGGGTCCTCCAATCAAAAATCTTTCCACTATCTTCATCTCTCTCTCTCTGGGAATGTGAGCTTCGATGAAATAATCTTTGAGGTTCCTGACATATTCTATAGGCGTCAAACTATCAGTGTTGCTGATTTTTTGCGGTTTGTCTTCAAAATTCCTGATGACCGTTACATTCCTCGGATATGAATCCGGGTAGTTTTTCCCACTATCTCGATAGTTCCACTCAGGTTCCCTATTCCTCTCGTCATCTTCCTCCCTGAATCTGGATATTCGTTCTTCAGGAGTCACGTCTCTCTCTTCTGGATCTAGGTTATATCTTCTGGCATAATTCCTATTGGTTTCGCAAGCTAAGCCTTCTGTATCCTTGTCAGTGATTTCCGTTAAGACTTTCCTGATTAATTCTTCTTTGTAGGTCTCCATTAAACTAGCTTCTCCTAGCTTCAAATTCTGCAATTTGCTCGTCGTTTCATTTACATCAGAGACAACTTTATGAATCTGATCATCTAACGCAGATTTTAATGCTTGCACATCCTGACCTATTTGTGTTCTATCTTCTACTTGTCTCTCGGATAGCGAATCCATCCTTACGCTTAAATCTTTCCTAATCTGTACTACTTCATTGTTAATATCTATTTGAGTACTGGCAAGTTTTCTTTCAATACGTTCCTGAATTTGGGTTACATGTTCCCCACTTGACCTATTCCACTCGTCTTTCCATACTGCTACATTTGCCGTTAACATTTCTGCTATGTCTCCTTCGATATCTTCTTTGAGTAATCTATTATGGTCTAATACCTGGGTTCTCATGACCTCTACATCATACTTTAAACCTGCTAAAGACGCTGTCGTTCTAACTGACTCATCAACTAGCCTAGTCGTTAATGCACTCATATTACGCGTACAAAGTGTTTTCGAATTTTCTATTTCTTCCCTGACTTTATTTACATCAGTTTGGACTTTAGCAATATCTACGAAAACTGTGTTGACTTCTACTTGAATCTTATTTATGTCACTTTGCATCTCATTTACATCCGAATGAATGTTATTAATATCAACCTGAACATTGGACACACCAGTTCTAACATTTTGGACTTCTCTTTGGACTTCCTCAACCTTGTCTTGGACAGTCGCAACATCATTTTTAACAACAACAACTTCAGCCCTAGCACAAGAAATATCACTCCGGACATTGGCAACATCAAGATTCAACATAGTAAGATCCTTTTGTACCTTGGACACATCAATTTTAACAACAGACACATCTTTATGCATGTCACTCACAGCATTCTCTATTCCCTGGGTATTAATCTGTAAACGCGACATATTATCCTCTAGGTTTGCCGAACTGGTCTGAATAACTTTCAAACTTTCATCCATTCTACTAGCATTCTCCTTCATCATCTCCTGCATTCTAATGGACAAATTAGCAGACATATTACTAGCATTCTCCTCCATTCGACTAGTATTCCTAGCTTCCATTTCCTTTACACTTTCATTCATGCTAGCTTTCATTTCTCTTGCACTTTCATCCAGCCTAATAGACAAATTAGCAGACATATTACTAGAATTCTCCTCCATCATCTGCTTCATACTGCTATTCATGCTAGCTTTCATCTCCTCCAACATAATTCTCAGACTTTCATCTGCCATTTCAACAATATTCAATAATAAACTGCTTTAGGGACATACATCAAACAGAGTAAAATAACAACATCTGAGCAACATTCTTCACCATATATAAATTTGAGCAATTTTCTGTCTTAAATCTAACTTATAATTACCTTATAATTAACCTTCGTAGACACTTCATGTTGAAATAAACTCAAGCACATGTTCAAGTTTCTTTGGTTCATTTTAAAATATCCTAACACAAATAATTTACATTTATAATCCAAATAGTTTAATTTTATCTTTAATATGACTATACATGTCATAAGCCGGTCAAATAAAATAAGATTCCAGATCATAGGCGATTTTTCTAAGTTTCCAGCCTATTTAACCTCTTTCAAGTTGTATACGATCTGATCTTTTCTGAGTGTAATTTTCCTAATACAACACAACATTTATTCCTATATAATCACACTCTCAAATTCTACAATTGGCTAAGACATCGAACAAAGAATCAACCTCTTTATTTGAGTCTTCACAATCCCTTTGACATTGATAACTTGGTAATCCAATGTTATTCGAACACTCCACAAAAATTGCGGTGTCAATTCTACTGCAATAACTTGGTAATCCAATGTTTTGCTGATCGTGCCCCACGTTTAAGGGTTGCCAATCCTACTGTACCCGATATCCGGATAGTAGGCTGTCAGATATCCGCCCCCTCAATCGGATTGCCAATAATCAAACGCGCCGGCATAGCTACATCAATGAAAATGGCACTGACAGATACTATCGAGATTAGAGCTTAATAGTTAACAAGAAAATTATTGTGGAACACACCAAAATATACGGGGTTTCATACTTACCTTTACTTACCTCTTAAATATATCTCGGGGACTGGGTTGTCAACTGGATCACTTAAAAGTATGTCCTCACAATAACCTCCACCATGATATTTAAAATGAACCAGAAACGAAGACGAGAAACTTTAAACTGCACAATAATTTATTTCACATAAAGAATGATTTTTAACAAAAATGAAACAACAAAATATACGTGGCAATCAGAAGCCATTAACCACATAACCATGTCCTCCTGTAGGACCTGTATTCTCCACATATAATGTTTTAGCTTTCTCAAGCTCCTACCAAAGAAAATATCACAATGCAATGGGAATGGAAACGGGATTTGGGATGAGACACAAATATCAATGGCTTTGCGTGTTTATATCCTGCACATTTTATTTATAGCCACAAGGCTATTATGAAACGCCCTTGGTCTCAGTAACACAGTTGTCCGGACCAGCTGCAAAACACCTGTGTCGTCAAAGCGGACACCCGTTCGTTCAACCCTACCATAAGCGTGCTACCTCAGAGCTCGGCTCTCTCTTTAAACACGTAAATGTTCACATCTCAACTGAAATATTATCACGCAAATGTCTTACATGCTTCCTTCAAACACCATTGGATTCCTCCAACAATCCCAAATCATGATTATTTATTCAAACCACTTGCTTAACTTGCATTGTTTAGAGTATATAAAAAAAACTCAGCTCTAAATGTTAATAACAAAAGTTCATTAATTATTTATAACAATAATAAATTGTTTATAACAATGTCAAATGACCATTGAAAATTTAATACACGCTTCTATTAATCACTATCATTTCAAATTATTTAACAAAGATATTTACAAAATCATTTTTACACTATTAATTGTTTATATTATTTATACAAGGAATACATTGAACCACACGTCTATCCGGTTGATAATTACTCAAATCGTGTTGATATAATCGACCAATGAAGGTTAGTTATATTAAACTGTCAAATTCAGGTTTAATAATGTTTAACAATAATTATTAATATTTGTGACTGTAACCTCCATTCAAAATCTTTATCTCAAATTATTTAACACTCTTGTTAATTTTAACAGTATCTTCATATGAATAATCTTTCAAAGAACAAGAACAACATTCAGCGGGAAAATACTTCACTCATAACGCACAAACATGGCACATCAATTGGCCCAAAATTCATCATATATCTACATATATATGGCATAAAAATCTTCCAAACTACACACAAAAACCTCCACTATTAATTCTTCAACTTCATTAATTATTGTGGGAACCTCCTTCATTATTCAAGGGCATTACTCAACAGCGACTTTTACACGTCCACTGAACTATCGATTATACATCCATTGTTCCTCTTTAAAAATTCTTATATTCATCAATTGTAATAATGACTGTTATTATTTAACCTTCGTGGGTTTCATTCGTGAATCGATATGAAGTAAAAATTTGCCAATCACAAATAAATTTAATAGCAAATACGATTAGACACTCCTGCCTGGTCTATCAAAATTGAGATTAACATCTTCAAAGTAACGCAGTATAAAAATACTATCTTCAAACAAAGTTCAACTAAACTGCAAAATAGTCGAATAGAATACAATTAGATTGTGGAATGCAAACATTATTGTTCCAATCTAGAATTGAGAAAAACTCCTATCTTCATTATTCATTACTATAGTGTATTCAATAAATTGTAATTAACGTTCGTATTTCATAAAATTGTCTATAATGCAATGATAAATGTCTATGTTGCAATCATGTTCATAAGACGACTAGTATTTCAAAGATCGTCGATATCGAAAAAGATTTTAACGCTCTAAAATCTTTTAATTATTCTTCTTTCTTGAGGATGACAGAAAATTGGTCAAAGTAATTAACTGAATAGAATTACTTTAATAAAATGACACGCTGTCTGAATTCAAATCTGCCATGGTAAATCGTTAACTTTACAGTCAAATCGTGACTACAAAAATATGCAAATTACTGAAAGAATCTAAATCATCAGTCTCAACTGATCCAAAATTATTTAAGTATGCCAATGACATAGCAATGTCTCAAAAGTCGAAGAAAAAGGCATAAATCATCGAAGTGTACTGAGTACAAAAATATCAATCAAGAAAATGGGGCAAAAGGTAGGACAGAAAATATGGGAAAAATGTTTGCTCAAATATCGCTACAATACTCAAATAATACAAGAAACGTTCACAACTACCTTATCTGCCGATTGAAGTTCCAGAGAAAAATTCCCCAAAGAAGACTGCTGATGGATCCATTTCACCAACTTAAAGATGAGCTCCATCCTCGAAACAAGAATCAGCGTCCTCGGAGAATCGAACTGCTTCCTCCTCCGAAATGGCACTGCTCCGTGGATACGAGAAACATCCTTCCGGCAAAATTCTTCATTGTGCGCCGGGATAACCCTGGCCTCTCTTGAAAGTTCTCTGAAGTTCTTGCAGGAATTCGTCATGAAGTTTAATGTAGCTATTTCCGCAGAAATATTCATAGTTGTGGAGTATGAAAATATTTCCACAGTTATCTGGTATAATTCAGCGATGGATTAACGATGCATGAGTGTAGTTGGATGTTCACTACATGCTCGCTTTTGTAGAAAGACGATTAACGAAGTTCCATGCTGTTACTTTACTCCAATAATGTATGTCCCAATTGCATCAAAGCCTTAGCCTTTCATCTCAACTGCAGTTATAATGATCAAAAGCACTGCAATATTATAGTGTTCCATAGTCGAATGTATCGTTGTAATACCAAACTGTTGCACTCCACGTGTCAGCCGTAGTGTATAATGTGGAATATAAAAGTGTTTCTCCTGTGGCGAGAAAATCACTTTTGTTGGCAGCCTAAAAGTTCCAATATCTTTCGAAGTATCACTGTGAAATCGTTGAAATCTTGTATACACCTTAATGTTATACTGCCTAATAGAATTAGAATACAGGCTGAAGTTAGCGCTGGATATCTTGACTGGTGGAAACGTTAATGTGCGCGTTTCAACTTCACCTAGTTTTGAGCAGCGTAGAATGGAACTGCTCCGAGTTCGTTTGATGCGCCAGGCTTTCACCTCACGCTAAAGACACCTTACTTCACTGAATCACTTGAAAATAACTCTATATCGCCAGAAATATATATATGCGATCACAAGTATAAGATCTGAGCGTATCAGTATCAGTATGAGAGCTCCTCTCTCCTGTGCACGACCTTTTATCAACTTCTTAAGGGGCGTATCTATCCCTTCCATAGCCTGTTGCTGCGTCATTGCTGGAAGTTTTAACTTTGGCTATACTTGACGGATTTTCAAAATTCAAAAACTCAAAATTAATTTCTTCAAAATTCCAAATCAATGCCATAACTGAAAATAGATTTCCACAAATCTGCATGCCAAAAGTAATCGAATATCGTAGTTTCAGCAATCTCCGTCTTCCTTCCAAACTATCGTTCATTGGTTCTCATCTCTGCTCCAATAGCGTAGCTTCTTCCTTAGCACAATACCTTGTTTCCTGCGACTGCGTCGTAAATCTCGGATCTTTCTCGAATAAAATCATGACGTCACCAAGAATCTCAGCTCAATCAGCCTACTGGCATGAATCCTACGTCATCCGTGCCTACGTCATGAATATCCACGTCATAACTATGACATCTATAACTTTACTGATATTTTCCAATACAGCCATCGTGGTCTCAATATAATTCAATTTCCGGGGGCAGTACCATACCGGCATTTGCCTGGAGTAGAAGTGGGAAACCAAGGAAAACCACTTGCAGGATGGCTGATGTAGGAATCAAACCCATCTCTTCTCAGTTTTGCCTACCATGGTCTGCAGATAGTTAAAGCCCTGCGCGGATGCGGATATCCGCAACATTTTTCGTCATGCGCAAATAGTTTACATGGCTGTGCGGATAGCGGATAAACTGCGGATAATGTTTGGAGAAAATTTGCGGATAGTTTTTAGAGTACAATCCAAACTTGTTTAATAACATTATTAGAACCCGGTTGTTTATGACATACCGGTAAGTTACCATATTTTTCCGTTATGTTTGTTTAATGACAAATGTAAGATGATGATTTAAGCTAATCTCATTCAAATTATGCCATTAAGCATAACTAAGACTCAATACGGGAAAGTGTTGCAATTCAGGCTGTATAACATTCACCACGTACTCTTACACGATGAAAAAGTCTATTTTTGTGGCATCAGTTTACTAAGTATTTTCTGGGTTTATGCTATAGGTACAGCTATGATTTTTGTCACATATAAGAACCGGTATATTCTGAGCTGTTTTTGACCATGTAGTGCTACTTTGCTTTTATAGGATGTGTGAAATGAATACAAATTTGGGCAGATACATTTTCAAAAAAATGTTGTACCAGTTGCTTCAGGTACACATTTCTCAGTTGTTTTTCAATCAAATATTCTCAAATTTTGTTCACATACTTGGAATGGATCATGGCAGACGAGTAACCACTTTTTCATTTTTATTGGGAGAGAATGCAAGAAAAAAATTCCGAACTCTTTCTTTTTAATTTTATTCAAAAATGTGTATCAATTTTTCTCTTCCCATTCCATGCCTACTATGTTTTGGAAGTGAAAATAGGTTAACATTCAAGTACCCCATTAGGCAAGTTAATGTAAAAAAAATTAGCCCTCTATCTTAAATGGTTTCCTAGTTATTGGTACCTAAACATGAAAAATGAGTATTAACGGAAAACTGCTGGCAAAGTTAAAAGTGTATTATTCAGAGCATGGGACGCTAATTTTTAAAACGAATTTAAGGTAGTTGTAGACATTAAAACCCCAACAAACTATATATATTTGGATTCAGAAAAGAATGAAGAATTTTATGGCACCAAAATCAAAAAATCGATTTTTTCATCATGCAAGAGTACGTGGTGTCCTTAAACATAGCACACGACATACATAGCCTAGGGGAACGACTTATTCCTCAAATGTCTAAATAGGTTGCTTTAGTAATTTATGCTTTATCTCATTAAAAACATTATTGTAATGCCGGTAGATTCCGATAACAAACGTGGAAATGCGGAAAAAAGTCATGCGGATGCGGGGCGGATGCGGATAATAGTCGTGCGGATACGGGGACGATGCGGATAACGTTTTGTTTATACACGCAGGGCTCTACAGATAGTTTCGCCTCAAGGTTTAGCGCTGCACGTTAACGAGCGTAGCCACCGTTGTCGGTTATTGGCAATAAAGGGTCCCTGGGAAAGAATGATGAGACTTACTTTCAGAACTACCCTCGTACTTATTAGTTAAACCAAGATGGAAGAACCAAAATTGTGGCTTATACAGTACAGCAGATACACAACATTGAAAGTGGCCTAGTTGTGAATGGGCATGTTTGTGCTTCGAGAAGCTTGAGCGTCAGGCAGTCCAGACGACTTATTCGCCAGGGAGGCATCTGAAGGTCAAGGTTACGTCTGTACTATTTCTGTGAGGAGGGCGTTAGATAAGATGGGAGAACCAACACACACACACAGCTGCATTCAGAAGGCGACTCCACTCAGTTTTTCTGTCACATTGCCAATGCTGGCCACGCTGGCTTCCCGCAGTTTCCCTTTTCATTATCTAAGTAAATGCTTGGGCCGATTCAACCTTCCGTGGTCTACGGGCGAGCATCGAGAGTCGTATCCCAAAGATCCCGGGTCTATTGTAATTGCTGAGTGTTAATTCACTGGCCGTGAGAGCCAATATACCATCTTTTTGGAAGCCTTCATAGGGAGGTTATGGCTGCTTGAGCTTTTAGTTCTCGCAGTAAGGAGGCGCAGATGCGCTTCATAAAAAGGAAAGTAGCGCGTAATTCGCTACTGCTGTCGGGATCTGGGCAGGGACGCCAAGAGCCCGCTGATGAGCCAGCTTGGTGTCCTAGGTGAAACCCCACACAAGACACGGCCCAAACCTAGAAAAATTACTGAGTTTTAATTCACTGGCCGTGAAAGTCAATATACCATCTTTTTTAAATGTAAATAATTTCAATGGCCAGAGATAAAACCGTATATCTCTATACCAATATTTTCTGCTGAATATTGAAATGTATTCTCTTTTGACCCACCACTTTTTTTTAGCGTATGGCTTTTAGTGCCGGGAGTGTCCGAGGACATGTTCGGCTCGCCAGAGTTTTGTAGCTGCTTCTAAGCGGACACCCATGGGGTGAGATACACGTACCGTCACGTGTGGAGTGTTGTCTGGGTAGGAAAGTCTGTATGAAAGGACGAGGAATTGGAAGGTAGCGGCTGTGGCCTATAGTTAGGGACCAACCCCGGCATTTGCCTGGACGGAAGATGGGAAACCACAGAAGACCATCTTCAAGGTTGCCGGCGTGGGAATTCGAACCTCCTCGCCTCCCGGATGTGAGCGGCTGCCTGCAGCCATGCCGTAACGACCACGGCTAACTCACCCGGTGACCCACCACTAAGCCTAGCTGATTGTAACACGGTACTTTATTTTATACCGGCGACGGCGGCTAACGTCATTCAAGTGTATTTATTAATCTCATGTACTTTTTTCAGAATTAGGGAATAACCCATCTCATTTGGGTACAATCGCGTTGACCGACTGAAAAGCATCAAACTTTTGTTTACTTAGGCAACACTGAAAAATGGCTTTAAACACCATAATTATTATTATTAACAAGAAAAGTGCGCTCGAGTTGAGCATTAATTTACACATATTGAAGCACATCTAAAATAACAGATTATTCTTTGCTATATTCTGTAAGCGATTTTGTCCTCTTAAGGCATCTCAATAAGTGATATTTGTCACAGGTCTGCCCGCACAGCACACATTGACAATATTCAGTCGGTTGATGGTATGTTTTGATATTGCATATCTTGTGATGGAATCCGTGAATTGCAGTTCTTGTGATATAACATGTCTCTAGGACTGGCATTTCTTCTTCCATCCGTCATCTATCATTGCTGAGGTGGTGTAGAACTCCATTTCTATCTCCATTTTCTTTTTATCTCGAATGTTAACCCGATCCTGGTAGGGTCCAATAGATGGCAGCCAGTGGTGTAGTCTAACATCCTCTATAAAGTAGGTCTCCCTCATTAGTTCATAAACTAGCCGTGATGGCGCTGTTTTTGCAACTCCTAATACTCGTTTCATGAACAATGTCTTGACTTTTTCAAGTCTTTTCAAGTCGCTTATCTTGAGTTTTTCCCAAATTAATGCAATTCCATATGTAACGACTGGCGCCATTAACGTTTTAAATAACTGCATCGCTGTGTTCGTCGATAAATTTGTTATGTTCGGAATATTGTAAGAGGCTCTGATAGCTGCCGCTGCTCTCTCCTGGATGTGCATATTGAAGGAAGTTATAGTTGTCTGTATCGTAACTCCTAGGTATTTATAGTGTCCTACAACCCGAAGAGTCTCATTGAATAGAGTTAGAGCATTTTAGCTGTTGTTTTTCCACCATTCCGAAATGTCATTTGTACTGTCTTCTCTTTATTTATGTCCACGTCATTAATCCTTGCCCAAATCTCTAATCTGTTTAGTGTATCTTGAGCATCCTCTATTTTCTTCGATCCTATCATCATATCATCTGCATATAGAATTATATCTGTTGTTGAATTTTCTTCTATGATTCTTGTTACATCAGCTGTGTAGATGTTAAACAGCGTGGGGCTTAAAGGGTCGCCTTGTAGGACTCCGATTGTTTGTATGATTTTATCTGAGATTTCGATAATTTAATGTCTGACAAATACGGGAGTTGAACCCGCAACCTTTTTATGTCGTTGCCTCAACAAGTGAGCACTTCGTAAGCAAGGCAATGGTACATTTGTGAAACCAGTCTGTGCTGACACAATCACACTGTACAGTAATATCAGCCCGCTGTGGGATGTTTGTCAATGTCTGCACGAGTAACACAACAAGAAATCGCTAACTTTAAACCATGTTCGCGAGAGTTAAAACTATGGACGTCTCACTGTAGCTTAACCCTTCACGTTCTTCATTTTGAGGCGGACTGTGAAGGACAGTGGCACTGACTGTATAATGCATGTGAGATTTTCGAAGCGAAATTTGATGTTTGTCACGTCCATGACAAAACAAGATACGTGGATTTATTGCCGGGTGCGTCCTAGTACTGGAGAGATATTGTCTAATTCAATATTGGTCCGCGTCGTTTCGTACTGGCTAGCAATGTTATCTGTCATCACGGTGGCCCGGGTCCAATGCCCGCTCTGCCAAGAAATTTGCTTCTGGTCGGATGGCTGGAACGGGCTACACTCGGCTTCGTGATGCATAACTATGAAGAGGCGGGTTCGATTACTACCGCAGCCATCCTGGAAGTGGTTCTCCATGGTTTTCCACTTCTACTCCAGGCAAATCCCGGGATGGTGCCTAACTTAAGGCCACAGCCACCTCCTTCCAGATCCTCATCTGAATTACAAATACACACACTAGTACAGCCATCGCAATGGCACAGGTTATCACACGAATTCCGCACACACCACCAAGTACACCGAGATAAATGACCACGGTGTCGCAAAGCCCATAAATGAATCAACAACAATAACATAATTTATGTTATGACGTAGCGCGTGAAGGGATGATATACTGTACGCAAGGTTGTGCACGTGTGAATGTTCGCCTCGCCAGCTATACACTGCAACTATCCACGTAAATAGTTAACTACTGTCGACCAAAATATTATGTGCACTTGAGTTTGAAGGTTGTTTGTGAAGTAACCAATAGACCTACATAAAATCCAATAACATCATCATTTTCGTCGTTCTATTTTACGTTAGTTCATGTAGGTTTCGAATTATTAATTTATATTTTAATATTCTTTATCGCAGTTGGAACACAGAAAGTGCCCGTTTTTAAGCGTGTTTCAAACATGCGCCACATTTAAGAATTATTATCTCACAAACCCGTCTTCAAATCGAATCCAAATTTTAACACAATATACATTGGAATGTTGGAATGTTGTGTGTCCAAGAAACAAAGATGTTATAATTTTTGTCAGGTAACTTTTTCTCGGCTTGAGGTCGTTGGAAAATGTAGTTCTTGGTCGCGTTGTAATCCTTATACATAAAAAGGTATGCTGTATTACTGTGAAATATGTGAATTAATTCCCTTATTATATATCGGTTTGTATTTTTACGGGGAAATAAGACATGGTTCACCAGCTAGCCGCTCCATGATGAGATGGAGCCCATCACTTCCGAGTGAGGCGTGCCATGACGCGTAATAGGCTCCATTTGGCAACGCTGTACAGCTTTCCCCGGAGCGGCTAGCTGGTGAACCATGTCTTATTTCCCCGTACAAATACAAACGGATATAAAATAAGTGAATTAATTTTCGTATTTCACAGTCATACAGCATAACGTTTTGATGTATAAGGATTACGACGCGACCAAGAACTACATTTTCCAACGACCCCAAGCCGAGAAAACGTTACCTTACAAAAATTATAACAACTTTGTTTCTTAGACACACACAATTCCATCATTACAACATTCCAATGTATATTGTGTTAAAATTTGGATTCGATCTGATGACGGGTTTGTGAGATAATAATTCTTAAATGTGACGCATGGTTGAAACAGCTTAAAAACGGGCACTTTCTGTGTTCCAACTGCGTAATGGATCTGATGATGATCGCTTGACGATCGAAACTGGTCATCCTAGTGTTTTATTAATCTCATGTAATTTATTTCAGGATTAGGGCATAACCCATCTCTTTTGGGTACATTCGTGTTGACCGACTGAAGAGCAGTAAACTCTTAAAATATAAATTAAAAATTCCAAACCTACATGAACTAACGTAAAATAGAACGACGAAAATGATGATGTTATTGGATTTTATGTAGGTCTATTGGTTACTTCACAAACAACCTTCAAACTCGAGTGCGCATAATATTTTGGTCGACAGTAGTTTTTTTTAAATATGGTAACTTATTAGTTCTCTGAATAAATACATCATAACACTGTGAACTGATGACTTGTGTACAAACTTAACAGACATTACAGTTATCCTTCTGAAGAGTAAAATGTCATATTATTGTACTCATACAGTATTGATGATGATGATGGTGATGATAATGATGATGATGAAAATGATAATGATGATGATGATGATGATGGTGATGATAATGATGATGATGAAAATGATAATGATGATGATGACAATGAAGAGAATTGTTGTTTTACAGGGTCTAACATGTAAGTTATTGGCCCGAATGTTTCTGTATTATTGTAATTATTATTATTACTTAAAATGTGAAAACTTCTTTGCAGAAAAATTACGCTAGTGAGAGAAACGATAGTCATCAATTGCATTTTACTGCGTTCGAGGAGTTCTAAATTGGTCTCCTTTTGGTTTGACTCTAAATGGCAAATAAAAGCGCCACATTTAATGTGCGTGATATGTTATGACATTTTCTCTCAAACTCATCTAAAAGTTCAGTTGGTAATCGAACATAGTAATTTATATCGACAACAGTAGGCCTATTACTCTGGAAATGTGGAAGTATCGCTTCTCTATCATGTTCACGAGAAAAAAACAGCCTTGACAAGTCAGAACAGCACACCTTGCAGCGCTTACGCTTATTGTCTTCAATGTGCATAGAGAGTCACACGTGCAAAAAATGTATTGCTCCCTGCTAAACCCTCCCCATGTGCCTCGACCACTGCGCAGGCATGAGAGGGGATGTTACCGCGTACACGGCGAACAAGGCTGTCATACATACCCACACACACGCGCGCACACACAGTGAGTACACATTGACACGGATGCTCTAGAACAGGGGCTCTCAACCTTTTAGACACTGTGACCCTCTTTTTAGGCTGAGTATTTTGGCGACCCCCCAAGTTTTATCGTTAAAACAATAATTTAAAAATATAATAATAATAATTACAATAATTGTTAGTATACCTGCACTGAGCCTCCGTGGCTTAGGCGATAGCACGCCGGCCTCTCACCGCTGGGTCCGTGGTTCAAATCCCGGTCGTTCTATGTGAGATTTGTGCTGGACAAAGCGGAGGCAGACAGGTTTTTTTCAGGGTACACCGGGTTTCCCTGTCGATATTTCATTCCAGCAACACTCTCTACTATCATTTCATTTCATCTTTCATTCATTTAATCATTGCCCCAGGGGAGTGCGACAGGCTGCGGCAGCCGGCACAGTTCCTATCCTTGCCGTTAAATGGGGGCTTCATTCATTCCATTCCCTGACCCGGTCGGTCGACTGGAAGCAGGCTGTGGAGTTTCATTTTCGTTAAGTTTTATTCATAAAAAAAAAAACGTGTAACTAATATTAATAAACATTAATTCAAAAACTGGTTAACTCCAAACAAGCTCAAGTTTCTCATTAATAAAATAAAATAACGTAAAAGTTGAATATAATGTGAGTGAGTTATTCTTTTAATAAAAATCTACAGCAATAACTCATTCATTTTACTTTTTTCCGTATCTTGTGAACCCCCAAGACACATCCTTCGACCCTCCAGGGGCTCGCGACCCAACGGTTGAGAACCCCTGCTCTAGAACATTCCAGTAGTAAAAATGGATCTGAGCTTCATTAACCCTCAACCAAGGAACAGTGTGACCCGTATGTTAAAGAAATTTGGGTGGGAATCACTTGAGGCTAAGAGGATGAAATCTAGATTCTACGTTATGTACAACTCGTATACAAATCAATCAGCATGGGGTGAGCTTAGCAAACGTATGGGTAAGCCCACTTACATGTGTAGGAGTGATCATTCTTTCAAAGATAAAGGCCGATCACAGTGTACAAATTATGGTAAATACACTGAAGAAAATGAACATTGCAACACCATGCAGGCATTGGTCGTTTGTGTTGGCCTGGCGTCGAGAACGATCGACGTGGGTCGACGAATGGCATAGGGTCGTCTTTAGTAATGAATCGCGCTTCTGTCTTGCCCGCAGTGATCGCCGGAATCGTGTGCGCCGACGTACTGGGGAGAGGGGCCGCCCAGACCTTATTGTCAAGAGGCACACAGGGCCAACACCAAGCATTATGGTCTAGGGAGCTATTGACTTTAATGTGAAATCACAATTAGTGCTTGTTGAGGGCACTATGACTGCTCGACAGTACGTTGATAGGGTACTCAATCTAGTGGTTGTCCCTATGATGGCGAACATTGCTAATGGGATGTTTCAGCAGGACAATGCCCGGGTTCACACTGCACGCATCTCCAGAGAAGCTCTCCACGACATCACAACCTTAGAATGGCCCGCCAGATACCCGGACCTCAGACCTATTGAGCAAGTGTGGGACATGATGGGTCGACAACTGGCCAACCGTCCTCAGCCACCCTCAACTCTGGAACAACTGACCCGTGCAGTGCAGCAAGCATGGGCCACAATTCCTCAGGAAGCAATCCAGGGCCTTATTGACCCCATGCCTCGCCGAATTCATCAATGTATTGCAGCTCGTGGTGGGCACATCCTGTATTGATTGTTGTCCAAACTTGCGGTCAGAGGGACCTAAAAGTGTAATCATTGAATCACAACCGAACACTCGACCTGCATGTTCAATTGCAGCAATGTAGCACCACTCCTTCTGGGTGTTGCAATTTTCTTTTTCTTCGGTGTATTATTTCGTAAACCGTACCATTGACAACTGCAACTCTCTACCTGCCGCAGTCTAAGAGCTTTTTCCCAAACATATAGGTGTGCTTAAGTAAAGACTGACGATTTGTGTAAATACTCCAGCTTAATTGTTATTGAATTGTTATGTATAATTGTTTATTTGTTATGGATAACCAATTTGCCACCGGGTGACACACCCCTAATTGCAAATAAACAAATGAATGTACTTTTTTATGGACTGCACAACAACCATGGTGGGGTCTGTACTGACCCCCATTTTCCGACCTTCGTGACATAAGTGTGCATCGTTTTCAAAGGCTGTCACTGAGTATTAGCATTCTGTACTAATTTATGATTATGGACAGGCACCGAAAATTACACATTTTTTGAGCTATGATATAAATTTGAAGCAAATATAATACATTTTTTTAAACAAGAGCAACAGTTTGTTTTATGTGTGCCAGAAACAGACAGTAGCCTGTCTGGGAAACTATTGTGGGAATAAATACACCAGACTTGCCATCAATATACAATAGGGGCAACATAACAGACATGTTTTCGATACCTTTGTAGTCCTCATATCACATGGAGACCAACTTTAAACTTTTCAGAACAGACTTCAGAATGTTCATGTTATGTGAATGTGCCTTGTATACATCCTTACTAAATTTGTGACAAACATATGTGGCCCTTCTGTCTTGCATATGAGGGCACAAACAGCACAGTTTTCTTTTTGTTCCCTCTCCGATCAGACTGCCATTTGTCTAGCATTGGCCAGAGTACTCACTTTCTGATGAAGCTCTCTCGGCAAGTTCTTAATAGCAAACTTAACTGCTTCTAATCACTGTCACTTATTCCACTGTCCGAATGCTGCAGGTAAATTACACATCCCATGTTAGACAAACGCCTGGACATGATTCCTAAAATAGCACAAGAAATTGCTACACAACTCCCGATTTCACAGCAATTGTAGCACTACCTTTTGAACTTGACTACACCCACCTAAGTCAGGACGTGGTGGCACAGTGGTCAAGCTGTTGGCCTCTCACCACGGTGGACCGGGCTCGATTCCCAGTCAATGCATGTGAGATTTTCAAAGTGAAATGCCATGTCCTGTGGTTCGGATTCTACGTAAAGAGGAGGTGCTGTGGCTTATGATCTCGAGATTAACGGTCACGTAAAACTAAAATCCTCCTTCTTCTTTTCCACCTAGGTCACTGTCTGCACTAGGAATAGAAAAGGGCACAACGCAAACAGATAAACAGTGTAGCGGAAAACAAAGTAAATACCTCGAGAGGGATTAGCCTTGACCCCAACAAAGTAGTTCGGGGTTAATGACATAATTATCTAAACTGTAGTTTTAGATTCTACCTGTGCTGAGACGACACTCCAAACAAATTTGATTTGTGTGTTGTGTATGTACCAGGCGCTGAAGCACGTAACAAACAAAAAGTAATTCGGTAGAACGCACATTAATAATATTGTCTATTTATCTTGGATAGTAGCTATTGCGATACATAGAATGCCATATTATTATATCTGCTGGCAATTACCGTGAAGTATCAGGCTTTAGGCTTGCAGGCATCTAGCCATCCTGTTAGTTCCATGGTGGTCGCTGAGTGTAGGGTAGCTTATTCTTCTTAATCTACCCAGTGCATTAAATCGTTCACCATGACCGCGATGGGGTGCTGCAGCAAGTCCAGAGGTCGGAGGTTCGCATTCCGGTGCTATCCTGATGTGAGCGTGACTTATCCCCATGCAAATGCCGGGATATAAGTCCTGAGGCACATTCCTTACCACGACCCCAATAATAACAGTTGCTCACACTTCTGCAGTCCTCGTAGAAATACAGATTATAAGACAAAGTCAGCGCACATCCAACTAAACGGGGCTGATGACAAAGATGTCCCAAGCCACTAAAACGGATTAATAATTTTCTTGACCTGAAATTATGACACACGAGTTTGAATAGCTGATCGTTCAAGGGGTCGAATCCATGTATTTTGGTAAAAGAAGGAAGGATATATACAGTCTTCAGTGGAACATAGGAAGATTTGATACAGGAGGGCGAGCATAATGTTGTGCAAGAAGTGAGGGTCCAGGTTGCCAGGAAATGATATCACGCATGACGCACCGATAGGAGCCGATCATGGCTATAATTAGAACGAGTGGAACTTTCCGTTTGGAGTGACTGCGAGCATGTTTCGGAAATTGATCTTACGTTGCAGTAAATTGGCATCGTCGCAGTTGTGCAAGAAGAAGAATAATTAGATTTAAAGCACTTGCGAGCATATAATTAACTAAAGAAATACATAATTGTGAATCATTTCGGAATAGAGATTTTTGTGTGGAGATAAAGGTTTTAATAATTGCTTAGAAAAGAAGTGCAAACGTGGCCATACGTCATAAAAAGTTCCCCGAGACCCGAGATGGAGGGGATTAAAAATCAACCTCAACACCCACGTACCTCAAGAGTAAATTTCTTTTAATATCTCGGAATTGTACGATCGATTTTCACGTACAAAGAAATCAGTTTACTTTTAGAAAACAAGCTTTCCAGAGATATAATTTCCAAATGTGTGCGACCATTACTTCAAAAGTTGGTTATGAAAAAGACGAGGATTTTATCTTTTTTTTAGCCCAAGAGTATAAAAGTCCTGGCAGAGCCAGACCAATCAGTCAGTTTACCATAGGTGCCTGAGGGCACGGTGCTGTTTCGATCATCAGTTTACCAAAGATGCCGGAGAGCGTGGTACTGTTTCAAAGTACATGCAGTTTCAAACAGCCCAAGGGGGCGTTACTGTATCGACAATCATCCAGTTCCGTGAGCGCCGAGGCGCTGCACGATGAAGCATCAGAGTACGAGAAGTATCATCATAGTATCGCCGTGTGAAGACTTAGGAAAATCCTAATACAGGATTTAGTTCCGCCAGTATCAGTCTTATAGTGAAAGTTCCGTATTACAGTCAAAATAGGCTGCGAACTTAAAAGAACAGGCGATAGGTCTTCAAATAACAGTTTAGTAAAACGACTGAAAGTGTCGTAACGCTTGAAGTACCAACGATAGAGAAACGAACAGTTCTAGCAAAGTTAAAGAACCCGACCAGGGTCAGACGAAATAAGTGCCGCCTAGTATTCTGAATAAGATAGGGTCTAGAGCGAAGAAATTAAGAAGGGAAAATTTAATCCAAGACATTGTCTCACTGGAGACAAACGAACAGTGATTAAAAGCAGTAAGGAAGAGCAGTAAATGCTAGAGAATCATAGATCACCGATAAATATTCGAGAGGCCGTAATTAGGACAAACTGTATCTAGACAACCTAAATAGTGTCTAGAGAGCAACGACTTCGAGCTAGTTAAAAATAAAGCCGAATAGTCAGGAAACCGGATCTGAAGAATTACCGTTCCAGGGAGGGGTAGATTGATCGAGACTTTCAACTTCTTACCAGATAGGGAGCCGACATCTAAGAGTTTCACCATTGGAAACGGGAAGCAAGAAATCACGTGTGCAAGGCCAAATCAAAGCCTCAGTGATTAGAAGCAGTGTAATATAAATATATAAAATTTGTGTTAGTATAGTAATTTTTTAGTGATTTTATTTGTGTACAATAGAAGAATACAGAATTGTATTCAAAATGTTACCAGTGTTTAAGGTATATAAGTTATATGTATGTCAAGAAATGTCATTGTGTGAAATAGGATTAATCAAGATGGCGTAAAACACATTAAGTGGGCGACATGAAACATCGTTGAAAAATACGGTCGGATGACCGTCATATTATGTAAGAAGCCATTTCATTATGTTTTGTGTTGGGGAATATTTGTGTACAATCCACCTGAGAATGAGAAAATAGGGATATTTTTGAATAACAAATAACAGAAAAATAGCGCGATCTGAACAATTACAAATTGAGAAAGTATAAAATGATTATGTGAAATGAATAAATCCCTTAGGGGAAATGTATGAAATAAAATATCAGTGTATTTGATAAATGATTGAATTATATGAAAGCAAGCGTAATAATAATAATAATAATAACAATTATATAAATGAAGATTAAGTTGAATATTATGAAAGTAGTAGCTTTTGAGCTCCTATAAAAGAATATATACATGTTGTGAATACATGGTCTTAAAGTATAGCGATTATTGTCACGGGAGAGGATTAATATAAAATTGAATGTAGAGCAAATGATGCTTTTGGATTTATCAGTTCTTTGGAAGACATTTGGCCGTAAAATAATGTATAGCACATGTCACATTGAAGTAATTTGTCACGCTAGGAAGGCGTTGAACCTAAATATACTTGGTAAATTAATTATGAGGGGCAGTTGATTGCGGTAATTGAGCTATGATAAGTCCTCCATATAGTGATTGATCACGAGGCCGTTGTGTTTATTTTTAAAAGGGTGCTATTTATTGTATTATGAGCGCAGGTTAGACAAAGGTCGCCCTAAGCCGCTAATGTTGTATAAGTCCTCCAGTATGGGATGTGGTTCCCGAGGCAGTGAAAGAATCGAACCCAGGTTCGTTTGTGTGAAGCCCCTAAATATTGTTGCTATATTGAATTATTCTTACCCATCAATGAGAATACTTCATAATTAATAAATGCCAAGGTTACGAGAGTGGTCTATGAACCTAAATAATGTTGTTAAAATAAATGAATGAAAAGCCAGGTCTGTTCAAAGAACTGCGTATAAGAATAGCTGTTTAAAGCAGAGTGTAGCCCTTCTCTGTGGGCGAGACTTGGGGTTCCTGCTCCTGGACAATAAATCACGCTGAGTGGTACGGTCCGACCCTTACTATTAACGGAAGTGCGGTAGGTCGGGTGACCGTCTGTTTGAAGTAATAATACACCATGAGTGTTTAGAGATTGTTAATGACCCGGGATTCGAACCGAGGTTCTTGTAGATGAAATGTACCGCTTGCAAGTTCAGATCGTTGCTTTCTTATGAGATAATGGTCTTTTAAGACAAATAAATATAAATCCCTAATGTAATGTTATATGATGTAAGAATTCACGAGTTCAGTGAAGACAATTAGATTTCGGGAGTGATCATAATTTTTGACATGTTCAAGTAGTCTTCAATAACTCGGGAGTACACAAGTGTTTTCCCAATCACTGTAGTGAATTGTTAACTTGAAGAGAGGTGGTAACAGGAGAACATTGTGAAAAGCCACATAAGAGCATTGTGAAAAGCCCAAAAATTTAAGTGAAGGAATAACAGTACTTTAATAAGAATTACATATTGTTTTGATTATAAGATACTCATATAATCGGAAGTGAGGTGTTGTATAAGAATAACACAGAGTATGTAAAAGTATCGAGCCGTTGGGAGCTCGTGATTATATTGAATTTAAAAGGGATACTTTATGGAAGTGAAAAGAATTATAAGTTTGTTGGTTTGTAGGAAACCATTTATTCTGATTTAACATTTGTTTTATTTTAAGTATTCCTTGTTCACTCTGAACAAGTTAGAAGTATTGGTCAGTATTTTATTTGTTTATTTTGTTGTAGCGTAATATATTTGGTTAATTAAATGTTTTATAATAGGAGTTGATTTTGTTTATTAATTTGGAAGTGTATCCTCTACTTAATCCAAAATGTGTAAGTCACAGAGTGGGAGAACATACCATAACCCCGAAAATCCCGATTTGAGCATTGCTGGCATACTGTGATTTGCATATTTCTTGCTGAAAGGGCACAGGGGGGCATAGAAGTACTGTGCTTGGATTAATAATTAGAGGAACACTTAAGACGGTCATATCATGTAAAAGTAAAGTAATGATAGAAGTAGCTTCAATATATTAAGTTCACTGACCGCATGGGACCATGGAAACTCACACCGAGCAGCCCTAATTATAATTAACCCCCTAGCTAACTAATCATGGCGCCCAGTACGTAGGGATGAGTTTTCTTGAAAAATCAAAATTTTCATTAAAAAATGGTTTTTCGAAATTTTTGAATTTTTAAATCACTTCCATAAAGGTTTTGACATTGAATGAGTATATCAAAAGGGTACGTTTTAGTAAACACCCGTGCCAAGGTTTAAATTTTGAAAATTGGGACACAATAGTTCGGAGTATCATCTCTCAAGCATGTACCAGCGATGTGGCATAGTAGCCCACTGTATTCTAATAAGATGGCATTAAGTGAGGAAATGCAAAGGCTCTTGGAGGCCATGAACAATAGATTCGAAAAAATAGACAATACATTGGGCCTCCAACAGGATGAAAATAAAAAAGAGTTAGGATCCATAAATCAAAGTTTAGAATCACTAAAAACTAATAGTGATAATATGGGGACTAAATTAGAAGCTATCCAAGCCGATTGTATAAAGATGAACAGTGCATTGAAGGCTGAGATAGAAAGTAAATTAGATAGTATGAAAACAGAAAATGGGGAAAACATGGCAGAACAGTTGAAAGCTGTAAAAGAAGAGACATTAGAATTTATGAAAGCCGACAGTAAAGCAAATAATGAGGCACTGAAGGCTGAAATTGAGGGAATAAAAAAGGGGTCAAATGAACCGAGAGAGTATACAAGGGACAATGAATACCAAATTTCAAGGTTTTGATACGGGGTTGGAGAGTAAGTTAAGAGAGTTAAAAGGGGAAATCACAAGTAACATTGAAAAGGAAAATAAGGTACTTAAGTCAGAATTGCAAGGCCAAATAATGACCTTAGAGGAAAGTACAGTAAATTCCCAAACTAAATGTCAAGAAAATGTTGAGATTTTGAAGGACAATTTGAGTTCTGTGGAAACCAAATTAAATAATATGGAAAAGAATGTAGATGTATGTACAAATGAACTTGTAGACCGGATCCAAGGGGTGCAGGAAAAGATAAAAGATAAGTTAGAATCAAGTAGGGAAATGTATCAGACATCCCGGGATAATATTAAAAGTGGTATTGAGGCATTAGGAAATAGGTTCACTCGATTCACGGAAAATAAAGATAGGGGAGATATCTTAGTGCAGAACCATCGGTTAAATGAAATAGTTGTACAAGATGAAAATAAAACAGAAATTGTAGAAGAACAATAAGTTATGGTGCAAGAGCCCAAAATTGGCATTGGAAAAGAAGAAGAAAAGGAAGTAGAAATCCTGAGGAC
Source organism: Meconema thalassinum (assembly GCA_946902985.2). Taxonomy (NCBI): domain Eukaryota; kingdom Metazoa; phylum Arthropoda; class Insecta; order Orthoptera; family Tettigoniidae; genus Meconema; species Meconema thalassinum. Next base: position 1,328,577,525 of record OX336389.2, read on the forward strand.
TCCAGTGGAAACTGAGAAAAACTTTGAGATCCTTCCTGAGAAACAAATGGAGACTCAAGAGGAAATGAGAATTCCAGATCAGGACGACAGCCGAAATAAAAACGAGCTACACAGTGAAGAAAATCATTTGTATGGGAAAGTTGAGCTTGAAGGGCAAGAGAAAAACCCAGAACAAGAGATAACAAAAGACGTGAAAGTTGGGGAGACGGAAATAATAATTCCTGGAGAGATGGAGAAATCAAATGAAACTATAATAGAAAATGTCGTTGAGGCACAGATGGAAGCAGAGGTTCAAGATTTCATAGAAATTGAAAAGGAAAACCCAGAAGAAATTAATGAGGATAAGAAAGATAAGATACAATTGGAAGAAGAAAAATTTAAAGCACGGATCCTTGAATTAATAATAAAATATCAGGAATGTCAACGAAAGAAAAGAAAAATGGAAACAGATGCCAATGAAAGCCAAGAAAACCTCCAAGGAAAAGATGAGATTATGGGAGTTATTGTAGAAAAGAGAAAAAGGGCTTTTGAAGGAAATGAGGGAAGAGGAAGACCACCGCCAAGTGTAATAGGTTTACAAGAGAATAGAAACCTTATTGAAAGTAGGAGAGAAGGAGAAATAATGCACAATGCCTTGGAGAAAGAAGACGCACAAGCGTATTTCAGTTGGAAACTTCGTAAGAAGAAAGCAAATAATAGAAAGAAAAGAACAAAAGAAGATCTAAAGGAACTCTGGAAATGGAAGAGTAGGAAAAAGGAATATTCTTTGAAAATGCCATCTCGATGCGAGATGAAGGAAAAGGATTACTCCAGCATAGCTAACGGGTTAAGCCGTATGCACCCGTTAAAGAGTAAGAGGAAAAAAGGGATTTTTCTTGAAAATACCATCTCGAGATGAGATGAGGGGAATGGAAGAAAACCAAGAAGAGTCGGGTAAGGATAGACCGAGCTCTTAAAGACAAAGGGAATTCTGTGGACTTTGGGTACAGAAAACTGAAATAAAGAAGAAATAACGGGTTAAGGCTATATGCACCCGTAAAGTCTTAAATGAAAGTAAAATAGGTCAATATTGAATAACCTGAGAAGAGAGACAGACCGGCAGAATGCCCGTCCCATGAAACAAGGAAGAAAAAAACGGTCTAACCCAAGTTTGGAGCGTACGCCAGACGAAGAGGAGACTCAGAAACACCCGAACGAGACGAGTAATTTATAGCCTTAAAGTGTGGACGTCCGCTAAGGGAAATGAATGAATGGGAACTTTGTGAGACCCAAAAAACAAGCCAGAACAAGGAAGGGCTTGGAGGAAAGAAAGATCAAATGGTACTGATAAATGTTATGATGGCTTCGACACTAAAGAAAAATAAGATTTTTATGAAAATTATTGAAATAAATTTCCTCAAAATTTAGAAAATTTATTTACCTAAGGAGGGGAGAGATGAACCCATGTACCATTGGTTCAAGGGGTCGAATCCATGTATTTTGGTAAAAGAAGGAAGGATATATACAGTCTTCAGTGGAACATAGGAAGATTTGATACAGGAGGGCGAGCATAATGTTGTGCAAGAAGTGAGGGTCCAGGTGGCCAGGAAATGATATCACGCATGACGCACCGATAGGAGCCGATCATGGCTATAATTAGAACGAGTGGAACTTTCCGTTTGGAGTGACTGCGAGCATGTTTCGGAAATTGATCTTACGTTGCAGTAAATTGGCATCGTCGCAGTTGTGCAAGAAGAAGAATAATTAGATTTAAAGCACTTGCGAGCATATAATTAACTAAAGAAATACATAATTGTGAATCATTTCGGAATAGAGATTTTTGTGTGGAGAAAAAGGTTTTAATAATTGCCTAGAAAAGAAGTGCAAACGTGGCCACACGTCATAAAAAGTTCCCCGAGACCCGAGATGGAGGGGATTAAAAATCAACCTCAACACCCACGTACCTCAAGAGTAAAATTTCATTTAATATCTCGGAATTGTACGATCGATTTTCACGTACAAAGAAATCAGTTTACGTTTAGAAAACAAGCTTTCCAGAGATATAATTTCCAAATGTGTGCGACCATTACTTCAAAAGTTGGTTATGAAAAAGACGACGATATTAACTTTTTTTTAGCCAAAGAGTATAAAAGTCCTGGCAGAGCCAGACCAATCAGTCAGTTTACCATAGGTGCCTGAGGGCACGGTGCTGTTTTGATCATTCAGTTTACCAAAGACGCCGGAGAGCGTGGTACTGTTTCAAAGTACATGCAGTTTCAAACAGCTCAAGGGGGCGTTACTGTATCGACAATCATCCAGTTCCGTGAGCGCCGAGGCGCTGCACGATGAAGCATCAGAGTACGAGAAGTATCATCATAGTATCGCCCTGTGAAGACTTAGGAAAATCCTAATACAGGATTTAGTTCCGCCAGTATCAGTCTTTTAGTGAAAGTTCCGTATTACAGTCAAAATAGGCTGCAAACTTAAAAGAACAGGCGATAGGTCTTCAAATAACAGTTTAGTAAAACGACTGAAAGTGTCGTAACGCTTGAAGTACCAACGATAGAGAAACGAACAGTTCTAGCAAAGTTAAAGAACCCGACCAGGGTCAGACGAAATAAGTGCCGCCTAGTATTCTGAATAAGATAGGGTCTAGAGCGAAGAAATTAAGAAGGGAAAATTTAATCCAAGACATTGTCTCACTGGAGACAAACGAACAGTGATTAAAAGCAGTAAGGAAGAGCAGTAAATGCTAGAGAATCATAGGTCACCGATACATATTCGAGAGGCCGTAATTAGGACAAACTGTATCTAGACAACCTAAATAGTGTCTAGAGAGCAACGACTTCGAGCTAGTTAAAAATAAAGCCGAATAGTCAGGAAACCGGATCTGAAGAATTACCGTTCCAGGGAGGGGTAGATTGATCGAGACTTTCAAATTCTTACCAGATAGGGAGCCGATATCTAAGAGTTTCACCCTTGGAAACGGGAAGCAAGAAATCACGTGTGCAAGGCCAAATCAAAGCCTCAGTGATTAGAAGCAGTGTAATATAAATATATAAAATTTGTGTTAGTATAGTAATTTTTAGTGATTTTATTTGTGTATAATAGAAGAATACAGAATTGTATTCAAAATGTTACCAGTGTTTAAGGTATATAAGTTATATGTATGTCAAGAAATGTCATTGTGTGAAATGGGATTAATCAAGATGGCTTAAAACACATTAAGTGGGCGACATGAAACATCGTTGGAAAATACGGTCGGATGACCGTCATATTATGTAAGTAGCCATTTCATTATGTTTTGTGTTGGGGAATATTTGTGTACAATCCACCTGAGAATGAGAAAATAGGGATATTTTTGAATAACAAATAACAGAAAAATAGCGCGATCTGAACAATTACAAATTGAGAAACTATAAAATGATTATGTGAAATGAATAAATCCCTTAGGGGAAATGTATGAAATAAAATATCAGTGTATTTGATAAATGATTGAATTATATGAAAGCAAGCGTAATAATAATAATAATAACAATTTTATAAATGAAGATTAAGTTGAATATTATGAAAGTAGTACCTTTTGAGCTCCTGTAAAAGAATATATACATGTTGTGAATACATGGTCTTAAAGTATAGCGATTATTGTCACGGGAGAGGATTAATATAAAATTGAATGTAGAGCAAATGTTGCTTTTGAATTTATCAGTTCTTTGGAAGACATTTGGCCGTAAAGTAATGTATAGCGCATGTCGCATTGAAGTAATTTTTCACGCTAGGAAGGCGTTGAACCTAAATATACTTGGTAAATTAATTATGAGGGGCAGTTGATTGCGGTAATTGAGCTATGATAAGTCCTCCATATAGTGATTGATCACGAGGCCGTTGTGTGTATTTTTAAATGGGTGCTATTTATTGTATTATGAACGCAGGTTAGACAAAGGTCGCCCTAAGCCGCTAATGTTGTATAAGTCCTCCAGTATGGGATGTGGTTCCCGAGGCAGTGAAAGAATCGAACCCAGGTTCGTTTGTGTGAAGCCCCTAAATATTGTTGCTATATTGAATTATTCTTACCCATCAATGAGGCTACTTCATAATTAATAAATGCCAAGGTTACGAGAGTGGTCTATGAACCTAAATAATGTTGTTAAAATAAATGAATGAAAAGCCAGGTCTGTTCAAAGAACTGCGTATAAGAATAGCTGTTTAAAGCAGAGTGTAGCCCTTCTCTGTGGGCGAGACTTGGGGTTCCTGCTCCTGGACAATAAATCACGCTGAGTGGTACGGTCCGACCCTTACTATTAACGGAAGTGCGGTAGGTCGGGTGACCGTCTGTTTGAAGTAATAATACACCATGAGTGTTTAGAGATTGTTAATGACCCGGGATTCGAACCGAGGTTCTTGTAGATGAAATGTACCGCTTGCAAGTTCAGATCGTTGCTTTCTTATGAGATAATGGTCTTTTAAGACAAATAAATATAAATCCCTAATGTAATGTTATATGATGTAAGAATTCACGAGTTCAGTGAAGACAATTAGATTTCGGGAGTGATCATAATTTTTGACATGTTCAAGTAGTCTTCAATAACTCGGGAGTACACAAGTGTTTTCCCAATCACTGTAGTGAATTGTTAACTTGAAGAGAGGTGGTAACAGGAGAACATTGTGAAAAGCCACATAAGAGCATTGTGAAAAGCCCAAAAATTTAAGTGAAGGAATAACAGTACTTTAATAAGAATTACATATTGTTTTGATTATAAGATACTCATATAATCGGAAGTGAGGTGTTGTATAAGAATAACACAGAGTATGTAAAAGTATCGAGCCGTTGGGAGCTCGTGATTATATTGAATTTAAAAGGGATACTTTATGGAAGTGAAAAGAATTATAAGTTTGTTGGTTTGTAGGAAACCATTTATTCTGATTTAACATTTGTTTTATTTTATGTATTCCTTGTTCACTCTGAACAAGTTAGAAGTATTGGTCAGTATTTTATTTGTTTATTTTGTTGTAGCACCATATATTTGGTTAATTAAATGTTTTATAATAGGAGTTGATTTTGTTTATTAATTTGGAAGTGTATCCTCTATTTAATCCAAAATGTGTAAGTCACAGAGTGGGAGAACATACCATAACCCCGAAAATCCCGATTTGAGCATTGCTGGCATACTGTGATTTGCATATTTTTTGCTGAAAGGGCACAGTATCAGGCTTTAGGCTTGCAGGCATCTAGCCGTCCTGTTAGTTCCATGGAGGTCGCTGAGTGTAGGGTAGCTTATTCTTCTTAATCTACCCAGTGCATTAAATCGTTCACCATGACCGCGATGGGGTGCTGCAGCAAGTCCAGAGGTCGGAGGTTCGCATTCCGGTGCTATCCTGATGTGAGTGTGACTTATCCCCATGCAAATGCCGGGATATAAGTCCTGAGGCACATTCCTTACCACGACCCCAATAATAACAGTTGCTCACACTTCTGCAGTCCTCATAGGAATACAGATTATAAGACAAATTCAGCGCACATCCAACTAAACGGGGCTGATGACAAAGATGTCCCAAGCCCCTAAAACGGATTAATAATTTTCTTGACCTCAAATTATGACACACGAGTTTGAATAGCTGATCGTAACATTTTCATTTGTGTTGTGAACGCGGTAACGACAATTGCAGATTCAAATACTCCGCTTGAAGCCTAACTAGACCAGCTCTGTGCACTCCGGAGGAGTCGCTGAACGTTGACAAAAAGAGCGAGGCATCTTGCTGTCTCAGACTGTTCATGAATTTATCAAAATAATATAGAAAGGGGGAATGTTACCTCAAAGGATTTTGACGTATTAATCTGCCATGAAAATCTTCAAATATGTTTTTGATGTGTAGTATCTTTCCACTCAGTTGCTGGATATTTTGGAGGGAGCGATTTTGAAAAATGGGACGGAAGTGGATCGGAACGATCGAGGTGGCACCAGCTGGCATTGGTGGATCGAACGGAAGTGTAAGACGACCTGCCAACTCGATCGATCGATCCAGCTGGCAGTGGTAAGAGAAACAATGAGTGCGCGTTGTCGGAAATTGATACCATGACGTACTCTCGGCCATGTGGAATGTATATGACATACCGAACGGTAAACGCTCTTGAGAACTCTGGTGTCAAGTGATTGAAACAAAGCACATGGTACATGTTCGAAGTCTTCGTATCAGTATTTAAATGGTAAAATGCCTTAATATCAAACATTGTAAGTAGTCGGAATTGCCGGTATTATGTTTCTGCACAATGTCAATTCAAATATTAACTCACATAACGGTAATGCAGTCATCAATATAATATAATCGTTGTGGTTATACGAGAATTGAGCAAGCCTTCATGAACTATTGCTGAATACTTTCTCTTTTCTCACAAGAGAAAAGGCATTCATAAGGCATTTTAAACTCAATTCCACGCAGGAACATTATCGAAACAAGCAAAATATAAATGAAACTTAATTCCGTAATGCAGTATTATTAGAACGTGGAAATTAGTCACCACCTTGTGCAAAATATTTGTGTAGTCGAAATAGCCGTGGGGTTAGCGCCTATGACTGTGATTCTAGAGATCTCGGGTTCAAATCCCGGACGGGGTAGAAATTTTTTCTACCAGATTATCATTTTAAACGATTTTTATCATATCAATATGACTCATTTTAACAGAATCCATATGAAATTACGTGTTGGTCTGTGAATCAAGAGGACTTGTTTATAAGGAATTTAATGTTATGAGCGGTGCCGCGTCTGTTAATCTAGTTGAACCATATCGTATTCTTTATTTAGGCTAGTGCTGGTGGAAGCTACAAATCATCTAATAAAATGAGTTCCGTATTATGAACTACAATATCTGTAAAACACTCCCTTTTACAATAGATTAATATTTGTGCCAATAATAGTATAAAATACCGGAGTATCAACAATTTCACGTGAGGTTTCTTCTATGTTAGATGTTACACATCATATGCGACTACTGTAAAGCTCGTAATTTTTTCTAATTTTCTGCGTTGGTCGCTAGGGCTTGCAGGGTATGATTACGTCCCAAATATGGACTTCAGAAATGGAAGTAACGCCACGTCGGTAGCTGAAACTCGTCTCGTAATATATGACCTAGGAGGAAACCGACTTCGTAGGCGGCGTCGTCGCCCCCTCGCAAATGAAATGACAAGGCAATGGCTGGACATAATTATTTAATGATATGCTAATCGTGTACGTCATCCAGATTATCCTCTTGATTGGAAGAAACGGAGGACGGCACGCAAACAACATTAGCTTACATGCACTTGCATGGGGCACTATGAAGTTATACGCTCACGATACGCTCCAATGTAGCGCAGTGGGTAAGTTGTGGGCTACAAAATTTGTGCCTTCTATAACAGCTAAGGTTTGATTCCCGGCGTGAACATTCTTTGTTCTGGAATGAAAACACCATGTTGACGTAAGGCAACGAACATATCCCTAATCAACACGAGCGAAAGTATTCAGGGCTGGTTTCTAGAGCAGAACTCTTCTAAACTGTTCAATTAATCCCATCGAGCTCCACACGTGAACCCTATTGAACATGTGTGGGCAAGATTGTAATGTCACATAAGGAAATATTGTCCTTACCCTCCCTCGAGTCTGTATGATGCTTTGTAGGGCGCTATGTTAAACGAAAGGAAGATCTTTCTCGACGAGGAATACATGACACCTGAATTACCTGAATTTGCTATGAATAAAGTACACACGTAATTAATTTTGTTTACCGAAACACTATTCGAAACGAAATGCGTAGAGTTGGGTTAGAATCCTGGTCCCATCTTGAAGGTGGATACGCTTTCCCAAAGCTAACTGGCACTCCACGAACTTGCCTTATACTGTCATTGGACTGATTCCCGCTGTGCATGATATAGGCCTATAGTACATTCAGGCTACACAACAATAACAGGCCTTCTCGAGACCAGTAATAATAAACATCACGCTCATTGCGAGAATTCCGAGTGAAATTGCTAAGACTGTTAGTATACAGCGATTTTATAATAGAGTAAAGGAGTCGAGTGAAATAAATGCCAAGGTTAATATCCAAACTCCAGATCGCTTTGTCTCTACTTAGTATAAAACCAAGTCCCCGATTCTTGGATATTACGGGTAAACTCGAGAACCACTGGATGGATTTTGATGCGGTTTTCACCATTCTGTAAAGGATATCTCGAGGATGATTTCTGTAGAAAATAATTTATTTATTTATGATCAAAGGAAGTCGAACAGTAACGATTTCAGTGGAAAAGTCGAAAAAAAAAAACTGGCGTCCGAGCAGTTTGTAAGCTTACGCTGGGCAAACCGTTAAAAATATCTAAATACTATGAGTGTAAGAATTGTTCAGCATGAAAAGTTCTACAAAAAAGTCCGCAAGAGCATATGCCTATCTTCAATACATCGCCCTCTATAAGTGTTTTTACGTTTTAATTACTTCCAACCATGTCCATCCAACTACTGAGGCGACAGTTAACGAGCCAGCTAAGGGCGAGTCTATCATCCTTGTTACAGCCTAGCTAGCGGGCGAACATATTGTCTCAGATACAGCCAGCAGCAAACCGTCGAGTCGTGTTGAGTAAAGACTTCTGAGAAGGGTGGTTGTGTTTGGAGTTTTCCTGGAAGTGCAACTCGGGTTTTCTTCATTTCACCTGTGAAACACAGTCAAGTTAAGATTGGACGGAAGGGGGATTTGTGTTTCATTCACCTCGCCATTCCTTGGAAGTGCAACTCTCATTTCGCTTGTAAACTTTTCGTTCCGCAATATTCACAGTCAATTTAAGATTGGATGGAAGGGGGATTATATTAAATTATATTGATTGGCGTATAATCTCTACTTAGTATAAAACCAAGTCCCCGATTCTTGGATGTCACGCGTAGTCTCCAGAACCACTACATGGCTTTTAATGCGGTTTTCACCATTCTGGAAAGGATACCTCGAGGAAGGTTTCTGTAGAAAATAATTTATTTATGATCAAAGGAATCCAAGCAGTACTGTGCCCAACTCTAGGAATGGGTATTCCAAGATTCAGACACCTAGATATCAAGGGAAAGGCTACAGCCGCTTTTGAAAGTTGAGATATTTGAATATCGCGCTCCATTACTTCTAGAATGGAATGGAAACTTTGTGCAGCCAAGAGCATGTTAAGTGACGTAGCATGTAGTAGCAGAGGTCGAGACTATTTGTTGATTAAATAGTTAGCCATAGAGTAGAGACTTGAGACTTGGATCAGATTACTGGCACGGCCAAATGAAAGAGAATGCACTTAGTCTCAAGTGAATCGGACCAGAGACACCGGAGATATGAGGAATTCCAGATTTCAGCGTGATCCAGCGTGGACCCGACCGTTTTGAATAAAAGCCGACCGGCCCAAGCATCATCAGCTCACTTCGAACCAAGCTCTTGCATGACAAGGTGCTATTGCTACGTTGAGCCAAGGCACATGGTTGCCGGATCTACGCAGAAGATATCTTTAAATTGTGATAGTCACAAAAGTGCTACGATATATGTGGAACATAGTAAGTTTCCGGCAGAGGGAATCACTAAGGTGATTGTTATTTTTCTACGGACACTGGTGAAATACTTTATTTCTATATGGACATATGCTAGACTTTGTCTAGAAAGTACTTTGTCACAGTCCAGTAATAATAATTCAATACTTGGATATTTTAATCCAATTAGTCAGTTTCATAAATTGTAACCTGATAACCACTCCGATCTTTCAGTATATTGAAGGCTAGTCTATCACGGTGTTGTTCATTAGCCGACAAAGGGAAACTATAAGTTGCTTCGCGCATGATAGATGGTGATAAACCATGCCCAGGGAACGATCTTCAGAACAGCTGTTGATTGATTTAGACTGTCAGTGTTTTCTTGTACTGAAAAGATTACCGTGAGTTATGTTACAACTGACGTATTTGAGAATAGATCATTTGGATCTGACCCCATTTAAGCGAACTGCTATGGATTTAACAGAAGTCAATATTAAAATGGATCAGCAGTTACTTCAAACTTCAAGAAATATTTCCACTATGTCGTGTTAGACAGATTGTGGGTATATAATGGCGGCCGATACAAGGATTAGACGTGCGTGTCCAATAGGGCATGTATCTGGATAAATCTGGTACAGACCAGGTTCACTACGCTTCAAGACCAACGAGAAATGTAAGCCACATTTGAATTTTATATTATGCCTAGGTAATTGGAACAAACTCATTTTCTGCAGATGACCAACGCATTTGTTTTTTTCTTCGTATTTAAATCTTGCAATGATTTACGCAAGACATATTAGAGTTATTCTGAGTATTTTCAGCACTCAGAACAGTTTAAGATCGATGACCGAGCATAACGAACATTTATTTGAATGTTTCATATTTTATTGATAATCACGGTAATCAGCCGAGGTAACTGTAAAAGTTAATAATTATTTGTTGAGAGATGGATATTTTATCCATATTCGAAGAATCGAACATGTGGATTCTCACATAATGAAATAATAATTAAACACATTTACAATAATATAACTAATAATAATAATAATAATAATAATAATCCACTAATAATAATAATAATGATTTTCATAACTTTTCTAAATAATTCTTGGATCTTATATTTTCTAATAATCACATTCATTGAGAGAGAGCTTATGATGTAGTTCAATCATTTCTAGTTTGGAACAGGTGATTTTCCGAAGGATAGTGATTAGCGCAAGCCCGCATTCAACCAACATTACAGTTCTGGTTGAACAGTTAATACTTGCAATGAGCAAAGTATATTTTTCAGATAACACGGAGAGGCATGAAACGGGAAGCAAATGATATTTGTATCAATTAGGATATTTTTGTATTTATATAAAATCATGACGTAGATACACATTCGAAAGTGAAATAGAGAGTATCATAAGTGTGGTAACTTCACGATTTGAACTGAATGGTAAAATAAAATAAACTTTTAAGTTTATAAATCTTCCAGTGTTGATAATAAGCAGAGGCTTGATTTATTGTATAAATTTTGGGAAGAAAATTTATGTGTGTAGAGTAGTTGAAATGCCATTCCCAGGTGCGCATGTTTAAGTCGCAGGAATGAGGAGGTTTTTATTTGAGCATCAATCAAATAGCAGGTTCGATGACTCAGTGTTAAAGAAGGAGTATTGGAACTACATATTGCGTCGTATGAATGACCCGAAGGTTATTTCTTAAAAACCATCAGTTCTTATTTCAACCTTGTTTACGGATTCCATTAAGACTTTGATTTTGCTAGAACCCGGATTTGTCATGATAGTATTTTATTCTTCTTCAGAGGAAGACCTTTGCCGTTGTTGTTGGAATATTGTGTTCTTATAAAAATAATAGAATGGGCCACTGCCAATTAAAAATAATTCTATAACCACGAATAATTTGAAGGATGTTTTCAATCCTAGTGTCATGAACTAAATGAATTTATTATGAAGCTACAATTCTTATTTCCGCATTCTGTTCAAGAATTGCAAGTTGTGAAAGTTAATAAAATGGCCACAAATATAAATATTTTTCTTAATAATGATTCCAAGTGGAAAATCGAATAGTTGAATGGTCCAACAATTTATTGATCAAGTTGATGATTCAGAAATCATATATTTTGTTAGGAACTTGAAGTTCATAATCGAGTCACTTCTCGAAACGTTTAATGTCAGAAGAACAATTAATTTTGTTGTGCTTCGCACAGTTTTTCGATGCTATGCTCAAAGGTCAGATACCTTTAAGATGTTGTTATTAATATGTGTACATAATTTGTGTTGATTCAGAGATAATAATATTTTTTGACAATATTTTTTTGAAACTGGAAAAATAAGTGAAAGTTAAAAATTCTATGAACAATTATTCTACGAGTGTTAATATAATGTAAAAATTCAACCAGTGAACTACAGTATTTCCAGTAAAGACAATTACATTTGAACTGGATTTAATCATAAATAATGGATATAATTTTGGAACACAGTCTACAGGACTGATAATCAGACTTGTGTCTCCAAAGATAATTGTCCAATGTGTTGGAAAATTTCTGTACATTGTGTAAATAGTAATGTGGGTCGCCACACATGAATGATGCTGCTTTGAGCATTTTATTTTGCAGTCAATTTTAAATTCAGAATAAAATGAGATAATGTTACATGATGTGTTATGCCCAGTTGAGTCTCCTTCTATCCTTATTGTTGCATTGAGCCAAAAATCAGTAAAGCATTTTTTCATTTGATGTCGTTTTTGCGATAAGCTTTAACCCATCTGGCGCCCCGGGATATTTTGACTCTCGTGCTGACTGATTCTTGGTAAAATGCATACGTGGTCGTGCGGACTCCGGTCTAAACGGGCACAGTACAGTAACGATTTCAGAGAAAAAGTCGAAAAAACCTGGCGTCCGTGCGCATTTTAAGCTTACGCTGGACAAACATTAAAAATATAAATATACAATGAGTGTAAGAATTGTTCAGCATGAAAAGTTCTACAAAAAGGAATGCGAGAGCACATCTCTATATTCAATATATCTTCCACTATAAGTGTTTTTAGATTGGACGGAAGGGGGATTTGTGTTTCATGCACCTCGCCATTCTTAAATTACGTCTGACAAGATTTTGTTGCACATGCATCTCCATGATAATATAGTAAATAGTCTCGGTGGGTGAGTGGTCAACGCGTCAGTCTACTAACCCCAAGCTCTCAGGTTCGCTCCTGGCCGTGGTAAGTGATTTTTGAAAGGCGGCAAAAATTACGACACCATGTCATACGATGTTGGCATGTCAAAAAAAACATTTGAATTAAGTAGGCCGTGTTCATAATGGCAAAATTAATCTCTGGAGTTTCCGGCAACAAAAAGTTCCTCATTTCTCTACTAGAAGGCGCTATAGTGTTCAAGGAGCTTAGATATCTAACCTCTTTGACTTTCATAGTGCTTCAAGGAACAACGAAATTCGATATGCAAGCTACCCTTTGGGTGTCAAATAACAAAGCTTGCACCCGGCACCCGTGGCCATATGATATTAGTCCAGTCAGTGATTTTAACTCATCATGCCGAGACGTAAAACGGATATAGATCGTAGTTCATTGACATCGTAAAGAAGCGCTTATCACGTAATGCATCCACAACTGCTCCCGGGCGAAGCCGGGCCGGGTTGCTAGTTAATAAATAAGGGGCCGGTCCCGTACTTTAACTCTGACACGCCGTCAGTGTTGTACATCGCGTTGTACTTACCAGGCGTGTCCCTAACTTCACTTAATTTTTAATGACCATTTCGGCCGTTTCTCGCCCATTTCGCTGCATTTCTTATGTTGTTCTAATATACGAATAGTTGCATTGTGTACTGACAGCCGAGTTTCGTCAGGAACGTGTTATTTAACAATTAGTGAATGGCTGTAACGTCCACTCGAGGACGATGATACACGAACATGAAATTCATAAATTTTTATGTGTCAATGTTGAACTGTTCTTCTCTACCTGAGGTAAGTTTCCAGTACAACATTAAATTGTGCAACAATTGTACATTATGCAACGAGCCTATAATGGCAATAATTAAGACACGAGTATGTTTATAAAACGAGCGTAAGCGAGTTTTATAATTTCCATACGAGTTTCTTAATTACCATTATAGGCGACAATAATTATAACTTTATTATATGTTTTAACATAAATATTCATAAATATCTGTTGAGATTCAGTCACTAGAATTTTGTGATCAGAGTGCAAGCGCTGGGTAGGATATCTCTGTTTTCCAAGTGCTCTGACTGACCGACGCATGCGCTCTGTGTGCTTGGCAATGTTTAAAGCCCGCCTATGTGCATCTGCATTCAGTCAAACTGTCACTGAAGTCGTTTGAAAGGAATGCGCTGTGTTGAAATAGGACTTGGGGATATTAAGGTATATATAGAGTGCTATTTCTAGTCTCATATTCGCCAGTTTATTTACGCGAACATATGCACGGTGCACTTTCGGTAATTTATATAGACATGTTGGATTTTGAGCGCATGCGCGAAGGTATCCTTACCTAATTGGTCAAACAACTGTTTCTTGAGCTCTGATTGGTGGGAGAAACTGTTTCATAATGGAAAAACAGTGTTATAATGAGCCTCATTATGATACAGTTTTCTGACACATAATGTTTACATTTCGACATCGTCGAACATAAATTAATAAATAAAGGGTACCGTACCTAACCGAAAATTTGCTTTTCATTTATTTCTCTTAAAAACTTGTCTTTCTATTTGCATGGAAAACACAAAAGACCACGTCAGATCTACAGTCAAGACTTGAAATGGTACGACATTGCTTGTAATTTCACACTACAGTACGAAAGTGTTGCAAACAAAACAAAAGAATGACTGGCTGCGTGGCTCAGCGGTAACGTTCTCGCCTGCTGTGCTCAAGGTTGCAGGATCGAATCCTCACTCAGTCAGTTGGCATTTGAGCGTGCGCAAATGCAAGATTTACTGGCAAGTTAAGGATCCTCTTCGAGCCAAAATTCCGGCAGCTTAGCATATCAATAAGCCTCGGCAGTTAAAAGGGATGTAAAACCAAAAACATTATTGTTATAAAACTACACAAAATAAAGGGTTCTGGGTTGCCACATTTCTAACTACTCACGTAGTAGGCTTATACTATATGCCAAAATAACAATGTGGGCGTTCCATCATCAGGTTGAAACATTTGTTGTTGATTAAATCAGGGGCTTTGTGACATTATTGTGGTCATGTAGCCTCGTGTACTTGCATGTGTGCTAAATCTGTCTGATAACCTGTGCCATTGTGATGACTGTACTAATATGTGCATTTATAATTGGAGCAAGGAATCGGGTGGTTGGCGGCCATGACCTTAATTTAGGTACCTTCCCGGCATTTGCATCGACTAGAACTGAGCAGACCACATTAAACCACAACTAGGATGGCTGAGTAGGAATCGAACCCACCTTTTCTCAGATTTGCCTCAAGATTGAGTCAACATTGCTCCAGCCCTCAGACCAGAATAATATGTCCATGGCAGAGCTGGGAATCGAACCTGGACCTCAAGGGTGGCAGTGAAAGATGATTGATGCCACACCACGTCATGCGGTGGACCAGCTCTCACCAGACTCGTAGGAAGAGTGAATTCTACTCCCCCGACGCGACACACATTGCGACGGTGCCGAAAACGCGGAATTCTTTGACAATGTAAAAAAATATTGGTATAAAAAATGGATTAAATTGACACAAATCGCCATCAGGTTTTTGACCTTGTTGATTACGAATTTGACCTCAAAATGTACAAGTTTAAATTGGCAGACCCAATATGGCGGACAAAATTTGAAATATTATAAAACTGAACGAAAATACAGTAATTCATTTTGTGTCATGCATCAGACCCTTCAAAAGAGAGCGTCATTATAGTAGTGGAGTAGTGATGGTTCTGCCCCCCCCCCCCCCCCACCACTACTCCGAATGCGAGCCGATAACTCCCGAACCCGTTGTCGGAGATTCACGAATGAAGTGTCGTTGGACTCGGGATGACGGGGGCTTTGCTATGGACCACTCGTTATATTTTAGATTTTTTTTTAAATTGTTGTTTTCGAAAATAGGCGATAGCTTGAAAACCAAACAGGATAGAACGTTGTGCCATGGCTCAAACGAATGGTCTTTATGACCTTTATTTTTTGTATTAAAACTTTTTTATTTTTTATATTTTTTTGAAAACACTCGAATTTTGAAAATCCTATATTTTGGAAACTAGGAACTCTACAAAAAAAATTGTTTGACGTAAATCAATGGTCCCTACCCCCTCTACCCCCAAAATAAATTTCAAGTCTCTAGAGAAAAAATTTGTGTTTTGTAAGTAGTGGGATGAGGAGAGAGCTGTCTACTAACTTATTGAACCCTCCTCGTATTTGCCCCGAAGCTGATATCTCGCTAACCAATGGTCGGATTTGAACATACAGGGTGTCCTAGCACTCGTAGTGATGCCCCCTACTTTCCTATAGGCTCTTTATTTAATTAAAAGACCAAAACTAAAAGGTCATCCGATTTTAATATCTCGCGAACCAATCATGCTAGAGGCATGAACGAGGGGTCCAAGGACTCGGGCTGACGTCCTCTTTGCTATGGACCACTCGTTATATTTTTAAAAAAATTTGGAAACTCGATTTTGGGGTAAACACGTGTTTTTTGTGATTTTTGCCGATATCTCACGAACCAATAACGCTAGAGACGTGTACGAGGTGTCCTAGGACTCGGGATAATGCCCCCTTTCAAATGTGGTAGATATGTTTTCCAAAAAATAATTCACAAAGGGCCTAACGCCATACATGTTGAAAAAACCTGTTTTCTTTTTCTTTACTTGTTTATAATGTTTATGAAGCGTGGTGGTTGAGAGAGACGATACGGCTGGGTGTGTGTGTTTCAATGAACCTGTCGCTAACCACGGTGGCTGTGTTCAATAGATTAATCGATATTTCGACGGGTCGGTTTATGACAGAACGAGGGTGCGTTTTTTTCTGATACTTTACACCGAAGGGGATCTCTAACGTGTAAACGGTGTTGAGAACTTGGTTCTATGTTGGTCGAAGCGAGTACAGAAAACCAACTTGCCGACGAGCAGGAGGTGAAGGTCATTTGAGCTTATTGGAAGACGTTGATCTGACTTGACAACAAGTGCAATGGAAAAATGACCATGACGCTTGAAAGTGAAATAATCTGACCATTGTGGTGGCAGGGGAGTGCGAAAGGCATGCACACACATGTGTGAAACCACATGTACGCTAAACCAGTGACATCCTGTCTTGCTTCGTACGTGACAAAATGCAAGTCCATGTGAAATTTGATCTACCGCAGGTGTTCACCTTGGACGTTATCTGTCCACATGCACGATAACTGTTAACAAGTCACAACCTGTTTTGCTTCGTACGTGACAAAATGCAAGTTGACGTGAAATTTGTTCTACCACAGGTGTTCGCCTGGGACGTTAGCTGTCCACGTGCCTGATAAGAGAATGTTCAAAGCATGGGGAAAAAAAAGATTATACATGCAACGTAGCATATATAAAGACATGTCGTTATCATTTCCACGCTCACTTAGGTGACTACCTTTGAACACACTGCGTTGCATGAAACCCCTGGTCTTGTTTATCAGTTTTGGTGTTGGTGGAAAATACTTAACCTTGTTGTGGGGTAGGTATATATTTATTCATTTATATATTTATTGATTTTATATAAATACATGCAATTATTTATTGATTAGGTAATTAATGATTTTATTTATTTATTTGTTTGCAGATAACCGGTATAGCCTACCTGTCGTGGGTCTGTGAGAACGATATTAAAGAAAGAGAGAAAAACGGACAACTAGAAAAGGAAACCATTTCCACACTAGCCCACGAGACGGGAATATAGCAAAGCATTACACGTGAAGGTGAGATTTGTTTTTTTTAATATATAACCTGTTTGATTTTGTTTTGTTTATGAAATGCATAAACTATATGGAATGGATATACTTATGGTGGTTTATTTTATTTCATTTTTAGAGTGTTGGAAAACGCTTGACCTTTGTTAATAACCAGGAACGTGTGTGTTTGGGACCATTGTCAAGCAGTCTACAGCTGAAAACTCAGGTGAGAGTGTTCTTTCTAAAATAATGTCATTTGCTACTGCTACCGATAGCCTAACTTGGGAACCTCTAAACAGTTGTTTCAAATCGCGTGTGTGCTCTGGCCGCGTGGTCAATGTTAGAAAAAGTTTGATTCCCAAAGAATTTTTAGAATCTTGTTTTGAAATTTTTAAAATTGAAATTTGTACAGCGCAAAGGTTGCATACGGTTTAAAGGTGAATACAGAACTGGTGTGCGATTTCATATATAAAAAGAAGGACGTAGAGCATAAAGAGACAATTTATATTTGCAGTAAAATGCAAGAGCTATTCATAGCCCATAATTTGGAACAGTGGTATGAAACCCACGTGGTGAATGCCTTGCTATCAAAATTTGATAAACTGCAACAAGGACCGAGTGGTCTAGCCTTAAACAAAATTCACCATCTACAAATCAACATTTGTCATTTCAACCCGTTAAATGCTGGGTCTAGCTATATTAAAACACCGCCAGCAATAGCTTCGAAAAAGGCTGTGGTGAATATTGAAAATTTTGATGATGAATGTTTTCTGTGGGCTGTGGCTGCGTACTTGCAGCCAGCTCAAGATCGTCATGTTAACAGACCAGCAAAGTACAAGGCCAAGTTTGATGAATTAAAACAAACTTTAAATTTAACTCGAGTGTCGTTCCCTATGGACTTAACCGAGATCCATAGGTTTGAACAAGATAACCAGGACTTTTCGTTCATGGTGTATGGCCTTGATGGTGATGAGATTGTGGGTCCTCTTTATGCCACAAAAGAACCGAAACGACATCACATTCATCTTTTATATCTGTCTTACGGAGAAGTGAATCACTATTGCCTGATTAAAAGCTTGAGTAGATTGCTAAGCAGACAAATGTCCAAACATGTGCGTGCAAACCATATTTGTGATCGTTGTCTGCAATATTTTACCACTCTTACGCTTTTGGAACGTCATAGGGTAGATTGTGTTACTCAGGAAGCGGTGAGATTGATATTGCCACAAGGGGACAAGGCTGTGTTAAAGTTTAAGGACATTCACAAGCGTGACACTGTTCCCTATGTGGTATACGCAGATTTTGAAGCTCTCACCACACCCTGGCGGGATGTGAACCAGATCCCCCCATGAGCTCCACCACACCCATTCAAAAACATGAACCTTTTGCTATAGGATTTAATGTGGTGTGTGCCTATGACCCCACACAATCTGTTTACAAATACCGCGAGGGGCCAGATTGTGCCAAATGGTTCTTGGATGAACTTATCAAGTTGGCTCATGATGTACAGGAAATACTGGACCACCCAGTACCCATGAGCCTATCTCCAGAACAACAGCAGCAGTATGAGCATGCCACGACATGCCATATTTGCGAAAAGCCTATTTTAAGTGGAGAGGAAAAAGTCAGAGACCACTCGCATTTTACAGGGGAGTTTCGTGGAGCTGCGCATACTAAATGCAATTTGAACTTTCCAGCTCCTCGTTTCATCAGTGTCTTTTTCCACAATCTGGCAAATTATGACATTCAGTTTTTGATTCGTGAATTGGGCCATGTCAACAAGGGCTCGTTTACTATTATTCCGCAAAACCATGAGCGTTTTACAGCCCTGACATGGTGGTTGGGCGACTTTAGCATTCGATTTTTGGATTCCTTTAAGTTTATGGCATCCTCGCTAGACAGCCTTGTGAATGGCTTGAATGAGGAGGAATTAAAAAATACTAGAATGCATTTTAATGATCCTGAGCAATTTCAATTGTGCATTCGGAAAGGTATATTCCCGTATGATTTCTGCAATAGCTGGGACGTGTTAAAGCAAAGAAAACTCCCACCACAAGAGAAATTTTACTCGAAACTAACACGCATTACCGTTTCCGATGAAGACTATGCACATGCATGTCAAGTTTGGCGAATGTTTGGCATGAACACGCTAAGTGAATATGCTTTGCATTACCTAAAACTGGATGTATTGCTGCTCACTGATGTGTTTGAAAAATTCCGTAACTTGTGTCAACACATTTACGGTCTTGACCCGGCTCACTATTATACGAGTCCTGGGCTCTCGTTTGATGCCGCTTTGAAATACACTCAAGTGGAATTGGATTTACTCACTGACGTAGACATGGTTCTATTTTTTGAAAAGGGCATTCGTGGCGGCTTTGTGTCACTTAACCAACGCCATGCCGAAGCGAACAATGTCTACATGCCTGATTATTCACCAGACAAACCAGATTCGTACTTAATGTACTATGACGTGAATAATTTGTACGGTTACGCCATGAGTCAGCCTTTGCCCTATGGGAAGTTTGCTTGGCTGACAGACAAACAAGTGTCAGAATTTGATGTGAACATGGCTAGCCAAGAAACAGGCCGTGGATATGTGCTAGAAGTGGATATTGAATATCCCTCATCCTTGTATGATGAACATGCCGATTTCCCATTCTGCCTTGAGCAAATGGTTCCTTCCCCCTCACAGTAAAGTGAAAATTGAAAAACTCATGGGCACACTTTACAACAAAAATCGGTATGTGCTACATATCCAAATGTTGGTGCAATGCCTCGCCCAAGGCTTAGTGTTGAAGAAAATCCACAGGGATATTTCTTTTGCTCAAAAAGCATGGCTTGAGCCATACATGCGACTAAACACAGAGCACCGACAAATGGCAACACAGCAGTTTGAATTTTTTTTTTTAAATTAATGAACAACTGCATCTATGGCAAGTCTATGGAGAATGTTCGCAAATACCGTGACATTAAATTGGTGAATGTCTGGGAGGGGCGGTGGGGTGCCCGGCGATACATTGCCAAGCCAAATTTCAAATCGATCAAAATTATCGATGAGGATTTGGCTACTATTGAAATGAGTAAGACCAGCGTGACCATGGATAAACCCATTTACTTGGGTCAAGTCATTTTAGACTTTTCTAAATCGGTCATGTATCGATTCCACTATGAGTTTGCGAAACGCCATTTTGAGGACGTCTCTCTTTTGTATATGGACACGGACTCATTCATTTACCACATTCGCCACTGCAACCCCTATGACGTCATGAGGCAACATAGTGACTGGTTCGACACCTCTTGCTATAGCGCTGACAACGTGTTTCAGCTGCCCATAAAAAACAAGAAGGAAATGGGTGTTTTAAAAGATGAATGCGGTGATTCCATTATGACGGAATTCGTAGGTTTGGCCTCAAAAATGTATGCTTATCGCACACTCGACTGTAAGGAAGCCAAAAGAGCAAAAGGTGTAGGGAGGGCAGTGGTAAAATCGCTACGTGTTGATGACTATCTAGCGGTTTTACGCACTGGCAAAGCTATGTCTCATACACAGTGCAGGATACAATCCAGCAACCATCATTTGTATCTTGTGGAACAGAGAAAACGCACCCTCACCTCCATGGATAACAAGCGTGTGTGGGCTGATGACCTGCTCACTAGCCTGCCCTGGGGTTATGATCGCAACGAGGAGGAGGTGTGATTTCACTGTTTAATCGTTTATGGGACATGGCTTTTTGTAACTTGTAGATTTAGAATTTTGTAAATATTGGTTTCTGTCATTGTAAATAGTAGATTTTGTAAATAGTGACAACCCACTTGGACCTTTTGCTCTTTAAAAAGTTCTATGCAACCTTATTTTTTAAATTTTTTGATTGGTAAATAGTTTGATTCTTTTAACGCTGTACAAAGTTGAGTTTTTTGTAAATATGAAATAAGTAAGATTTTTAGTAACTTTAATAACTAGTATTTAATTATTTTTCGTAATGTAAATGATAAACTAAAAAGTTCTTTTGGGATGAGTGAGCATGTCGAGAATGTGCTTTTGGGAATAAATATAGTGGTTGTGTTTGTTCCCAAAGACAGGTGTGAATGTATGAGTGGAGAGAGAAAACTGGTGTGTATGATTGACCAGAGCAAACACGATGAGGTAGGGTGGGTGGGTGGGGAGGGGGTAAATGGTCACTTATATACTCAATATGTTTTAAATAGTTTCGTTTTTTCATTGAAATGTGGCAGACAATAGACATTATTTTTGTAAAAACAGTCTTACCTGCAGTAGTCGTAGACCTCGACGTTTCTCCAAACACGCATCAGCACATTGCAGTATTATCAAGGTCAAGCACTCGCATCAACATCATTGTCAAATCTCAACTTTCGACACACACTAAATGGAAAAATGTGAAAACAGCAAAATGGAAAATCCATGTTTCGATATCACCAAAAACGCAAAACTTAAAACGGACATTTTAAAAAAACTGGAAATGGCCATATGTGAAATATGAAAATTCAAAAACTTCAAACGGTCATTGTTTAAAAAGTGTCATCAGCAACATGGAAAAATCTATATCATCAAAACGAACGTTTTCAAAAACTGTAAATTGCAAATTAGCAAAATAGCAATGTGTGAAATGTGAAAATGAGAAATCAGCCATCAACATCATGTTTTTTATAAATAATAAAAACACAAAACATCGTGCTCTGGCAAACCTTTGTTTTTATTTCATAGTCATAGTGAATTGACAAAAGAAAAATAGAATACAAACAAATCCCAATTCCTCACTCCTCAATGTTTATGTCCATGCATCATCAACTTTCCTTTCATAGCACTCATGACAATCAGGGCTGCCATCCTTTCACCCACTGAGGCATCACTGGATGTGAAACGTTGTTTAGCTTTCTTTAATAACAATTTATCTGCCACATGTCTTAAACCAGAATGACTATGGCGTTAGAAAGGTCATGTTCCTTGCATGCTTGATCCAAAAGATTAATGGGTACATCACCACGTTGTAAACGTTTTTCGAGACGAGTTCCAGGGCCGCAAAAACGATAACCTGGAAGATGGATTTCGAAAGGTAGGTATTGAATCACTTTGTCAATGACGCCATTGCCAGTACAGGTCTGGCATATCCTTTTCCATCGATGGTAAAAAGGTTTGGTCTTCCTCCTCCTCTGTGGACGATGTTTGTGTTTGTTGTTGTTGTTGTTGCTTTTTCTCGCCATGACACCCGTGGAATGATTCAACAAAGTCTTTACACGGACTTTTATGACCGTGATACAGTTTCACTAGCTGGCAAGTCGCACACTGACGCATAGACGGTATTTTTGCCATGGCCACTTGCTTATGGTGATCGTAATCCGTACAGGGTTGCAATTCACTCAACACAGGGTCTTGAGTCCATGATTTTGGTACATGTTGCCAGATTTCTTTGACCGCGTTGGCGGCCACATAATAAATGAACGACTTGGGCAGCGCCAAGAGTTCCTCTTTGGTAAAACTGTTTAGTTTCTTTTTGCACACAAAGAACTTGCCGATGGCTTTGTCCGTAGCATTGCCTTTCTCCATGGTATCACGTGCTGTAGATGTTTACACGTCGCTTGTAGAAATCTCACTGGCGTCATTCACAGGTAAATCATGAGTTATAATTTTGTTCAACAACTCCCAGCAGGCATGAGTGGTTAACCAATGAAAGAGATGCCACGCATGTGATAGGGCTGTATGGGTAACGTTGCCACAGGAACAAGTATCCATGAGCGTTTGCAGGGAGGGGCAGCCCAACTCCATGAGGTCGATACATTGGCAGTAAGACGCCAAAAATGGTTGCAACCATTGACGTTTTTCATTACCTTTCACAAATACCACATTGGCCGAGGACAAGTGTGCTTTCATGACCACGTCCAAATATTTATAGGAAATGGTTCCCTGATTCCAGTCTAGTTGCCTATGATTTTCAATCCACTGGGTTTGTTTACGGTCTTTTTCACACAACAAATCAAAAGCATGGGGTGGTTTAAATAGCAAATGCGTAGCTTGCGATATCCAAAACGTGGTACAATCGATCATGGCCACTTGTTTAAATATAAATTTGTTGTCACCAATTTTAAACCCTTGGCAATCCACAATGAGTGTGCGCAACATGTTGACGCTTGCCTGGACCAAGTTCAACTGACGACTGACTGACGATCAGGTGTGATCATGACATGGACTTACCTGCCATGCTAGTTTCAAATTAAGGTTAGGGTAGGACAGGGGGACATGCAAAAATAAGAATTTAAGAATTACATCATTTTATTATCATAACACGTCTTACAGGCTTTTCTCATTTTAGGATAAGGACGATAGCAACTGATACAACAATACAGTCTCTTGTGTTTGTAACGTCCATAACACCGATGATGTCCCAATGTCTCTAAACTAGGCGTTTTTGATGGTGAGCTGCTCACCGAAGCACCATGGATACCATACGGCCCACATGTATCGTAACTTGTTTTTTTTCATCACCCAGAGACACAAGTGAGGGATAGCTTGAATGACAGGGTATATTTCCCACTTTCATTCTACACAGGTAGGGGCAGGTGGGTGACCAGCGCTGATGTTCCTGCATGGGTTCATCGCCCTCCTACCATTGGTCTATGATGATGGGACAAAAGGCACATTTCACTTCATCTCTTGTTTTTAAATAGTAGAATCCAGCGGCCGCCAAGGCTTGAGGGTTTATGAAAGGCACTGGCCATGTGGCAAAAGTCTTGAAACGTTGTTCCTCAGAGTTTAAATTCATGGATGTAACGTCTCTTGAGGCTTTAAAGCAAGACATGACTGAGCGGCTTGACGTGACCTGTTATTTATACACTCGTCACTTGGTTGGATAGTGGATAATAGTTGACTTGCTTGTGATGAATAATCAAACAGTAGGCCGTGGTATTGGCTGGTACATTGTCATGCGTTTCAAAATCTAGTCGAATGTCGATATTGTATGGCTTGACAGACTCTTCCAGGTAAGAACAGTCAAAGACAATCAGTGGTGCTAAACGCTTGGGGTAGTAGCATGGGGCCGTTCTCTTTTTGATAATACGACCATCGAAATTTAGAAAACAAGTCGTACAGAGGGCCAAACTTATTTTTTGAAAAATCCAAATCCAGTCCTTCATAGGGAAACACGGCTCCGTTGAGGAAAAGACGTGCATTTCTCAATTGCAGATGATCAAATTGCGTGGCATCTTTGGTTTGTTGATACTTGCGATTCGTTTGAAAACCCACGATCAGGTAGAGAGGTCTCTCTGTATAGCGAGCTGTTTTTACAGACCAACTGTGTGTGTTGGTGGTGGGCAATAGCGGATACTCATGGAGTGCCCAGCTTCTAAATTCCATGGGTAGAGACATATCTCTCTTTACCATTTTGAGTATGTCCAGTTTTTTGCTATCTTCAAGGGTCACATGGGGGACTTTCCATAGCAAGCGTTGTAGTTGAATTTTTGAATCGATGGGGGCATTGTCGGCTCCCTTGAGTGCATTATTATCACTCCTGTCTCTCACTAGGTAAAGCACTTGCCTTGCGTTGACCACAATGCGTTGGTGATCTTCGGCAAAGCCTAAAATCAGTTTAAGAAGTAAATATCCAGTAAAGGTCCCATCAGTGTGTACCATCCAATCATTGGTCGAGTCAGGACACCAACCTGCCATGCAAAGTGTTTTACCTTCTTCCTCACTATAAGAGGGGTATAGTTTCATGACACTGGAAATGCCCACATTTCGAGTGCTATCCACCACGATATCGTTAATGACATACCGCACTTCAGAAAATAGAAAGGCCAAACCGTGGTTGGCCAACTTGGATGTGGTGGGTGTAGAGCCATCGGCTTTGGTGTGCCGACCTTCAATCTGAATGACACTTTCATGCGGTAGGGTGTAAATATCTTGGTTGTTGATAACAAATTGAATTTCATCATTGTTATTGAGTCCAGGTGTTTGAGCTTGATAGGAATGGAGATCAATTCTTACCACTCCTGGTTGTTCCTCGATGCGGTTCGCTATCTCTAGGATAGAATTCATTACGAGGGTTGACGTGGTAACCCAAATGCCGTAAAATCTGCTTGCCTTGAGATGTTAACGTGTATTCACGTGGCAAACAACTAACACCATTCCTAGACGGTGTTGTTGCTTTATACACAAACTTCTTAGTGGCTTTAGCACCAACTTGTAAGTCACTGGTGTGGTAGAATCTAGATCAATGAGTTGTTGATCTCTATTGATCAGTCTTAATGTTATATTACTAACACTATCGACAGCCACAGAATGAAAAAGCACCACTGGAGGGTTTTCACGAATAATATAGCCATTGGGCGATGTCACAATAAAGTCATAAAGCGAATGCGATGGTTCCTAATTGGTGTACACTTGGCTAATAATATTACACGTCACCGACACATGATGGTCCTCAATGAATTTCACTTCATGGTCTGATTCATGTTTTTTGTTGGGCTCCAACACACTTGGTTTAAATCCAAGTAATGGGCCAATGGAATCGGGGTGTGTTTTAAAGTCAATGTTGAATGAGGAGAAAATACTGCAGCGATGTGTGTTGGTATTGCCTACAAGTTCAAACTTGTGCGTTCCGTCGAGAAATGACTTTAAACCATATTGATTGATCAACACCACATAAATGTGTTCATAAATATCATCGATCGTGTATCCACCAGAGTTCAAGGTGAGCACAGAATCATCATAGTAAAACTTGTTGTTCACATTTTCACGTATGTTGTATATTCGATTGTACGTTTCAAGAGAAACAAGTCCTAAACCATAGGGGTTTTCACTCAATTCGATAGGCGGGTAAAAGTCTAGGCTGACTTCAGGTCCACGTCCATGCAGTGTAAACGTTTTACTTTCTGCCGACATACTGGTGGCGTTTTAGCTTATGCTGCATCTTATATAAAAAAATTAAACACAAACGTCCACACTGTTGGCTGTTAAACGTTTGCTCACGTTTCACATTATAATATATCTTCATCCTGTTTCCAAAATAGGTCACTAGTTCCATGGGCGGAGGCAAATTCCCAAAACTGTCAAAGTACCATACCATGGATCCCTCTTTGACATAAGCTACATAATGCGTTCCTGGTCCTCGGTGATCATCCAAATTGACAACAGCACATTCCTGTTTCCAGGGTCGTGGGGGTAATTGGTTTCGCATAAACACACCTCGAAAATGAGAAAGCTTTAGTTGTTTAGCATAGCTTTCCACTTGTTGATGCGTCAGGGCATGTTTTGCTATGGCTGAGGTTATTTTTTTTTTAATATTTCGAAATGGTGAAATCCCATATCCTTGTTGATAAAAGGCTGGCTTTAAATTGGCATTTCTAGCCCCCATGGCGATCGCTTCCATCGTTTCATTATGTCGCTGACTTTCTTTGAGTTGTTGCTTGCCCTGCTGCGCGGCTTTAATTGTTTTCGCCACTGCACTGGCACCGCCCAAAAGTGAGCCCAGAGCAGCCAAACCAGCAAATAATGCAGGTAAAAATCCCGCTCGTTTGGGGACGGGAATCACTCGCCCTTGGTTTGAAACCTGTCGCTGACGTTTTGGAATAACATGTCTCTGTGCTGCCTTATGGTCAATACATTATTTTTCTTTTTTTCTTTCGCAAAGGCTTGTCCACGAATGTTGTAAGCCCAGGCTTTGCCAAGGACAAAGTCCTTTTTTTAGTCTTTCTCACTGCATACCTTTGTTTCACCATGATGATAATGACCCACAACCTTTCACAAGAAAATTTAAATCACAACTAACGTTAGATGGTTATTTCATGGCTGTATATTCCAATTCCACATAAAGTGGGAAATCGTTTATGGTTTTTTCCGCTTGCTTTTCATCCCATGTCATCATGAGGTGAAAGGATAATTCGTCACCAGCATTGACCATGCCATGCTTATGGGCCAACATCCTATGACCATTTATCTTTATTTGTAAATGGTTCTCATCAGGTATGGCATATTTAATGTGAATGGTTCCATCATAGTGTAATCGATAGTGGCTTAAACCCGAAGCAAGCACATAGGTCAAGTGCTGATCATGGACTAGCGGTAAATGGTTTCTGTCATTCACAGGTTTTTCATTTGTCAGATACACTAAAAATACAGATGGTATAAATTTATAAAGCCTTTTCATTTCATGGGTCATGTAACGCTTGGTACAAACATCGTCTTCGTCTTGCGGGTCTTCCACGTGAATAATCCGATGGTGATTAGCGCTATAGCCATTCACCGTAAGCTGAGGCACTTTGTCATAAAACTCATACACTTTGTTATCCACATACTTTTTCGTAGTAACGTCTGTAGACACTTGAGGATGTTTTACATGGGTTAACCGCTTTCCCTTAAAGTCATAATCTCCCTGTTTTGTGCGTGGCACTAGTGACCTATCCACATAGTGTTTATTAGCAGGATCTGTTTCTTGTTTAGGATCATGTATGGGGACAGACCTAGCTTTGGCCATCAACGCACGTCCAAAGACATCCATCGTCAACCTATAGTACCAGTCTACTGTTTCTATGACAAGGCTCGGTGTCCTGTATATAGACAGCCTGCTAGCCTGTCTAAGCCTTAGTTTAAATGAAGATTATTAAGCAGCAAGAGTCATTCCCCGTGGGGGACATGGTTTCCCATCTCTGTCCCACATCACGTGAACAACGCCATGGTTCACTGTTTCCATCTTCCATTCGCTGCATCATTGTGGGGCCTTCCGGCTGTGGAAAGACTAATCTTTTGCTAACGCTCATCACAGCGTCCAATGGTCTGCGTTTTCAAAATATTTATATTTTTGCAAAATCTCTCTACCAACCCCTCTACGTGTTTCTGGATCAAGTCATGTCTGGATTACAAAAAGAGAATATGGGTTATTTTACATTTTCCATGCAAGAAAATGTGATTTCACCGGATGAAGTAAAGCCTGATTCACTCATGATTTTCGATGATGTATCCACTGAACGTCAAGGCATCATTCAAAGCTATTTCAGCATGGGTCGACACAAACATATCGATTGCTTCTATCTTGGACAAACGTATTCAAAAATGTCCAAACAGTTGATTCGTGACAATGCCAATGTCATTGTTTTATTTCGCCAGGACGAGAGGAACAGTCGTCACATTTATAATGAACATGTGAATCCGGATATGACCTTTCAAATGTTTACAGAATTGTGTGCCAAGTGCTGGAACACTCAACGTCATGCCTGTTTAGTGATTGACAAACAAAGTGAACTCAACCAAGGACGGTATCGCTTAGGGTTTGATCATTTTATTGCTATTTAAGGCCCTGTCTCATTCTCCATCAAGTCATTTGTCAAGCCACCATGGCGTTAGCAGAGAGTCAATTGAAAAAGCATATTATTAGAGCAAAAAATACTATTCGCCAAAAGTTTCGTCAATTGAAACAATCACGTGCAAATCATGCTTCGTTTATTCAGCAACATTTAGCACCTCCACTAAAAGCCATGTTGAAACCTTCTTTCAAGCCATCTGAAACGCTACCCACCGTTTCACAAGCCACGCAGACGCTGCACGAGGACCCTGAGGAAGAGGAAGAGGAACAGGAAGATTTGACTAGTGTTAGTGAAGTTGAGGATGAGGAGGAACAAGTGTTTACGCCTCAAAAAAAGGCCGCACCCCTTGCAGAGTTTTTGAGAAAAAAGAAATCCTTGGCCATGGTCGATACATCTTGCCCTTCCAGGACGTCTCCGTTTTCACAACTCTTGGCCACCCCTCAACATAAAGCACAACTGAAATCCATTTTAATAAAATATTATGGATCAACATTGGAACCCTATTTCACCGATCTATTTTTTGGAAACACAGATACCACGTATGGTGTTCGCTATGAGGATGATAGTTTTAAAATTGGCGATTCATCCATTAAATTTGCTCGTACTAAAGCTGTGATTAAAAATATCAACTATAAATTAACGTCAGGACTGTTAAAGCTGCTCTTTTCTCGGACCCCCTCTTCCCATGATTATACGTCAGAGGATCTTGACAAATATAAATCCATTTTATTGGATACCCATGCCCACAAAAGACAGTATGATCCCGCTCAACAAGTGAATGCCAATATATCTCAAAAATATAAAACCATCATTGCAAAAATGTTTCCCACCAGTCAGAGTACTCGTCGTAAAGCGTCCGCTTCGGGAGTGACATTTAAACCATTAAAACCCCTTGTGGATGTTACCTACTGGCACAATCCCAATAAGCTCGTCCAGCGGCTACAGTTGTTGCATGCCTCACGTCAAGCAGGCCATACCGGTCACGATTGGGAAATTCAAGAAATTGAACAAGAACTTCGAAATGCCAAAATTATTGTTTAAGCCCTCGCCCATTAAAATGGGTATTGCTCACGAGTTGCATCGCCCAGCTAGGCGTCACTATCCACGACTCAAGGTGATTTCACGAGGTGTGGATGAACTTTGGCAGGCTGACTTGGTTGAAATGATACCCTATGCTAGCGTTAACGACGGTGTACGCTATATGTTGACCGTCATTGATGTCTATTCCAAAATGGCCTTTGTTGAACCTGTGCGTCGCAAGTCTGGTCTACTAGTTACCAAGGCCTTTCAACATATTATTCAACACTCCAAACGTCAACCTCAGCTGCTACAAACTGACCAGGGGAAAGAATTTTTCAACAAGGATTTCTCCAGTTTTCTCAAATCTAAGGATATTCACCATTACACCACGTACAGCAATCTCAAAGCCAGTGTGGTCGAGCGGTTCAACCGAACATTGAAACCCCATATGTGGAAAGCGTTTACCGCTCAGGGCACGTATCGCTGGTTGGACATGTTGCCAGAGCTAGTATCACGTTACAATGACACCAAACATAGAACGATTGGGACCAAGCCACGCCTCGTGACTAAAAATATTCAGCGATTGGATAAACTGTTTAACCCCATAAAAACAGCTGATCCTAACCGTCACCGACTGAACATTGGGGATTTTGTTCGTGTGAGCAAATTTAAGTCTGCCTTCAATAAGGGCTACACGCCTCAGTGAGGAACTGAACTATTTCGAATTCGTCGAGTCAACTTGGACACTCCAGTCACCTATTTACTCGAGGACCTCAACCGTCAACCCATAAAAGGTAGATTTTATCTCCATGAACTTCAGAAAACAGCATTTCCTCAGCATTATCTTGTGGAAAAAGTGTTGAAACAAAAAGGAAATAAACTCTATGTCAAATGGTTAGGGTTTAACTCCACGTTTAATTCTTGGATCAATAAATTACATGTTGTGTGAACCTGTGCAATTTCTAATTTAATCACACATGTTGTACACCACCTATAGCTCTATGTGTACAGTCCTCAGCTCCACATGTTTGTCTTTCCCTTTCCACCTGTGTTCTCTCATACATTACCCCTTCCCCTCTCCCTCCCTTTACCTCCCACCACTGCTGTTTGCAGCTCTTGCCTATCTATTGGTTGTGACATTATTCCCACAAATAGCTTCATACTTTTTACTGA
The DNA here is from genome assembly GCA_946902985.2 of Meconema thalassinum. Lineage (NCBI taxonomy): Eukaryota > Metazoa > Arthropoda > Insecta > Orthoptera > Tettigoniidae > Meconema > Meconema thalassinum. The sequence continues at coordinate 1,328,608,413 of OX336389.2, forward strand.
TTCAGCGATTCCCACGCATTGAACATTCTCTAATCGTGCACGTGGACAGCTAACGTCCAATGTGAACACCTGTGGCAGATCAAATTTCACGTCAACTTGCATTTTGTCACGTACGAAGCAAAACAGGATGTAACTTGTTAACAGTTATCGTGCACGTGGACAGCTAACGTCCCAGGCGAACACCTGTGGTAGATCAAATTTCACATGAACTTGCATTTTGTCACGTACGAAGCAAAACAGGATGTCACTGGTTTAGCATACATGTGGTTTCACAAATGTGTGTGCATGCCTTTCACACTCCCCTGCCACCATGATGGTCAGATTATTTCACCTTCAAGTGTCATTGTCATTTTCCATTGCACCTGTTGTCAAGTCAGATCAGCGCATTCCAATAAGCTCAAATGACATTCACATCCTGCTCCTCGGCAAGTGTGTTTTCTCTACTCGCTTCGACCAACATAGAATCAAGTTCTCATCACCGTTTACACATTAAAGGTAAAATATCAGAAAACGCACGCTCGCTCTGTCATACATCGACCCTCCGAAATAGCGATTGATCTATTGAACACAGCCACCATGGTCAGCGACAGGTTCGTTGAAACACACACACACCCAGCCGTATCGTCTCTCTCAACCACCACGCTTTATAAACATTATAAACAGGTAACGGTAAAGACATTTTTTTCAACATGTACGGCGTTAGGCCCTTTGTGAATTATTTTTTGGAAAAAATATCTATCACATTTGGAAGGGGGCGTTAGCCCGAGTCCTAGGACACCTCGTACATGTCTCTAGCGTTATGGGTTGCCGAGATAAAGCAAAAAGTCTAATATCATGGTTTTACCTCAACATGGTTTTTTCATTCCTGCTCATCACGAACATCCTCGGCAAGAGGGCAACGCAGTGAAAAAAATGACACCTCGCACTTGTCTCTAGGCTTATTGGTTCGTGAGTTATCAGCAAAAATCACAAAAACAATCGTTTACCCCAAAATCGAGTTTCCAATTTTTTTTTAAAATATAACGAGTGGTCCATATGAAAGAGGACGTCAGCCCGAGTCCTTGGACCCCTCGTACACGCCTCTAGCATGATTGGTTCGCGAGATATAGCAAAAGGTTTAAAATCACGGTTTTACCCCAAAACATTCTGTTTCCCTCATTCTCAAAAACTTTAAACTATTACCAAAATAAAGAGGGTTTCGAGACAAGCCATTTGACACGTCATAGAACCAAATCCGACCATGCATTCGTGAATAATCGGAAAAAGTCTAAAATCACGGTTTTACCCCCAAAAAGCCTGTTTCCCTCATTCTCAAAACTTTAACCTATTAATAGCATATATAGGGCTTCGAGACAAGCGATTTGACACGTCACACGTCCAAATCCGACCTTGCGTTCGAGAGATATCGGCAAACTTCGTAGGAAAGTAGGCGACTATCTGGTTCTCTCCTCACCACCAAAACCCCTTCTTATCAATAATTTTTTTTCAAAGAGCTCGCCCTCTTACAAAAATCCCAAGTGCGCATGCGTACAAAACAAAAACAAAAATGTTAATCCATATCGGCATCTCGTAAAACGCATGCGCTATATGAGCAACAACATTTTAGTTCATTTTAGCAGCGCACCTTATACATGTCGCATTTGAAAAGAGACATTCACTGAAAATTACAATTTCACCCCCTAGTAGGGGTAGGTTTTATTTAGGGGTTGAAATGAGTGGTCCATAGCAAAGCCCCCGTCAGCCCGAGTCCAACGACACCTCATTCGTGAATCTCCGACCACGGGTTCGGGAGTTATCGGCTCGCATTGGGAGTAGTGGTGGGGGGGGGGGGGGGGGGGGGGGCAGAACCATCACTACTCCACTACTCATTATGTTCTTCCTCCTTCGAGTCCCGTCCTCTTACAACGCTATAGGTGTTAATGCATATATACAGTAATTCACACACATCTGGACTGAATTCTATACAATCAGTTTTTACAATAAAGTACATAGGCTGCCTTGGGAAACATCCTATAGCTCTTAAAATAGGAAACATATATTTTCTCCACTCAAATTTCATATTATTTGTTTTCAAGTGTTGTCCTTCATGTTGGGTCTGCCATTTTAAACTTGATAATTTTGAGGTCAAGTTCGTTATCAGCAAGGTCAAAAACCTTATAATACCGTGTTGTTTTTGTTCCGATTAGGGGACTTGGACATCGTGGTCATTTACCCCCATGTATTGAGACCGTCGGTGGAGCTGCCAGGATAGCCAACAACCGCAATGACTTCCCTAACATCTCATCCGTCGGACATAATTGCCGTGAGGATCTGGTGAACTTCCAAACAGGCTAAAGCGGCACGAGAATCTGTAGTCCAAGGGGATCGTGGTACATGGTGACGATGGTCATAGACTGCCTAAGGAAAGGTTCACCTTAAAAGCTAGACTGAGAAAATAAACATCCAGACTTATGTAAAACACCGTGAAAATTTATTGTTAAAATTCAAAAGCCCCTAGCCTAGTTCGGAGGGTTTCAATCGGCTAGTCCGCAAGCTAATAAACAAACAAAAATAAAGAAGTTACGGAAAACCCTCGCGAAAGATCTATCTCACAATAACAAAGCAACAACAGCAACGCTAGGAAAATGGTACGACGCAAATCCCTAGGTCACGTTACAAGATCAAGCTAATATCTGAATTTACATTTAACAGGGTAGCAAAACAAATCTAAGTTAGGATGATACCATCTCCACATTTACATTTAACGTTAATTCATCTAGCTAAGTCCTATCAGTTAATAACAAAATTTACGGCGATGACGTCCGTAACAGAAAACAATTACATTCAAAGCTAAGTGAACAGCCATATAAAAAACATTTAATTATTCTTAGTAACTAGGTGCTAACAGCACACAATAAGCTAACATGTAGACTTCATACACTTGTACATCATAAATAATTAATAAGAGACAACAGTTTTATTAAAATGCCTGCCTGCACCTTGGTTTACTCATTGTAAGCCATAGTCATCTAATATGTGTAGTTACGGTGACGACTGCGTAATAAAGACTACGTCTAACATCGCATGGCCTGCGCTCCACAGGCTACGAACTCAAGGTTCGAGCAAGCTTCAGGTCGCTACAAAAGTGTCAGCTGTCCTAGTCATTCCCTCAAAAGGAAATACCTTCATTAGCACGGCCATGTCAGCAGGTTCCAAATGCAAAAGAACAAAGTTAGATAGAAAGAATTCGTTAGTTAGCTTTTGTTTTACCAAAATTATGCGTTTTATTATTAAGATGTCGGTTTAGGTTTATCGTTGGTTTATGGGGAATAATACTGACAATAGCCGGGACACGGAGTGTCTCCACTGAGATCAATCTCCACCAAAAGCCTCGACTCAAAAGTCGGAATATAATCAACGAGCAATAAAAACTCGGACACACAATAACACAAGTTACCAGCGGCGCAAAGCTCGCGTTCAATAACTCTGGGATGGGCCTGTTAGAATTTTCACTATACTTGCCAATTATATCACAATATGCTTCTTGTTGTTCACTGTGCATAAATAACAGTGATTTATAGAATATTCGTGCACGATGGCACCTGATGATAACTTCCACGCTAAACAGCGGACATTTTCTACGTCTGACACGACGGCTATTACTTCACGCCTACACGGGGCGGATTCTCCAGACTTAGTGCAAATAATTCACTATACAATTCTTACTTATCACTCGTATCGTAACGTATTAGTGCTCAATGGCAACATATAACAATTTCCACGCTAAACAGCGGATATTTTCTACGTCTAACAAGACGGATGTAACTTCACGCCTACACGGGGCGGATTCTCCAGACGTAGTGCAAGGCACAGGGTTCCTCGAGGAAGTAGGTCGTCAAACCGAAGTCGTTGAGCGACTACTTACATTCCTGTTTGCGTATCTGCAAGGGTATTACCTTACCTTAAGCGAAAATAACATTCTCCAAAATGTTTTAATAATGCTGAATGACGAAATGGAATATTTTGGGTCTCGTGGAAAGATAAAATTGATTAATAAGACCTCAGATAAATAATTAGCAGACTTCACCAAAGTCAAAAGTGCGATTCACCGCTACTTCAAAGAGTATAGCGTGAGCTCTCAGCTCCCCGTGGCTTTCTGGGTGCGTTCAAAGGTACTACATCCCATCATAAATGTGCTGTTATAAAAATATCACATGAACCTTAGCTCAGCGGGTTCATCTGCCTCTCCATCGTTTCAAATAAAATGTTGGGACGACAGTTTTATTTGACTTATAGTTCATTCATAAGTGATATTTTTTAGATTAGCTGCATTGAAGGTTCCAATGCGCTCTCCTGTCCTAATGTCTTCAATCACATAACTTCCATTGTTCAAAGGCTGTCGGATACGACTTCTTGATTGTGCCTGCTGCTTCCATCTCATGGATCTTCTTAGCAGCTTCCTGGCGGTGTTTCTCTGCGATAGGATAAATCTTCTTCTGGAATGGGGAATCATCCAGTAGTACAAGATCGTACTCGTAGTCCAATATCTCACCAGGCATGGTGTCGAATATATCCCTGTATTCGTTCAATATTGCATCAAGGTTCTCTCGTATGGGTGCTGATAATGGTTCTGCCTCTTCGTCGGCATCTTGTGTCTTCTCAATTTCCTTGCCATTTAAATTTTCGACAACGTCGACTTCGGATAGGAATTCCGGTTCTTCTTCAACTAAGTTCATCTGAATGGGTTCGTTCGGCTTAAACTCTACCGTATTACGTCCCATGTCAATGATTCCATCATACTTCCTAATGAAGTCTGCACCTAATATGGCATCATGATGCAAGCCTTTCATCACAAGAAATTCGTGCAAGTACACGTGGCTCGAAATCTTCAAAGTGCATAGAATCCGGATTTTGCACGTTACAACACGGTCAGGTATGACTCCTCTGACTCTTACAGCAGAAACTGGCAGCTCTGTCACCTCAGAGTTTGCTTTCAGTCTGGCATGGCAATCGGCGGAAGTGACACTAATCATCGCCCCAGTATCGATGAGAATGACTACGTTGCATCCATTCAGGGTAGCTACAATCTTCGGTAGACGCGTCAATTCGTAGTTGTGGTTCGTCGTTCGTCGTTCGTCTAACAGGTCTTCCTGGATTGGCTCCCAGAGTAAAATGGTGGCAGTTACTCTGTGCTCAACCGGGCAAGAATCTATTGATTTTTCGGCGGTTTTTTTTTCTGTCCTGGCGAGAAGTACCGGGCTGGTTTTGCTCCGTCTCCTGCGCCGAATTCCAAGTTTCCCTCGAAGTCGGGTTCTGATCTCCCTCTTCTCGGATTTGTAGTTCTCTGAGTTGTTGAAGATACGGCTCTCCCGTGCTCTTCCTCTCCAATCTCTATCTGGCTGGTTTCTGGGGTCTCGATCTCTGTTATACCCTCTACTGTAACGGTAGTCCCTACGGATACTTCCGTGCTGTGGGTTTCGACTATTATTCCCTCGGCGGTCGTTTTCGTGACGACGGTCGTCGTTCGTCCCTCGGTCGAAACGCCGGTACCAGTGACTACGACGGTCATCTCGCTGGTCCCTAGCATATGGAGTGTTGTTCCATTCTCTTCTACCATAGTTATAATTATTACGTTGTCCAGAGCTCTCTTGGGTTTGCGTCTGCTGTGGTGTCTGGCTCACTTTGTCGACAGTAGTCAAGTTGACATGTCTCTCCTCACGCCTGTCAGCCTTCTGCTGACGGTGTGTCGGGAACTGTTCAGTGTTTGCATCCAACCGTCGCAGGATTTGGTCACACTGCTGAAAAGTGTATGCGCCTGCAGCAATCAACACGCGTTGCACGTCTGCAGGGTATTGCCAAACGATGGTGTTTACTAGGTCTTGTTCAGACAATGGGGGTTGAAGACAACGAAGTTTCGCAAGCTGGGTCGCGAAGTAGTTCGCATAACGCGTTGGAGTATTTGAGCTATATCGGCGAGTATACATCTCAGCTCTGATGCTCTGCTGGATGTCACTCGACCAGTAAGTTCTTAACAAGGCCTCTTTGAAATCCTGGTAGCCTATAAACGAGTATCGGAAGGCTCTAAACCAGGTGCTGGCTTGCCCCTCAAGCAAACGCTCTATAACTCGGAGCTCCCTCACCGGAATTACCATGGTGTCTCTCAAGTAGCTTTCTACGTTGGCCAGAAATTCGACTAGAGTGATGCCACTTCCAGTGCCAGAGAAGCGAGCTGGTTGCTCCTCTCTCGAACGGATAATAGTTACATTTCCCTGCGTATGCGCGGGTCTAAATGAATTCTGCATGTAGTTATGCGTAGGTGTGTTCGTTTCATGACTAAGTCGATTGGGTGCTGGTTGAAAAGGATGGGCGTCAAAGTTCAAAGTTTGACTTTGCGCTGAACCGGTGGATTGGGATGGTTGCGGTTCTATGGGTGCGCTGGGTTGGAAATGAGTAGGCATCATCCCTGCGGATTGAGATACTGGTGTCGCCTGAGAGTCTCCCATCTGTGAGGGTAAGTGTCTCTCTCTAGGAAGCGTCTCAAGTCTGTCAATACGTCTTTCAATAACCTCGAGCCCTGGGATTGTTCTAGCTGTGACTTTGTTACCTAAGTCGTTAAGTTGTAGCTCGATCCTATCGACTTTCCCTTTGAGGTTCGTGTCAACTTCGCGTATTGCCGTCCTCAGGTTATAGCTAAGGTCTAACCTCTCGGTTACCGCGACTTCCTCGAATCGTTTCTGTAAGGAATCGATTTCTCCTTCGACTTTCGACACATTGTCTTGGATCTTTCCAACATCATCTCTGACCTCGGCTACCTTAGCCTCCATTGTGGTCTTGTGTTCGTTGAGGTCACCCCTCAATAACATGAGATCAATTTTATGTTCCTCACGATGAACGTCAACTGTTTCACGCAGCCCTGCTACGGTTTCTGTCAACTCCGAAATATTCCTCCTATTGGTGTTTAATTCGTCCTTGACCTCGATCATGCCGTCGACGATCGTCTTGACGTTGTTATTCACAGCATTTGCCGCACCTCTCATCAAAATCAGTCCAATATTCATGGTCGCCATGTCCTTTTTCACGGTGTCCATAAATCACTCGACGTGAGTCAATCGAGTCCCAAATTCTTCTCGAGTGTGCTCCAGGTCGGCTCTCATATCTATCTGGACTCTGTTTATGGTCGTTTGAATTTGAGCTGTGTGCTCCTCCAATCGGGTCTGCACATCCTCCCTAGCTCTATTCATCTGGTCGGTTAAGCAATCTATACGCTGGTTAGCCTCCTGATGGTGTCGTATGACATCAAACCTAACAGCCGCTAAACCTGCCGTAAGATCATTCCTAGCTTCGACTCTATATGCGTCCATGTCGGCCCTGACCTGCGTTAGATCAGCCCTAACATTATTGATCGACTCTGTGACTTGGTCTACATGACCACTTACAATATTTATAGACTGGGTGTTAACCTCTAAATCATGTCTGACATTGTGGTGTTTGAAGCCATATTTTCAAAACAAGAGTTTAGTGCTTTTCAGTCGGTCAACACGAATGTACCCAAAAGAGATGGGTTATGCCCTAATCCTGAAATAAATTACATGAGATTAATAAACACTAAAGTCAGCAAAGACTTGATAAATCACCCCAGATAGGGTTAAACAAAGTTGCCTCAAATGACTACGGTCACGTTTAGCAAAAGATAGGCATTGACGTTCTACGACGTCCATCAAGCTGCACCAGGGTTGACCAAAAATGTCTGACCCTAGGTTGTCTCACTCTAACTAAAATAAATGACATCTAATTAGACTAGTTACATTCCCTACCTATAAACACTAGTGTTTATTAATCTCATGTAATTTATTTCAGGATTAGGGCATAACCCATCTCTTTTGGGTACATTCGTGTTGACCGACTGAAAAAGCACTAAACTCATGTCTGGCATTGTTAATCGACTGGGTGTTTACTTCTAAGTCCTGTCTAACTTGGTCCACATGACCACTCACATTGTTTATGGATCGGGTGTTAACCTCTAAATCCTGCCTAACTTGGTCCACATGACCACTCACAGTGTTGACAGCTTGGTTATTCTGACCTAGGTCACCTCTGACTTCACCTAAATCACCTCTTACATCAGCTAAATCAGTCCTTACTGTACCTAATTCAGCAGTAATCTGCTGGAGGTTGGCATTAACACCTGCCATCATCTCCCCAAACACACGACGAATAGTTTCCTCATCCATTGACAAGAAATATATATGAGAAAGTGAGGGATCAATATCTAATGGAACTTACAGCTATGATTAATTACTTGGTGGTATAAAGCTTGTTTCATTTAAATAAATATCACGAGTACAGCTGGAGTATGCAAACTAAGTGCTTCTACATTTACAAAGACAACGGCGAGCAAAGCAAAGTATTACATTTACTCAGGATGAGGCATCATCAAAGAAAATCCTATCCATCATTTATCTAACACTAAAGCCTCACTCCATGGACTTCTATCAAACATGAATGCCATGCGGTCAATTGATCTGCAGTACGACTTTCTAAGTTCGTCCCAGTCCTGTCAATTTACCATTAATCAACATTAAGATCCTCCTAAATAACATGGAACTGACGGTCACCACGTTAACGTCAGCACATGAGTTGGGCGCCATTTTATGAGACCGTCGGTGGAGCTTCCAGGATAGCCAACAACCGCAATGACTTCCCTAACATCTCATCCGTCGGACATAATTGCCGTGAGGATCAGGTGAACTTCCAAATAGGCTAAAGCGGCACGAGAATCTGTAGTCCAAGGGGATCGTGGTACATGGTGACGATGGTCATAGACTGCCTAAGGAAAGGTTCACCTTAAAAGCTAGACTGAGAAAATAAACATCCAGACTTATGTAAAACACCGTGAAAATTTATTGTTAAAATTCACAAGCCCCTAGCCTAGTTCGGAGGGTTTCAATCGGCTAGTCCGCAAGCTAATAAACAAACAAAAATAAAGAAGTTACGGAAAACCCTCGCGAAAGATCTATCTCACAATAACAAAGCAACAATAGCAACGCTAGGAAAATGGTACGACGCAAATCCCTAGGTCACGTTACAAGATCAAGCTAATATCTGAATTTACATTTAACAGGGTAGCAAAACATATCTAAGTTAGGATGATACCATCTCCACATTTACATTTAACGTTAATTCATCTAGCTAAGTCCTATCAGTTAATAACAAAATTTACGGCGATGACGTCCGTAACAGAAAACAATTACATTCAAAGCTAAGTGAACAGCCATATAAAAAACATTTAATTATTCTTAGTAACTAGGTGCTAACAGCACACAATAAGCTAACATGTAGGCTTCATACACTTGTACATCATAAATAATTAATAAGAGACAACAGTTTTATTAAAATGCCTGCCTGCACCTTGGTTTACTCATTGTAAGCCATAGTCATCTAATATGTGTAATTACGGTGACGACTGCGTAGTAAAGACTACGTCTAACATCGCATGGCCTGCGCTCCACAAGCTACGAACTCAAGGTTCGAGCAAGCTTCAGGTCGCTACAAAAGTGTCAGCTGTCCTAGTCATTCCCTCAAAAGGAAATACCTTCATTAGCACGGCCATGTCAGCAGGTTCCAAATGCAAAAGAACAAAGTTAGATAGAAAGAATTCGTTAGTTAGCTTTTGTTTTACCAAAATTATGCGTTTTATTATTAAGATGTCGGTTTAGGTTTATCGTTGGCTTATGGCGAATAATACTGACAATAGCCTGGGCACGGAGTGTCTCCACTGAGATCAATCTCCACCAAAAGCCTCGACTCAAAAGTCGGAATATAATCAACGAGCAATAAAAACTCGGACACACAATAACACAAGTTACCAGCGGCGCAAAGCTCGCGTTCAATAACTCTGGGATGGGCCTGCACACTCAGTCACCCTCCATAACATCTGGTCAACGGGAACAATCCCGGACAAGGTACACACAAATACCTTCATACAATAAATACCTCCTTTAACAGGGTCGCCTACAACGTACTATAGAAAACCTGACATAACTGTACACGTCAAACGACGGTACACGCAAAAGTGCGTTTAACTAACAAAAAAAACAATCTATAAAACATGTGATCAGATACAAGGTTGGACACTGGGTTCCATGAGCTAAATTGCAATGAAAGGAAAAGCGAATACAACAAGCATTCTGTCCTTCGTCAAAGTAATTCTGTCTCATAATACAAGCGTGCTCTCAAGGGCACTGGGTCACAAACCAGTTTGTGTCGCTACAGGCTACAACATTCCTGCGCGGTCTGACACAACACACTCTAACTATCAAGACCGGCGATTTAAACAAAATAAAACTGTACAACTGGCCTCATCATAAAACCTTTACCATAGGTTATAAACCTCGAAGAATACGTGTATAAAACACGCTATGAATCTGAACACAATAATATAATTCCGTCTTTCAAACCAAAGACATCTAAATGGTAGCAATGTCACATTGCTGGAGCTCTTTGCTCTCAAAGATATAATACTTCAGTAGTTGCTTGTACAACATCAAATAAGTACGTGTCTTCACATGACACTAACAAAATAATAATTGTAGCGCAGATTCCACACTCTGGATCTGCTTAATGATACGCTGGGAACTGGGTTCGATGCTAGACAACGAAACATCCCTTTTACTTATAAGGTCCACACTTGACCAGATGGCTTCTGAGCAACATCTCAAATGAAATATAATGCAGTTACAAAACTGGTAATTACAGTCGATTACCTAACTGATACGACTGCTCTAACGAAGTCAGGGGTGTAACAAAGACTGGTTGCAAGAAATGCAGTTAAAGAAATATAACCATGGCGTCTGATTGCCATAACTAAAGTCAGCAAAGACTTGATAAATCACCCCAGATAGGGTTAAACAAAGTTGCCTCAAATGACTACGGTCACGTTTAGCAAAAGATAGGCATTGACGTTCTACGACGTCCATCAAGCTGCACCAGGGTTGACCAAAAATGTCTGACCCTAGGTTGTCTCACTCTAACTAAAATAAATGACATCTAATTAGACTAGTTACATTCCCTACCTATAAAAATGGCTGTCACTGAGTTCGGTTGGTTCACAAACTACATTAAACCTACTATACCACCAGAAACTAGAACGAGAAAGGGTGTACAAAAACTCACGACATGGAGGAGCTCTCACTCAGCCCTCTGTTCAACGACAAGGGTTGAACAAATTCATCCCTGGCTTTCCGGAACGGCATCGTCCTCATTAGGACTCCCATCTGGACTCTCCCAAAGGCCAGGGTTCGATCTGTCCCTGTCGATAACCTCGTGGATGTACTGGACCTGCCTGGGAATGGCATCCTGGGTTCCTTCCTCCTCGTTCGCTGTTCTGGAAGCTCCACCATCATGCTGGTTCCAATAGATACATCACCCTCATACCATGATGGTACTAGCCCATGATGTCGGTCTCAAACATGGTGTAGACTAATTCGATCACGTGGGTGGTGGAATAAATCGTGTAGTAGTTCATTCTTTCACTTCAAAAATCACAATGTTCGTTGAAAATGTTACAGGCTTTAAATCAATTGATAACACAGCCTTTACTTCTCAGATATAGAATAATACGTGAGCAAGCACTGTTCTGTGGTTCTTCACGTGTACTGACGCCACTTTTACATCACGTAGCATCCGTGAAATGTGCGTCGTTTTGTAATTGAAAAATTCACTGTGGCAATTCAAATATACTGTACTTTCATAATCACAATTACTTAAAATAGTTATAACACGTTTACCTCTATATTTTTCACCAGGCTCTCGGCCCTCCACAAACACGTGGGTACAAAAATGTGGTGTTACGGTAACGTTAGAATTTTCACTATACTTGCCAATTATATCACAATATGCTTCTTGTTGTTCACTGTGCATAAATAACAGTGATTTATAGAATATTCGTGCACGATGGCACCTGATGATAACTTCCACGCTAAACAGCGGATATTTTCTACGTCTGACACGAATCTGCAAGGGTATTACCTTACCTTAAGCGAAAATAACATTCTCCAAAATGTTTTAATAATGCTGAATGACGAAATGGAATATTCTGAGTCTCGTGGAAAGATAAAATTGATTAATAAGACCTCAGATAAATAATTAGCAGACTTCACCAAAGTCAGAATTGCGATTCACCCCTACTTCAAAGAGTATAGCGTGAGCTCTCAGCTCCACGTGGCTTTCTGGGTGTGTTCAAAGGTACTACATCCCATCAAAAATGTGCTGTTATAAAATATATCACATGAACCTTAGCTCAGCGGGTTCAGTATCATGTTTCTTGTAATGATATAATGATAGAATTGAGGGGCAGATGACCTCGCTGTTCCGACCCTTAAAACAATAACAAAAAATTACGAGCCTTACAGTAGTCGCATATGATGTGGAACATCTGACATAGAAGAAACCTCACGTGAAATTGTTGATACACCGATATTTTATACTATTATTGGCACAAATATTAATCTATTGTAAAATGGAGTGTTGTGCAGATATTGTAGTTTATATTACGGAACTCATTTTATTAGATGATTTGTAGCTTCCACTAGCACTAGCCTAAATAAAGAATACGATATGGATCAACTAGATTAGTAGACGCGACACCGCTCATAACCATAAATTCCTTATAAACAGGTCCTCTTCATTCACAGACCAACACGTAATTGCATATGGATTCTGTTAAAATGAGTCATATTCATATGATAAATATCTTTTAAATGATAATCTGGTTGCAAAAATATCTACCCTGTCCGGGATTCAAACCCAAGATCTCTAGATTAACAGTCATAAGCACTAACTCCACGGCTATTTCGACTACGCAAATTTGTGCACAAGATGGTGACTTTTTCCATGTACCAATAATACTGCATTACAGAATTAAGTTTCATTTATATTTTCCTTGTTTCGATAATGATCCTGCGTGAAATTGAGTTTAAAATGCCTTATGAATAGGCCCTCTTGTGAGTAAAGAGAATGTTTTCAGTAATAGTTCATGAAGGCTTGCTCAATTCTCGTATAACCACAACGATTATACACACATCAAAAAAGTTTTGCATCACCTCGGTTCCAAGAGTTCCGGAACCTTTAAATACAAAGGGAATAGAGATCAACACAAACAACATTTCAGCTCGTTTTATTGCTCATGAGACCCACACATTGCATGTTGTACCATCATACAGCTAGACTTTCAGCATTTGTGGTCCAGATTGCAGTACACACCACTACCTCTAATACCCAGTAGCACGTCCTCTTGCATTGATGCATGCCTGTATTCGTCGTGGCATACTATCCACAAGTTCATCAAGACACTGTTGGTCCAAATTGTCCCACTCCTCAACGACAATTCGGCGTAAATCTCTCAGAGTTGTTGGTGGGTCAAGACGTCCATAAACAGCCCTTTTCAACATATCCCAGGCATGTTCGATAGGGTTCATGTCTGGCGAACATGCTGGCCACTGTAGTCGAGCGATGTCGTTATCTTGAAGGAACGCATTCACAAGATGTGCACGATGAGGTCGAGAATTGTCGTCCATGAAGACAAATGCCTCTCCAATATTCTGCCGATATGGGTGCACTATGGGTCGGAGGATGTCATTCAGGTATCGTAAAGCCGTTTCGGAGCCTTCCATGACCACCAGTGGCGTACGTCGGCCCCACATAATGCCACCCCAAAACATCAGGGAACCGCCACCTTGCTGCACTCGCTGGACAGTGTGTCTAAGACGTTCAGCCTGACCAGGGTGCCTCCAAACACGTCTCCGACGATTGTCTGGTTGAAGGCATATGCGACACTCATCGGTGAAGAGAACGTGATGCCAATTCTGTGGGGTCCATTCAGCATGTTGTTGGGCCCATCTGTACCGCGCTGCATGGTGTCGGGGTTGCAAAGCTGGACCTCGCCATGGACGTCGGGAGTGAAGTTGCGCATCATGCAGCCTATTGCGCACAGTTTGAGTTGAAACACGACGTCCTGTGGCTGAACGAAACGCATTATTCAACATGGTGGCATTGCTGTCAGGGTTCCTCCGAGCGGCAATCCGTAAGTAGCGGTCATCCACTACAGTAGTAGCCCATGGGCGGCCTGAGCGAGGCCTGTCATCGACAGTTCCTGTATCTCTGTACCTCCTCCATGTCCGAACAACATCGCTTTGGTTCACTCTGAGACGCCTGGAAACTTCCCTTGTTGAGAGCCCTTCTTGACACAAAGTAACAATGCGGACGCGATCGAACTGCGGTATTGACCTTCTAGGCATGGTAGAACTACAGACAACATGAGCAGCGTACCTTCGTCCTGGTGGAATGACTGGAACTGATCGGCTGTCGTACCCCCTCCGTCTAATAGGCCCTGCTCATGCATGGTTGTTTACATCTTTGAGCAGTTTTAGTGACATCTATGAACAGTCAAAGGGACTGTATCTTTGATACAATATACACAGTCAACGTCTATATGCCGGAGATCTGGGAACCGAGGTGATGCAAAACTTTTTTTGATGTGTGTATTATATTGATGACTGCATTACCGTTATGTGGGTTAATATTTGAATTGCCATTGTGCAGAAACATAATACCGGCAATGCCGACTACTTACAATGTTTGATATTAAGGCATTTTACCATTTAAATACTGATACGAAGACTTCGAACATGTACCATGTCATTTGTTTCAATCACTTGACACCAGAGTTCGCATGAGCTTTTTCCATTCAGTATGTCATATACATTCCACATGGCCGGGAGTACGTCATGGTATCAATTTCCGACACAGCGCGCTCATTGTTTCTCGTACCACTGCCAGCTGGGTCTTACCACTGCCCACTGGATCGATCGATCAAGTTGGCAGAGCATCTTATACTTCCGTTCGTTCCACCACTGCCAGCTAGTACACTTCCCTTCGATCGATCGAGCGGGCAGAGCATACTTCCGTTTTCCACCACTGCCAGCTAGTACACTTCTGTTCGATTGATCGAGCGGGCAGTGCATACTTCCGTTTTCCACCACTGCCAGCTAGTACACTTCCGTTCGATCAATCGAGCGGGCAGTGCATACTTCCGTTCGTTCCACCACTGCCAGCTCGATCGTTCCGATCCACTTCCGTCCCCAATTTTCAAAATCACTCCCACAAAACTACCCAACAACCGAGCGGAAAGATGTTACACATCAATAATATAATATATATAGAATTGAAATATACAAATCACTTTACGGTAAAATAACAACTTAAAAGAACATTAGGATTTGATTGGCCACGTGACTCACTGCCGATCCTAATCCCCTGTCTTTGTGTGTGTGTGCGGTTGAGAGGTGTGCATTCCCAGATTGCTAGGAGTGTAGGCATTTTTGCTCGCTCACTCGTTCTAATAACAAATAGCTTTTAAAGATAATAGCGGAAACTCGGCCGTAAAAGCATGCGCTCGTCTGGAGACAGCGATCACAGTGCCATCTCTTGGTGCGAGTTGACAGCATTACTCGCCTTGCCACCCACAGCTAGCATTTTTGAGTGCGCACCGACCGAAATTGCATTGTGAAGTTAACATATGTCTCGGCTTGATATTTAGGCAGCAACTAATTTAAAGATTAGTGTTAAAAGAAACAAAAGATACTTGGTTCTGAACAATATTTATATAGAATTCTAAAAAAATACTGGACTGCTTCTGCATATGGGTTGCTTTGCCATAGGCAGTAGAACTGAAGGCACTGCACCAGACCAAATACTGATAATTACAAGGAAATATTAGCACATTGGTTTTAATCTATCCTTTTTGACATACTGGTATTTAAAAACGAGTTGAACACGCTTAATTACATTAAAAAAACAGTTACCTTCTTATATATTTCCTAATAAAGGCAGTAAAATTAAAATGTGTGTTTCTGAGCTTGTTAGATTACACCAACCTCCGTAACTTTAATAGTGCAATACGTACACTTTAGAGGCAGATGACCTCGCTGTTCCGCCCCTTATAACAATAAATAACTACGTACACTTTCAATCGGAAATATTGAAGCATGTTGTTAACTGTTAGGCCTACTGTACCGTAGAGTCACCACGTTTTATAAAGGCTGTTATTTCAATATTAACATTAGGCCTACTATCAACAACCTACAAAGATCTTACTCTTGACTTAACAAGTTTTTGTTCCTGAAATCTTTCTCCACAAAGTGGTCTGAGCATACAACATGAGTTCTGTTTAAATGTTCTGGGCCATTTCTTTTCAATACGTCATCTAAGTCAGCTTTCGGCTTCGAATAACCCACAGCGTGCATCGATAAATATATAAAGAACAGGCTAAAATATGATAAATTATATTGTAAAAGCATTCTGTATTAAAAGAAAACCGAACTATCAGTGTAATGGTAGGCTACTTGTTTACAATAATTTCTTGGGAACCTGAAGAAAGATTTTGGGTCACTTTGTTGTTTATAATTATTACAGCCATATTTGGCACAAATACTCCCAGTGCCAACCATTACAATTGGATAATTAGATCATCCATAGGTCAATAATTTCTTATAATTGTTTGGTTGGATCTCACGGTTGTAAATCAGCTGGTCTTACGTTGCCAACTTGGACCGCTAGGCGGTGCTGGGGAGCGCTGTCTCCTGTTATGGCGAGGAGTTTCCGCTATTATCTTTATAAGCTATTTTCTAATAATTCACACTAATTTTGCATAGCTACGCTGTGTAATTCAACACATCACATTTCAATGCAATTGTGTAGGAAACATTGCGATTCGCTGTCATCTACTGTAGATATACGCAGTAATGGTGACCAAGCGTGGTTACAATGCCATACAATTCTGAAAGATCAGTACCATTTTACAAGAGATCTTCTCGGATTTTACTCACATTAGTCTCAGGTAGGCTTCCAATGGCTACATGCACATCCATGACGATTTGCAGCTATGTTTGGCTCGACGTAATCTATGTTTGTGAGAAAATATTTCAATAATGAATATTAAATATACCAAAACACAATCATGCATGCCAGATACAGCTTTAGAACCACTATTACTCATTAACCAGTTTGTTCTTCTGCGAGATAAAAGCGTTTTATTTGAAAAGATAAACATTTAATTTTTATGCTGCGATAAAGCGTAAGTATACTTGTTTTCAATTGTTTTGAATTCAAAAGATCAACATTTTATTTTGAATTTGAGAGATAAAATGACTTTTGTTTATTTATTTATTTATTTATTTTTAATCGGTTATCCTCAAAGCTCGGACTCTGCGAGGGATCATTCCTCTACCACCAAAAGAAGAGTATCTTGGAGCTGGACACATTTTTTCAGCAGATACAACTGACAAGGGAAGTCTCTGAACCGAAAGATTTTTCTCCACGGTTCTGCCTAGTTGGGCTTACCCAACGTATCTGCAAGGTTCCAGCAGGATCCGTGATTCCCTGGTTCAGAGACTTCCCATGTGAGCATAGCGACTGGCCAATCGCCCAGGTGACCGCTAACTTAGGTCTACTGAAGGAAAGATCAGGGAAGGGAGTGGGAAGGAATTCGGCTTTGGACCTGTTGAGAGAAACAGTCCCAGTCTTTGCCTGGGGGTGAACATAGGAAACCAGGGATAACCATTTTCAGGATGGCCGAGGTGGGGTTCTGAACCACGCTCTCCCGATACCAGCGAGGCACAAGGTAGCGCGTTAGCGCCCTCGGCCACCGTGTCCGGTGACTTTCGTTTATATTTTGAAAGTTATTTCTCTAATGTAAAATTCAAAACAAAGCATTTCTACATTTATAATCTCTACTTAGTATAAAACTAAGTCCCCGAGTCTTGAGTGTTACGGTTAAACTCGAGAACCACTGTATGGATTTAGATGCGGTTTTCACCATTCTGTAAAGGATATCTCGAGGAGGATTTCTGTAGAAAATAATGTATTTATGATTAAAGGAAGCCGAGCAGTAACGATTTCAGCTAAGGGCGAGTCTATCATCCCTGTTACAGCCTAGCTAGCGGGCGAACCTATTGCCCCAGATACAGCCAGCAGCAAACCGTTGAGTCGTGTTGAGTTAAAACTTCTGAGAAGGGTGGTTGTGTTTGGAGTTTCCCTGGAAGTGCAACTCGGCTAGATGAATTAACGTTAAATGTAAATGTGGAGATGGTATCAACCTAACTTAGATTTGTTTTGCTACCCTGTTAAATGTAAATTCTGATATTAGCTTGATCTTGTAACTTGGCCTAGGGATTTGTGTCGTACCATTTTCCTAGTGTTGCTGTTGTTGCTTTATTATTGTGAGACAGATCTTTCGCGAGGATTTACTGTAACTTCTCAGGTAGGGACCTGCTCTTTATTTTTGATTATTTATTTGCCTGCGGATTAGCCGATAGAAACCTTCCGAACTAGAATAGGGGTTTGTAAAATTTACAATAAATTTTCACGGTGTTTTACATAAGTCTGGATGTTTCTTTTCTCAGTCTAGTTTTTAAGGTGAACCTTTCCTTAGGCAGTCTATGACCTTCGTCACCATGTACCACGATCCCCTTGGACTACAGTTTCTCGTGCCGCTTTGGCCTATTTGTAAGTTCACCTGATCCTCACGGCAGTTAGGTCCGACGGATGAGATGTTAGGGAAGTCATTGCGGTTGTTGGCGATCCTGGCAGCTCCTCTGACGGGCTCAATATGAAAGATGACGTTGATTCAAATTTCCCGCACATCGCATTAGCGTGGCGCTAACAATGGCCCCATGACGTTGCACATCAGGTTTGCTTTAAATACGGGATGTACTATGAGAGAGCGTTAGGTTCCTGTGAGATCGGACGGAGTGGCTGTGAATGGGTTGAGAATGCTTTTACTACGACGAAGAGGCCAGTATCAACAGCTCACTGCGTTTCAACGAGGCCGTGTAATAGGGCTACGTGGAGGTGAATTTTCCATCCGTGCTATTGCAGAACGACTTGGAAGGAATGTCTCCACTGTGCATGCGTGCTTGCAGTAGTGGTCACGGGAAGGTACGGTCGCAAGAAGACCGGGTTCTGGGCGTCTCCGTGGCACCACTGAGAGGGAGGGCCGCTGTATTCGGCGTATGGCTTTAGCGCATCGGACGGCGTCTGCAGCAGCAATTCGAGCGGCAGCTGGCACCGCAGTGATGCAACGATTTGTTTGAAATTGGTTACTTGAAGGACAAATCCAAGCCAGACGCCCTTCGGCGTGCATTCTACTTACCCCAAACCACCGCCGTCTGCGACATCAGTGGTGTCAAGCGAGAACTCATTGGAAGATGGAGTGGAGGTCCGTTGTGTTTTCCGATGAAAGCCGATTCTGCCTTGGTGACAGTGAGGGCCGTGTGTTGGTTAGAAGGAGGACAGGTGAGCGCCTGCATTCCACCTGTTTGCGACGTCGACACACTGGACCTACACCGGGCGTTCTGGTCTTAGGAGCAATTTTCTATGTCAGCAGGTGCACTCTCGTGGTTATCCCACGCACTCTGTCTGCAGATGTGTACGTCCGTCTGGTGATTCGACCTGTTGTGCAGCCATTCATGAACAGCATTCCCGGGGGTGTTTTCCAACAGGATGACGCACGCCTTCATGCCGCTTTTGTAACCCAACATGCTCAACAGCGTGTCGACATGCTGCCTTGGCCTGCTCGATCCCCCGATCTGTCCCGAATCGAGCACGTATGAGACATCATTGGACGACAACTCCAGCGTCATCCATAACCGGCATTAACTGACCCTGTATTGACCGGCCAAATGCAACAGGCATGGATCTCCATCCTACAAGCTGACATCTAGCTCCCGTACGACACAATGCATGCACTTTTGCATGCCTGCATTCAACAGTCTGGCGATTATACCGGCTATTAATGGACCAGCATGGCACATTTGCGATGGCATTTCTCGCGCGGAGATTAACCTGTTGTCTTGTACCTTTAATTAATTAAATATGTTACCTCGCCAAATATATTGCTGACATTTCTGTACTCTACATTCCTTATTTCATGGTGATGGGATATATTTTTCCACCAGTGTATTTACATCACGTTTTATTACAAAACGTAGTAAACATTAATCCATAAATCAAAAGAGAATACAAACAAGTTTTAAAAATGAGTATTTTTGGTACTTCTTCTGTGTGGGTAAGAACGTTCTCGTATTTACCCCCAATTGTAATCAACCATCATGTTCTCATTATATTGTCCTTGATAACGTTGCTCAAAGTCCATCACGTCTTGGTGAAACCTTTCCCCTTGCTCTTCTGAATATGCTCCCAAGTTATCTCTCAAATGGTCCAAGTGAGCATGTAACATGTATACTTTAAGGGAGGTTCTGCAATCCATGAGTATAAAGTTCTCAACCACAGTGGAATCCCTTTGTAATTCTCAGCTTTCGCATTTCTAAGGAAGCCATGAATCACTGCTTTAAGACTGTACCATGCTTGATTTTCGTGGTTGTTAAGTAATTGTGGAAATTCTTCACTGGCCATTTGCTTCTTTATTTGAGGACCGACGAAAATACCAGCTTTAGTTTTTGCTCCTTGCAATTTAGGAAAAAGAAAAGTCTTTAAATATTGAAAAGCTTCAGAATGTTGACGTGTTTAAAGCCGTTACCCCTTAAACCGTCTGTCAAAACTTCAAATACAGGGAATGTCTCATAAGTAATGTCGTTTTCAAAGCAGATTTTATTTGGACAGTTTTCTAACAAGAAATTAAACTATTCTTCAAAGTAGAGACCATCAGATTCTATGGTTTTGAGCGATCTTTCAGCGAGGTTTTTTATCCCACGACGGTACCAGTCTCTGGGTTTTGATGCGAAGAATTCAGCGAGACCCACTTCCACAGCTTCAATGCTTTCAAAATTACTTCCGAGCAAAGAAATGGGCCATGGATCGAATAAGATGATAATCCGAAGGCGCATGATCAGGGCTGTATGCTGGATGTGGTAGAAGTTCGATTCCTCCCAATTTCTGAATTTTTGCCATGGTTGTTCGTGCAGTATGAGGTCTCGCATTGTCCTGCTGCAAGATAACTCTATTTCGGTTAACTAATGCTGGGTATCTCCGTCTCAACATTTCATGAACTCGTTCCAGTTGTTGAGAATAAAGATCCACATTGACTGCACGCCCGTTTGGAGCAAACTCCCAGTGAATCACTCCTTCAAAATTCCACCCGACACACAAGGCGTCAGAGTTGCGGTAATAGACCAGTTTTGCATCACATATGACCATTCTCCTCATAAATCTATCATCCATGGGGTTGCCGATAAGCTGACGACAGATATCCACCCTACGTTGAACCTTTTTAGGGGCCAATGCATGAGGTACAGAGGCACCTTCTGTTTGATTTTCCAAGTTTATTAATTTGGCAATGTATGGTATCCTTTGATACTATAAGTTCTTCTGACTTCTTACGAGCATTTATTTGCGGTTTTTCTTCCAAAACTCAAGTGTATTCTCAATATCCCATAGTTTATGTCTTCCAGAACGCGGTAAATCTGTAGTGTTTTCTTCTCCAGTGTTGAAACGTTGGAACCATCGTTGTGCCCCACGCTCACTAACGACACCTTCTCCTTCCACTTCACACATTATCCTTCGAGCCGCGGTAGCTTTGTAATCTTGTTTTCAGCAGTGCTTTAGAAGGAACCTAACCTCCAACATTGTATGTTCCATTTGTGATTGTGTACCAACAACCAACGACTGGTACATTCCCGCAATATACAGAATTCTAGTCATGGCCTCCTGTAAATAACATTGGTAAACCAAAGAAAACCCATTCTATCTTATAAAACACCAATCTTAAAACTTAAAAAACGGCATTACTTATGAGACATCCTAATATTTATATATCATTGCATTAAGTTAAAAAATAAACTTTATTAATTATGAATGGCCCCCTCCATGTCTTAGGCGGCAGCACGCCGGCCTCTCACCGGTGGATCCGTGGTTCAAATCCCGGTCACTCCATGTGAGATCTGTGCTGGACAAAACGGAGGCAGACAGGTTTTTCTCCGGGTACTCCGGTTTTCCCTGTCAAAAATTTCATTCCAGCAACACTCTCCACTATCATTTCATTTCATCTGTCATTCATTTAATCATTGCCCCAGAGGAGTGCGTCAGTCCTCGGCAGCCGGCACAGTTCATATCCTCGCCGCTAGATGGGGGCTTCATTCATTCCATTCCTGACCCGGTCGGAGACTGGAAGCAGGTTGTGGATTTTCATTTTCAATTATGAATGATGTTTCTGGTTCCTCTTCGATGTACGGTAGACAGTCTAATTATATGCATTAAATAATAGACTCAACGCAAAATGTTTTGTGTGTTGACTTGTGTAATTAGTACCAGGCCACTAAGCGAGACATTCTTTCTACCGTAGCTTTTTTGGGGTGAATATCAGTCACTCCATCATATCCGCCACGCTTAGGGCAGCTACACGGCTCACAGCTGGAGAGCTATGGTTTAATGAACAGAGGGAATCAGAGTTAATGGCACTCTGCGACACGTGAAACCTGGCTGAAACACGTGTGTTTATTATTATATCGAGCGCATACTCTTGTCTCAATAGTTATCGATTCCGGGCTATGGCAAGAAATTTAATTCTGGTTTGAGGGCTGGAACGGGGTACACTCAGCCTCGTGAGGCAATACTGAGAAGAGGCGGGTTCGTTTCTCACCCCAGCCATCCTGGAGGTGGTTTTCCGTGGTTTCCCACTTCTATCCGAGGCGAATGCCGGGATAATTTCTAAATTAAGGCCACGGCCGCCTCTTTCCCAAAGTTCGTCTGAATACCTAATACACACACTAGTAACACAGGTTATGAGACAAATTCTGTACACACCCAAGTACACGGGACTGCATGGCCACGTTGTCACAACGCCCCTAAATTAATCAACAACGAGAACCGTTTCTTTCCAGCGGTTGTTCAAGAATCATGAGTATTTGCAGCATAGCATTAAAACTTTTCCCAGCGCATAAACCGAGCAGGCACATCGCTTGAATTGAGTCAGTGCACACTGTCCGTCTGGTTAGGAAGTGTAGTTTATGTTCGACG
Organism: Meconema thalassinum; assembly: GCA_946902985.2. NCBI lineage: Eukaryota > Metazoa > Arthropoda > Insecta > Orthoptera > Tettigoniidae > Meconema > Meconema thalassinum. The sequence goes on from OX336389.2 coordinate 1,328,631,420, forward strand.
ATGTCGAAATGTTAATATTATATGTTAGAAAACTGTATCATAATGAGGGTCATTATAGTACTATTTTTCATTATGAAAGAGTTTCTCCGACCAATCAGAGCTCTAGAAACAGTTGTGTGACCAATTAGATACGGATAGCATCGCACCTGCGCTGACTTCCACGGCCTTCTATTTCAAATTACACTGCATGGCTAGTGGCATAGTGGAGTAATCGAGGAGGTCATGGCCAAATACAAGGTATTCTCTGCGTCCTATGCGCTCTGTTCAGTACATAAAACTGGCAAAATCTCGACAGGTATTTATGAATATTTATGTTCGAACATAAAATAGTTATAATTATCGTCGAACATAAACAGTCGTATGCAAATCGCCTATAATGGTAATTAAGACACTCGTATGGAAATTATAAAACTCGCTTCACTCGTTTTATAAACATACTCGAGTCTAAATTATTGCCATTTTAGGCTCGTTGCATAATGTACTATTTCGCCATAGTCTTTTTCATGACAGAAGAACGCTGATAGCAGATACGCTCCTCACAAAATAAAGAGGAAACGAAGCAACGTGGGCTTTAAAGGATCCAGTGGCGTATCCAGGGATTGCTTCTGGAGGGGGATGAGCTGAGGCAAAATTACATTGGGCTGGGGTAGAGAGCTCGGACATAATGAGGACTACTATACGGCCCTGATATTTCAAAACCTCCTATCTACAGTATTTCTTTCTTCAATTTTTATTAAATTTGTATTTGATACTGAAACCTATCATGCAAGCAAATTTCAGAAAATTGAGATGTGCATAATATAAATTACTGTCATATTCAGAGATGAAGCAAGAGAAGACATTGTCTAGAGGAGATTTCTGCCTGGCAGTGATATCTATACTAATATAATAATGCTGAAGAGTTTGTGTGTTTAAACGCGCTAATCTCTGGAACTACCAGTCGAATTCGAAAAAATATTTTTGTATATGATAGTCAGATTCAAGAGGAATAATTTAGGCTATGTAGCATTAGGCTACACCTCTCAGGTAACCTTAGAGATTGATTTTTGTTCAGTGAGTCGGAAGAAGAAGCGCTCCCCAACAGCTTCAATAATACCTAAGTCTATTGTTGCCTGTTAATGCGGGCTGCATCACGTAGTTCCTACCAGTGTTCTGGTGCAGAATTGCGAGCTGCTTATAAATTGCAGTCACGGGGAGTAATTAGTGCAACACAATTTCTTAGGCCCCTTAAAACAGTTCTCATCATGACAGTAGTATGCCTCTGTTTAAGGGCGATGGTGTTGTTGCAGTATACTGAGATTATCAGCTGCAATAAGCGCTGATGCTTTCCGATCCTTATCCTTGAGCGCTCCAGTTCTGTAGTAGTATTCATTATCATCCATAAAACAAATAAATCCACCGGGAGAAGCCGGGCACTACTGCTAGTAGTATTTACGCGCTGGAAGTAAATGCAACTCCAGCAAGGCTGGGAATCACACACCCTTTGTAAACGAATACGTAGGCTTGGCTTACCGAGAGAGACCACGTGATATATAAGCCTTTACACAAATTAGATCAAACCAAGCCCCACAAAAGAAAATGGAAAATATCAGCCTTAATATAAATTCGAACTGTGAATTTACAACTAATTATTTGCGTTCATAATTTACGTATCCAATTAATTACACAGTGACCGGGCCAAAGTCAGTTATACTCATTCAAGGGCTACTAGCTGACGTCAGAGATAGTAGGGGAAGAACTGCTTTATATCGTCTGACAATTAAAACCAAACGCACAAACGGAATGCGGATATGAATACATTAATGGAATCTGCGAGAAATCATCTATAGAAAACCGATGGTCAACATTTTCCAGATGCATTTCCCTAGAAATCGAGGTCACGAGACATTGGCTCATGGAACGGCCGACCGGGAACACAGGCCAGCGCGGATAAACAAAACGTTATCCACATTCGCCCAGCATCCGCACGACTGTTATCCGCATCCGCACCGCATTCGCACAAATTGTATCTGCATCCACACGTTTGTTATCCGAATCTAATAATTTTAATTAGATAAAATATAAAGTATTAAAGCAACACATTTAGACATTTGAGGAGAAAGTCTAGGCTATGTACTGTATGTCATGTGCTATGTTTAAAATGAATGCTACACAGCCAGAATTGCGACCCTTTTCAGTTCGGTGTGTTGAGTATGTTTAATGACATAATTTGAATGAGATTAGCGTATATAATCATCTTACATTTGTCATGAGAAAAACATAACGGAAACATATGTCATAAACATCCGGGTCCTAGTAATGATATTCAACAAGTACGGATTGTATTCTAAAAATTAACCGTAAATTTACTCCAAACATTATCCGCAGCTTATCAGCTATCCGCACAGCCATGCAAACTATACCCGCATGGGGAAAATGTTGCGGATATCCGCGTGTTTACTCGCGCAGGGCTCTATTTATAGGGGCAGGAGCCTGTGTCTGTCGACCCAAGGTATGTGGCGACAAAAGGCTCATCAAAAAGAAGTCTCATTTAAAAGTAGTGCTCTGAATTCAGTAGGGGCAAATACACACATCAAAAAACGTTTTGCAAATTGCTGGCCATGAGTCGCAGTGGTCTCAAACACATTAGTCGTTCTTGCGTGCGTGTATATCGGCTGTGTACACTCTCCTGTGTCAATGAGGATAGATCTGTGCGAGTGTGGAGACGACCCGGTGAATGTATGCACGACCAATACACCCGAAACCGATACCAACAAGGAGGAGGTGGTGGCATCATGTATGGTCGCCGAACCCCTCTTGTGTACATCCCAGGCTGTATGACAGGCATACGGAATGCGGATACCGGAATGCGGCATTGTCAATGACTTTCTTCAGGAGAATGGTAATCACAGAATGGAAGGGCCTGCCTATGCTCCCGATCTCAATTGTGTAGAGCAGGCGTGAACACTGCTTAATAAATAAGTCCGTCCTCACTCTCATCCCCAATGTGCTCCGTGGCAATATGCAAAATGTTTTTGATGTGTGTAAGTAAAGTGTTCCGAATAAAAGTTCGAAAGCGCCAGTTTATCCCCGATACAGGGTGACAAAACCATACATTAAATAAGTTTGAGACTGAGGTATTGAACCCACTAAGCACTGGTTCATGTGATATTTTTCATCGAAATGCATTTTTGATGCATCACTTTAGAACGTACCCACTGACCGACCCTGCTGTCGCCACATGCTAACATTCTTTGGAGATATAAATTGTTGATCTTTTGACTATGGAGAAAACCGTTATTAAATAATCTGAGGCTGAATTATGACACTTCTATTTTCTACGAAGCTCAGATATTCTCATGTTGTAATTCTGTATCACCGAAACATTCTTTAGAATGTTATTTCTGCTTTTGGTAAGGTAGTAACCTCGCAGATACGCGAACCGGAACCAGACAGTCGCTGCACGACTAGTGTATTCACGAGTTCACGCAGCGCAGGACTGAGCTCTTACCACATGTGTTTGGTTTACCATCCAAGTTGGATGTGTTCTTGTCAAGTCCGTCTAAAAGACGATGTAGTAGTCCGCCTGACGGCGAGGAAAGCAATCTAAGTGCATCGCACATTATTTAACTACTAACAGTACATAATATTAGTGAATATTACAGCCGGAGAAGGCTTGTGCTACGAATACTGTGAATTTTTGGAAAAGTGATTATAATTGTGGAACACCACATTTTCAACCACGTGTTTGAACATCGTATTTCGACATCGTCAAGTGGCGATAAAATATATCATTCACTGTGAAATTATCATTAACCGAGTGAATCATTTCAACACTCATAACTACAAATATTGCTTTGATCGCAAGTGCGATTCCTTTCTGTGAAACACAACGTCGATGCCACGTGATTTGTGGGCAAGTAAAATCTGTGTTAGTGAAGCAGATAATAGTGCATGGCCAATTTATAAACCATCTGCGCCGTGTAGCAGCAGTGAATTTAGTACCACATTAAAGCTAGCTTCAGTGCAGCTGTGCTACGCTCATTTTTCGTATTTTCAAGTGGTAAATTCGTACTTCAAAATGTCACTTCTTGATAACCACGTATACGACGATATTTGTTACGCATCACCTGTGGAGATGAGCTGTTAAGCTTCATCATGTGAAGGAGAGGACCGGAGAACTACAGCCGATGACGGGAGAACCATGACTTTAGCATCCGCTAAGCCAAGGAAAATGACGACTTTGGGGAGGAGTCTGGTCATATCATCACGACAACGACGAGGACGAATAAAGGCCGTGGAGATGGATAAAGCCTATGTGGAGGCCCAGATTGGACAACCCTTGTCCGGAGACCAAAGCCTTATTGTATCCCTCAGGTCGTTGGAACGACTGAGATGTAGACATCCTTTCTTGTGAGTCCGAAATATTCATTCCTTGTGAGGTTCTTTTGTGGAGTAGCTTAGTGTAGTTTATTGTAGTTTATTGTAGAATCAGCCGAACTTCTTGATAAGCCATAGGTAGGTTTTGCACTGTTAGAATTAATCCTTGTAGTTCACTTTCAGTGATTCGTTAGTCACCCGTTGTGATTGAATTTCTATTCGATCACGGTGCATTCTGATGGACATCGCTAAGATGTTATTTCTACCCCTGCTAAGCGTGACTGTAGTCCTTGTTACTACGTTTTGTTCAACCCTAGGTGGGTGATTTTGTGTACAGTTATTTGGGATGACGATCAGACGTCATGGCCAGTGTTATTTTTATAACACCCCCTTTCTAGTAAATGTTGTCACGCCCCTGATTTAGTCAGAACAGTCCGTATCGTTAGATAGCCGACTGAAGCTATCAGTTTTGTAATTCAATGTAAATTTCATTTTGATGTGCTATGAAGCCATCCAGTTCGAGTTATGAACACATTCAGGGTGTTACATTTTGTATGCAATCTAGCATCGAACCCTGCAATGAATGCCGTATCATTGACAAACTTAGCAATTGTAAGATTTGCGCCTTTATGATGTTTATTTCGTGTCAAGTGTTTCGACACAGTTATTATTTTGGTTATGATTAGACAGAGCAGTTATGAACTGACATATCTGCACATATCAAAGAGGTTCAGATTAAGTGGAATATCTGTATTTTTCATTTCTTTGACTTTTACAAACATGCTACGTCTTTGTGCATAGTTTTGAGGCGTGATTTTAAGCCTAATGCTTATGTGATTTTGTATTATATCTGGGACATGATAACAAGGCCAGTTTTCTGATAGGACTTTCTGCGAGAAAACTGCCCGCCTTCAGTGTTGTTCATTTTCTAAACTGTCGGTGTGGATGATTGAGAGTAGCGAGGCTAGCTCGAATCATGGACAGGTGGTAACAGTTCCCAGCATGCAATGTACTAGAGCACCACTCACTCAGTGAGACATACTTTTTCAGACTCTTTGACAATGCTTGTAGCATTACTATCATTTAAATGATGTGTATCATAATATGATATTATGTAGGTCAATGTCCAGGCCACCATTTTGTAATAATCAGATGTTTTGCTACTTAGAGATGACTGGCGAGAGCCATATGTTTGCATCGCTCTTGAAGCGACCATCTTTCTTCTCCATCTGAGAATGATTACACGTTATGTTAAGGTTTATTTGTTCACATTAAGAGGCTAGATGAGGCACCTCTATAGAGGCTATATTTATGTGTGTCCAGACGTCGATTCTGTTGACTGTGTTATTGTAGGGAGGTAACTGATGTTCATGCCAGGCCTTACCCAGAGGTAAATTAAGTGAGCCGAGAGCCACTAATAACCTGTGTTATTGTTATGTCCGAGCGGGAGAGCTCGTTGACGGTGTTTTATAGCAGAGATTGATCTCGCACGAGACTGCTACTGCTGATCCCAAGGTATTCAGGATTGTCAGCCTATTCGCCATAAACAAACGATAATCTAAACCAACGATTCTAATAATCAGAACGTCATTATTATAAACTGGTGATAATTAACTATTTATAGCATTTAACCTTGATTTTCTTGCATTTTGGACCTGCTGGCTGACACTTGCTTTGTGCACGCTTCTTTTGTGGAAGTAATCTAGGACAGATGACACTAATTTTTATCGACGGAGTGCTTGCTCAACCTTTAGTCAGTAGCTGGTGGAGCGTGAGCCTCATGCGACGTTAGACGTAGTTTTTACTACGCAATCGCCACCGTAATTAACATGCACGTAGATGACACTGGTTTACAAAGAGTAACCCAGGGCGAAGGCAGGAATAATATTGCTTATGGTCTTGTTATTATTTATTCAAGTGTATGATAACCCCATGTTTACCCTTTTTTTTAGATTGTAAGAGGGCATATAATGTTTTTTTGACGGCTTGTCATGTAGATTTGTACTAACTGTTTTGCTTTACGGACGTCATCGCCGTAAATTTTGTATTAATTGTCAGGAATTAGCTAGATTATTTAAAAATAAATGTAAATGAGGAAATGGTACCATCCTAACTTAGATTTGCTATTGCTACCCTGTTAAATGTAAATTCCGTTATTAGCTTATTTTGTAAATTGACTTAGATATTATTGCCGTACCATTTTCCCAGCGTTGCTGTTGTTGCTTTACTTTGTCATATAGATCTTTCGCGAGGGTTTACAGTAGTTTACAGGTAGGGTACTGATCTTTTATTTTTGTTTATTTATTAGTTTGCGGATTAGCCTCCGTGGCTTAGGCGGCAGCACGCTGGCCTCTCACCGCTGGATCCGTGGTTCAAATCCCGGTCACTCCATGTGAGATCTGTGCTGGACAAAACGGAGGCAGACAGGTTTTTCTCCGGGTACTCCGGTTTTCCCTGTCAAAAATTTCATTCCAGCAACACTCTCCACTATCATTTCATTTCATCTGTCATTCATTTAATCATTGCCCCAGAGGAGTGCGTCAGGCCTCGGCAGCCGGCACTGTTCATATCCTCGCCGCTAGATGGGGGCTTCATTCATTCCATTCCTGACCCAGTCGGAGACTGGAGGCAGGCGGTGGATTTTCATTTTCATTAGTTTGCGGATTAGCCAATAGAAACCCTCCGAACTAGGCTAGATGTCTGAATATTTTGAATAAATGTTTCTACATGTTTTACTTAAGCCTGGAAGTTGAGCTTTAGGAGGTGTATTTTCTTGGGCTGTCTATGACCTTTTTAGCAACCATGTTACCACGGATCCCCTGGATCATGGATTCTCGTGCTGCTATGGCCTATAAGAAATTCACCTGATCCTCATGGCACATGAGTCCGGCAGGTGAGGTGTTAGGGATGTCGTTTCAGCTGTTGGCAACCCTGATAGGTCCTCTGACGGGCACAGTATTGCCCGGAATCAAGTAGGGGCAAAACCGAAGACAAATAGTACCAGTCGTATTGAAGTCACCTGTTACGGCAGAAGGTTACGTTACTTTGGTCACTGAGGTTCGGTGTCAGAGAGCACCATACAAACAGTTAAAGGTAACCAAATAATCAAAACTGTGCGCGAATTTCCTTTTGACAGCTCGGAAAACCATAGTTTAGCATATAGAGACAATTTAAACAATGCTCTATGTAGGAAAATGTATAAAGACTAAGTGTGAAGAGTGCTATTATACAACCACGCGACGAATACGTTCAGTATCGCGTGGACAAATGAAAGTGCTCAGAAATTAGTGAATAAGTGTAAATATGGTGTGTTATTAAATATTATTTATGTAACAATGTGCCTGCAAGTGCTACCGGAAGGTGGTGAGAGATGTGAAGGTACCAGTGCCACAGTGGAATGTCCGACTACTCGCCTTGACTCGCACGGGCTAGAACGCACAAAACCTCCAATTAATATTACTCTTCATAAATTCGTCATCACACTGTACGTTGACAGTGGCCGTAGTTTCCGATAATCAAGATAATCACGAATGAGAGCTTCAAAATGAGGCCAAGTTTTCTGCTGTACGTTTATCCTGGGCTGAGAAAACGTTACGTCAGAAAAAGTATAAGAACGTCTTGTTGGGTAGTTGAAAAATATTCAAACTTGAGATTTGCAGTACCAATACTTGTGCCTATAACATATAAAAATTGCATTACCCTCAGCCAAGTAGTTTTCCTTGTATATAGCACAGGGCACCCGGGAATGTTCTCAGCAGAGGGTACGTTCTGCTGCAAGTGGTTGCGGTATCAGTTTAGTTGGCAGCACAGTGTCCTTGATAGGGTGAAGGCCACATGTGTGGGCTGTGGGCTGTCGAATTCGTCAGTGTGTATTGCAATAAGCGAGCATGTGTGTCATCAGCACTTCTAGCATCAGTTATGAATGGCTGTGGTGAATATAAAGTTTACTGTTTGTTTGTTACGATACAAGCGACAGCCGTGCTGCCAACGTAACTGGTGACGTAATCTCTCGCAGCAGCTTTTAGGCACTGTGAAGAACATTCCCGGGCGCCCTGTATTAAGTGAGCGGTTCCTAGAAAAGACGTCAAAAACACGGTCAATATTTCATAAAACCACAAATAAATAAATAATTCATAAACTTGACAATAATTGGCTTATATAGTCTAACGCAGAATTAAACAAGGGAAATATTTTCAAGCAAGCAAAGCAAGCAAGCTTGTAGTTTAACGTGACCGTTAATCTCGAGATCATGAGCCACGGGACCTCTTTTTACGTGGAATCCGAACCACAGGACATGGCATTTCACTTCGAAAATCTCACATGCATTGACCGGGAATCGAACCCAGACCGCCTTGGTGAGAGGCATACAGCTAGACCGCTGAGCCACCACGCCCCCGGAAATATTTTCAATAGGTCTGTTGGATTGGTTGTAATTAAGGCCTAAACTCGAGTATCCATAATAAAACATCCGATAGTAAGCAGAGGTGACCGGGGCTGGACCCATGCGCAGTTACCTAAGCTTCAAGTTCAGATGAGTACTATAATGATTTATTATTACCAATCCTACTCTAAGAATCGAGGGAATGTGCCATATGTTTAATAATTAAAATATATCTTAATTTGAAGATGTTAAAAATTAAGCATGTGACTGCGAAAATAATAGTAAGAATGAGCAAGATTTTTCGTCCAAGAGGACGAGGTAGGAAAATTCAGCTTTGTAGAGGAAAGACCGGTTGTATGGGTAACAGAATGAAATGAGTATATTATGGGGTTTCAAGCCATTTTTCAGTGTTGCCTTAGTAAACAAAAGTTTGGTGCTTTTCAGTCGGTCAACGCGAATTTTTGAAATGAATATTATTTTTTAATTACCAGGAAAATAATCATTAAAAATTATTATTAATAATAATAATAATAATAGTAATAATAATAATAATAATAATAATGTCACTTAACAGTGTCCGACCCAATAGCGAATTAGTTAACGCGCTAGGCTTCGACCCGAAGTGTCCCGGGTTTGATTCCCGGCCGGCCCACCAGGGATTTTAATGTCCTGGAGTTAATTCCCGTGGCTCGGGGACTGGGTGTCTGTGACGTCTTCATCCTCATTACGGTGCGCAGGTCGCCCATGGGTGTCAACTAGAAAGACCTGCACTTGGCCTCTCTGGAGGCCACACGATCATTATTATTACTTAACAGTGCTTGCCACGGTGGGTGAGTGGTTATCGTGTCGGACTACCAACCCCAAGCTTGCAGGCTGGCTCCTGGCCATGGAAAGTATTTTTTGAATGGCGACAAAAACCACGATACGCATGTCATACGTTGTTGGCATGTTAAAGAACCCATTTGAATTCTGTAGGCCGTGTTCATAATGGCAAAATTAATCTCGGGATTTTCCACCAACACAAAAAGTTCTTCCTTTCTCTACTAGAAAGCGCTATAGTGTCAAGGAGCTTAGATATCTAACCTCCTTGACTTTCATGGCGTTCCAAGGTACGACAAAATTCGACATGCAAGCTGCCCTCTGGGCATCAATTAACAAAGCTTGCAGCCGGCACCCGAGGCCATACGATATTATTATTATTTTTATTACTTAATAGTAAATGCCATGGACCTCAGGACGATGATAATAATAAGGTAATCACAGAGGGTCGAGTGAAATAAGACCATTAATTGAGAATTGCATTGAATTGAAGCAGCAGTTAAATCTAAACCCAGAGTGTTTGTAGTTACAACTTTGTGATTGAAAGTAGGCCAAGTACACACTCAAGGAATTATTGCGGGGATTCTATTGATCCGGTAGTCTCAAACGATGCAGGAAGTACTTGGTAAGTAAGTGTGTTAATTAGGGCAATGAGTAAACTTACGAGGCCGTACGTAAATCCTCGAATGATAGTGAGATACGGAGTTTGATACGATTCTGCTAAGCAAGAGGCTTGACCCGCTAGGCAGACATATACAGGGTGTCATTTATGTACTTGAGTACCCTTAAAGGGCGTGTCGGGGATGGGTATAGGATCAATTTGAGATAGGGAACCTGGGGTCGGAATGGCCTCCTAACCCCAGAAAACAGGTTTGTTTCTGGCCCTCCGTCCCTGTAAAGTAGGGAAGCGCGCCATGTGTTACTCGGAGGTCAGGCAGTCTTTCGCTGTCCACGGTCTTGGCGCGACTAATGCTCAACGCTGCGTTAGCCGAGAGCCGCATTCCTCTTGCCAATTGATAGTTCCGTCGTCTTTAACTACTACAGAAACACACGTAACTCGTTGATACCAATAATCAAAAGGCAATTAATTTACAGAATCAACGATAGTTTTAACAATAAGTTCCGTGACGAACTAAAGGGCCTACTTTTCTTAAAATTTAAGATTCATGCCAATAATTAATCTATAAGGATCTATCTAGAATAATGACGAAATTAAGTTGGTAATATCGAAATTTCTAATTAATTCGAAATACTGTATACCTGGCATAATGTAGCCTAATAGAGAACTACAGTTGGCTGCCCTGGTGACTGAATATATTCATAGTTCCATCTCTTAAGGTACAGAATACAAAATTTGGTTGAAGTCCAATGGATAGCATGGACGTTACATGCAGTTAAACATTGGATTTAACAGCGTGCGTAAAATAAAGTTGGCAACAATGACACACATGTATTGGTCAGAAATAATCTGAAATAATATGATCTATTGCTGTGTCAATTTTGGAGGAAATCCATTAGTTAGTATAGAAGTTACATGCATTTTAAAATTAGACCTATCAGCAGGCTTAGAATCATGTTGCCAGCACTGGCGTAGGCCTATATTAGTTACTCCAAATTAATCTAGAATGCCAGGTACTATATGTGTGCAAAGTTTAGAGCTATTGGCTTGCATACTTTCTGATATATTGATATTAGGGTAACAAAAATAGAGACAGTATTTATTAACAGTTGGCAGCCCTGGTTACTATTAAGAATCGGCATAGTCATATCTATTATGGTACACATAGCACACACGAAATTTGGTTGAAATCAAAATTATAGTATAGAAGTTATATGTATTTAAATTTGGACCTCTCAGCAGGCTTAGAATCATGTTGGTAGCACTGACGTATATAAGTTACTCCAAATTAATATAGAATGTCAGGTACTATACGTGTGCATAGTTTAAAGCTGTCGGCTTGCATACTTTCTGATATATGGGTATTTGGATTTAAAAAATTGAGAGCATTTATTAACAGTTGGCAGCCCTGGTGGCTCTTAAGAATACGCTCAGTCATATCTGTTTATGTACACATAGCACATACGAAATTTGGTTGAAATCCAATTGATAGTGAAGAAGTTATATGCATTTAACATTTGGACATATCAGCAGGCTTATAATCATTTTGGCGACACTGCCATGTATGGCCTCCTGGAAATTAAACTGCAATATTATTATCTATACGTGTGCCAATTTTGAAATAGCTCCCATTCATACCTTCCAAGATATCCAACACGGAGCTCAAATTTCAATTGCGATTTTTCAGCAGTTGGTAGCACTGACATCATTTTCAAATATGGCCGTGAGATATTCAGATATATAGCTTTACTCCTACCAAATTTTGTTTCGATTGATACAGCCGTTTAGGAGTTGATAGGGGGGGGTGGGGCAGACACACAGCCAGACAGACAGACAGAAGGACAGACAGACAGGACAGACAGACATTTGTCCGATCTCATAAGTCTACTTTTTCCTCATTTTTGCAAAATGTGAAAAGTAGGCTAAAAAATCAGCACAGAATAAGCACGCACTGTGACTACGCCCCCTCCTTCCCCTCTAAAAGATAAAGAAAAAGAAAAAGTAAAAAATGAAGGTATGGCATGAGAAAGGAACCCGGGACCACCGGGGTACCGCGCCTCGCCGCTTTCCTCTCGGCTAACGCAGGGTTGAATGATGGTCGCGCCAAGACCGTTGACAGCGAAAGAGTGCCTGACCTCCGAGTAACACATGACGCGCTTCCCTACTTTACAGGGGCGGAGGGCCTGAAAAAAACTGTTTTCTGGGGTTAGGACGCTATTCCGACCCCCAGGTTCCCTATCTCAAATTGATCCTATACCCATCCCCTACATGCCCCTTAAGGGTACCCATGACACCTGTATAGTGTTGTGGCATTTAGGAGCACCGTCCTACGAGAATATCGAATTCGGCCATCAGTAAGTCTTAATCTAGTGATCGAAGACAGAGATAGTCAGCAAAGTAAATCTGTGCACCCTAACACACCATTTAAAGTACAGTACTATGAATATGAAAATTGCAGAGAACTACCGCGGTAAGAAGGCTACCACAATTTGTCCCATTGTTATTACCAGAGCCCGGATAATTATGTGCTTAACTTTTCAGAAGTTCACCTCCGTTGCGTGGCGTTCAGCATGGTTAGCTGCCGCCCCGGAGGTTCTGGGTTCAATTCGCGGCTCTGCCACGAAATTTGAAAAGTGGTATGAGGACAGGAACGGGATCTACTCAGCCTCGGGTGGTCCAAATGAGTAGAGGGGGTTCGATTCCCACCTCAGCCATCCTCGAAGTGGTTTTCCATGGTTTCCCACTTCGTCAAATGCCGGGATGGTACCTACTGTAAGGCCACGGCCACCTCCTTCCCTCTCCCTTGCCTATCCATCCCAATCTTCCCCTCCCTTCCAATCCCTCATGAGGCCCCTGTTCGCTTTGAAGGTGAGACCGCATGGGCGAAGTGCTGATCACAGTTGTATCCACCCCGACCAGTTGTTCCAAGCTCCAGGACACTGCCCGTAGTGGCGGTAGTGGTGAGTTCCCTCGCTGAGTCCATGGGAAACACCAACCTAGAGGGTAAATCGACTAAAAAAAACTTTTCAGAAATATGTATTTATTTATATGATTAAAAGTGGAAAATACGTGATTATGTGGCATTTAATTAGGAACCATTCCAGTCACACCACATATTAAATGCTTCCATTCTCGTCTTCCCTGCTGTGCCAACAGTCCAAGTTTCACTTCCATAGAGTGCCACGCTCCAGACAAAGGCTTTCAGAATGGATTCCTAATACCTAAATCTATATTCAATGTTAACACATTCCTTTTCTGAAGAAATTCGTTCCTTGCCTGAGCCAACCTACGTTTTATTTCATCTTTGCTTCGTCCGTCACAGGTTATTTTACTTTCTAAGTAACAGAAGTCTCCTACTCCATTATATTTTCACTTGCCAATTTGACGTTCTTAGGGGTTTTGATTTCTTTCGGCGGCATTCCATTATTCTTGTTTTACATTCTGTTGATTATCATCATGAATGTTTCCTCACACTGAGGTGTGTGTGTGTGTGTGTGTAATTTGTCAGATAACCTGTGTCATTGTGGTGGCTATATTAGTGTTCGTAGTTGGGAAGGAGGTAGCCATGGCCTTAATTTAGGCACCATCCAGGCATTCGGCTGGAGTAGACGTGGGAAACCACGGAAAACCATTTTCAGGATGGCTGAGGTAGGAATAGAACCCATCTCTTTTCAGTTTTGTTTTACAGGGCTGGGTGGACCCCGTTCCAGCCCTCAGACCAGAATAATGTTTTTAGCCTACTTTCTATTTTTGCAAAAATTGCAGGTAGACTTATGTGATCTACACAGGGCCAAAAATTGTATGTCTGTCTGTGTGCCTGTGTGTGTGTGAGTGTGTGTACACTGAATGTCTGCCCCCCCACCTATCAATTCGAACACGTTTAAACCGAATTGAACGAAATTTGGAACAGAGGTAGCACTAGCAAAGGTCGCCTCAGTGTCATGTTTTATATTGCCGCCATCTTGACGAAAACGTAATGGCGGCCACCCAAATGTTAAAAGCTTAAATCAAATTACGACCAATTTAATCATCTGATCTCTACCAAATTTTGCAACATTAAACCTTTATGTATGAAGATTTTTTTTACCAAACCGCAAGGTCATCAGCCCAATAGTTTGCAGATGGTGGCCATGTATGTGTACAAATCGATTCCCCCTATCAATTCAAACACAGTGAAACCGAATTGAACAAAATTTGGTAAATAGGTAGCACTAGTAAAGAGCACCTCAGTGTCATGTTTTATATCGCCGCCATCTTGACGAAAACGTAATGGCGGCCACCCAAATGTTAAAGGCTTGAATCAAATTACGATCAACCTAATCATCCGATATCTACCGAATTTTGCAACAACATACCTGTTTGTGGGAAGCATCTTTTGACTGAACTAAAAGGTCATCAGCCCAATAGTTTGCAGATAGCGTCCATGTATGTGTGAAAATTTATTCCCCGTATCAATTCAAACACGGCGGAACCGAATTGTATGATTTTTTTTACAGAGGTAGCACTAGCAAAGGGTACCTCAGATTCATGTTTAATATCCGTATAACAAGTATTTCAACAAGCTAATACAAACAACATTCAATTATACTCCTTGAAAAGGACAAAGAGTTATAACAATACCCATGCATTTAGGAGAAAATAGGCTAAATGTTCTTTACTGAACATCTTTCTTTTTTTGCAGAGCCGGGAATTGAACCCGGGCCTTCGTGGTGACAACCTATGTTAATATTAAAGTGTTATTTCATATTTCTGTACTGAATCTTCACCACCACATCCCACCTCATGACGCAGTGACTAGCAATGTTGGCTCTCACCCCAGATGTCCAGATTCGATTCCAAGCTCTGCCAAGAAATATAATTCTGTCTGAGGGCTGGGATGGAGGACACTAAGCCTCGTGAGGCAAGCAGTTTTGATTCCCACCTCAACCATCCTAGAAGCGGTCTTCCGTGGTTTCTCACTTCTGTTCCAGACAAATGCTGGGATAGTATCTAACTTAAGGCCGCAGTCCAGTCGTAACCAATCCTGGCACCAATTACAAATATTCACACTAGTGCACCCAGCACTACGACACAGGTTATCAGGGAGCTTCCACAAACACATTCAAGTACATGGGGCTACATCACCACAATATTGAAAAGCCCCTAAATGAATCCACAACAGAAACACACTACTGCCATGATGCACGATTCAGAAAGCAGCTCTTTCACAACATTTGGACTACTAAAGGACCATAGCAAGTACCAAATATGTAAACTCGCTATGAAATAGCTATAGTTTCAAATGCCTTAGTTATTCTAGGGCAGATGAAGCGAGATATAGTAGCCGGACCTCAGAGGTGAATGGAAATTATGTTAGCCACTACACCTCGATAAGACCACTGATGAAAAGAATGTCATATTATTAATATTATTATTATTATTATTATTGTCCGGCTCTGTGGCTAAACGGTTAGCGCGCTAGGCTTTGGCCCAAAGTGCTCCGGGTTCGATTCCCGGGCGAGCTATCAGGGATTTTAATCTCCTGGGGTTCATTCCCGTGGCTCGGTGACTGGGTGTATGTGCCATCTTCATCATCACATCATTCTCATTACGACGCGCAGGTAACCAGAACAATAATAATGAAATGAAAATTCACAGCCTGCTTCCAGTCGACCGACCGGCTCAGGGAATGGAATGAATGAAGCCCCCATCTAGCGGCGAGGATATGAACTGTGCCGGCTGCCGAAGCCTGTCGCGCTCCCCTGGGGCAATGATTAAATGAATGACAGATGAAATGAAATGATAGTGGAGAGTGTTGCTGGAATGAAATTGTGACAGGGAAAACCGGAGTAGCCAGAGAAAAACCTGTCTGCCTCCGCTTTGTCCAGCACAAATCTCACTTGGAGTGACCGGGATTTGAACCACGGACCCAGTGGTGAGAGGCCGGCGTGCTGCCGTCTGAGCCACGGAGACTTCCAATATTAGGGCAAAACAATTAAAATTATATTAATATAAATACAAATAAAAGATCTTCAATAATATTCGACCCAGGCCAGACTATTATCGTTTGCGATGCAGACTTTCTACGTGTGCTGAATTTCCCTGCCCTTTGATTGGCTATCATAAAGCTTTCCCGCTTCCTATTATTTTCATTATCTATCTCACTGCGATTGCTCCAAACCTCTCCAATTAGTACAATACTAAAATGCCAACAAACGTGGGAGAGATTTAATATTAGTGAGTATACTCATTAAGCGGCTTATTTCTCATTGTAAAGGATCGCTATTTGCAGGTTGCACGAAAACAGAGGCCCTTTTCCAACCTTAATCATTTCTCAATTCCCTGCCATAATGGAGATTATGCCGAATGATGAATTAACCGATAAGAGAATGAAACAAAGGGTGGTTTATTTTCACTAAGAACAACGTCAAATTCATTCTTGTCTACAATACAGCAGTAAATCAGAAACCTACAAAAGCAAAGAATAATAATCCCTCATTGAAAAGCGTAGCTGCCTTTAGAACAATTCCTCAATGAATCCAGCTAAGCCACTCCAAGCACAATACTAAAATGCTAACAAACGTTGAAGAGTATTAATAAACTTTTATAAGGCCGGCCATCCGTGGCCAGTCACCTGCGCGAGAGAATTTCAGAGCGAGTCTACACAATTGCGGGACTTCCCCTTGGCCATCTTCCCGCCTCAACTGTGTCTATACTGTTTTAACCACCCTCACAAAATATCATGGAATCAGGTGAAGTCTACTCACTCGTCACAAACTAAACTAAAACGGATTCCTCCTTCGCCCCAGCAGAAACACGTCAGGGCGAGAAAGATTGCTACCAATTTATGATACTTTTTTTTAGCGTATGGCTTTTAGTGCCGGGAGTGTCCGAGGACATGTTCGGCTCACCAGGGTTTGTAGCTTCTTCTAAGCGGACACCCATGGAGTGAGCTACAAGTACCGTCGTGTGTGGAGTGTTGTCTGGGGAGGAAAGTTTGAATGTAAGGACGTGGAGTTGTAAGGTAGCGGCTGTGGCCTATAGTTAGGGACCAACCCCGGCATTTGCCTGGAAGGAAGATGGGAAACCACAGAAAACCCTTTTCAAGGTTGCCGGCGGGGGGATTCGAACCTCCTCGCTTCCCGGATGTGAGAGACTGCCTACAGCCACGCCGTAACGACCACGGCTAACTCACCCGGTTACGAAACGATAACAGAATACGAAAATTGACAGGGTACATTCCGGAAACACTGAGTCATTTCATGCATCACATAGAGGCAGGTGCGGCCCTGGGCGGTGCGAATTATGCGACCACACCGGGCGCTGTCATATGGGGGCCGTAGAAAATGCAACGATAGTTTGACAGCGCAAAGAAAATAAAACCCAATCACCTTATTAGCCCACTACTTAACCCTGCCCGTCAAAAATAATTCTATATATAAGTGAGCTAGGGTGCGTGCATTTCGAATGTATAGACATATAACGTGAAATTCGCATTTAACGTTGTATAAATACCAATATCTATACATATAATTCAGTCCACCACCTGTTTTCTTGGGGTTCAATCGCGTGCGGGTGCATGTGGATTGTGATTTGTGTCTATGTTACATGCTACGAGTGAAATTGAAACTTTACTTCCTGTTAGAACGTTACTACTATTGGCAACTCAAACTATCACGTGGGGCACTGCGATCGGTCCAACATGGCCGGGATACGTAAGATAAAACACTAAATAACACAGGATTGCTATGGAACATTTTCGTATTATCCTGTCATAATCAGTAAAAGTGATCCCTAAAATACTGACATTGTTATATTATGTGCGATACTCGCGATCTTATTTGTGTGTTCAACTGGATTTTATGTGTATTTTATACGTATTATCAAGCATTGATTGCCTGCTCGGATTTGTATTTGTGCATTTCGAATCATGACGCTGTTACGTTTAAAAGCTATATTCGAGTTTGCTAACTGCACCATACACTCCAGAAACTTTACAGAAGGGGTTAGTCAGTTATTGTTGTATTGAGGGGCGGAACTACGAGGTCATCTGCCCATTACAGAAGGGGTAGAAGTGTTATTTGTAAACATGTGAAAGAGTAAACAATGATGAAACCTTTTGGTCAGTTTACGCACTTGAGGTTCAGACGTCGCTGCTCCGACCCATATGGTTACAAGATGAATTGAAAGGAGAAAGCTAACATTTAAGCAGTTCCAATGTTATTTTAAGGCAGGTGCATCAGAATGTTGCAAACATGTTTGATCACTGCTCCTTTTCTGTCACAGGTAATTAGGGCCTATATGTCCATTATTATTAGACTGCCGTAAACTAAGCAATATATTTTGCCTTTACTCATTTTGTATTCTAACAAGGAGTGAAACTCATTAATTGTGTATAAAAACACAAACAAATTAACACGCTATGTTCACCCATACAAGAAACAATACAAACTGCCACCACGTGGTAGATTTATCCTACTTGGTGAGATTCTTATTTTCACCGCTAGATGGCATATCAGATAACTGGAGTTGCCAATACTACTGTAAATGTTGTTATGGAATTTAAGACATTAGTAACATCATATTAGACATATTTCTTTTTGTGTAGATCATGCCTAACCTGGTCTAAGCGCGACTATAAGCGAACAATATTGTTTAATTTAAAATAATATTTTAGGAGCGTTCTAGGAATATTATTTTTAATATTAAAATAATAGTTATTAATAATGTAAAAAAAAAGTTTGTTATATTTAGTATCTACAGGGGAGGGGGCGCCACAATGAGATCTCGCATCACCTGTAAATATTACTAGGGCCGTCTCTGCCTAGAGAGTGACTTACTTGACTTAGTTCCTATTGTCCCTCGTGGAACATAGGGCATCAATGAAGCATCTCTATCTGGTCCTATTTGCAGACAACCTCTTCACCTCGCTCCAGGTCTTTCCCTCCTCTATAGCCTCCAAGTGGACAGATCTGCGCCACGTTTGCTTGGGTCTCCCTCTCCTCCTCGTACCCTGTGGGTTCCAATCCAGTTCCTCTCTCTCAATGGCTTCAATTTCTTTCCTCAGGGTATGTCCGATCCATTTCCATTTCCGTCGCTTAATTTGTATGGCCATCTCCGTTTCACCCGTCCTTCTCCAAAGTTCTTGGTTGGAGATTACTTCCGGCCAGTAGATGTTTAAGATCTTTCTTAAGCAGCGGTTGACAAAGGTCTGCAGCCTGGAGGTGATTTCCTTAGTTACCTTCCAAGTCTCAGACCCATATATCAGAACGGACCTGACATTACTCCGGAAGATACGAAGTTTGGTCTTCATGGATATTTTGCTGTTCTTCCGCACCGGATAGAGCCGCACAAAGGCGCCGTTTGCTTTTTGAATACGTTGGGAGACATCCTTTGCCGCTTCCAGTAACTCACGTGATTGAGAATGTTTTGCGGTGATGAACCCCATGTCAACACGGATCGTGAGATTTATTAATTGAACAACGAAGGCAACGACGATCCAACATTCCTGTAAAATTTCGATTGAATGGGCGGCATTATGAGATCAGCCGGCCACTATTCTTGTCGCTCACATATCCTCACCCTGTCAACTCTAGTAGAGCACTCAACCCGACCGACTCAATATGCGCATGCGTCGCCTGTGGAGACATTGTGCACGTCATTTTCACTATTCACACTCATATGGGCCTGTAGGCTCACTGTGCGCTCAAACACCACTGCGCATGCACATTGCACCGGCCGAAAAGGGACGGCTGATGTATGCATTATACCATCAATATTTTAGGAACTACTAATCGGACTGTCTAAAATGAATGGTAAGCTACTGGTTCTACGCCACATTAAAAAATAGGAAGGAAGGAAGGAAGATTGTAGTTTTACGTGACCGTTAATCGCGAGATCATAAGCCACGGGACCTCCGTTTTACGTGGAATCCGAACCACAGGACATGGCATTTCACTTTGTAAATCTCACATGCTTTGACCGGGAATCGAACCCGGTCTGCCGTGGTGAGAGGACAACAGCTTGACCGCTGCGCCACCACGCCCCCATTAAAAAATACTAGCTTACCAAACTAATCATCAACAATTGAAGAGGAAAACAGACCAGAGTCCACCACAAGTGAAAATTGAGATAATACCACCAGTAGAAAACTGGTATCATCATATTAGCTTCAGATATACTCACCATTGATATTTGAGCGTTGTATGAAAGAATGATAAGGCCCCTTAAAACCACAATCACCAACGCCAGAAGTGTGCTTTTGTTGTAAATTAACCATTTCAGTTTTTAGGGAACACAGAGCTTGAAGTTTCGTTATTTTTGATTTACAAGAAAGATACTAACATTATTATTAATATTATTATTATTATTATAAGATTGCAGAACAGCTGGGAAGTGGGAAAATGGAGCCGTTGGACTAGAAGGCTGATGCCTCAGGTACAACGCTGGTTAGAGAGAGAGAGAGAACATTGGGAGATAAATTATTATCTGACACAACTTCTGACTGGACATGGGTGTTTTTGGCTGCATGGCTCAGCACAACCGTTCTCGCTCGCAGGTCCCAAGGTTGCACAAACAGTGTGCACAGTACCTTTGGTTACGTAATAATAATCTTGGATTAATGCAGCCAATGGCCATTAATGTTATTTCCAGGACGGGTCAGGGAAGGAATTTTGAGAGGAACCCATCCGCCATTTGCCTGGTGGTGAAAATAGGAAACCACGAAAACCATTTTCTGGGTGGTCGAGGTGGGATTCGAACCCACGCTCTCTCGATGCCAGCGAGGCACGAGTTAGCACCTACAGGGTCCATCTTTTTACGTAATAATTGTAATTGTTTTGTAACAGTATTTTCCGAAAAAGTAGTAAAATTACAGTAATGCGCATGTTTCTTTGATATTATCAAGACATGAATTCTGTTCGATTTGAGTCTTCGACTTTTCAATTTGCTTTCTTATTTAATTTTACGCAGTTCCGTCCTTGCCCCCCCCCCCCCCTTGTTCTCCTCAAAAGAACTATAAACATATCATCACACTGATTGAACAACCTCTATCATTAACACTCTTTGTAATACTTATTTTATAATATTATATGTTTTTACGGTGTGCGCTTCTCCTCTGAAATACAGTTATAGTTAAGTCACATTCTGATATACTCTATTTATTATTAGTTTTCTTTAGCGTATGGCTTTAGTGCCGGGAGTGTCCGAGAACATGTTCGGCTCGCCAGTGTTGTAGCTGCTTCGAGGCGGACACCCAATGGGTGAGCTACACGTACCGTCGCGTGTGGAGTGTTGTCTGGAGAGGAAAGTCTGAATGTAAGGGCAAGGAGTTGGAAGGTAGCGGCTGTGGCCTATAGTGAGGGACCAACCCCGGCATTTGCCTGGAGGGAAGATGGGAAACCACAGAACACCATCTTCAAGGTTGCCGGCGGGGGGATTCGAACCTCCTCGCCTCCCGGATGTGAGCGACTGCTAGCAGTCATGTCGTAACGACCACGGCTAACTCACCCGGTTATTATTAGGTGAAACCAGGTAAGTAGTTTGGCCTATGCTGATGATCTGGTTGTAATGATAGACTCCGTCGAAAGCTTACAAACAAATATGTTAGAACTTGAAGAGAAATGTATGGAGTGTGGTATGAAGATCAGCATTTCAAAGACGAAGGTTTTGTCGATAGGGAAGAATCGCAAGAAAATAGATTGCCAGGTAGGAGGAACTAAATTGGAGCACTGGATGTGTATTCTCTGAGGATGGCAGTATGAGGGAGGAAATTGAGTCGAGGTGTAGATAAGCCAATGCAGTGAGTTCTCAGTAGCGATCTACAGTATTTTGCAACAAGAAAGAAGTTAATAATAATAATAATGTTATTGGTTTTACGTCCCTTTTAACTACACTGGCTTTTAGAGACGTCGGGGTGCCGGAATTTTGCCCCGAAGGGGATCTTTAACGTGCCAGTAAATCTACTGACACGGCTCCCTCGCATTTGCGCACCCTCAAATGCCAGCTGACTGCGCCAGGTTTCGAACCTGCAACCTTGGGCTCAGCAAGCGAGAACGTTACCCCTGAGCCACGCAGCCAGACAAGAAAAGAAGTTAGTGTAGCGTAGTGTAGCGACGAAACTCTCCCTACATCGATACAGTATTTAAACCCACCATGGTGTACGGAAGTGAGAGATTTGGGATACTGTGTCTGATATACACGGTGATTCTTATTAACGTTTAAAACTCTCTGTAGCGACATAGATGGCATTGAGTCGAGTAATTTGATATAGGACACTTACGGTCGCAAGTGTCCGGAAATACCTTAAAAGTGAACCACAACTGTTAAACATATGACGTCATCAGGTGACGGCTAAGCTCGAGCGGTCAGGCCCGTGCACTCATACGCACACCAAACTATCGAAAGCAAACGTTGAATATCTTAACACTCTGGCTCCGTATCTGCGTTGCGACTTGGGCGCGTGGGGTTCGAGGTTCGAATCCGGGGCCTATCCATCATCTTTAATGTTCTCTCTCTTCTCCTTTCAGGTGGAAGTAGATTGTTAGTTGACATTAAGAACGCTTTGTATTACAAATGTGATCGGAAACGTTCGGGAATTTTACACTGGATTCGATAGGATGGGGCAAAATTAGTCATACTGTGCGACAAGAACTGCTGTACTAGATAACAACGGTTTGAGAGTTCTCAGCCACACAGTTCAATACTGTACGTCAAATGAACCGCGTTACATTCCATGAGCTTGCAGACATGCACCTTTGTTATCGTGCAGCAAATTCAAACGCACTTGCTGCAAGGCGGCTGTACCAACAACAATTCCCCAACGCGTTCTGCCTTCTCACGTGACTCCAGGCCGTTTGTGGGTTGTGATGTTTAACAGCAAGAAAGTTCGGTGATACATGCGCAAAAATAAAAGCGATGCTTCCACTTGAAAGGCGAAGAGAGAGAAAAAAAAATGATGATGGATAGGACACGGAATTGAACCTCGAACCCCATGCGCCCGAGTCGCACACCCAGACACGGAGCCAGAGGGATATGACATTCGACGTTTGCTTTGGTTGCTTTGGTGTGCGTAAGAGTGCACGAACCTAACCGCTCGAGCTGAGCCGTCACCTGATGACGTCATATGTTTAAGAGTTGTGGTTGGGGCTACATGACCGCGTTGTCGCAGCCCCTAAACTTAAGAACCAACCGACCAGAGTTGTGGTTCACTTTTAAGGTATTTCCGGACACTTGCGACCCTAAGTATCCTATATCAAATTGCTTGTCTCAATGCCATCTACGTCGCTACAGAGAGTTTTAAACGTTAATAAGAATCACCCTGTATAAGCTAGATGGAAATGGTGGAAGCACGAACATAATTGCTGGGAAAAACAGATGGAAGCAATGGGAGGTAGGTGCTCGTAATGAAGAGATAACGGCTAAGTTAGAAAAGAACTCGCTAGATGAAGCTGTTTGTATGAGCCGACTCAGATGGTGGGATCATGTTATGAGAATGGCCTAAGTGGTTAATGACTTCGACTGTAGAGGGTAAGAGAAGCAGAGTTATGTCTAGGAGCCGATGCGATGGTTAGATTCAACGTTCAACGATTTATGGGGAGAAATGCAGCTAACGATTTTAATATTATGACTGCGCCTTCCATAAATCCTGGAAAACAACTTCCAAGATAATACACACATTAGATGTCTCTTCTTCTCTTAGTCGTTTACCCTCCAGGTTGGTGGAACCCACGGACTCAGCGAGGGAACTCACCACTACCGCCTCTACGGGCAGTGTCCTAGAGCTGGGAACATCTAATCGGAGTGGATACAACTGGTGAGGTGTGATTGGCACCTCGCCCAGGCGGCCTCACCTGCAAAGCGAACAGGGGCGTCACGAGGATGGATAGGCAAGGAAGAGGGAAGGAGGCGGCCGTGGCCTTGAAGAAGGTACCATCCCGGCATTTGCCCGAAGACGAAGTGGGAAACCACGGAAAACCACTTCGAGGATGGCTGAGGTAGGAATCGAACCCCCTCTACTCATTTGGACCACCCGAGGCTGAGTAGACCCCGTTCCAGTCCTCGTACCACTTTTCAAATTTCGTGGCAGAGCCGGGAATCGAACCCAGGACCTCCTGGGCGGCAGCTAACCATGCTGACCGCTACGCTACGGAGGCGACCACATTAGATGTAAAGCTTTAAAATTTTCAAAATTCAAATCTTGACTTTTTTAAATCAATTTTTGAAAGTTTGGTCCTTGTGGTGACCTTCACCCTTTCCCTCAATTCTCCCATGTTTATAAGAATTATTGGAGTTCTCATGTTTAAAGCGCATAATAATAATAATGTTATTAGTTTTACGTCCCTTTTAACTACACTGGCTTTTAGAGACGCCGGGGTGCCGGAATTTTGCCTCGAAGGGGATCTTTAACGTGCCAGTAAATCTACGGACACGGCTCCCTCACATTTGCGCACCCTCAAATGCCAGCTGACTGCGCCAGGATACGAACCTGCAACCTTGGGCCCAGCAAGCGAGAACGTTACCCCTGAGCCACGCAGCCAGCCGTTTAAAGTGCATAATATGTAACTTACACCTTCACTAAAACCTTTACGGTTTTAACTAGTCTTTCTATAACACGTTAGAAATATGTTTTTTAAAATGTCAGCTCAGAATAAAAATGTAATTATAATAATGCTTGATTAACTAATAAATAATGTGGAAATGTGTGAGTAGCTACTTTAAAAATAAGAAAGTCAAAGCATATCAATAAACAGGGAAACAGTTAAGGTCAGCACAAACCAGGACAAATCTTGAAAAATCATTGAAATAGTTACGATTTGAATTTTGAAAATCTAAACATTTTATTCTAATTCCAAGATGTGTGTCTTTCTTTGGAAAAAAAATGTAATTGTTTTACAAGATGTACGACAGGCACGGTTATAGTATTAGGATAGTTATTGTTGCACAATATGTATGATAGGCGCGGTTATAGTATTAGGATAGTTATTGTTGCACAAGATGTATGACAGGCGCGGTTATAGTATTAGGATAGTTATTGTTGAACAAGATGTACGACAGGCGCGGTTATAGTATTAGGATAGTTATTGTTATACAAGATGTATGACAGGCACGGTTATAGTATTAGGATAGTTATTGTTGAACAAGATGTATGACAGGCACGGTTCTAGTATTGGATCCTTAAGCTGTATATTGTCACTTAGAAAATGAGGGGTGTCGGAGCCGACAAGGATCGAGGATGTGAGTTGTTCTCAGAGGCATGCAGACTAAACAGGACGCTGAAAGGTAAAACAGTATTAAAAATTAATTAATGAATATGAACGAGCAAGATTGGCTTATGGAGTGAATTACATTTTCTAAAATTAAGGAAATGAACAATATCTTTAGCTGTTCATTTGCTGAAATTAAGTATCATACTGATTCACTGGCTAGATGTGGTCACGTTATACTCTGAAGGTAACGTTTACTGCACTTACCCGACCTAAGACACACGCCTGAATACAATAGGTACTAAACTCCTATTGCTCGTATCTGGATCATTGTTCTGTGGGCGTATAATAAATAAGTCATTAAATCACAGAACCTACTTCGTTGCTCCACTGCAAGCTTCGGTTCCATAATTCTAAAACAATTTGCTATTGTCAAGGTCAACATTAGAAAGAGAAGCACACACCTCGTTTATCGATATCAGATTTGTATGGCCTGACCTCATTAGGTGAATAATCTCATGATGCATGCGTACCTCACTCTCTCCATCTTGGACTCATTGTCAGCTCACTGTGGATGTCGCTGTTATTGTAGGGACTTGTGATGTCGTGGTCATCAGCCCCGGGACTTGAAACAAACTCTTATCCCGGCATTTGATTGGAAGTGGTGGGGAAACTCCAGGGGAAAACCTCACTTAGGATGGCCGCAGTTTCCATCGGAATTCGAAACTCCAAACACCAGATTTGTGGCAACTCCCATTTGCATTTATGGTGCGTATGACTACGTCACTGAGTTCATATGTTAAACATCTTAAAAGTAAAAGTGCGCACATAATTGAGCCTAGATCAGGGACGGTCGGGTCGCTTGCACGTATAGACGTCGCGTCGCGTTGCGTCGTCTTCCAGGTAGACGCTCACTTTTCCCCCCACCGCGCTGCCTCAGCTGACAACTGGGGGAGGATTGGATCAAGGTCTACAACGTGAACTTCCTGTTCACACCAAAAGATACGCAATTACTGGTGAGTTACCAATGCACTAAAAAGGCCTATTGAACAAAAGAGTATCAATATCAGAGCTTTATTTTGTTGTTGTTGTTGATGTTGTTGTTGGCAGTGGTGGTAATAGTTCATTTTATAGACTGGGATAACTTGGTTACCAGCCCCGTGTACTCAAATGTGTGCTGATGACCTTACTTTCCTTGGGTCTGGGATATCTCGATAATCAACACCGTGTACTCGAATGTGTGCTGATAGCATTTGTTTCTGTGGGACTGGGATATCTCGGTAATCAACCCCGTGCACTTGAAATTGTGCTGATATCATTAGTTTCTGCGGGATTGGGATATCATGGTTATCAACCCCGTGTACTCGAATGTGTGCTGATAACCTTAGTTTCTATGGGATTGGATATCATGGTTATCAACCTCGAGTACTCGAGGCTAGATACTGGCAAACCACATTGAGGAAATTTGACAAGAGAGACATATGAAGGTTCAAAAAATTCCATAAATCAGGGGATAGACAGAGTTATTATTGTTGTTATAAGGGGCAGAATTACGAGGTCATCTGCCCCTATGAGATGGACATAAGGGGTATGGTTATTGAATGATAAGGTACTACATACTGTACCTGAATCACGGACACTTCTGTGACGAAGAGACGTCGGGAACATGTTTACAACGAAGCGGTAGATTTTGAATCGCGCGCTGCAATCCTTCGAGCAGCGAGTGGAACTTGACGTGGAGCCTGTGACGCGCACATGGCCTACGTGACTGCATTTTATTGAAATTTCCTCAAGACGACGAATTTGAGTTTTTGAAATTAGTACAGTTTTCTGGCAATTAAATTTGCCGAAGATAGAGCTATCTAGGATGGAGATACGTTCACTAGGAGCCGAGATATGGCAATCTAATGTTCGAGAAGGTTTGATCGCTGTGACGCGTGGACCTGTGACGTATCGCCGGAATCAGTAGCAAGAAATATCACTGAGACATGTACTTCGTCCGAGCAACTGCTCGGGTAAGCATCATCGACGCGTTGTGAATCTATTAAGATACTGTTACTATAGTCGACGAAAGAACATAGTCGCTGGACTAATGTTCAGGACTTAGTTTATTGTCAGTGAACTAAGCACTTGCACTATTCACGATTTTGCCTGTCTGGGTGGAACTTAGCCAACGTCTGGTCCCGTCTGTTTTACAGATTGAGGTGGAGCTTATCCAACATGCCAGTTTATAGGATATTAGAGGGTACTATCTACATGGTAGAGACGTCTGAGGAGTACTCATTACCCGAAAATAGTTTAGCCTACGATGCGGGACAAGTGTTGCCTAGCGCACTTGTTGCAGATAATATCTGATAACTCGCTGAGGGACTAACTTATATTAGGCGCTCTTCAACATCCACAGATACCAGATTGTTAGTGCAAAACTCGCTGAATTTCATGCTGCTAAAAGTTGTTCCTGTCATAACTAGTCAAATACAGAACAGTGAAATCACAGTCTACGAATGAACATTCTAACAGTGAACAAATCGTGTTCAGAAATGGAACATTTCATAATGTTGGACAGTAGAATGTATAACGGGTGAGTTTATGTACGCGCATTTATAACCGCCAGTATGTGTCGTTAAATCGTGCGAGGATAGGTTGGCAATGGAGGGCAACGAAGACGAGGCAATGGAGTGGCTGATGACCAAGGGAGATCGCAATGCTAATAGTTAGTGGCGAACACCAAGGACACGCATTCCCATCACATCAAGAATGAAGTAAGCTGATATTCTACGTGTATTTCTTACTAGGCTAATGTAGTTGAGAATTTCTTTTTACCATTCATAATAAAAAGTCAACACCATCTTCGAGTCAAACTACATGTGTATTTGTCCAGTACGACAAATGGAGCACCATTGCGGGGTCTGACAATTTAATATACAATTTTTCTATACTGTCAGAATAACAGTTACATTGACGTTTTCCTGATGTAAGACATTCTGAATTTATTTAAAGGAATAGGAATATTTTATTATGTATAGCTTCTTAGATGCTTGATCGATGCTTGGATTGTTTAAATTCATTCCTTAATTATTTAATAATGATAAAGTACAGTGAAGTAACAATAAAAGAGAATAATATTCTATTAATAATTATTTATGTGAGGATATACCGTTAAATAAATAATTGAATTTAGTCAAACTATTTGAAAGGTGATAGCACCATTATCATAATTTAATTTACACTATTAATAATCAGTAATGTTATTAAATTAAAAATCATGATATAAGAAAGTTGTAAATAATCTGTGATACGTGTTAAATCAAGGTGAGGGTTTAAACATTTTGTTTAATTGTTTATATTTGAATATTTAATAACTAGGGTCATACTAATAATTGTAAATGTTGTAAAAATCATAACAATGCTTTTTTAGAGATTGCCAAGAATAATAATAATAATTTCATGGGGTTAGAAGGAATAATAATAATAAACATAGAAATTGTTTAAATATTTATGGGACTGTGATAAACATAATAACATTCATTTATTTCAATATTTGTGAAGCAGAAATTAATTTTTATGAACAGAGTTAGAAATAACCGTGGTTATTTATATTTAGGAACATGGTTAGACAAATGAGATTGTTTAAATAATATCAAATGGCGATAGTTTTGAAGGAAGAATAAGTTTAGAAAACGTTTCTAAAAGCACCAAGTACGAATGAAGAGGGATGTAAAATAATGGCAGGTAATAAAAATGTATTAACTAGGTTGAATTGGTGTTAAATAGAGGCAGGGAGATTTTGACCAGGAATAATTACAGCTTTTCATTGGAAAACTTTAAAAATTCAAGAATACACAGTAATTTGTAAGACGGAATATTACAATGCTTATAAAAAATTGTGGAAAAAAAAGAATCATTAGTAATGATTATTGTTGATAATATTATGCGACTTGGATGTCGGCATTTATATTTATGTGGAGACTGAGGGTCATCCATGAGGAAATTATTTCCTGAGTTGTGGAAGAGGTTAGTGAGAGCATGTGTTGCTCATAGTTGTTAAAGAAGGGTGAGGCAATAGGGCCGCCCCATATTCCAGTCCAATTCAAATCCTGTAGAATTGGACATTTATTTCCAACCTGGGTCAATTATCTAGATTCCCGATTTTGTGCCTAATAAATAAAATATAATTGTTAGATTTGATGAACCTGACCAAAGCTTATTAAGAAAATAAATGGTTTCAAATGCAATAAAACAAGATAAATAAATATCTGAGAATGTTTATAATAAATACTTGGGAGTGCCTGAAATAATAATAATAATAAATTTTGAACCAGTCAACTAACTTAATGCCAATCTTCATGAACTAATTTTGAGAGAAGTGAGACCTTTTAAATAATTTTGAAGAAAATTCACGAATAATAATAATAATAATAATAAATTTGTTATGAATATTTTGAAATTTTAATATTTTGATGATTAACTGAGAGTGAGAATAATAATTATTTGATGAGAAATTTAATTAATTGAATGATAGAAAATTATAACAATTTTTATTGTTAATAATAATTTGTGTTTACTTATATAACATCATTTGATATGGTTATAAAATAATTCATTGGTGATGTGAGACCAATTGTGAATAAAAAAAATGATATTTTTATATTACTCTAAAAAGATGAAAATTATAAACAAATTGTTGAGTGAAACAAAGTCATAAATGCAAATAATATTAACATTCGGCCGCCATGTTAGTCGAATATTAATATTATATTTCTGCATAATCCTACAAAAGAATTTTGTGCAATAATCTACCATAATTATTAATTTTTGGAAAGCACATTATACAAGTCAAAGTAATACAACAAATTTTCGAAATGAACCATAAAATATTTGTCTAATACCTGAACAATCAAAGATTAATCTTCAGAAATGGAAAACTGCGAGTGTACAGATAGGGATCATTCGAACTCTTCACCGAATCATGATCGCCTAGAAGTGTGTAAATAGAAATTTTTAATGATACCAGAATGGACTGACAATTTTCTGGATATCATTCGTCAAAGAGTAGGAGTGTTATTTAATTTTTGTGGTGTGTTGATTTTTTATGTGTGAGTGTTTTGTTTATTTTTGATGATTTATGCCAAAGATTTAAATTTGTAATTATAAATAAATTGAGATATTTTAATGAATTGTGCTATTTTCGATTATTTCTCATCCTACCTTACTTGCATATTACCGATATCAGTGAAGCCAGATTTTACCTAGTTTTCGCCCAGATAGACCCTGAGATAGCTTCTGTCTCGTGCTGAACTGATTTCGGAAATTTGCAAAATGGGGTCGTTGGACTTTGGTCTAAACGGGCTCAATACATTAAGGTATTCTTGTAACATGAAATAGAACCTTTTGGGTACAGTCGTGTGGACCGACTGAAATTCATTAAATTACGATTACTAAGGCAATACTGACAAATGGCATCCAACACGATAATCTTTACTTTTGTATAAAAACGTAGTTTCTAAATAATATACTACCTTCCCCGTTCCAATAATGTGATTTAATTGAACGGAATCTTAGTTTCCAGTAACACCACATAGCCTAGGGCCTATAGCTAAAGCCCAGCGCGGATGCGTATGTCCATGGATAAACCCGCGGATATCCGCTACATTTTTCACCAAGCGGATACAGTTTGCATGGCTGTGCGGATAGCGGATACGCTGCGGATAATGTTTGGAGTACATTTGCGGAAAGTTTATTGAATACCATTCGAACTTGTTGAATATCACAACTAGGACCCAGATGTTCATGAAAAGTCTATCATATTTTTCTGTTATGTTCTTTCCATGATAAATGCAAGATGATGATTTAAGCTAATCTCAAATTATGTCAAACACTCCGAATTGAAAAGGGTTACATTTCTGGCTATAACATTCATTTTAAACATGCATAGCCTAGACAGAGGAACGACTCTTTCCTCAAATATCGAAATGTATTGCTTTAGTATATGTACCGACGGTAGTGGCTACGCTGGCTAAAAAGCGCAGCATTAGGTCATGGGACCAAGCTCTCTGCTGACTCGGTAGACGCGTGGGTTCGAGCCCCACCGTCGGCCGTCCTTGAAATGGTTTTCCGTGGTTTCCCATTTTCAACACCAGGCAAATGCTGGGACGGTACCTTCTGACAGGCCACGGCCGCTTCCTTCCACATCCTTGCCCAGTTTCATTCACCATCATTCATTTCATCTCTCATTAACTCCTCTCATGAGGTTGGCGTCAGGAAGGGCATCCGGCCGTAAAACCATTGCCACAAAGACTTCCATCGCATCTCATCCCCGACCCCGTTGGAAAACGGGAATAATAAGGGGTAGACATACATACATTGCAATGTCAACAGATTCGGATAAAAAACGTGCGGGGCGGATGCGGGGCGGATGCGGATAACAGACATTAGGATGTGGGGCGGATGCGAATAACAGACATTAGGATGTGGGGCGGATGCGGATAACAGACATTAGGATGTGGGGCGGATGCGGATAACAGACATTAGGATGTGGGGCGGATGCGGATAACAGACATTAGGATGCGGGGCGGATGCGGATAACAGACATTAGGATGCGGGGCGGATGCGGATAACAGACATTAGGATGCGGGGCGGATGCGGATAACAGACATTAGGATGTGGGGCGGATGCGGATAACAGACATTAGGATGCGGGGCGGATGCGGATAACATTTTGTTTATCCGCAAGGGGCTCTACCTATAGCACGGCTCTCCCAAGAAATTAAATTCTGGTCTGAGAGCTAAACCGGGATACACTCAACCTCGTGCGGAAAAAAATGAGAATGAAAAAAAGAAAAGCAAGCTTACGTCACCGTAAATCTTGCGATCATGAGCCACGGGACCTCCGTTTTACGTGGAATCTGAACCACAGGTCATAGCATTTCACTTCGAAAATCTCACATGCATTGACCAGAAATCGAACTTGCTCCACCTTGGCGACAGTCCAACAGCTTGACCACTGCGCCACCACGCCCCCAAAGAGGTTCAATTCCCACCTCAGCCATCCTGGTTTCTCGTGGTTGCCCACTTCTACTCCAGACAATTGTCGGGATGATTCTTAACTCACGGCCACGGCTGCTTTCTTCTCAATCCTCACCTGAATTGCGAATACACACGTTACTACAGATACCACAATAACACAGGTTATCAGACAAATTCTACACCCATGCATACAAACATCGAAGAACTCAGGGCTAAATGACCAGGATGTCTAAGCCCCTCATATGAAACAACAGCTGTTGCATATAATAAATCGAAATGAATAGGCGATGTGTAAATCATCTTTACGAAGTTAAATTCCCTATATCCCTATATCCCTAAAATCCCTATACACCTATATATCTTATATATAAAAGTGAAAGTCTGTATGTATGTATGTATGTATGTATGTATGTATGTATGTATGTATGTATGTATGTATGTATGTGGGTGGGTGGGTCTGTTCCGTATACAAATCTACACCGTTCCACCAATCTCAACCAAATTTTGCACACATATAGTTTAGGACCCAGAAGGAACCGCTGGCTACATGAATTTTCGATAGTCTTTCTCATTCTTCTGATTTCGGCCCTTTTGTACTCGAGCACAGGCTAATCAAATCATAAAATATACTCATGAAGGAATGGCAAGGCAGATAGTTTCCATGGCAACATAGCTCAAGTCGAGACACGGCCGACTGGATTCGAGTTGTGCTCTGCACTACCGGTATAGAAAATGAGGATCTTTACTTGAAATCCCGTTAGTTACTCAACTGCTCACACAGCACTGTCAACCCAGTTTAGCATAACAAAGACTTAACACTATCTAGCTACTACATATTTGTCTAATACCACTCACTCACTCACTCACTCATTCATACATTCATCACAAAATCTCAAAAACCACCGAACGGATTGGAATGAAATTTGGTATGCAGCTTCCTCAAGGGCCGCAAATGCCCGCTAAGAGAGGATTTTTAGATATTCATGTCCTAAAGGGGTGTTAAGGGGGTAGACCTGCATTTCATTGAATATCTCCCGATTGGTTTCATTGGCGGATGTGATACTCGGCATATGAACTCATCTTTAAAAATAAGAAGACACATGTCTCAGGGTCTTTCGATGTGGTGTATATTATGAGGTGAAAGGGGTGAAAAGTGGGGTTTGAAAGAATCCTAACGGAGCGTGTATCTCTTAAACGACATAGGCGAGGAGTTTGAAACTCAGCGGAAAAAATCAGCTTAAAAACTAAGTAAATATGTATTTCACAGTTTTTTCATAAATCCAATTTAAGGGGCCCATGGGGAGGGGTGAAATTCTGGGGGGGGGGGGGACAGGAAAGAAAGTGTCCTAACTGATTGACTGACTGACTCACTCATCAAACTCAAGGGGGAACAAATTGCTTTAAAGTAAGTAAATAGCTGTTCGACAGTTTTTTCAAAAATCAAATTTAAGGGGTTCATGGGGAGGGGTGACATTCTGAAAAAAGAAAATTGAAAGAAAAAGTCTTGACTCACTCACTCACTCACTCATCATCGCCCAGCCAAAACTATTGAAGTTAGAAACATGACAGTTTGGGCATATGTTCATTGTATGTCAAAACCGTCTACTAAGGGAGGATTTTCGGATATTCAGGTTCTAAAGGGGTCTTAAGGGGGTTAAACCTGCATTTCATTGAATAACAATATCTCCCGATTGGTTCCATTGGGGGATGTGATACACGGCATATAAACTCATCATTAAAAAGTAAGAAGACACGTGTCTGAGGGTTTTTCGATGTGGTGTATATTATGAGGTGAAAGGGGTGAAAAGCGGTGATTGAAAGATTCCTAACGGAGCGTGTATCTCTTAAACGACATAGGCGAGGAGTTTGAAACTCAGCGGAAAAAAATCACCTTAAAAACTAAGTAAATATGTATTTCACAGTTTTTTTCATAAATCCAATTTAAGGGGCCCATGGGGAGGGGTGAAATTCTGGGGGGAAGGGGGAAACAGGTTAGAAAGTGTCCTAACTGATTGACTGACTGACTCACTCATCAAACTCACGGGGAAAAACTGCTTTAAAGTAAGCAAATAGCTTTTCGACAGTTTTTTTGATCAATCAGGGGTTCATCGGGAGGGGTGAAATTCTGAAGAAAAAAAAATGAAAGAAAATGTCCTGACTCATTCACTCACTCACCATCGCCCAGCCAAAATATTGAAGTTGGAAACATGGCATTTCGGGGATATGTTCGTTGTATGTCAAAACCGTACACTAAGGGAGGATTTTTGGATATTCAAGTTCTAAAGGTGTCTTAAGGGGGTTAAACCTGCATTTCATTGAATACCAATATCTCACGAGTGGTTTAATTTGTGGATGTGATACTCGGCATATAAACTAATCATTAAAAATAAGCAGACATGTGTCTAAGGGTTTTTCGATGTGGTGTATTATTATGAGGTGAAAAGGGTGAAAATTGGGGGTTGAAGGATTCCTAACGGAGCGTGTAGGCCTATCTCTTAAACGACATAGGCGAGAAATTTGAAACTCAGCGAAAAAAAATCAGCTTAAAAAGTAAGTAAATCAGTGTTCGACCGTTTTTTATAAATTAATTTAAGGGGCCAATGGGGTGGGGTGAAATCCTGGGGGGAAAATGTAGAGCAAGTGTCCTAACTGACTGACTAACTCACTCACTCATCAAACTCAGGGGAAAAAGACAGCTTAAAAAATAAGTTAATAGGTGTTCAAGCGTTTTTTCATCAATCCAATTCAAGGGGCACATGGGGAGGGGTGAAATTCTGGTAAAAATAATTGAAAGAAAATGTCCTGTCTGACTCACCCACTCATCACGCCCAGCGAAAACTATTAAAGTTGGAAACATGAAATTTTGGAAATATGTTCACTGTATGTCGACAACGTCAACTAAGGAATGATTTTTGTTTATTCGGGTTTTAAAGAGGTGTTAAGGGGGTAAACGTGCATTTCATTGAATAACGATATCTCATGAGTTGTTTCTTTGGGGATGTGATATTCGGTATATAAACTTATCATTAAAAATAATCAGACATATATCTAATGGTTTATCGATGTGGTGTATATTATGAGGTGAAAGGGGTGAAAATTGGGGGTTGAGGGATTCTTAACGGAGCGTGTATCTCTGAAACGACATAGGCGAGAAGTTTGAAATTCGGAGGGAAAAAACAGCTTAAAATAAAAGTAAGTAGGTGTTCGACCGTTTTTTCATAAATCCAATTTAAGGGGCCCTTGGAGAGGGGTGAAATTCTGGGGGGAAAATCAGGAAAGAAAGTGTCCTAACTGATTGACTCACTTACTCACTCATCAAACTCAGGGGGAAAACAGCTTTAAATAAGTAAATGGGTGTTCGACCGTTTGTTTCATAAATCCAATTTAAGGGGTTCATGGGGAGGGGTGAAATTATCAAAAATAAATTAAAGAAAATGTCCTGACTGACTCACTCACTCATCATCGCCCAGCCAAAATTATTGAAGTTAGAAACATGAAATTTTGGGGATATGTTCGTTGTATGTCGAAAACGTCCACTAAGGAAAGAGTTTTGGATATTCAGGTTCTAAAGAGGTGTTAAGGGGGTAAACGTGCATTTCATTGAATAACAATATCTCACGAGTGGTTTCATTTGGGTATGTGATACTTGGCATATATACTAATCATTAAAAATAAGCTGACAAATGTCTAATGGTTTTTCGATGTAGTGTATATTATGAGGTGAAAGGGATGAAAAGTGGGGGTTGAAAGATTCCTAACGGAGCGTGTATCTCTTAAACGACATAGGCTAGGAGTTTGAATCTCGGAGGAAATCAATCAGCTTAAAAATAAATAAATAAATAAATAAATAAATAAATAAATAAATAAATAAAATAGGTGTTCGACCGTTTTTTCTTAAATGCAATTTAAGGGGCCTATGGGGAGGGGTTAAATTCTGGAAGAAAAACGTCCACTAAAGAAGGGTTTTTGGATGTTCACTCTCATCGACCAACCAAAACTACTAAAGTTAAAAGAATGATATTTTGGGGATACGTTTGTTGTGTTTTAGATCCCTTATTGGGGGGTAGTTGGATCTAAAACGGAAGTGTTATTGTGTTAATTTATAAGGAAGTGCCTAAAAGGGGATAGCTTCCCGTAGCTGGGTGAGCTGACCAGTGTAGAGTGTTGTCTCGTGTTAGGATGCTAGGGGGCGCTCCTATAAAAGACGTAGGTGTATTTCAGGGGATGGAAATTAGTGCACAGGTCAACGTGCTGGTCTTCCAGCTGGCTGGCTGGTTATATAACCGACGTGCACGCGTCAGCTATATAGCGGCACGCTGCCTCTGGTAGTCGGGCCGCTGCGTGAAGTGCAATGAAGCTTGCACTAACAACTATTTGGCTACTGTATGTCACGGCTAATCGTGACGGGAATTAGGAAAGGAGTTAGGGCGTAAAGAGGCGTGTAAACAGTAATACAAGTGTAGTGTACTGACCAAGTGTTTATTGGTCAGTAATATGGAATTATGAGTCCCTTTCAGGGGATGTAATAAATGTCACAATGTAAGTGTACAAGTTTGTGTGTACAATTTGTGGGTAAAGGTTACAAAGTATAGGACTTCTGAACACTGCTGACTCACCTGATGATAACAGCTATAGCCTCCGGCCGACGCACTGTAAGACTGGTAATTGAGAGAGGGACTGCCCTTCTTAAGGCCTTCCTATATAGTCTTTGGTGCTGCTTCGTCGGCATTCCGATGGCATAGATGTCCCAGTTAATTATGTGTCGCTGTTTGTGGTAGTGATGCAAGTATTGGGCAAGCTTTCCAGACTGGTTAGCTGCCCTTGCGGTGTTAGAGATGTTGTTCTGGACTTACGAGATCTGCCAGTTAGGGGTGGTTTAAATAGATGATGGGGGGATGGCCTCCAGGGGGTGCAGACCCCTGGGGGGCTGTACAGTTGTGTGTCGAAATCGTCTACTAAGGAGGGATTTTTGGATATTCAGGTTCTAAAGGGATGTTAACGGGGTTAAACCTGCATTTCATTGAATAACAATATCACACGACTATGACGCGAGCGAAGCGAGGCTAAAAATGAGATGGTGTGTGTCTGTGTATTACTCAATCACGCAAGTACCACTGGTCCGATTTACATGAATTTTACATGGAAGTAGCTGATTTACCTGGTTAACATATAGGTTACTTTTGATTTCAATACTTTACACTATTTAAAATGGCGACCATTTTAGTGACGTCACTACACCCTTTGGTTTCAAACTTTCATATTTCCATTTCAAATAAAAAGAAAACGCTAAGAAATAGCAAACTTTTGATGGCATATACGAGGTTTAAAATTACATTTTCTATCCGAAAGGTATCTCCAACGGTTAGCGAGTAAAACCTAAATTTGTGCTGTAAAACACGGTCAACGCCGAGCGGTGTAGTTGGACAAAATGTTCCATCCTTAATCTCCCTCTGCACAGCACCTCGCCTATCCCCTGTTTTAACTGTCACCTTCAGATTTTTATTTGTTTATGACACGTAGCGAAGCACGGGTACTTCAGCTAGTCTATTATAATTGGGAAAGTTTGTGAGTGAGTGAGTGTGTGTTACCTTTTCACACTAAAACGGCTGGACGGATTTGGATGAAATTTTTGAAATGGAGATATCTTATACCCTGGATTAACATGTCTTTCATCCATATAAATAAAGCTCAATATTCGTAGTTAGGCCCTTTGGCACAAATCTACACCGTTTCACCGATCTAGACCAAATTTTACATACTTACACTCTGAAACCCGAGAAGTAACACTGTCCACTTCACATTTCAAACAGCCCTCTCCATTCCCTGCATTTAGGCCCTTTGGCACAAATCTACACCGCTTCACCTATCTGAACCAAAATTTACGTACTTACACTTTCGAACCCGACGAGTAACACTGTGCACTTGAAATTTCGGACAGCCCGCTGCATTCCCTACATTTAGGCCCTTTGGCACAAATCTGAACCAAATTTTAAGTACTTACCCTGTGGATTCCTGCGAGTAACACTGTTCACTTGAAATTTCAGACAGCCCTCTCCATTCCCTGCATTTAGGCCCATTGGCACAAATCTTCACCGTTTCATCGATCTGAACAAAAATTTACGTAGCCTACTTACAGTACATTTTGAAATACGACGAGTAACACTGTCCACTTACAATTTTGGACAGCCCACTACATTCCCTACATTTAGGCCCTTTGGCACAAATCTACACCGTTTCAGCAATCTGAAACAAATTTTACGTACTTACCCTGTAGAGATATCACACACAGAACGATACAATAAAATATTGGCAAATCTGAGTTCAAGGAACTGTTGTTCAGAATTGGCCTGGTGTTAAACCTGCAGAAGCTTTCTGGAAAGGTTACGCGGTCCATGTTCGTAAAATGGAATGTTTTCCTTTGACAATGCATCTATACCATGTGCGAGGGCAACCTCCTTCAAAGATCTCTAAAAGCTCAATAATCAGAAATTTTCAATATTTAGAGAGGTATGTGAGGCAAAAGGGTTGTCGGAGGATCTCAATCCCTGGGATGTAACATTGGAAAAGGCTGCATAATGTACATCAGCGGCCAATGTGAGAGATATTTTACCATATGTCTATTAATAGTGACATGTTGACGTTCAAATCATCAATAATTGTGAGAAAATTACACCCTGAATAGCTGAAGGAAAACTACTTTTAATTCCCCATATCCCGATAGATTTACCATTCCAGTGTTCAAGAGTGCATTTCCCTCTTCAAACAATATTCGCAATTACTATTAACAAAGCGCAATGACACACACTTAACAGCAGCAGGTGTACATTTAGACAAAACCATTTTTTCCCGTGGGCAACTGTTGGCTGTGTGGCATGCTCACGAATATCCAGACAACAAAATCGTTATGTCTCAGCAAAACATGCCAAAATCCAAAACGTAATTTTAAAATGTGTCCACATAAGGTAACATCGTACCCTGTAGACTTTCTCAACTCTATGGACACAAATCCTATCTCGATTACAAGCACACACACTAGTAGGTAACAGTGATACAGGTTATCAGACAACTTCTTCTCACACCCTAGTAGACGGGGCTACATGACACAAAGCCACTAATGAATCAACAAAAAAGAACGATATTATTCTAGGAGTGTCTTCTTGATTCTTTTAGGAGCTATGCAACATAGTGGTCATGCAGCCCAGTGTTCTTGGGTGTGTGTAGAACTTGTCTGTTAACCTGTGTCACTGTGATGCCTTTACTAGTGTTTGTATTTGTAATTGAGGTAGGATTAGGGTAGGAAGCAGCCGTGGCCTTAAGTCAAGTACCATCGCGGCATTTGCCTGGAGTAGAAGTGGGATACCACGGAAAACCACTTCTAGGATAACAGAGGTAGGAATTGAACCCGCCTCTGCTCAGTTTTGTCGAGTGTACCCCTTTCCAGCATACAGACCAGAATTAAATTTCTTGGCAGAGCCACCTCCGCGGTGACAGTCAAGAAAGCTAACCACTATGCAGCGTGGTGGACTCATGTCATTCACTCGAGTAGGTAAGACGCCTACCCATAACGAAACTCACCGCAGCCGGAGTATGTCAGATCCAGATTGTATCGCCTCTCTTAATTTCCTGTCCTCAGATGGGCTTGAGCATCGAACTCCAAGAATAATAATCATTTCAATGAACTCACCACGGAGACAATGGCCGGGTAAACTGAGTGGGTGTGAGTGGGCTAGTGGCAAGAAAAATGAAGTTAAAAGTTCTTTTTTGACTGCGAAACAAAACCAAACGGAAAGATCTAATTAACGGACCGAGTCAAGGGCGAACTGAGAACATAGCCTTGGCAACCTTCCACTGTTTAAGTGGGATTCAGGAGTCGTCAGACGTAAGAAGGATTTCAGTGGAAGACTTTGCTGTGCTAGAAGGTGATTGATCAGTGAATAAATATTCTTCTGATGCCTGATTTTGCAATCGATAAGGTCCTCAAGGTTGCAGGATAGAACTACTATGCAGCGATGGATGGCTTATATGTGGGATACTCGGGTAAAAGCATTAAAAATCCTTTTCTCAAGCAAAATTCCGGCACTCCAGATTCTCTGAAACTACAGCAGTTAAAAAGGACCCCAAACCCATATTATTATTATTTTATTTTATATGCTTCCTCGACTTACATGGCTGAACAAACATCATAATACAGCGAAATAAGAAAAATTAGGTCAACAAAATGCTAAGCATTGATATGTAGCTCATAAATATAAATAGAAAATAAACTGAAGAGTGGGCCTAAAATTGTTAGACGTAGTACGCACTGAAAATATATATTAAATAAAACCGTAACTAAACGAAATAATTAAAACATCTGTCAAGCCCTAAAATAAGTCACTAATATAGTTCAAGGGTTTCCTGGCCCATCAATTTTGAATCTCTCTCTAATGAAAGCGCCGTGGAATTTAGTTTGCCCAAATTAATATTAATTTAGTTTGCTTTAGTTATTCAAGAACCCACCTTCTTTTTCTTTTGTGTGTCTCAATGGTTGTTCCTTTACTTCACGATTTTGATCACTGTAGCCTACATTAAACTTCCATTTTCTTTGTATCTGCACGTGTTCAGGCACCAAGAGAATAAGCAACATTCCTTTCAGAAGCAAAGTATCAATATTTTCTTAGATTGAATTGGAAACTTTATAATAATGTTGCTAATGCAGCCAATGCCCATTTATTTTATTTTCAGGACAAGTCAGGAAAGGGATTCTGGAAGTAAATCTGCCGTGGACCTATTGAAAGGAACCATCCTGGCATTTGCCTGGTGATGAAAATGGGAAACCACGAAGATCATTTTCAGGGCCGATGTCGGATTTCGAACCCACGCTCTCCCGATGTCACCGCGGCTGGCCTGTTGAAAGGCATTTGCCAAATGGGAAACCACGAAGACCATTTTCAGGGTGGCGGAGGTGGAATATTCGTCTAGGAAGAGCATCGTATATTATGCATGTTAGTTTAGACATTTAATACATTAATGTTGTCCACTGTAAGGCCTTTTGCCACCTCGGGCCGCTCGGCAAATCCTGGCCCCGTGGTTACAGCCCCGCTTGCCCCTCCCTCGTTGGGCCTGATCACAATAACACTGTTTATCCGACAGATTAAACACACACCAAGTACACGGGGCTGCATGACAATAATTTCACAAATCCCTAAATGAATAAACAAAGGCAGAGACCTCTTGGAAAGAAAATGGCCAGTTGACGGAATTTGTGATGAATGTACCATAATCAAGTCTTTTGACTGGCCCCCCAGGGGCTCACATCTAGTGGGACGTGGGTTGGCGACCACGGGGCCCCAGCTGAGTGCGGCATTGCTTCCAATTACTTGTGCCGGGCTCCTCTCTGTCTTCTTTCCTTTCGACCTCACTTGGTCAACTCTTGATCTCTTCCGACCCCGACGGTATTAGGGTATCCAAGGCCAAGGGAGTCTCTTCCTTTCCCGCCTTAATTGGCCCTTGTCTCATCTTTTCTGATACCCTCCTTCTGCGAGGGGTCAGCCTTCTATTTCTTT
Source organism: Meconema thalassinum (assembly GCA_946902985.2). Lineage (NCBI taxonomy): Eukaryota > Metazoa > Arthropoda > Insecta > Orthoptera > Tettigoniidae > Meconema > Meconema thalassinum. Next base: position 1,328,673,350 of record OX336389.2, read on the forward strand.
TCCTGTTATCTCCTGCATTCTGCTCAAGGCCCTCAAGGAGGCAGGGTGTATGTAGCCCCACCACTTCAGGCTCACCCTCAGGGGCTCACGGCTGGTGAGTTCGGGAGTCGGCGATCCCGAGGGATTCCTGAGCTGGGTCCAGTTTTCCCCCCTTTATCCATTACCTGTTGGGCGGACCCTCTCCTCTTTCACTTTCCTATCTGCCTTTTATGGCTCTCCTTTCTTCCAAGTCCCTCAATCCGCATTCTTCGAGGGTTTAGGGCATTTCTTTTCCTCCTGTCCTTTATTTGCCTTATTCTCCATTTGTTTTCCATTTCTTCTTCTAGTATATAAGTTCGTAGTTAGTATTAGTTATAGTTTACATTTCATTATCATCTTCACAATCACCCAAACCATTAGGGGCCGATAACCTAGATGTTAGGCCCCTTAAAACAACAATCATCATCATCATCATCATCATCATATTTTGACTGGAGGGGCGTAGTGGCACAGCGGTCGAGCTGTTGGCCTCTCACCACGGCGGACCGGGTTCGATTCCCGGATAAGGCATCAGAGATTTTCAAAGTGAAATGCCATATCCTGTGGTTCGGATTCCACGTAAAAAGAAGGTCCCGTGGCTTATGATCTCGATATTAACGGGTCACGTAAAACTAAAATCTTGTTTCCTTCCTTTTGACTGGAGTTAATACTTACACCTGTAGTACGCAATGCTTTACAAACAGAGCACGACTTCCTGCAGTCTCCTATAAATGGAAGTTAGCCGGGGCTAGCTTAGGTTGTTGACCCGCGGCCCGGGGTCACGGCCAAGGTCGCGCTTGTGCCACAGTTTTCTGTTTACAAACACTCGACTGCAGCCTCTGATACTAACTTGTAACAACCACTGGTTTAATACTGGCGTGGATCACGTTCATAGCAGCTCTCTGTCCTGAGGGCGGCTAACTTAATGTGTTTTCTCAGTGAAGTTGGATTTCTCCAGACTCGCTCCAAGCTAATTCTGAGATGGTAAATTACTCAGACAAAAGAAAACCACAGTATTATTAACTTCAAAAGGCTATCTTGTATGTTCTCTTAAAAGAGAAGGAGTTAGAAGATGCGGTTTTTGCCAAAATCTTCCATATCATCTCAAAAGTACAGAAAACATCTTGCATTTCTTGAGAAGTCAACGGAAATATATTTATTTATTTATTTATTACTAGCAACCCGGCCCGGCTTCGCCCGGGAACAGTTGTGAATGCATTACGCGATAAGCGCTTCGTTACGATGTAAATGAACTAACATCTATATCCGTTTTACGTCTCGGCATGAAGGGTTAAAATCACTGACTGGACTATAACTATATTATCATGGAGATGCATGTGCAACCTATTCTTGTCAGACGTAATTTAAGAATGGTGAGGTGCATGAAACACAAATGCCCCTTCCGTCCAATCTAAAAACACTTATAGTGGACGATATATTGAATATAGAGATGTGCTCTCGCGTACGTTTTTGTAGAACTTTTCATGCTGAACAATTCTTACACTAATTGCATATTGATATTTTTGACGGTTTGCCCAGCGTAGGCCTAAAAACCGCACGGGCGCCAGGATTTTTTCGACTTTTTCACTGAAATCGTTACTGCTTGGCTTCCTTTGATCATAAATAAATTATTTTCTACAGAAGCCTTCCTCGAGGTTTCCTTTCCAGAATGGTGCAAACCGTATCAAAATCCATGCCGTGGTTCTCGAGATTACGTGTGACATCCAAGAATCGGGGATTTGGTTTTATACTAAGTAGAGCTTAACGTCAATCAGTATAATTTAATATAATATAATCCCCCTTCCGTCCAATCTTAAATTGACTGTAAATTTTGCGGAACGAATGGTTCACAGGCGAAATGAGAGTTGCACTTCCAGGGAATGGCGAGGTGAATGAAACTCAAATCCCCCTTCCGTCCAATCTTAACGTGACTGTGTTTCACAGGCGAAATGAATAAAACCCGAGTTGCACTTCCAGGGAAACTCCAAACACAACCACCCTTCTCAGAAGTCATAACTCAACATGACTCGACGGTTTGCTGCTGGCTGTATCTGGGACAATAGGTTCGCCCGCTAGCTAGACTGTAACAGGGATGATAGACTCCCCCGTAGCTAGCTCGTAAACTGTCGCCTCAGTAGTTGAATGGACATGGTTGGAAGAAATTAAAACGTAAAAACACTTATAGTGGGCGGTGTATTGAAGATAGGCATATGCTCTCGCGGATTTTTGGAGAACTTTTCATGCTGAACAATTCTTACACTCATAGTATTTAGATATTTTTAACGGTTTGCCCAGCGTAAGCTTACAAAGCGCTCGGACGCCTGTTTTTTTTTCGACTTTTCCATTGAAATCGTTACTGCTCGGATTCGTTTGATCATATATAAATTATTTTCTACAGAAATCATCCTCGAGATATCGTTTACAGAATGGTGAAAACCGCATCAAAATCCATCCAGTGGTTCTCGAGTTTACCCGTAACATCCAGGAATCGGGGACTTTGTTTTATACTAAGAAGAGAAGTGCGTTTAAACAAATAAACAAGTTGACAGCACCTGTCAGAACGGTGGCGCGTCCAGTCCGTATAACAGTTAAGCCGAGCGGGTGGTCTATACACATGGGAAGCTCACAAGTAACCGACCGTAACAAAGGAGCATTCGAAAGAAAGAGAATTACCCGTAGAAGTGACGAATTGCATTCTGATTTCATAACTATCGCCAATTCATTTACAAAGTGTGTTTAAGCAAATAAACACGACGATAGCCCCCTGCCAGAACGGTGTAGCGTCCAGCCCACATAACAGTACAGCCGGGCGGGTGGTTTAACACATGCACAGGCCTCTAAAGTCTATTCGCCGAGTCGAGACAGTGCTCCTGGCTACCGGGACAGGGAAACACGCCCAGTTCACGTCATCGGCTCTGCCAGACAGGGGTAGCCAAGAAGCTCCGAGATCTTTAGTCATGCCGTAGCCCTAGAAAAGACAAGACTTGCTGCACTTAGTGCTGTGCTGCACTGTATACTGTTGCCTGTCATAAGCAGTTAAGAACTAATTAATTAAATGAATAGGTTGTGCCCAACTCTAGGAATGGGTATTCCAAGATTCAGACACCTAGATATCAAGGGAAAGGCTACAGCCGCTTTTGAAAGTTGAGATATTTGAATATCGCGCTACATTGCTTCGAGAAGGAATTGGAAAGAATATACCGCAAACAGCATGTCAAGTGACGTAGCGAGTAATAGCAGAGGTCGAGGCTATTTATTGATTAAATAGTTAACCATGGAGTAGAGACTTGAGACTTGGATCAGATTACTGGCACGGCCAAATGAAAGAGAATGCGCTTAGTATCGAGTAAATCGGACCAGGGATACCAGAGATATGAGGATTTCCAGATTTCAGCGTGATGACGCGTGACCCTGGCTGTTTTGAATAAAAGCCGGCCGGCCGAGGCATCGATAGCTCACTTCGACACAAGCACTTGCCTAGCAAGGTGCCACTACGCTGAGCCAAGGTACATGGTTGCCGGATCTACGCAGAAGTTATTTTCAAAGTTGTGATAGTCACAAAAGTGCTGCGCTAACGAGTGGAACTTAGTAAGTTTCCGGCAAGGAGGATCACTAAGGTGATTGATATTTTCTACAGACACTGGTGATTTTTTTTTTCACATGGACATATGCTAGACTTTGTCTAGAATTAGTACTTTGTCACAGTCCAGTAATAACCTAATACTTGGATATTTTAAGTCCAATTCAGTCAGTTTTATATTTGTAACTTAATAACCACTTCGATCTATCAGTACATTGAAGACCAGTCTATCACGGTGGTGTTCATTAGCCAACGCAGGGAAACTACATGTTGCTTCGCGCATGGTAGATGGTGTGAAGCCATGCCCAGGGAACGATCTTCAGAACAGCCGTTGATTGGTTTAGACTGTCAGTGTTTTCTTGTACTGAAAAGATTACGGTGAGTTATGTTACAACTGACATATCTAAGAATAGATCACTTAGATCTGACCCCATTTAAGCAAACTGTTATGGAGTTAACAGAAGCCAATATTAAAACGGATCAACAGTTACTTCAAACGTCAAGAGATATTACCACTATGTCTTGTTAGACGGATTGTGGGTATATAATGGCGGCCGATACAAGGATTATACGTGCTTGTCCGATAGGGCATGTCTATGGATAAATCTGGTACAAACCAGGTTCGCTACGCTTCAAGACCATCAAGAAATGTAAGCCACATTTTGACTTTATATTATGCCTAGCTAATTGGAACAAACTATTTTTCGGCAGATGACCAACACATTTATTTTTCTTCGTATTTAAATCTTGCAATGATTTACGCAAGACTTGTTAGAGTTATTCTGAGTATTTTCAGCACTCAGAACAGTTTAGGATCGATGACCGAGCATATCGAGCATTTATTTGAATATTTCATATTTTTGGGAAATCACGGTAATCAGCCGATGTAACTGTAAAAGTTAATAATTATTTTTGTTGAGGAATGGATATTTTTTTCCATATTCGAAGGTTCGAACATGTGGATTCTCACATAATGAGATGATAATTAAACATATTTAAAATAATAAAACTAATAATAATAATAATAATCCACTAATAATAATAATAATAATTTCTATAATTTTTCTAAATAATTCTTGGATATTATATTTTCTAATAATCATATGTATTGAGAGAGAGCCTATGAAGTAGTTTAATCATTTCTAGTTTGGAACAGGAGATTTTCCGAAGGAGAGTGGTTAGCGCAAGCCCGCATTCAACCAACATTTCAGTTCTGGTTGAACAGTTGATATTTGCAATGAGCAAAGTATATTTTTCAGATAACACGGAGAGGCATGAAACGGGAAGCAATTGATATTTGTATCAAATAGGATATTTTTGTATTTATATAAAATCATGACGTAAATACACTCGAAAGTGAAATAAAGATTTTCATATGTATGGTAAATTCACGGGTTGAACTGAATGGTAAAATAAAATAAACTTGTAAGTTTATTAATCTTCCAGTGTTGATAACAAGCAGAGGCTTGATTTATTGTATAAATTTTGGGAAGAAAATGTATATGTGTGGAGTAGTTGAAATGCCATTCCCAGGTGCGCATGTTTAAGTCGCAGGAATGAAGAGTTTTTTTCGAGCATCAATCAAATAGCAGGTTCGATGGCTCAGGTTTATAGAAGGAGTGTTGGAACTACACATTTCGTCGTATGAATGACCCGAAGGTTATTTCTTAGAAACCATCAGTTCTTATTTCAACCTTGTTTACGGATTCCATTTAGACTTTGATTTTGCTAGAACCCGGATTTGTCATGATAGTAGTTTATTCTTCTTCAGAGGAAGACCTTTGCCGTTGTTGTTGTAATATTGTGTTCTTACACAAACAATAGAATGGGCCACTGCCAATTAAAAATAATTCTATAACCACGAATAATTTGAAGGATGTTTTCAATCCTAGTGCTATGAACTAAATGAATTTGTTATGAAGCTACAATTCTTATTTCCGCATTCTGTCGAAGAATTGCAAGTTGTGAAAATTACTAAAATGGCCATGAATATAAATATTTTTCATAATAATGATTCCAAGTGGAAAATTGAATAGTTGAATGGTCCAACAATTTATTGATCAAGTTGATGATTCAGAAATCATATATTTTGTTAGGAACTTGAAGTTCATAATCGAGTCACTTCTCGAAACGTTTAATGTCAGAAGAACAATTAATTTTTGTTGTGCTTCGCACAGTTCTTCGATGCTATGCTCAAGGTCAAATACTTTTCAGATGATGTTATTAATATGTGTAAATAATTTGTGTTGATTCAAAGATAATAATATTTTTTGACAATATTTTTTGAAACTGGAAAAATAAGTGAAAGTTAAAAATTCTATGAACAATTATTCTACGAGTGTTAATATTATGTAAAAATTCAAACAGTGAACTACGATATTTCCAGTAGAGACAATTAAATTTGAACTGGATTTAATCATTAATTATAAATAATTTTGGAACACAGTCTACAGGACTAGCAATCAAACTTGTGTTTCCAAAAAAATAATTGTCAAATGTGTTTGGAAAATTTCTGTATATTGTGTAAATAAGAGTGTGGGTCGCCACACGTGAGTGATGCTGCTTTGAGCATTTTTGCAGTCTATTTTAAATTCAAAATAAAATGAGATAATTTTACTTGATGTGTTACGCCCAATTGAATCTCCTTCTATCCTTATTGTTGGATTGAGCCAAAAATCAGTAAAGCATTTTTTTTATTTGATGTCGTTTTTGCGATTAGCTTTAACCCATCTGGCGCTCCGGGATATTTTGACTCTCGTGCTGACTGATTATTGGTAAAATGCATATGTGGTCGTGCGGACTCCGGTCTAAACGGGCACATAAAATAAGATAGAGAGAGAAATGGCTTCGAACGTGGGTCTCGATTTAGACATGGTCAATCGCATGCCGATTTAAATTGTGATAATTTTTATAGAAATATTTTGGGAGTTGAGAGATGTCTGGTTTGGATGAATAAATTAGTAGGAAACCCAATTAGTGGGGAAAATTAAAAATTTAACTTGGTTAATAATTAGAATGGGTTTGATTATTTTTGATAATGGCTTAACCATTAGGGCGTCAAGTAAATTCAGTAGTAAACGTTCGATGAATGGACATACGCATTATTAGAATCCAGGTGGAGGATATTTGAGAACTTGCATATTTTTCTTGTGATATTGTGGTAAATGTAATTCGTAAAAGTAGAGAATTTTGTTTTTCCATCACGTCGACATTAGGACAAATCTCATTTTATTAGAGTGTTCCAATTAGCTATTCATATTTCTTGTTCTAGCTATAAGCTTTTGTTTGCCAATATTGTATACCCCTAAGTTTTGAATAATAATTGAAAATTATGGAAGAGATGATGAGGATGATGAGGAGTTTGGAGGAGAGTTCAAAAGAGGCTGGACGGCGTGTAGCCGCCATTATGAAAGAAAATACAGAGGCTTTGGAAAAGAAACTTAAAGAAAATTCTGATTCTTTAGAAAATAAACTTAAGGAAAATTCCGATTTGTTAGAAAGCAGGTTAAAAAATAACTTGAAAGAAAGTTTAGATGAAAAACTTAAGGAAAATTCTGATTCTTTAGAAAATAAACTTAAAGAAAGTTTAAACGATAAACTTAAAGAAACTTCTGATTCTTTGGAAAATAAACTTAAAGAAAATTCTGATTCTTTAGAAAGCAGGTTAAAAGGTAACTTGAAAGAAAATTTAAATAGTAAATTTAATTCTATGGAAAGTAAATTTAAAGAGAATTCTGAAATTTTGAAAATGTCACTTGAGAGTAAAATGACTAAATTATGCGAAAAAACACATGAGCTCGAAACTTCATTAGCTACTAACGCAAGTTTAATGGACGATAAATTTCGCGATGCCGATCTTAGATCCCAAAGCTTAGCTGATAGGATAGAACATGGTCTTAGGAAAGTTGGTGAAGACATGATCAACCTAGAAGTCAGAGTGAAGAAGGAAAGTAATGAGATGGGAATTCTAGTTGTTCAACGGTTGACAGAACAATTCAAAGAACTTGTAATGGGAGAAATAAGAGAAGGTGTGATTAGTGAGTTGCAAACTGAAATTAAAACCACAGTTGTCAATGAAATTAAAGACACACTCAAGCTGGAGAACCAAGAGGGAATCAAGGAGATTAGGGAATCTTTGTCATCCCACATTCAAGTAATTTCCAAAGATATCCAAGCAACTCAGAAGGATATATCAGATATGACAGGGTCATTGAAAAGTCATGAGGCTGTTATGAACCAGATATCCACTGATGTCAAGGAGAATTGTAAAGAAACTGAAGCAATTAAGAAAATGGCAGAAGAAAACCAGAAGGAACTTGAGGCTATGAAAACCCAAATCAAGGACGAGAAGCAGTCTGACCATCTGTTGAAAATGCCAAGTGTAAGGGGAAAAGAACAGATACAGATAAATCTAGGAGGAGCTAGAGAAACTGACAGTCAAAGACAGGATGAGGTCAGGACAGTATTTCAATCCAACCCCATAACTGTATTCAAGAATGTAGAGGATAACCCTTCTAAATTTTCAGGGCGAGATTCTGTGACACCCGTGGAATTTTTGAGAGAAGCAGGGGATTACCTGAAAGATTCCAAGATCCCTAAAGAAAGACAGATCCGAGTGATAGGGAAGTTTTTGGAAGGTCCTGCACTTCTTTGGTTTAGAGCTTTTAGATCCACTCTAACCACTTTTGAGGAGTTTTCCCGTGGGTTATTGAAAACGTTTTGGTCCCCGGAAACCCAACAGCAAGTCAGAGCAGAATTATATTCTAAGAGATTCTCGACGTCACAACCTACTCGATACTCTACGTACTTTTCTGGACAGCTTTCTAAACTTCAACATTTAGATCCGCCGATGCCAGATAACGAATTAATTACTGCATTGATACGTCAGTTTCCAGCAGACGTCCAAAGGACTTTGATCGCTGCTGACATCTATAATATGGAGCAATTTGACGAGGTATTACAGAAGCTGGATCATACGAATGCTCAATTCTTCCATCAGAAGGGAGGAAAGAATAACAACGCTGTGTACGCTGTTATGGCCGACAGTTATTCCCAAACACCTCGAGAGATTCGAGAGGGGCGAGAAGAGAAAACGCCGAGGGAAGATCTAAATAAGAGAGGATGGAATCAGTACAGTAACAGATACAGTTACAAGCCTTATGCGAGACCGGATGGTGGTAATCGATATAATACTCGATGGAGAAGGCCCAGGGATATTCCAGGAAGGTACCAGGAAAGAAGATACTATGGTAGAAACAACTACAATAACAGAGGGAATGTGGATACTCGTCAGTCCAATGAAGAGTTCAACAAGGAGACGAGGAAGAACTTGGAAGCAAGACACCAAGATGACTTGCAGTTTTTGGAGCAGATGCCCAATGAACCAGGTCCATCGGGAACACAACAATCCCGGGGGAATGGAAACGAAAAAAAAAACACTTCGAATTCACAGTAGAAGATAGAATTTTGAACACTTTCACTTCCAGAATTATTAAATGGCAAGCAGAGGATGATGACTTAATTCAACAGAATGACGAACGGAAAGAAATGGGTACAAGAATTAGAATGCCAATCATATCATGCGAAGTATTCGGTATGCCTGTCGATACTTTGATTGATACTGGGGCTATGCTTAGTCTGGTGAGTGAGAAGCTTTATATTCTGTGGAAGCTCAAAGAGAATTTAGAGGAGATTCCAGTATCAGGAATTAAAATCCAAGGAATAATACCCAATAAAATATCTCTGTGTAAAACACAATTATACTTATGTATTACTATTGGAGGACATGATTTCCGACATGTGTTTGTAGTAATGAAGGACATGGCTTTTGACATGATATTGGGAGGAGATTTCATTCAGAAATATCAAGCAGTGATAGACATGAAGACAGAGACGATCAGATTCAAGAATACCGAAGAGATTAACTTCGAGGGAAAAGAAGAGGAAGACATTGAGGGAGATGCTCAATGGTCTCTGATTTTTCATGAAGCTGAAGGAAGAGAAGTCTACACTGAGGAGGAGTCCCCAGAGCTAGGGAAGATTTTGGAAGAGTATCACGATATTTTTGATATTAAACCTGGCGTTCATTAGCAGGAAACTTCGTCCATCAGAAAGGAATTATTACACCACAGAGTTAGAAGCACTTGCTGTAATATTCGCGTTGGAATCGTGGAAGAAAATGTTAATTGGACATTCAGTCATTGTGAGGACTGATCACCACGCATTGGAGTTTATCTTGAGAACAAACTTTGCCAGTGATAGGATAACTAGATGGTCACTTTTTATTCAACAATTCAACCTAGTTATTGAACACACTCCTGGAAAGTTGAACGTTGGAGCTGATTTATTGAGTAGAGCAGTGGAGTCTACATCTAAGGTTTTTCAAGTTAACCTGACGCAGGAAGATGAGGATACCTTGAGAAGGTTAAGATTGTTGCATTTATCCCAGAGGAGAGACCGACGTCTTAGAAACATTTTTCGTTTTCTACAGGGAGACATGGATCCAAATGATGATGATTTTGTGGAAACTGAAAGAATTTCCAGAGATTTTATGATGTTAGATGGTTTAATCTACAAGTTTGCAGATCCTGACCATACGAAGCTGAGAGTAGTGATACCTCCACGAATGCAAAAACCCATTATCTGGATGGCACATCGAATCGCAGGTCATGCTGGAGTAGATAAGACAGTCAACATGATTCAAGAGAAATTTTCGTGGGAGCGAATGCGACAAACTGTCAGAAACACTATTCGAGAATGCGACTTATGCCAAAGGAGTAAACATAATTCTAGATTATTGAGAGAATTACCAAGGCCTATTATTCCTTCTAAGCCTTGCGAAATCTTCGCGACTGATTTATATGGTCCTCTCCCTAAGTCTAAAAGAGGTAACCGATATATTCTGGTGACCATGGATGTATTCAGCAAATACACTATGTTACATCCAATTCAGAAGGCAAACGCAAAATATTGTGCGAAGAGAATTAGAGACAACGTAATTCCGGAAGCAGGCAAACCGGAATTCCTTTTATCAGATCGTGGACCTCAATTTACATCTTTAGAATTTCGAACCGTCATGAATAATCTTGGGATTAGACAATTGTTTTGTTCTGTCAGACATCCAGAGAGCAATCCAGCAGAACGCGTGATGGCTGAAATAGCAAAATTTTGCCGCCTCTATTGTCCAAATGAGCATTGGAAATGGATGGATGTTCTCTCTTTAGCATCCGAATCCATCAACTCTACAATTCATGAGAGTACTGGACAGATTCCCCTGTTGCTTCATCATGGAATTAAACCAACAAGATTATGGGATCGAATCATCTCTATTCCACCTGAGATTGAACCAAGTCGTCAGATGAGGGAAACTCTAGCTTTAGACAAGTTGAGGAAGCTGAGAAAAGAGAGCGCAGAGTGAGAGGAAAGCGTTTTCGCAGACCCTTGCGCGTAGGAACTCTTGTTTTAGTGAAAAGACCTACACCCTCTGACGTGCAAAATCGAGTGTACTCGAAGTTTGCAAGCCTTTACGCTGGACCCTATCGTATTGCGGAAGTAAACAATAATGGAAGCTATGAAGTAGCCAATACACGAACTGGTAACATCGTGGGAACTTATAATGCATCGAATTTGAAGATTTATTATTCAAGAACCAGATGATTTAATGTGTAGATAGGAAAAATAAAAATTTTTCAATTTTTATTTTTTGCTAGGTGTGGGGTGGATGTGCCCAACTCTAGGAATGGGTATTCCAAGATTCAGACACCTAGATATCAAGAGAAAGGCTACAGCCGCTTTTGAAAGTTGAGATATTTGAATATCGCGCTACATTGCTTCGAGAAGGAATTGGAAAGAATATACCGCTAACAGCATGTCAAGTGACGTAGCGAGTAATAGCAGAGGTCGAGGCTATTTATTGATTAAATAGTTAACCATGGAGTAGAGACTTGAGACTTGGATCAGATTACTGGCACGGCCAAATGAAAGAGAATGCACTTAGTATCGAGTAAATCGGACCAGGGATACCAGAGATATGAGGATTTCCAGATTTCAGCGTGATGACGCGTGACCCTGGCTGTTTTGAATAAAAGCCGGCCGGCCGAGGCATCGATAGCTCACTTCGACACAAGCACTTGCCTAGCAAGGTGCCACTACGCTGAGCCAAGGTACATGGTTGCCGGATCTACGCAGAAGTTATTTTCAAAGTTGTGATAGTCACAAAAGTGCTGCGCTAACGAGTGGAACTTAGTAAGTTTCCGGCAAGGAGGATCACTAAGGTGATTGATATTTTCTACAGACACTGGTGAAATATTTTTTTTCACATGGACATATGCTAGACTTTGTCTAGAATTAGTACTTTGTCACAGTCCAGTAATAACCTAATACTTGGATATTTTAAGTCCAATTCAGTCAGTTTTATATTTGTAACTTAATAACCACTTCGATCTATCAGTACATTGAAGACCAGTCTATCACGGTGGTGTTCATTAGCCAACGCAGGGAAACTACATGTTGCTTCGCGCATGGTAGATGGTGTGAAGCCATGCCCAGGGAACGATCTTCAGAACAGCCGTTGATTGGTTTAGACTGTCAGTGTTTTCTTGTACTGAAAAGATTACCGTGAGTTATGTTACAACTGACATATCTAAGAATAGATCACTTAGATCTGACCCCATTTAAGCAAACTGTTATGGAGATAACAGAAGCCAATATTAAAATGGATCAACAGTTACTTCAAACGTCAAGAGATATTACCACTATGTCTTGTTAGACGGATTGTGGGTATATAATGGCGGCCGATACAAGGATTATACGTGTTTGTCCGATAGGGCATGTCTATGGATAAATCTGGTACAAACCAGGTTCGCTACGCTTCAAGACCATCAAGAAATGTAAGCCACATTTTGACTTTATATTATGCCTAGCTAATTGGAACAAACTATTTTTCGGCAGATGACCAACACATTTATTTTTCTTCGTATTTAAATCTTGCAATGATTTACGCAAGACTTGTTAGAGTTATTCTGAGTATTTTCAGCACTCAGAACAGTTTAGGATCGATGACCGAGCATATCGAGCATTTATTTGAATATTTCATATTTTTGGGAAATCACGGTAATCAGCCGATGTAACTGTAAAAGTTAATAATTATTTTTGTTGAGGAATGGATATTTTTTTCCATATTCGAAGGTTCGAACATGTGGATTCTCACATAATGAGATGATAATTAAACATATTTAAAATAATATAACTAATAATAATAATAATAATAATCCACTAATAATAATAATAATAATTTCTATAATTTTTCTAAATAATTCTTGGATATTATATTTTCTAATAATCATATGTATTGATAGAGAGCCTATGAAGTAGTTTAATCATTTCTAGTTTGGAACAGGAGATTTTCCGAAGGAGAGTGGTTAGCGCAAGCCCGCATTCAACCAACATTTCAGTTCTGGTTGAACAGTTGATATTTGCAATGAGCAAAGTATATTTTTCAGATAACACGGAGAGGCATGAAACGGGAAGCAATTGATATTTGTATCAAATAGGATATTTTTGTATTTATATAAAATCATGACGTAAATACACTCGAAAGTGAAATAAAAATTTTCATATGTATGGTAAATTCACGGGTTGAACTGAATGGTAAAATAAAATAAACTTATAAGTTTATTAATCTTCCAGTGTTGATAACAAGCAGAGGCTTGATTTATTGTATAAATTTTGGGAAGAAAATTTATATGTGTGGAGTAGTTGAAATGCCATTCCCAGGTGCGCATGTTTAAGTCGCAGGAATGAAGAGGTTTTTTCGAGCATCAATCAAATAGCAGGTTCGATGGCTCAGGTTTATAGGAGTACTAGCAGTAGTACCCGGCTTCGCCCGGTGGAATGATGATAATGTTTTAAGGTCTCCTTAGAAATATAATGGACTTAAAATCTAAGTCATTTGCCCCCAAAGACAATGAGGGAGTAATATCTAGGTCATTTGCCCTTTTGATAAGGATGATAATAAAAAATATTGTTCAATTGACACGTCAAACTTACAAATTACCGTAATAGAAATACATATTTCAAAATTCACAGGCGAGGAAGACTTATTGTGTGTGGTGATTAATGGTGTAATGGGCGTAACATCTACTGTAGGTCATTTGCTCTTATGATGAGGATGATAAGGGAAACTACTACCGGTATTGAATTGACACTTCAACGTATAGTGTACACAATGTACTGTAATAAAAATAACTATATGGCGGCTTCGGTGGCGTATTTGGTAGCATGCTGAGCTTCTATGCCCAAGATAGCGGGTTCAAACCCGGCCGAAGCCGTTGGATATTTTAAGAGAATTAAAAATCCGTCAGTATGCCTTTCTTCGGAGGGGAAGTAAAGCCGGCGGTCCCATGTCAGATTTATGGCATGTTAAAGAACCTTCCACTAATTACACCTGTGTGAAGCTAAATTGGATAGATAAACAACGCTCATAGATGTCTACGTCCGTTGCCAAGAGCCGACTGCAGTAGCGTCTAGTAGCTAAGTTCCGAACTTGGCCTAGTAGTCGTTGACGGTGGCGCTTGGCGGCAAAAGTACGAACTATTTGAAGAATTCTAAGTTGCAGTTTGTACTTAAATTAAAAAACAGATAACACACACCAATAACACCGGTTATCAGACAGATTCTACACACACCCAAAGTACACGGGGCTACATGACCGCGTTGTCGCAGCCCCTAAACTTAAGAACCAACCAACCAAAAATAAATATTTTAAAAATCACAGTCGAGAAAGACTTTATGCGGCGGTGATTATTGGTATGATGCGCGTAACATCTAGGTCATTTGCACTTATGATGATAATAATAAGGTAATGAAAAAATGACTACTAAACGAACATGGTGTTATTTTAAAACTGATATAGGTAATTCAGGTGTCTAGCTTCGATGTCTTCCAAAGTCTCAACCTTATTTTCTGGCTTAGGCCTGTACTGGATGCGTCTAGTGAAAGAGCGTACTGCAAGACAAAGAATATAGGTCCAAGCTGCACGAACCTGAGATGATCGCAGATGATGACGAAATATGATGACACACGTTCGGGGTTCCCCGTCCTATACAGATTGACCGGGAATCACTCACTGTTTCGCAACGGCCCTGTGCTGGCATCAGCATAGACAGCAGGAGATAACACGGCGGGCTCTGGAAAGTACTCTCAAGTCACCTCACGATGAATCAGCAAGCTATTCTCACAACTGACCCCCCCCCCCAGGGTCTCACAACGTGTGGGACGTGGGTTGGCGACCACGGAACCCCAGCTGAGTCTGGCATCGCTTCTACTTCCTGGTGCCGGGCTCATTTCAGTTCTCTTTCCTGTCGGCCTCCCTTGGTCAACTCTTGTTCTCTTCCGACCCAGACTGTATTAGGGTATCCGAGGGCTAGGGAGTCTTTCAATTTCCCGCCTTAATTGGCTTTGTCTCATCTTTCCTGATACCCTCATTCTTCGAGGGGTCTGCCTTCTTTTCCTTTTCATAATATCTCCTGTCTTCTGCTCAAGGCCCTCAAAGAGGCAGGGTGTGTGTAGACCCACCACTTCTGGTACATCCTTAATGGCTCATGACTGGTGAGTTAGGAAGCTGGCAACCCCGAGGAATTCCTGAGCTACATGCAGGGAATGGAGTGGTATGTCAGAAATTTCAAGTGGACAGTGTTACGCATCGGGTTCCAAAGGGTAAGTATACACACTTTGTTTTCGATCGGTGAACGATGTAGATTTGTACCAAAGGGCCTTAATGCGGGAAATGGAGTGGTCTGTCCGAAATTTCGAGTGGGTAGTGTTACTCGTCGAGTTCCAAACGGTAATTATGTAAAATGTGGTTGAGATCGGTGTAACGGTGTAGTTTTGTGCCAAGGGCCAAAATGCAGGGAATGGAGTGGCCTGTCCAAATTTTAAAGTGGACAGTGTTACTCATCGGGTTCCAAAGGGTAAGTATACACATTTTGTTTTCGATCGGTGAACGATGTAGATTTGTGCCAAAGGGCCTAAATGCGTGGAATGGAGTGGTCTGTCCGAAATTTCGAGTGGACAGTGTTACTCGCTAGTTCCAAAGGGTAATTATGTAAAATCTGGTTGAGATCGGTCAAACGGTGTAGTTTTCTGCCAAAGGGCTAAAAAGCAGGGAATAGTGTGGTCTGTCCGAAATTTAAAGTGAACAGTGTTACTTGTCGGGTTCTACGGGTAAGTATATAAAATTGGGGTCAGATCGGTGAAACGGTGTAGATTTGTGCCAAACAGCCTAAATGCAAGGGATGGAGTGCCCTCGCCGCAATTTCAAGCAGACAGTGTTATTCACAGTGTTCCAAAGGGTAAATATACAAATTTTGGTTGAGATCGGTGAAACGGTGTAGATTTGGGACAAAGGGCCTAAATGCAGGGAATGGAGTGGTCTGTCCGCAATTTCAAGCAGACACTGTTACTCGCTGGGTACCAAAGGGTAAGTTTCCGAATATTGGTTCTGATCGGTGAAACGGTGTAGATTTGTGCCAAAGTGCCTAAATGCAGGGAATGGGGTGGTCTGTCCGAAATTTTAAGTGGACAGTGTTACTCGCAGGGTTCCAAAGGGTAAGTATACAAAGTTTGGTTCAGATCGGTGAAACGGTGTAGATTTGTGCCAAAGGGCCTAAATGCATGGGATGGAGTAGCCTCTCCGCAATTTCAAGCAGACAGTGTTAGTCGCAGTGTTCCAAAGGGTAAATATACAAATTTTGGTTGAGATCGGTGGAACGGTGTAGATTTGGGCCAAAGGGCCTAAATGCAGGGAATGGAGTGGTCTGTCCGCAATTTCAAGCAGACAGTGTTACTCGCAGGGTTCCAAAGGGTAAGTATACACATTTTGGTTCAGATCGGTGAAACGGTGTAGATTTGTGCAAAAAGGGCCTAAATGCAGGGAATGGCGTGGTCTGTCCGAAATTTCAAGCAGACAGTGTTAGTCGCAGTGTTCCATAGGGTAAATATACAAATTTTGGTTGAGATCGGTGAAACGGTATGGATTTGGGCCAAAGGGCCTAAATGCAGGGAATGGAGTGGTCTGTCCACAATTTCAAGCAGACAGTGTTACTCGCAGGGCACCAAAGGGTAAGAATACGAATTTCGGTTCTGATCGGTGAAACGGTGTAGATTTGGACCAAAGGGCCTAAATGCAGGGAATGGGGTGGTCTGTCCGAAATTTTAAGTGGTCAGTGGTACTCGCAGGGTTCCAAAGGGTAAATATACAAATTTTGGTTGAGATCGGTGAAACGGTGTGGATTTGGACCAAAGGGCCTAAATGCAGGGAATGGGGTGGTCTGTCCGAAATTTCAAGTGGACAGTGTTACTCGCAGGGTTCCAAAGGTTAAATATACAACTTTTGGTTCAGATCGGTGAAACGGTGTAGATTTGGACCAAAGGGCCTAAATGCAGGGAATAGGGTGGTCTGTCCGAAATTTAATGTTGACGGGGTTACCCGCAGGGTTCCAAAGGGTAAATATACAAATTTTGGTTGAGATCGGTGAAACGGTGTGGATTTGGACCAAAGGGCCTAAATGCAGGGAATGGGGTGGTCTGTCCGAAATTTCAAGTGGACAGTGTTACTCGCAGGGTTCCAAAAGTTAAATATACAACTTTTGGTTCAGATCGGTGAAACGGTGTAGATTTGTGCAAAAGGGCCTAAATGCAGGGCATGGGGTGGTCTGTCCGAAATTTAATGTTGACGGGGTTACCCGCAGGGTTCCAAAGGGTAAGTATACAAATTTTGGTTCAGATCGGTGAAACGGTGTAGATTTGTATACATAACAGACAGACAGACAGACAGACAGACAGACAAACTTTGTGCTTTATATATATAGATTGGAACTACACATTTCGTCGTATGAATGACCCGAAGGTTATTTCTTAGAAACCATCAGTTCTTATTTCAACCTTGTTTACGGATTCCATTTAGACTTTGATTTTGCTAGAACCCGGATTTGTCATGATAGTAGTTTATTCTTCTTCAGAGGAAGACCTTTGCCGTTGTTGTTGTAATATTGTGTTCTTACACAAATAATAGAATGGGCCACTGCCAATTAAAAATAATTCTATAACCACGAATAATTTGAAGGATGTTTTCAATCCTAGTGCCATGAACTAAATGAATTTGTTATGAAGCTACAATTCTTATTTCCGCATTCTGTCGAAGAATTGCAAGTTGTGAAAATTACTAAAATGGCCATGAATATAAATATTTTTCATAATAATGATTCCAAGTGGAAAATTGAATAGTTGAATGGTCCAACAATTTATTAATCAAGTTGATGATTCAGAAATCATATATTTTGTGAGGAACTTGAAGTTCATAATCGAGTCACTTCTCGAAACGTTTAATGTCAGAAGAACAATTAATTTTTGTTGTGCTTCGCACAGTTCTTCGATGCTATGCTCAAGGTCAAATACTTTTCAGATGATGTTATTAATATGTGTAAATAATTTGTGTTGATTCAAAGATAATAATATTTTTTGACAATATTTTTTGAAACTGGAAAAATAAGTGAAAGTTAAAAATTCTATGAACAATTATTCTACGAGTGTTAATATTATGTAAAAATTCAAACAGTGAACTACAGTATTTCCAGTAGAGACAATTAAATTTGAACTGGATTTAATCATTAATTATAAATAATTTTGGAACACAGTCTACAGGACTAACAATCAGACTTGTGTTTCCAAAAAATAATTGTCAAATGTGTTTGGAAAATTTCTGTATATTGTGTAAATAGGATGTGGGTCGCCACACGTGAGTGATGCTGCTTTGAGCATTTTTGCAGTCTATTTTAAATTCAAAATAAAATGAGATAATTTTACTTGATGTGTTACGCCCAATTGAATCTCCTGCTATCCTTATTGTTGCATTGAGCCAAAAATCAGTAAAGCATTTTTTTTTATTTGATGTCGGTTTTGCGATTAGCTTTAACCCATCTGGCGCTCCGGGATATTTTGACTCTCGTGCTGACTGATTATTGGTAAAATGCATATGTGGTCGTGCGGACTCCGGTCTAAACGGGCACAAGGTTTCATAAACGAACAACAAATAAACCGCGCTGTAGCATGTAACCGATAAGTCAGCCCGCTTCACATGTAGTCTATACACAGCACTGAAGTTGGCGTACGTTCAACAGGCACAGCTCTATGCACCCCTTGCGGGCAGCCCTGCAATCACGTGTACTACTGTGTTTACCTCCACTATCTCGACTCGGCGAACAGGCTTTAGTATCAGATAATATCTGTTGTTGAACCATATTCGTGTTGTTGTTGCATATTATGTTCCTATAATGACATAAGCAGCAGAAACTTGGACAATGACTAAGAGGGATGAGAGCAGAGTACAAGCAGCTGAGATGAGATTCCTGAGAAGTATGGTCCAGAAAACGAGGAGGGACAGAGTGAGAAATGAAGATATGCGGAAAGAACTGGGAGTACAGAAAATAAATGACAAACTGAAGCAAAACAGATTGAGATGATTTGGACATGTCAAACGGATGAATGAAGTAAGGCTACCAAGACGAGCACTGGAACGACGGATGACAGGGAAGAGAGGACGAAGAAGACCAAGAATGCGTTGGATGGACTCGGTGGAGAATAGTATTAGAAAACGGAACCTGGATTGGAACACTGTGTCGGAAAAGGAATGGTGGAACGACAGAACAAAGTGGAGAGGAACCATAATTGCCCCCTCCCAGTGTCAACTGGAAAAGGGGAAATGAAGATGATGATGATGATGAATATCTGTTGTTGTTGATTTGTTTTAGGAGGTTGGAACATACAGTGACGTGTTCCCTTGGATTTCTAGACCGGGATCTTTGCCTCTCAGATCAGACAGCTACTCAGTTTTCCTCATGGGGCTGTTTCAGTCTCTGGCAGAGCTAAGAATTGAACCCGGGCCCCCCTCTGCTGCTCATACACCACTGGGCTGGTTGATTACACATATCCGGTTATTACAATCAATAAGTAGATTGGTGGGGTTGGTGATTCATACCCTTTCATCGTTGGTTTTATAATTTGGTTACTTTAACAAATGGTTTAAGCGCTGATGACCATGATGTCTTGAGCACCTAAAATTGTATGATAGTCTAACCCTTATTATTCCCGTTTTCCACGGAATCAGGGATGAGATGCGATTAAAGTCTATGAGGCGGGTGTATTTTACTGCCGGATGCCCCTCCTGACACCAACCTCATGAGAGGAGTTCATGAGAGATGGAATGAATGATGATGATGATGATGATGATGATGATAATTGTTGTTTTAAGGGGCCTAACATCTAGGTTATCGGCCCCTAATGGTTTGGGTGATCGTGAAGATGAAAATGAAATGCAAACTATAACTAAAACTAACTACTAACTTACATAGTAGAAGAAGAAAAGGAAAACAAAACGAGAATGAGGCAAATAAAGGACAGGAGGAAAAGAAATGCCCTCAACCCTCGAAGAATGGGGATTGAGGGACTTGGAAGGAAGGAGAGCCATAAAAGGCAGATAGGAAACTGAAAGAGGAGAGGGTCCTCCCCACAGGTAATGGATAAAAGTGGGAAAACCGGACCCAGCTCAGGAATCCCTCGGGGTCGCCAACTCCCGAACCCACCAGCCGTGAGCCCCTGAGGGTGTATCAATATCTAGGGTGCACCAGAAGTGCTGGGGCTACAAACACCCTGCCACCTTGAGGGCCTTGAGCAAAAGGCAGGAGATAACAGGAAAAGAAAAAGAAGGCTGACCCCTAGCAGCAGGAGGGTTATCAGAAAATATGAGACAAGGGCCAATTAAGGCGGGAAAGGAAGAGACTCCCTAGGCCTCGGATACCCTAATACCGTCGGGGTCAGAAGAGAACAAGAGTTGACCAAGTGAAGTCGACAGGAAAGAAGACGGAGAGGAGCTCGGCACAAGTAAGTGGAAGCAATGCCAGACTCAACTGGGGTCCCGTGGTCGCCAACCCACGTCCCACTAGATGTGAGCCCCTGGGGGAAGGGAAAGAATGAAGATGAATGAAACTGGGCAAGGATGTGGAAGGAAGCGGCCGTGGCCTATCAGAAGGTACCGTCCCAGTAATTGCCTGGAATTGAAAATGTGGAAACTACAGAACACCATTTCATGGACGACCAACGGTGGGGCTCGAACGCACGTCTACGGAGTCCATGGCTTAGCGCTGCGTTGTCAGTCTTAAACACTCAAAATCAATTATTATTTAACAACAAATAGTTCACTGAAAATATCTCCAGCGGGTGCGGCTGGCGGTTTCAGAGATTTGCTCTGAATGATCTAAGGTTGCGTTTGTCGCAGGTTTATCTAGGTCTGGTCTTGAATTAACAATGGGAAGGTAGATTCTAATAGTTTCTGATAAATACTTCTGGTTCCGTACGACCGTGTCGAGGTTATTGTTATTAAATGACGTGATTGGTTAGCTGCTGTAGAATGCTTTGCACCGTGTGCAAAGAAGGGGGAAGGGATCCTAGCGTAACGTGGGCCATTTTCCAGGAAATTTAATGTCCTAGGAAAGATTTATTGCGGGTTCCCATATTTTATCCATGTTATTTCTATATTCCTATTTAAATCATGTGCCCCCTATGGGTAGGTGGGGGGCAGAATACTCCCAAGGTATGTCCTGACTGTTGTACGAGGCGACTAAAAGGGCCAAGACAGTAGGCCATTCGACATGCTTCCTGGTGTGGTTGAAGACTGTGGGGCACCCATTGGGCACACACTTTCCGCAAGTGCAGTGGTTCCTTCATGATGGTGTGCACACTTCCGACGCTCAATCCGACCACGGCGGCTATGGCGTTCACTGTCACTCGGCGGTCCTGGGTAATGAGTGCATCAACCAGCTGGACGTTGTCATCGGTAATGCAGGGGGGTGCCCCAGACCGGGCATCATCGGGTAACGACACCTGTCCTTCCCTGAAGCGCCTGTGCCACGCCTTGACACTTGCAAGGGACATGCAGTGTTCGCCGTACACTTGTGACATTCGGCGATGAATGTCCGTTCCCCCTACTCCTTTCGCTGTCAGAAACCGAACAACACCCCTTTGCTCTTCGTTTGACGCCTTCATTTCACTGTTTGCAATGCGACTGGTAGCGTTGGACGATTGATGCATGCTGCTGCTCGCTTTGTATCGTCATGTGACGTGCACGCGTGCCCTCTAGCGACGGGCTGTGACCTTCCACTCTCTCGTCGGAACCACACCTCGTTACACACACCACGATTAGGCGATGTCGTCACCGGTTTGCGCATTACAGTCTCCGGCTCGTTACTTTTTGAACGCACCTTATATTTACAGGACATGTTTTGCTTGTTGTCAGGTCCTCTATCGAATCCCCGGAGCTTTCCCACATATTTAGTTACAGCCTGTATAATGTTCACATAATGCTTGTGTACATTTGTCATTTATGAATAAGTTCATAGATTTTAAGACAACAATAACCCCACATCCATTGGCTCACAACTAAAGCTTAGTCTGGGATTGCTTCCACTTATTTGTGTCGTGGTCCTCATTTTGATCTTTACTGTCGGTCTCCTTCCCTAATCTTCTTCTCTTCCAACCCTGACGGAATTAGGGAATCCAATACCTAGGGTGTCTTTCGTTTTCCCGCCTTAATTGGCCTTGGTTTCATCCATCATGATACCCTCATTCTTCGAGGGATCAGACCTCTTCATTTTATTTCATGGTAGGCCTATCTTTTTCCTACTACACAAGGCCCTAAAGGAGGCAGGGTGTTTGTAGCCCCACGACTTCTGGTGAACTCTGAAAAGTGTAACACCTTCAAGGGCTAACGGCTGGTGGCCCCGAGGGATTCCTGAGCTGGGTCCAGTTTCTTCCCTTTTTCCATTGCCCTGCGGACAGACCATCTTGTTCTTCTCTTT
Organism: Meconema thalassinum; assembly: GCA_946902985.2. Classification (NCBI taxonomy): domain Eukaryota; kingdom Metazoa; phylum Arthropoda; class Insecta; order Orthoptera; family Tettigoniidae; genus Meconema; species Meconema thalassinum. The sequence continues at coordinate 1,328,695,856 of OX336389.2, forward strand.
CCAATGTCGGCTCAACTCATTTACCCATTCTCTGAGGACTGATTGCATTTCTTTTCCCTGCCTGGTTATTTTGTTCCGTTTTCCTTATTTGTTTTTGTCCCGAGCTAATTAGTTGTAGGTTTCATGTCATCGTTTTTCATTTGCACCATTACCCAATCCAATAGGCGACGATAACCTAGATATTGGTCCCCTTAAAAATAGCGTTGGTCCACCAGTCCCGACGCGACTATTGACGTTATAAGATACTCGGCCACTGTGGCTGGTAAATAATAATAATTATAATAATAATATTACAAATTGTTCCCTCAAGTACTAATTAGCCTATAATCTTTTTTGCTGTTGACATCGATTGTAGATTTAGGTATTAGAAAGTCATTTTTGAAAGCTTTTGACTGGAGCGTGGCGCTCTATGGAAGTGAAACTTGGACTGTTGGTGCAGCAGAAAAGAGGAGAACTGAAGTGTTTGGAATGTGGTGTTACTGGAGAATGATGAAGATCAGATGGGTAGATAGTGTTGCAAATGAAGAGGTATTAAGACGAGTGGGAGAGGAGAGATGCTTCTGGCGACTACTAATGAAGAGAAGAGATAGGTTGATAGGACACATACTAAGACAACCAGGAATACCAAATTTAGTTATGGAAGAAAGGGTTGAGGATAAGAATTGTAGGGGTAGACCAAGGTTAGAATATATTAAACAGATATTCTCGGATGTAGGGTGTGGTAGCTATGTAGAGATGAAACGATTAGCTCAAGACCAGAGGCATGGATTACTGCATCAAACCAATGAAAACATTGAAGACTCATACAACAGGATACTGCGCGCCCAATAAAGGGTTAACAAAACGTATTAAATAAATTATACTGACGCCCCAGATTGAAACAACTGGCAGCCTCCTCGGTGATGCGCGCACCTTAGAAGGGACTGCAGATGTGTTTCAATTCACAGAGTAGATCTGCACAATGGCGAGGGGCAGAGACCTCTCCCAAGGTCTAGCGCCATCAGAAATTCGGTTTCACTCGCAAGCAAATCGTTGAAGAGACAATGGCGAGATCATAGACTCTTGAAGCTGGTCAGCTTGCTTGACTCAGGAGTTCCCCGAAGTAAGCAAGGAAGCAAATGAATACAGGGGGCTTTGTTCATTCCTATATTCCGTTCATTATTGTGAGGCTTTGGAAGGCAGCGAAGACAAATAAGGCATCACTACAAAAATAGTTATTGATTTCTCAACTCAGCTAGCGCGTTAGCGCCCTTGGCCACTGTGGCTGGTAAATAATAATAATAATAATAATAATAATAATAATAATAATAATAATAGTACTGTAACGATTCGATCCCATAGCTGTTATATTTAAAGGGTTATTCATTTATTATCATGTTATTATTATTATTATTAACTAGTACATCCATGAGATGATTTTTATATCAGATAATTGTAAGCGGTTTTGATTATTATATTCAATTAGATTTTTATTAACAATTACTTGTAAAGAGACGAAGTATTATATATTGCAACAAGACTGGCGATATGGACTAACCCTGTGCGTCACAAACTGAACGACGTAGTAAGAATTTCACCACGGCAAACTGCGTCATTTTCCTGAGATGTTAAGAAACACACTATGGTGTAACCAACACGCCATTTTCTACGGTATATACGCGTCAATATATATTGCAAGTTATGAGTCAAGAATGGAGAAGGATAATAGAGAGGGAAGCTGTGACACCACGTGACAAGGAAGTCATTAGTATTAGTACCTGCGACATCGGACAAGAATGGCATTGATCTACAGCTCTTAATGAAGGAAGGAAGTTGTAACCTTGCTTTCTGGGTCCTAATGGACTGAGCACCGAGAGTCGACACTGAACGATGTCTTGCCGACATCTATATCAATACATAATGGGTTATATCCCTGATCAAGAGTCTTTCTACAGATGGCAACGTACTTAATGAGGATATTTCATAGTAATTGAGATATCACATCATTTTTTTTAAACATAAGCGACGTAACAACGAGATCATCGATCATTTCTTAAATATGACGAATCTTCGACTGGGTGAGCCAACAATTCAATAAAACTATCGTCTCTATTATAATTTAACTTCATTTAACTTTCAATTCATTTTAATATTCATTTTCTTTTAAATAATTAATTGCCGCATTGAGTAATTTTAAATTCAATTTTGTGACTATCACTATTCTGTTTTATTAATATTTTGTTTTTGCATTTAATAAATTCATTCTCTTCAACGTAATGCCTATTTCTTTCATTGTAGTTGGTACTTTAAGGCAATCATACTCCTTGATTAAATACGGATTGGTTAGATGACTTTGTCTCACTACGGCCCGGGTAAGTGGTTCTCGACTCTACTGCTGATAGCCGAGGTTAAATCAATAAATTTCGATTCACTATCTTAAATAGGAATCTGGCGCTCAACAACTTATTATATTACACTATCACAGGTAAGGTCACACCACAGTGTATATTATTTATTCATATCATGTTTGTTTTATTGAACCACAATAGTCATCACCACGTTTAGTTAACTCATTAAAAATGTTACATTTGGCGCCCAACGTGGGGCACGAAAACCATTCGGTATTTAGTCAGAGGAGTGTATAATTTCAGTGCAAATTGTCAGTGCTTTTGGGGGACAGTGAAGTGAAGTGAAATTTTGGACGGGCAATTGTTATACGGTGTACTTCGAGATGTCGGAGGAGGAACAGAGGCAGTTGAGAAGTAGGGATGCAGTCAAGAAAGTTAATTATAAGGAGGTTGATAGCGGTAGCGATGTTGAGAGCGTAGAGAATAATACCAAGATGTCGGAGGTAAATCTTGAGAATAATCCTGAGAGTAATCCTGAAAATAATCCTGAGGTTAACCCTGACACTAATTCAGAGGAAAATATCGAGACGAATATAGAGGTACATCCTGAGACTAGTGGTAGTCTAGAGAAAGAAAAGTCTATAGAGATTCCTGAAGATCCATTAACTGCGCTCATAAGGCAGATGAGTAGAGATTTAAGTGCGAAATTTGTTGAAAGTATGAATAAAAATAGTGAAGAGAATAAAAGAAATTATTTGGAATTCAATGGTAAATTTGAGAAATTAGATAAAGATATGAATAAAAATAGTAAGGAGATGAGAGAAGAGATGGGTAGGCTAAATCAAGATATGAGTGAAAAATTAAATAAGCATAGTCAGGAGTTCAATGTTAAATTTGAGAAATTAGAAAAGAATTGTCAGGAGTTGAATTTGAAGCTTGATAAGAATAGTCAGGAAATGAGAGAAGAGATGGGTAGACAAAATCAGGAAAGTAGGAAGGAATTTAATGAGAAGTTTGAACAATTGCATAGAAATAGTAAAACGATCAACCAAAAGCTGGAAGAAAATAGTAAAAAGCTAGACAGTGTGGTTAAGGTAAATGAAGGATTGAGTAAGAAGTATGATATGCTACAGGAAAGTATTCAGGGGGTAAAACAGGAGATCAGAGGTGAAATTAAGGAAGTGGTAGAGAAGAAGGCTAAAGATATGGTTGAAAAAATAGATAAACAATTAGAAGCAGTAGAAAATCAAATTAAGGAAGTTGAGATAGAAGTTAATAAGAAAGTAGAATCAGTAAAGACAGCCTTTCAGGAGATTTTAGATGAAAGTAGATCTGAGTCCGAGGAAATTTTAGGTAAAGGTTTTAGCAAATTGATAGAAGCGGAAACTAGGCAGATGAGAGAAGATTTTGGGGATAAGATTAAGGTATTGAGAAATGAATTAATGGATAAAGAGAGTAATTTTCAAGAAATGGAGGCGAGATTAAAGAAGCAGATAAGGGAGGAAGGAAATAAGGATAGAATGAAGTATTTAAGTAGTATGAGAGAGACTGAACTGCCTAAGTTTTCAAACAAACAGGGGTGTCCTATGCAGTTCATGAATCAGGTGGAGGATAGATTTAAAGAAAGGCTAAAGGATGGTCAAATTGAATGGAAGATGGTAGTAGAGCTATTGGACCAGGCTTTTATAGGAGATACTAAGGGATGGTTTTTAGTGTACAAGCATACCTTGATAAATTTTGAAGATTTCAAAAGTAAATTTATTGAAAAATATTGGAATGAGGATATCCAATCACAAATGAGACAGATTATTAATTCTGGCAGGTATCAATCTGGGGAAGGGAGTAATATGACTGATTACTTTCTAGAGTATGTACTCATATGTAAACATCTTGACGGGATGAATCAAGATGGGGATGTGATAAGGCTTCTCCTCAGGCATTTCCCACCCAAGGTAAACGTGGCTGCTTGTATGCAAATGATCACTACAATACAGGAATTAGAGGGATTGTTAAGCAGATTCGATGCACTCGAAGATTCATACGATATGCCCATATTACAGAATAATCCTGAAAATAATTATTATGATAATAATCAGCAGAATTATAATGGCAGGGGCCAATATCAGAATAGTAGATGGTAAGAACTGTGATATGCCAGAGAAAGTAGTGATGCAAATTTATATTACCGATAGTTACTGTTCCGTATGACTTAAATATTAAGTAATGAAGTTTAATATGACTTAAAAGAGGTAGATAAGAAACCTGCTGTGTGTAATTTTAATTCAGTCGTGAAGTTAGGATGGTAAGGGGCGCGTAGTGCCTACGCTTATTGATTTAGATTGACTAAAATCATTTAATTTGGAAGACAAAGGTTGTCGTGCTATTGAGCAATGCAGGTAAGTTGAATGTAGGTCCTTAAACTGCAGGTAAGTTGGATGAAGTGAGAATTAAATTTTAAAAATAGGAAGGTTATTACATAGGTAAGTAATCGAAAGAAAGTAATAATTATTATGGCAACCATAATTAAGAATATAATGGTAATAAAGATTTAATTCAAAAGTGAGTGAAGATAAGATGATACAGTGGTAATAAAACTAGTGAGTTGAAGAATTAAGTATTGATTTAATAAAGAAGTTTCAGTTGAGGACAGCGAGGTTATCAGCGGATATATGTTGAGAAATTTAAGTGGTTTAGAATTGTTAATGGTAATGCGTTGTATGAATTAACCAACATCGGGTTGAAATGAGGAAGTAGTAACTAATTAGGACATCTGGTACTTGTTGACAGATATGTGTGTGTGTATGTGTGTATTTTCACGTAAATGGACGTGAGTTTGAAGAAGTAGGCCAACGAAGGTAATGCCGTTGAGCAATGTGGTTTTAAAGTTTTGGTAAGATGCCAAATGAAGTTTTTTTAAGGAGGAAGTTTTGGTAAGATACCAAATGAAGTTGTTTTTTGAGGAAGTTTTTGGTAAGATGCCAAATGGAGTTATAATGGAGGAAGTTTTGGTAAGATGCCAAATGAAGTTTTAAGAAGGTTTTGGAGGATGAAGTAGGTCAGCAAGGTATATTCCGTTGAGCAATGAGATTTTTTATGGTATCTACGGGACTACGTGAAGTTAATAAGGGAGTTTTTTTTAAGTATATATGGATGTATGCACACAAGGTAATAAGAGATTACAAAGGTAAGATTGTCCAAGTTTTTGTTACAGTTACGCACGTTTTAAAGATATTACAAGGCTTGTTATCGAGCTAAACCACTTTTAGTAAAAAGTTACTGATGAATAATAACGAATTAATGATGTGGTAGATTGTTGTCCTACACACAGGTTAAAGTAAAGATAATAGTAATAATTATATGGTTGGCATAATATTTTCTAGAAGTGAAAGGAATTTGTTATAATTCGATGTTTTGAGGATTTTAAAAAAATAAATCATTTTTTTAGTAGACAGGAAATTAAAGTTTTATTTATGTCATACGGAGTTAGTAAAGATAAGTTAATATTTTGAAGGAAGAATAAGTTGGTAAGATAAGTGTATACCTAAGGGGTAATAATGAAGTTACAATTAAAGGCAGGTGTAATTTACGCATTTAATTTGGTAGAGCAGAGAGTGTCTGAACTGTGTTATAACTCAGGACTTGCTTTATGAAGTGATTATGGGAGAATATTTGCTAATTAAGAGTGTCGGTGTTATTGACTATCAACAGGAACACTGTCATTATTTTAGGAAGACAATAATTAGGAAAGCTAAGTGTGATGTTATTATTCCAAGGAGTTAGTCGAAGCATGTAAGATTTTTTTTTTAGCTGAAATTTAATGTGTTATTGGTCAGTAAGAGGTGACCTGTAACAGTAAGAAGAAGTGGGATTATACCACGAATAGGGGAGGTTTTTGTATGTGACGTGTGATGTCACGATGAGTTTTGAGAGATTCTGGTATAGCAAGAGTGAGCTATAGTCCAGGCGGTCAGAACAAGTAGGAAGTGGTGTTTGGAGGACACGGTACTTAATTAAGAGTTTTGAGAGAAAACTAAGGGGGGTTTTTAGGCATTCAGCAAAAAGTCAAATCATGAATAGACTAAGTTCAAAGTATAAGAGCATTAATATTTTGTGGAACGAAATATTTATTCCGAGGAGTTTGTCATGTGTTTTTTGTGAAATAGTTTAGTGATATACGTAATTCAGGTATTGAGTAGTATTTTGTCCAAGTCTTAATCATTTTGTTATGATAAGTAAGGAATGACGTTACGGTAAAGTTATATCTTGACGCTAAGTTAAATTTTATAAAGTGAACGAGAAGTCAGATTTTATGTTTATTGGTGATTTTGAAAATTCAAGTTATTGTTTTCGAGAAGTAGTAAAGAGGAATTATGGTTTTATGAGAAGTTAAGAAGTCGTGGAGACTTAGGAAGTATTAATTTGGAAGGAGGCGGCCGTGGCCTAAGAAAGAATTAAGCCACGAAGGCAGGTGAGTAGTAACTTGGATATTTAAATGAACTGTTTAATAACTGCTTTGAGGTATTTCGATGTCATTATGTATTTGGGGAAATATTTACATGTATGACATATGCACTGAAATAGGAATTGCCTTAGGTATTTTGCTAAGTTATTTTTTTCTTCAATTATTGAAATTTTACTGCATTTGAGTAATCCCTTTATAAAGACGAAAGGAATATTGTATTGTTTGCATCCTATTATCGTGTGCTGTAATAGTTATTATGGGTTAATCAGCTGGTATTACAACAATGTACTTCTACGCCAGACTGATATACAAAAACTACGTTCAAAAGAGATGAAGCCAAAATTGTATGTCATGCATACGATCACCGAAATATAAACGAGTGCAGCGTTGACATATATGTCAAAAATAAAAGTGAAGGGCATTTTATATGTATATTTTTTACAGCTCGTTTAATACATAAAGAAGAATGAACATTATGAACATTTGGAAGAATGAGATGAATGAAAGTTAAAATATGATTTTTTTGTGAAGAATACATTTATGTATATTTTTTTTACAACATATATAAAGAAGAATGAACATTATGAACATTTGGAAGAATGAGAAATGATAGTACAAATATGTAAAGTGAAAAGAGTATGTTCTTGTATATCTTTATGTATTGTTGAAGGGTATTATTTGTATGTTGTCGTTATGGGGGTATTAATATTTAAATTTGTATTCATTTATGTAGGATGTGTAGTGATATAAATAATGTTACATTTTATTTTAAATTATTTATATCAGGGGCGATTGTAACGATTCGATCCCATAGCTGTTATATTTAAAGGGTTATTCATTTATTATCATGTTATTATTATTATTATTAACTAGTACATCCATGAGATGATTTTTATATCAGATAATTGTAAGCGGTTTTGATTATTATATTCAATTAGATTTTTATTAACAATTACTTGTAAAGAGACGAAGTATTATATATTGCAACAAGACTGGCGATATGGACTAACCCTGTGCGTCACAAACTGAACGACGTAGTAAGAATTTCACCACGGCAAACTGCGTCATTTTCCTGAGATGTTAAGAAACACACTATGGTGTAACCAACACGCCATTTTCTACGGTATATACGCGTCAATATATATTGCAAGTTATGAGTCAAGAATGGAGAAGGATAATAGAGAGGGAAGCTGTGACACCACGTGACAAGGAAGTCATTAGTATTAGTACCTGCGACATCGGACAAGAATGGCATTGATCTACAGCTCTTAATGAAGGAAGGAAGTTGTAACCTTGCTTTCTGGGTCCTAATGGACTGAGCACCGAGAGTCGACACTGAACGATGTCTTGCCGACATCTATATCAATACATAATGGGTTATATCCCTGATCAAGAGTCTTTCTACAGATGGCAACGTACTTAATGAGGATATTTCATAGTAATTGAGATATCACATCATTTTTTTTAAACATAAGCGACGTAACAACGAGATCATCGATCATTTCTTAAATATGACGAATCTTCGACTGGGTGAGCCAACAATTCAATAAAACTATCGTCTCTATTATAATTTAACTTCATTTAACTTTCAATTCATTTTAATATTCATTTTCTTTTAAATAATTAATTGCCGCATTGAGTAATTTTAAATTCAATTTTGTGACTATCACTATTCTGTTTTATTAATATTTTGTTTTTGCATTTAATAAATTCATTCTCTTCAACGTAATGCCTATTTCTTTCATTGTAGTTGGTACTTTAAGGCAATCATACTCCTTGATTAAATACGGATTGGTTAGATGACTTTGTCTCACTACGGCCCGGGTAAGTGGTTCTCGACTCTACTGCTGATAGCCGAGGTTAAATCAATAAATTTCGATTCACTATCTTAAATAGGAATCTGGCGCTCAACAACTTATTATATTACACTATCACAGGTAAGGTCACACCACAGTGTATATTATTTATTCATATCATGTTTGTTTTATTGAACCACAATAGTCATCACCACGTTTAGTTAACTCATTAAAAATGTTACAGTACAAGTTGTTCCCTTAAGACCTAAATAGCCTACTTTCATATAATCAACTGGTCTTATCCATTATGAACTCTCCCGCGTATCTAATGGATTTTCCATGTGATGCACTAAATAAGTTTAGGTCCAAGGTCACACGCTGAGGTGCAATTTACAATACAGAAATAAAACAGTAAGGGGCTGTGTACCGGGTTATTTAGTTCATGGTAGTGGTTTTTCTACTTACTCGAGAGGCCGGTTCAATGGAGCAACGATAATGTACCGGTGAATTATGACTCCTCCCGCGAGATGCCCTGTTTGAGTAACGATTCACAAGAGTTAAGTATAATTTAAAAGAACAAATATACGCCTTCTATAGTTTAAGAAAAGTTAGATACAGAATTCAGTGCCCTTCAGTGTTCGTTACACTAAAATTCTCTTCAATATCTTGGATTTGTAGATGGCGCTATCATGAAGCTTTGAAGGCAATAATTGAACCATATTAGAAGCCTATATTCTAAGCTCGTTGGGGCGTGGTGGCTCAGCGGTCTAGCTGTGTGCCTCTCACCAAGGCGGTCCAGGTCCGATTCCCGGTCAATGCATGTGAGATTTTCGAAGTGAAATGCAATGTCCTGTGGTTCGGATTCCTCGAAAAAAGGAGGTCCCGTGGCTCATAATCTACAGATTAACGGTCACGTTAAACTACAAGCTTCCTTCCTTCCTTCTGCTTTGAATAAAGATTCACTGTGGTAAGTTTCACTGCCTTCGGATGATTAAGTCGCAAGAAAGGCGCATTTAAATATCTAAATCTCGTGTGACCACCAGGTTGATTTTTAGTTTATCAAGTTATCGAAGGTCACATAGGTGAACTTATTTTAATAGCCTTTATCTCCATACAAAATATCAGTTTGATTGGTCTCGGGTGATTAGATCTCCAGAAATGTCATTTTAAATATTTGAAACTCGTGTGTCTGCCATGTTGTTATTGTATTGATCAGACATTCGAAAGTCACATATATATACTCAATTAATAGTTCTCTATCACCATACAAAATTCTAGTTAGATTGCTGTAAAATTGACATATCGTTGATATCAATAACTGGTGAGATATTTCTCATCGCAGCTTTGTGTTACATGTAGACCATTGAATTATACACCAGCAGGTGAGCTATCTCAAAACAATTCAATTAAATTCTATGTCTGTATATTAAGCTTTGTGTAAAGATTTACCTTGCCAAATTTCACAGCGTTTGGATGAAAAAATCGCGAAACTTTGCATGGTGGCCATGTTGGGTTTGTGCTTATCTGGTTTTTGAAAGATACATAGACAAGCTTATCATAGAGTATCGTAATTCATCATACAAAATTTGAAGCTGGTGGCAGCAATAGTTTCGGAGACAATGAATGCCTGATTCGCACAGCCGCCATATTGGATTGGAAATACTCATTAACATTTGTAAAGCACGGTCAATGTTGGACAAGATAGTAGTAAATTCTTACTAACGTACGTTTCATTAAAATGGCTCCAGCCGCTTAGATTAATTAGAGATCGACATACATACTCACACACACGCACTTGCCAAAGGTGATCACTTAAGACCAGTGGCGTCCGCAGGATTTCCTTCTGGGGGGAAGGGTCATTACTATAGAAGGGTAATTGTGTAGGCCTACGCTATTAAAGGGACAAATGGCCTTGCTGTTCCGCCCCTAAAACGACAGCCATCATCATCATCGTACATTTTTAAAATATTCCGATTAATATTCATAAAAAACAAGAATTAAATAAACATTCTGTTTGGATGAAATCTATTTTGGGCCTCATTATTTTTCCAGCAGAATAAAAAATTACAAAAAAGATTGTTTTAAATATGGAAAACAGTAACTAAATAAAAAAAACTGAAATGATGCAGTGGTATCAACATGTCCATACGTGATTGCTTATAATATTGATATTGTGTGAGAGAAAAGTAATGTTTTGTCTCCATGTTCTTACTGCCATTACTATTGGCTCTCAAGATGTGCCTATCCTAAAGGCATTATCTGCATCATTGACAGGAATAAATTGCAGAAACTCCTCATGTACCGAATTATCTTTAACGAAACGGACACACACAATTAAAGCGATGTGATAAAAGTTACCGATCGCACACTTCAACAGAAAAACTGATCCATGGCTAGCTCCAACGCTGGAGGAGAAGTCACGCTGCGAGTACAGTGCAGGACATTTACCAAGTGACGAACGCGATCGCACTCAACATATATACAGAAGTAAAGAAGGTGGTAATGTAATTCAGGTGATAGATGCGACAATATATGGATTCAAGTAAACACATGTCTCGGGGGGATTCAAACCCAACCCTCCCGTCGGTACGCCACTGCGTAAGACTATACTTCATACGATTCAAGAACGTTAATAACAATAATAATAAAAAGTAACCCCTGGCACTACAGCCCATGAAGGGCCTAGGCCTACCAAGCGACCGCTGCCCAGCCATTTGCCCTGCAGATATTGGGGTGACGCGTGATCAGCACATCGGGTCCCCTCGGCCATTAATCTTGGTATTCGTGATCGGGACGCTGCCTCACTGTCAGACAGCTACTCAATTGTCCTCACGAGGCAGAGTGCACCCCATTCCAGCCCTCACGTCAGTTTCTAAAATCCCTGATGGAGCCGGTAATCGAACCCGCGGCCTCCGGGCGAGAGGCAGGCGCCCTACATCAACACCACGGGGCCGGCATAACAATAATAATAATAATAATAATAATAATAATAATAATAATGATAATAATAATAATAAAAATAATAATATGAGGGTAGGAAGATAGATTGGTGCGACAAATAGGTGGGAGCAATGGCAGGAGAGTATTCGTAATAAAGGCTACAAAAGTTAGATGAAGATGATCGTATGAGCCAAATCAGATAGATGGTGGTACCATGTGTTGAGAATGGGAGGTGCAAGATTACCTAGGAGGTAAATGAACACATCTGCAGAGGGTTAGAGAAGCAGTGGTAGACTTGGAAGCGATAGTTAGATCAGTGCTCAACAATTATTTCAAGGCACAGTACGTGGTGTAGAAGCAGACGAGGCTGCATTTCTAACTACCGATAGGGGATCAAAGAGGAGACTCGCTCGCACACAGGCTTGCAAACTAGACTGGACGTTGAAAGACAAAACAGTCTCAAAATGAGAATGAATAATAACAATAACTTCTCATTGTACTATGGAACGACCACGTCGTGGTGGGGTGGCTAGCATGCTTGGCTGTCGACGCTGAGGTCTGGCTTCGTATCTCGGCTCTGCCAAGATATTTAATTCTGGTCTGAGGACTGGAACGAGGTACACTCAGCCTCGTGAGGTAAAACTGAGAAGAGGTGAGGTTGATTCCCATCTCAGCCATCTTGGAAGTGGTTTTCCGTGGTTTCCCACTTCTACTGCAGGTAAATGCCATTACAGTTCCTAATTTAAGGCCGTGGATGTCTCCTCCCCAATCCCCAACTGAATTACAAATGGCGGTATTAGTGCGTGTATTTGTAATTCAGGGTAACAGAAAAATTCCACACACACCCAAATACACGGGGCTACATGACCACAATGCCGCCAAGCCCCTAAAATAAATAAATAAATAAATAAATAAAAACAACAGAGGCGCACGGTTTCAAAATCCTCTTTATCCATTTTGGCAAATTTTTCCGGAGACGAAAAAAACGTTTCTTGTTCAACTTCAGTAAAATTAATGTATTAATTCATAAGTATTATATCGAGATATACGGTATGCCCTTATTATTCATATACCTGCGATCTGCATACAACTCATGATAAACAAAGAAGATATTAACAAATTAAGATTGGATAAGGGGAGTTTTGGAACTGTCATGGAGGATAAGGGCGTATTTTGGAAATGTAACTAAAACTTTATAATGATTACTTTCGTCATAAAGTGATATTTCGAAATAGTTTTATTGTTTATGTTCTTTAAAGTCATAAAATATGTTAAAATTAAAGAAATGTTTATCTAGAAAATAAGTAATATGCGTTTAAACAAGATGTTCAGTAAAGAACATATAGCCTACTTTCTCCTAAATGCATGGGTATTGTTATAACTCTTTGTCCTTTTCAAGGAGTATGATTGAATGTTGGTTGTAGTAGCTTTTTGAAATACAACGTGCCATAGGGATATTAAACATGAATATGAGGTGCCCTTTGCTAGTGCTACCTCTGTACCAAATTTCGTTCATTCGGTTCTACCGTGTTCGAATTAATAGGGGGAATCAATTTTGACATAAAGATGGCCGCCATCCGCAAACTATTAGGCTAATGACCTATTAGATTGGTCAAAGGATGCTCCCTCCATAAAGGTATGTTGTTGCATAGTTTGGTAGAGATCGGATGGTTATGTTAGTCGTAATTTGATTTAAGCTTTAAACATTTGTGTGACCGCCATTACGTTTCTGTCAATATGGCAGCGATATTAATCATGACACTGAGATGCCCTTTGCTAGTGCTATCTCTGTACCAAATTTCGTTCCATTCGTTTTCACCGTGTTTGAATTAATAGGGGGAATCGATTCTGACACAAAGATGGCCGCCATCCGCAAACTATTAGGCGAATGACCTATTAGATTGGTCAAAGGATGCTCCCTCCATAAAGGTATGTAGTTGCAAAATTTGGTAGAGATCGGATGATTAGGTTAATCGTAATTTGATTTAAGCTTTGAACATTCGTGTGGCCGCCATTACTTTTCAGTCAAGATGGCGGCGATATAAAACATGACACTGAGGTGCCCTTTGCTGGTGCTACCTCTGTACCAAATTTCGTTCCATTCGGTTCCACCGTGTTCGAATTAATAGGCGGAATCAATTTTGACATAAGGATGGCCGCCATCCTCAAACTGTTAGGCGAATGACCTATTTGATTGGTCAAAGGATGCTCCCTCCATAAAGGTATATAGTTGCAGAATTTGGTAGAGATCGGATGATTAGGTTAATCGTAATTTGATTTAAGCTTTGAACATTCGTGTGGCCGCGATTACGTTTCAGCCAAGATGGCGGCGATATAAAACATGACACTGAGGTGCCCTTTGCTAGTGCTACCTCTGTACCAAATTTCGTTCCATTCGGCTCCACCGTGTTCGAATTAATAGGGGGAATCAATTTTGACATAAAGATGGCCGCCATCCGCAAACTATTAGGCTAATAACCTATTAGATTGGTCAAAGGATGCTCCCTCCATAAAGGTATGTTGTTGCAAAGTTCGGTAGAGATCGGATGGTTATGTTAGTCGTAATTTAACTTAAGCCTTGAACATTTGTGTGGCCGCCTTTACGTTTCTGTCAATACGGCGGCGATATAAAACATGACACTGAGATGCCCTTTGCTAGTGCTACCTCTGTACCAAATTTCGTTCCATTCGGTTTCACCGTGTTTGAATTAATAGGGGGAATTGATTTTCACACAAGGATGGCCGCCATCCGCAAACTATTAGTCTAATGACCTATTCATTTGGTCAAAGGATGCTTCCTCTATAAGGGTATGTTGTTGCAAAATTTGGTAGAGATCGGATGATTAGTTTAATCGTAATTTGATTTAAGCTTTGAACATTTGTGTGGCCACCATTACGTTTCCGTCAAGATGGCGGCGATATAAAACATGACACTGAGGTGCCTTTTGTTAGTACTACCTCTGTACCATATTTCGTTCCATTCGGTTGCACCGTGTTCGAATTAATAGGGGGAATCGATTTTCACACAAAGATGGCCGCCATCCGCAAACTATTACGCTGATGACCTATTAGTTTGGTCAAAGGATGCTCCCCCCATAAAGGTATGTTGTTGCAAAATTTGGTAGAGATCGGATGATTAGGTTAGTCGTAATTTGATTTAAGCTTTGAACATTCGTGTGGCCGCCATTACGTTTCAGTCAAGATGGCGGCGATACAAAACATGACACTGAGGTGCCCTTTGCTAGTGCTACCTCTGAACCAAATTTCGTTCCATTCGGTTCCACGGTGTTCGAATTAATAGGGGGAATCAATTTTGACATAAAGATGGCCGCCATCCGCAAACTATTAGGCTAATAACCTATTAGATTGGTCAAAGGATGCTTCCTCCATAAAGGTATGTTGTTGCAAAGTTTGGTAGAGATCGGATGGTTATGTTAGTCGTAATTTAACTTAAGCTTTGAACATTTGTGTGGCCGCCATTACGTTTCTGTCACTATGGCGGCGATATAAAACATGACACTGAGATACCCTTTGCTAGTGCTACCTCTGTACCAAATTTCGTTCCATTCGGTTTCACAGTGTTTGATTTTCACACAAAGATGGCCGCCATCCGCAAACTATTAGGCTAATGACCTATTCGTTTGGTCAAAGGATGCTTTCTCTATAAGGGTATGTTGTTGCAAAATTTGGTAGAGATCGGATGATTAGGTTAATCTTAACTTGATTTAAGCTTTGAACATTTGTGTGGCCGCCATTACGTTTCCGTCAAGATGGCGGCGATATAAAACATGACACTGAGGTGCCTTTTGTTAGTACTACCTCTGTACCAAATTTCGTTCCATTCGGTTGCACCGTGTTCGAATTAATAGGGGGAATCGATTTTCACACAAAGATGGCCGCCATCCGCAAACTATTACGCTGATGATCTATTAGTTCGGTCAAAGGATCCTCCCCCCGTAAAGGTATGTTGTTGCAAAATTTGGTAGAGATCGGATGATTAGGTTAGTCGTAATTTGATTTAAGCTTTGAACATTTGTGTGGCCGCCATTACGTTTTGTCAAGATGGCGGCGATATAGAACATGACACTGAGGTGCCTTTCGTTAGTACTACCTCTGTACCAAATTTCGTTCCATTCGGTTGCACCGTGTTCGAATTAATAGGGGGAATCGATTTTCACACAAAGATGGCCGCCATCTGCAAACTATTACGCTGATGACCTATTGGTTTGGTCAAAGGATGCTCCCCCCATAAAGGTATGTTGTTGCAAAATTTGGTAGAGATCGGATGATTAGGTTAGTCGTAATTTGATTTAAGCTTTGAACATTTGTGGGGCCGCCATTACGTTTCCGTCAAGATGGCGGCGATATAAAACATGACACTGAGGTGTCCTTTGCTAGTGCTACCTTTGTACCAAATTTCGTTCAATTCGCATTCACCGTGTTCGAATTGATAGGGGGGGACAGACATTCAGAGTACACACACTCACACACAGACACACACACACACAGACTCACACACACATACATACACACACACACACACACACACACAGACTCACACACACACATACACACACACAGACAGACACACTTTTTTCGCCCTGTGTTGATCTCATAAGTCTACTTTCATTTTTTGCAAAAATCGAAAGTAGGCTAAAAACTGGTGCGAAATAATTGGGAACAGCATTGCCACCAGTTTCAAAGAATACACACTTTCACAGTGTACATAGAACTTCATAAATATCGTGCTCACGCCTTCCCCATAGAGTATTCTTTGAGATACATTCCACGTTCGGTGCCACATATAATTATGGATAAGGTGGATTTTGGAAACATCTTAGGATGAGGCAGGTTTTCGAAAGGACACCTGAATTCATGTTACGTTTACATGGGATAAGGAGGGATTAGGAACTATTTTCTTGTTGATGGAGATGCTGAATCATATGAGCTATGGAGATGAGCGAAAAAGTCAATTTTCCTAATAACTGGATAAGGCGTATTTTGGAACCGTGCACCTCTACTATGAAACGACTGACCTTGAACGAATTGCACGCCCGGTGACCGATAAGCAGGACCGCGACTCATTTTTTGGAAGGTTTGTTGTTGCAGTCGTAGCAATGACCCCTGTCAAGGTCTCACAGTCGCTCTCCGCCCGGCAGATGTTCCGACCGGCAGCGGCAGCGGCTCACACACACAAACACGCACGGCACGGCACGGCACGGATACCATGCTACCCTACATAATGAAGGGCAAGGGACATCTTCGCTAGCAAATCCACGTAGACTAGGCTCGTCTCCTTGGGTTCGACCTTAATCGCCTGGGGCGAAATTTAAAAATGCGTCCCTCTCCCAACCACCATCATTGGATCTCTAGAAGAAAAGAAGAAAACAGCGTTAAAAATTTAAATTCAGTATACAATTCAACAATGAGGCATAAAGAGGAACTTGAAGTAAGGTACTTGGCTGTCACCGTGGAGGCCCGGTTTTGATTCCCAGCTCAGCCAAGAAATTTAATTCTGGTCTGAGGGCTGTAACGGGGTACGCTCAGCATCGTGAGGCAAAACTGAGAAGAGGCGGGTTCGATTCCTAATCTGGAAATGATTTTCCGTGGTTTCCAAATTCTACTTCATGCAAATGCCGGGATGGTACCTAACTTAAGGCCACGACCTCTTCCTACCTCATTTACAAAATATACACTCTAGTACAGACATCACAGTGACACAAACAAACATCAAATTCAACACAAATTCAAGTACACGGGGCTACATGACCATGATATTGCAAAGCCACTACAGAATCAACAACAAGAGTAAAGTACTACCCCGGTATTTGCCTGAAGGGAGTGTGAAAAAATCTGCGGAAACAAAACACTCAGAATAGCCGCTGTCAGCGCCGGGATCCAAACCTGCTGCTGCCCACGTGGCCGTGGCGCACAATTAAACGAGCACAGCTACACCGCGGGAGGTGTTCTTGACTGCAAACAATGGTGGACTACGATGCTTTAATCAATTCTGTACATTTTATTTTATTCTTAAACTATCAACCCGCTCCGGCTTCGCCCGGGAACAGTTATGAATGCATTACGTGATAACCGCTTTTTTTTATGTCAGTGAACTAGGACCTATATCCGTTTTACGTCTCGCATGATGGGTTAAAATCACTGACTGGACTATTATATAGTCTAATCATGGAGATGCATGTGCAACGAATTCTTGTCAGACGTAATTTAAGAATGGCGTGGTGCATGAAACACAAATCCCCCTTTCGTCCAATCTAGAAACACTTATACTGGGCGATGTGTTAAAGATAGAGATACCGTACGCTCTGCGGGACTTTTTAGTAGAATTTTGAATGCTGAACAATTTTTACCCGCATAGTATATTGATATTTATAACGGTTTGCCCAGCGTAAGCTTAAAATGCACACGGACGCCAGGTTTTTCTTTCGACTTTTTCACTGAAATCATTCTGCTTGGCTTCCCTTGATCACAAATAAATTATTTTCTACAGAAACCTTCATTGAGATATCCTTTACAGAATGGTGAATACCGCATCAACATCCATCCAGTGGTTCCCGAGATTACCCGTGACATCCAAGAACCGGGGACTTTGCTTTATACTTTGTAAGTATAGATAATATATTGCCAAAGATTTATTTTCTAATATTTTGAATATTTTTGCCGTGGTGTGTGACTTGATGCCCATGGCTATAGACTACTGTTGGGCATAACAATTACAAGAATAATGCCTTGCTCACAGAGTCGATGGTAATTGAGGATATAGATAGGTACATGGCTGAGATTCGAACAGGAAGGCCCCTCTGGGTCACGTGACTCAATGCTCACTACTCTACTGGACGGATTAACTTCAATCACGATGTTACGTAACCTGTGAGGAGGTTGGAATCCAGCTGCATCCGTCCCATTATGGGTTTGACCCTGGTAGACAGTTACAAGAGATATTGGGGGGATGCGAGGGAGAGGTCGGCTTCCTCGATACGCAACGTACTATGTCTCTATCACCTCTCTGCTAACAAATGTGTAGAGTAAACAGCGAAACCTTGCTGAGGTCAATGACCTGGCGTATCTGTGTGAGTGTATGAGAATGTCAATGACCAGCAAGCAGTGTTTTCGTTGGGGTTACCTTGTGCTGTGTGAAGGACAGTGCTCGGCTTAGGTCGTTCACTCTCTCGTGAAGCGTAGGAAGTGCCTGTAATATCCTCGTCCCTCTTGCAATTCCCTGTAGAGGGGAAAGGGTGGTTGAGGCGGACAAAACGTTATATTAATTAATATTAATATACCTAGATAAACTGTACAATATATATATTTTTTTTTAAATTCTCGTGTGGCCTCCTGAGAGGCCGAGTGCAGGTCTTCCTAGTCGACGCCCATGGGCGACCTACGCCTCAGGATGAGAGCTGGAACGGATGAAGATGGAAGAAATTGGGCAAGGATGTGGAAGGAAGCGGCCGTGGCCTGTCAGAAGGTACCATCCCAGCATTTGCCTGGTGTTGAAAATGGGGGAAACCACGGAAAACAATTTCAAGGACGGCCGACGGTGGGGCTCGAACCCACGCGTCTACCGAGTCAGCAGAGAGCTTGGCCCCCATGGCCTAACGCTGCACTGTAGCGAGCGTAGCCAATGCTGTCGGTTAATATATTAATTATATATATATATTCGTGTGGCCTCCTGAGAGGCCGAGTGCAGATCTTTCTAGTCGCCGCCCGTGGGCGACCTGCGCGTCGGGATGAGAGATGGATGGATGAAGATGAATGAAACTGGGCAAGGATGTGGAAGGAAGCGGCCGTGGCCTGTCAGGTACCGTCCCAGCATTTGCCTGGTGTTGAAAATGGGAAACCACGGAAAACCATTTCAAGGACGGCCGACGGTGGGACTTGAATTACTTCGAGTTATCGAAAATTCGAGATGAGATACATGAAAAATGGAGTTCTATAATCATAAATACATAGTCAACTATTGCTGCGCCATGCTGTTATTGTCACTAGGTCTACTCGTGCAGATATACTGAAAATGAAAATCTACAGCCTGCTTCCAGACGACCGACCGGGTCAGGGAATGGAATGAATGAAGCCCCATCTAGCAGCAAGGATATGAACTGTGCCGGCTGCCGAAGCAGCACTCCCCTGGGGCAATGATTAAATGAATGACAAATGAAATGATAGTGGAGAGTGTTGCTGGAATTAAATTTGTGACAGGGAAAACTGGAGTACCCGGAGAAAAACCTGTCGCTTCCGCTTTGTCCAGCACAAATCTCACATGGAGTGACCGGGATTTGAACTACGGACCCAGCGGTGAGAAGCCGGCGCGCTGCCGCCCAAGCCACGGAGGCTTAGTGCAGGTATACTAACTTGGTTAAATGTTGCTGTGCAAATATTCCAGATAAATTTCGATTAATATTACTGTATATATATTCGGTTACTTTCAAATACGGGACTCTTGCATAGCGCGATAAGTCGTTTCATTATTCCAATAATTGAGGCAGGGAAATCAAAAATCCACTTACTCCAGTAAACCACATTTTACAGGAGAGAGATAAAACTGATAATCTCCCTCACTGATTTTAAATCTAATGGGTTTATGTGCTCATATTAAGTAAAAGGATATTCTTTATCGATTAAATACTTCATAACCTGAGTGTTTATATAATTTAATGCTACAATTCGAATTAAATAGTGGTGGAGTTAGGTTTTTTTTAAACTTCCAGAGTGTATGAAATATGAAATAGGCAATAAATATTACAGAAAAGGTACTAATATATCATAACTACCGTATGAAACGATAGAATATGAAAGTTTAATATGAAAATTAGCATTGTTTCATTTATAAATTTAAATTTCAAAGGGAATCCATTAAAAACTCTAATCTATATCATACCAAAATACAGAAATGAAACCACAAATGAACTTAATACTTTCATTACTCATATTCGTGATGCAGATATTCTGTTTCACTTTCACTCTCTTGTTCAGTCACTAATCAGGGTTATTCATTTCAGCAAACAGAGTCTTGTAATACATCCTACTTTCCTCAGAAATAAGCTTCATTGGATTGTGTAAGTCCTTTTGCTTTTCTATTTTCAGTTGGATGTCATTTTTGTGGGATGCCGAATATCGAATCACTTTACTTTCTGATGTGAGGAATTTCTCGGTTGGATTATGGTTAGTTTCTTTGGTACTTGGGTTTCTCTTGAATATTATTAACCTCGCAATCTCTGCTGGTTAAGCTATGGTGTTGCCATCTACCGGGAAATAAAGCATGGAAAGCAAGAACTCTCTCATCCCATGGAATAAGAAGTGTCTTGATTTCCAAACATTTTAAAACTACGGTACCTCCTGTATGCAGACGAATGACGAAATTAGGGTATTCTTGCTTTTCATTCATGTGGAACAAACTAAAAATCCCCAACCAGCCAATAACTCAAGTTTGCCAAAAATTGGAGTTAGTGGGTTTTTGATCTCCCTGCCTCAATTATGGTTGACGGCTGACAGAAATACACAGTCCAGGTGCCTTACATAACTGAATCGATATTTTAATTCCCATGTCACAACTAAAGAATGTAATTAAAATGCATTTTCACCCCAACTTCGAGTTAAAGACACATATTTTAGCCTATGTCAGGGGAGCAAATTATCATTCGAGTTATCGAAATATTCCAGTAATAGAACTTTGAATTATAGAAAGGACGTCGCCTCCGTAGCGTAGCGGTCAGCATGGTTAGCTGCCGCCCCGGAGGTCCTGGGTTCGATGCTTGGTTCTGCCACGAACTTTGAAAAGTGGTATGAGGACTGGAACGGGATCTACTCAGCCTCGGGTGGTCCAAATGAGTAGAGGGGGTTCGATTCCCACCTCAGCCATCCTCGAAGTGGTTTTCCGTGGTTTCCCACTTCGTCTTCGGGCAAATGCCGGGATGATACCTACTGTAGGGCCACGGCCGCGTCCTTCCCTTTTCATTGCCTATCCATCATAATCTTCCCCTCCCTTCTCTCATGAGGCCTCCTGTTCGCTTTGCAGGTGAGGACACCTAAACGAGGTGCTGATCACACCTCCACTCCGACCACATGTTCCCAGCTCTAGGACACTGCCCGTAGGGGTGGTAGTGGTGAGTTCCCTCGCTGAGTCCGTGGGAGCCACCAACTTGGAGGGTAAAATCGATTTTAAAAAATATAACTTCGAATTATACAAAAGAAATAACATATAAATTGTGTAGAACTTCGCCGGGAATTAAAATTATTCAAGATATAGAAGGTCAACTGTATTATTAACGCTTGTCCTTCCAGCTCGGCTTTGCTCATGCAATCTGTAGGGGATCATTCCTCTACCGCCACAAGGAGGGTGTCTGGGAGCTGAACACACTTTGTCAGCAGATACAACAGGGGATGGTCACTGACCACTTACTGTCGACCAAAATATTATGTGTACTCGAGTTTGAAGTTTGTTTGTGAAGTAACCAATAGACCTACATAAAATCCAATAACATCGTCATATTTGTCGTTCTATTTTCCGTTAGTTCATGTAGGTTTGGAATTCAAAATTTATATTTTAATATTTTTTATCGCAGTTGGAACACAAAAAGTGCCCGTTTTTAAGCGTGTGTCACATTTAAGAATTACTAGCTCTCAAACCCGTCATCAGATCGAATCCAAATGTTAACACAATATACATTGGAATGCTGTATAACTGATTTATTAATTTCAAAATTTTGTGTGTCCAAGAAACAGTTTTTATCATTTTTGTAAGGTAACTTTTTCTCGGCTCGGGGTGGTTGGAAAATGTAGTTCTTGGTTGCGTTGTAATCCTTAAACATCAAAAAGTTATGCTGTATGATTGTGAAATACGTAAATTAATTCACTTATTTTATATCGGTTTTTATATGTACGGGGAATTAAGCCATGGTTCACCAGTTAGCCGCTCCGGTGAAAGCTGTACAACGTTGCCAAGATGGGCTCCATCACGCGTCATGGCGCGCCTCGCTCGGAAGTGATGGGCTCCATATCAGCAACGCTAAACAGCATTTCTCGGAGCGGCTAGCTGGTGAACCATGTCTTAATTCCCCGTACAAATACAAACCGATATAAAATAAGTGAATTAATTTACGTATTTCACAGTCTTGGGTCTAATCTGCGTGATGTATAAGGATTACAACGCAACCAAGAACTACATTTTCCAACGCCCCCGAGCCGAGAAAAAGTTACCTTACAAAAATGATAATAACTTTCGTTCTTGAACACACCAAATTTTGAAATTAATAAACCTGGTATACAACATTCCGATGTATATTGTGTTAAAATTTGGATTCGATCTGATGTCGGGTTTGTGAGATAATAATTCTTAAATGTGACGCATGGTTGAAACACGCTTTAAAACGGGCACTTTTTGTGTTCCAACTGCGATATAAAATATTAAAATATAAATTAAAAATTCCAAACCTACATGATTTAACGTAAAATAGAACGATGAAAATGATGATGCTATTGGATTTTATGTAGGTCTATTGGTTACTTCACAACAACCTTCAAACTCGAGTACACATAATATTTTGGTCGACAGTAGGGAGGGGTCGGGGAAGGGATATTTGGAAGGAAGTCGGCCATGGACATGTTAAAAGTCACCGTCTCGGCATTTGCGTGCTGACGAAAATGGGAAACAAAGGAAACCATTTTCAGGACACCCTATGTGGGATTCGATACCAGCAAGGCACGAGCTAGCTACTGCTCGGGTCTAAGCTGCGTGAACCTGAGAGGAATGTGCATCGCGGACTATGAGAAGTGGTGTTGACGAGTGATGAGGTTTCTCGGTCCATGCATAGTACAGAACCATATACATTGGTCGGTGACTCACTCATTCGTAACACTACAGTAGCTGGAGTAACGGCGCTATGTTAGCAGTATTGGAATAGAAAGGAATGCCAGATATCACGGCGGCCTGTTGACAAACCCTTCTCTTGTCGCCGGACCCTTCCCTGCTCTTTCCCCTCACCCCGCAAGTTCACAGAGCTTGGACCCGAGTAGTAGTTAGTGCTCTAGGTCACCGTGGCAGGTTAATAATAATAATAATAATAATAATAACTAAACGACCCGTGCTGCTCTGCAGCATTCATTTCATTTTAACAATCCCACAGCACTTCCTTCAATATGATACTTCCTGTTCGCATGTCTTCATACTTGTGACCTGAACAGACAGTTACAGTACAGTCTCCTTTCATTTTTAGCCTACCTCTCATATTTTGGAAAATATATGAAATTGTAGACTTCTGAGATCAAATGTGTGTGTGTCTGCCTGTCGCTCTGCGTGTGTGTGTGTCCCACCCTATCAACTCCTAAACGACTGCAGTTATCGAAAGAAAATTTGGTGTGAGTGGAGATCTCTACCAGAACATCACAGGGCCATATTTTAAAATAAATTCAGTGCTACCAACTACTGAAAATTAAACTCTAAGTAGGATATCTCAGAAGGTATTCATGGGAACTGTTCCAAAATTTGCAATCATTGGCACCCTGCAAATAATTAATTCTCAGAAGCCCATATATCGTCGTGCTGCCAACATGATTCAACGCGTCCTGATTGGTACAATGATTAGCTGCATGTAACATCCATACTAAAATGAATGGATTTCTTCAAAAATTCGCACATTTGTAGCTCATAATGCTTCAGATTATGTTTTAACAACCCGTGCATGGCAGTGTTGCCATCATAATCTACGCGTGCTGATAGGTTAAATGTTTAACTGCATGTAACGTCCATAACTTTAAATGGATTTCATCCAATTTGCATCTGCGATGTATGCTTTAGTAGATATGACTGCTTATTATAAGAGTCGCCACAGCTACCAACTGGGTGTTAATAATCACAAGTTTTTGAACCCCCAGATCCAATGTCTCTGTTTAGGTGTACGGAATAAACTTAAAACTTAGCACACTGTAAAGTCAAGATATTTTAGACTTAGTTACATGCATGTTTATAATGATCAATGTTCAAATCCATGCAACTGCGATACTAATTTACGGGCTTATACATAATTTTTCCACGTGCAGTGTGTGCCTCAGGAGCCATAAACATGCCTATTCACAGATTCCACGGGACTACCAGCTGCCTAGTTACATTCTGAGAACATTTGAACCCTGGACTCAATATCATAGAATCTGTTCACATAAACAGTTTGAAACTCAGTAGGTAATATAAGGCGGTTCTGGCACAGGGGCTAATGGGCAAGATGGCCGCCGCGCGCAACCAGCCCTATGTTATTCTTATGGAGGGGACAGTCAGAGCTGGCACAGGGGCTAATGGGCAAGATGACCGCCACGCCCTGAGACCGTCAATGACGTCGCAGGGAGAGGTCGGCCATGTAGTTGTCAAATGGAATATTTAATATTATTATTATTATTATTATTATTAGGTAATTATTGATTGATCATGTACAATCAAGACCAGACTTATATTGTCCACCTCGTGGTGTAGCGGCTAGTAATATTGAAGGTCACCACGGAGGCCCGGGTTCGATTCCTGGCTCAGCCAAGAAATTTTATTTTGGTCTTACGAGTGGAACGGGGCACACTCAGTCTTGTGAGGCAAAAGTGACAAAAGGCGGGTTTAATTCATACCTCTGCCATTCAGCCTAACCCAACTTCATTTAACCTAACCTAACCTAACCTAACTTCACCTAACCTATCCTAACCTAACTTCACCTAACCTAACCTAACTTCACCTAACCTAGCCTAACCTAACTTCACCTAACCTAACCTAACTTCACCTAACCTAGCCTAACCTAACCTAACTTAACCTAACCTAACCTAACTTCACCTAACCTAACCTAACCTAACTTCACCTAACCTAACCTAACCTAACCTAACTTCACCTAAACTAACCTAACTTAAAAATGCGAGCAAAAAAAAAAGTGAGAGCAAAATTTGTGAGCAAAAAAGTGAGAGCAAATGTGAGAGCACAAATAATAAACTTAGTTTTAACCAAACCTAACCTAACCTAACCTAACCCACAGAAACCTCATTTAAGGATTTTAGATTTTACATTTTAACATTCTAGATTTTTGATATTATCATTTTACATTTTTTAGATTTTACATTTTAAATTTAAGATTTTTTGATTTTAGATTTTACATTTTACGAAAAGAGTAAACTACAAGGTCACATACCTAACCTCACCCAAGCTAACTTTACCAAACCTAACTTAAGCTAATCCAAAGGCTAATGCACATACACAAAGAATATAAGAGCACATGCAACTAGCCTTTTGCTAGTCTAATAGGCTACTGTACAACATGATCACTACCCCAACCGGTTTTTTTTTTCATTTTGTTATTTACACATTTGTCAATTTTCCAATTTCCCACATTCTGTTTTTTTTTAATGTCGGTTTTAAGTTTTTCCAATTTCATAATATGGAAACATGGATTTTACATTTTGTTGTTTACACATTTTACAATTTCACAATTTCCCATTTACAGTTTTTAAAATGTCAGTTTAAAGTTCTTCAATTTCATGTTATAGAAACATGGATTTTACAATTTGTTGTTTACACATTTGTCAATTTACCAAATTCCCATTTACAGTTTTTAAAATTTCAGTTTATTGTTTTTTTCTATTTTGTCAATATGGAAACATGGATTTTCCAATTTGTGTTTTACATGTTTTGCATTAGGAGTGGAGAGAGGTGGGTAGTAATTAAAATGTACAAGCAGTGTACATACAATATTTTTTATTTTAAATACATGTACACTATTTACACATAATACATTTTTATACTCTTTTTTGTTATAAATTGTACAGTTGTTTTTATTTTGTTTTCTATTTTTATTTATTTTTGAGTATGAATATAATTTTTCTTTTTGTGTTTTTCTATTTTTGAAGTGCGATTGTTTTAATTTTTTAAATTGCTTTGTTTTATGTATTTACTAGATGCATGCAGAGGATTTTGATATTCAAAACTTAACTCTTTAAGCATGGTCAATGATTGAGTAATGACCATAGGCATGTGCACCTATACCATTAGCATCAATTACTCTTTTATCATCACCAGGACACAAAGCAATTTTGTTTAGTCTTATAGATGATATGTCATGTTGTTTAGAAGCGATAATGTTCATGGGTATTCTTTTTACATTGTTTTTCATGACACAATCCTTATAATCTTGAAAGCTTATACAATTTTTGACAACACCTCTGTTAATACCTTTAATCTTTTTGATTTCTTTACCATTTATGTCTAAAGCGTACATTTTAGCTCTAAGTCCAACAAATGCTTTTATAATTTGTCCACAAGCCTCGTCTTTAAATTTCCCCAACGTTTTCGTGTTTGATGTAGAGTAACATATGTGATTAGTAGGATAATCTGATGTGTCCAGGTGTTCTAGGAAATCCAACTTGTCTTGATATACATCTTGGGTGTTAACCAAATAAATGAACGAGTCGGTATCCATATACATGAGATTAAGATTGTTCATTCCGTAATAGGGTAGCAGGACATCATAGTGGTGGGAATACATGAGAGTTTTTGAAATATCCAGTATACACATTCCAATAAATATATAGGCTTACTGAATACAATGTTACGTTTAGCCATGTGGAAAGCAGCTAGGTTAGGACCATAAATTGTTCTGTCAATAAATGTCGGCTTTGTCATTAGCTTTTCTGCCTTTTTGCTGTCAGTCACAAGACGTATGTCTATTCTTTTACGGATATTTTCCACTGTTTTTCCAACAATGGTATTGTTGAATAATTTGTACAGATTCTTCTCAAAATCATTTTTGGCTTGTTTTCTAAGGTTGTTATTAAAATCAACCTAGGCCTTTAACCAAGGTCTTTGCTTAAACTTTTACACACGATGAATTTTTATCAATTTTATTCCATGATCTAAAGCCTGTTTTAATGCCATGTAGTGAACAACATATCGCCTTCGATTTCCAAGACGAGGAATTAGTTTTTTCAGAGACGAATCCTTAGGTTGTGTACACTCTGGTAGGAAAGGTAAATCGTTGTGTAGATCATGAAGGTCAGATGGGTAATCAACATCAACGTCTAGAATGTATCCCACAGGATCGTCTTCCTTTAGTTTTTCTAGATCAACAGAATCTGGAGAAACCCGCTGAAATCCACCATAAGGAAGGAAGTGGCACATAGCCCACCCGTATTGGTTGTTGGCATCATCGTAGGTAATAAACTGCGATGGTTTCTCAGAATCATAGGTTTCCATGTATTTATTGTTAGCTTCAGCATACCGATGAGACACTTGGCATATGCCTCCACGTATTCCAGACTCGATTAGAAGTATCTGATCGTAATCCTGTAGCAATTCCAGTTCAATTCCTGTGTAAAGGAGCATTGCCTCGAAACTTAAACCAGGCGAAGTAAAACAGTGTGCAGCATCCACTCGGTGTGTTTCTAGTGTTTTGTTTCTAAACGTTTCAAAGCTGTCTGCAAGAAGGAGTACATCTGAAGTTAGGTAGAGGTCACTATATTCCCCTAGAGTTTCAATGTTGAACTGTTTCCGGACATTTTTGGCATGTTCATAGTCTCCTTGACTAACATTTTCTTGACTTAATTTGTTAAAGAATGCCTCTTTTGGAGGTAAACACGTTTCACTTAACTTTTCCCATGAGTCAATGTAGTCATAACAAAATACCCCTTTGCGAGCCATGAGCATTGCATTTTCTTTTCCAAAGTACTTGTCTGTTTCAGGGTATGATGTTAAGTTGGAAACTAAGTGTTCCAAACTACTTGGCATTAACCGAAACGTATCCACAAATCTAAGCTTAACATTTCCCACATATTTGGTGAAGGAAATGTACTTTTCTTTAGAGTTAGCGATAACATCCACTCTCTCAGTAGTACATCCCAATTGCTTTACAATGAAATTTGCGTCGATGCCACTCATATTATGTAGAAACACAGGAACGGGGTTACGTGTTTTACACCTCAAATTACAGTTATTGTGAGCACTTCCACGGTATTCCCCTGTAATATGGCAGTGGTCTCGGACTTTCCAGTCCTCTTTGGTAAATGGTTTTTGACACAAATAACAGGTTTCAGAACATTGGAACTCTGCTTCTTGATCCTGAGTTAAGGCCTTTGGAACATTTAAGCTGTAAAGGCAATCGATTTCATTAGCTATTGAGATCAAACAGTCCATAAACTTTTCTGCAGCGTCAGGCCCACGATAAATAACAGTTTGGCTTGGAAGGTTTGTCTTTATGTGTTCCACAGTAGGTGAGGGTTTAACGTATATACCAAAGCTCATAGGAACATGACTCTGGTATGGCACTGTATAACTTGCCTCAGGATTAGGTAGACATGATTGATAGGGTAACAGTATACTTTCAAAATCTGCATAGATAACGTAAGGTATTCTCAGCATTTTTTCAACATTTAAGAATTTGACAATGGGGTTTTTAATAGGCATTTCAACCCTAGCAATGTCATGCTGGACACACAAAGCTCTATGTTCTTTCAATTTTTCCCTTCCCTGTTGACCATATTGATTATCAAAGTGAGTAAAACATCGTTTACACGTATATATCATATGTTCATGGTGGTTAATCTGATGTCTTACTAATTTATCAAAATCTTTGATAAAGACGTAGTGGTTCTGGCCGGATGAAGAACTTAGCATAACGAGGTCGCGATGGTCTTGCAGCTCTTGATCCACAACCTTTAGAGGGAACAGTTTATTGTCTTGTTCCAATCCAAATACATTAATGGATATATCGTTGGCTTTTTCAAATTTGGGAATGTCAGCTAGCGATGTAGGAAACGATATTACAGAAAAATCATACTTGTTGTCCAGGTCCTTGTATTTACTAATGCGTTGAGCATTCTTTTTAACCAGTTTTGCTAAAATGGCATACATAAAACACTTTTCATAATTCAAATTTTCAGGATTAATGCAGGCTTTTCTTGCTTTTATAGCTGCTGGTAATGGAATATATGTGCTTCCACGCAAGGGATTGTACTTATTTATTTTCAATCGTACTCCTTCCACTGCTAACAAAGCCCAATTACTGCCTTTTAGCTCAGATTCTTCCATTTCCGTAGTTAACTTTGTAAATTGTGTTTCCAAGAAACTACTCAAGTCTGTTTTCAAAAATAGGGCCTGATTTCGTGTTTTAAAAGCACGATCTGTAATTTCATTGGTAGATGTATGAATGAATCTACATTCAGCCACAAGATTAACTTTTATCGACTTGTGCATAGCTAGTTCTTTCTGCATAGCTTGTATTATTTGCTGTTTGGACTCTTTAAGGTATGAATTTAAATCCTTGCACGTATCGCAACGAATGAAATAGGATTTAAGACGACCTTCAAAAGATGTCTCATATTCAATAAGTCCATTTTTTTCAGGGACCAATGACAGTAGGTAATGTTTTGTAGGCTCTGCTTTTTGTCTTTTAGCTGCCGACATAACATTACAACATTCTTCATGACGACGTCCATTGTACACATTGTTGAATGTACTACCACAGGTCTTGCACTTATGAAATTCACCACACGATACTTCATGTCGCTTCCTATGATAGTCTCGAAGAAAAGTTTTTCCACACTCTTTACACATATAGCTAGGAATGGGTTCTTCCATTATAAATATTGATTTCTGCAAACAGCTGCTTACTGCGTATCACAGGGCTAGAGGTTGGTCGGTGAGACGGTCTTTCACGATGTGAACACCTTTTCAGGTTAACTAGTCACGGCATAGAACGGTGGCGCCAGCATGTGGAATATATTTATGTCTTTTTATTTCAGGGTCTGTCAAAACCCATACGTGTGATTGTGTGTGTTACTGTGTCAAGTGTGTGTTGATTCTACGTGAGGAGGGGGTAGAGGTCCTACCGCCCTCAGATTTTGTTGTTGTTGTATTTTTGATGGAAAGACAGGGTGCTCTAGGGAGACCGCTGTTTCTTGTCCATATTTTTCTGACACACACACACGTATTATTGTGCTTTGGGGCACACTTCTTCGAGATTCGACCCCATGTCCTGGGAGGTCGAGGTTATTGACACGTGGGTTGACAGATATGCAGAGTTCCACAAATCGCCCGTTTGCCTGGTGACTTATTTTTGATAGGCAGTCCTGATTGTCCGACTGGCCCCCGTAAGCTTTCATGTAGCAAACCTGTTCATTGTGATGGTTATTTTTAAGCCATAATTAATTTGGGGAGTTCGCCATGTGTGTAACGGCTTCTTGTACGTTGTATGGGTAAAATATTGTATTAATAATGTAAATGTTGGCTGTGAGCCTATTGTTTTGTTTATGACTCGATTCATGTAATTTTAGTGACACCTGTCTGGTGTAGTGGTTGAGTACTTGTAAATTTGACGGCGGTCATATGTTGTATTTTTATTGGTCACGTGTTAATGTACTTGTGTTGATTTGTGTGAGAAGTCCTAAGTTTTTAGGCAGTAAATGTTGCTTCGGCAAGTTTGATTCCAATTTCATACGGAAATTTTGTGTTGTTTATATTAGATCTAGGAAGTGTCGGTTTAGTTTTTAAGTATTGTAGTTGTGTTCCCCCGTGTCGGTCTAGCTCTAAGAAATGTGGATTCGTTGTCTAAATGATTATTCTGGATGATGACGAATCACGCATTTGTTTGTACACATCGTGAAGCATGTAGAACGACATACGCGCATACATTGTCACTTTGTTATTTTTTCTTAGGGACACTTGGTCCATGTAATTAATCTCTCCAGAGATTTTGGCCTAGTTTTTGGCATTTTTATTAAGTGGGAGTCAGATGGGGGTTTTATTTTGTTAATTGTTGAGTGTAAATATGGTGATTTGTTTATTAAATTCATTTGTTTTAACCCTGGCTTCACTCTTTCCTGCATGTTATTTTGTTATATGTTACCCTGCAAGTTAATGAAGCGCTTTGACAACAACTTACGATATGAACCGATACACCCCCAGAAACTGAGTCTCATATGCTTATTTGCAAGGGTTCATAAAACAAAAATGGCTGCCCAAGTGGGGATTGTTGTTGTTGTTGCTTCGCTGATCTCATATTTATTTCGTTGAGAAATGATGCCAGGACAAGAGGACATGTAAATTCAGTAAATTGAGGCGATGTTGTACCGCCATGTGCATTAGTAAAATCACTGAGTTCCTAAAGTTAGAGATATTGAACAAGGTTAGAATTTGATATTGTATTTGTTATAAACCTGTTCTGGCGCCCGGCATTAAAATTAGAATATTTGCATTATTATTGAACTCAGTCAAAGCAGGAAGGTGTTGCCTTATATTTGACATTTAATTGACTTCGGTTAATTGGTGTTTTTCGTAAATTCTGTTAGGAATTTAAAAGCAGATCACTAGGGGTTATTTTGTTGTTTGGGAATAAGTGTAATTTTATTCAGTAAATTTTGTTACTGAAATTTTCATTAAATTAGAGCCAGTAATATTTAAATGTTATGACATGTATGCGTGTATATGACTGAAATCTTGGTCCATGACCCTGTTTTCTCTGAATATATTTGTGTGTGTGAAATGGCGAGTGTTGATGAAATTAAGGCATTGTTGGAACAGATGTCCGTGAAGACGGAAAAACAATTAGAACAGATGTCCGTAAAGATGGAGGAACAATTAGTGCAGGTCCGTGAAGACGGAAAAACAATTAAAAGAACAATTAGAAGCTCAGCGGGAGCATAATGATAAACAATTCGAAAGTCAGCGTGAGAAGAGCGAAAAACAATTACACGACATGAGCGGTAATATTTCGGTCCAGTAAGAAGTCCAGAAATTAGACACGGACAAACAATTAAATGAACTAAATCACAAATTGTCAGAACAGGCGGTAACACAAACGGCACAAACCGAACAATTAAGAAAGATTACTAACGACATTAATCAGTGCGTTAAAAAGGTAGAGAAACTGGCAGGCGAGGTTGCGGAGAACAACGTCAAACAGTTAGGCGAAATTAAGAAGTTGGCGGCGAAGTTTGATAACAAATTTGTACAATTTGACGAGATGGTGGCAGATAAACTCAAGCAGATAGAGGCAGCATGTGTCAATAACACCGCGGGAATGAAGAAAACCCAAGAAAAATTGCAGCAACAAATTAATTCGGTAGACAGCAACGTGCTGGAATTAATAAAAGAAATTGATAAAGTCGAGGTTAAGGCCGAAACCGAACGGATGCACTTGCGGGAGAACTTAGAGGAGCAATTAGGCAAAACACAACAGCAAATACAAGAAGTAGGAGAACAACTAGTCAAAACGCAAGAACAGATACGTGAAGAGCTAGAGAAAAATCAGGAAAGGAACGAGGAGAAAATTAACAGCTTGAAAAGTAGGATCCGGCGAGATTGGGACCAGCAGGCTCACGCGAATAAGGAAGACAGGCTGACAGTTTTAAAGCGAATGCAGGCATTGGAGGAAAATGTAAAGTCAAAATTACAGGAACACTCAGATTTAATCATCAAAAACGAGATTAGATCTTTAGAGAATGCGACATTATTTTCGGCTGAAAATATACCGGAAAAACAGGGCAGTATTGGAAGTCCTGCAGGCTTGAAGTTGGCTGAGGATACCAGCCGGGGTCAAAGTCCCAGACTAACGAGTAACGCATTCCAGCAATACAGGGGAGAGACTTCAACACCACAACCGAACTTGGCACCCGCCCAAGTCATCCAAGTTATTCGGGGTAATGATTTCAAGCCCGATAAATTTAAGGAACATTCAGGAACCTCTCCCAAAGCATTTCTACGACAGTTATCTGATTACTTTAATGACCAGCACATCGGCCCTGAGAAACAATTAAGACTAGTGGAGAAATTTTTAGAAGGACCCAGCCTAAACTGGTTTTTAAGCTTTAAGTATACTTTCACAGACATGGCTCAATTCCGTGAAGCATTTTTAAAGAAGTTTTGGAGCCCTTCTTTACAGCAAGGGTGGAGAATGGACCTGTACACGCGAAAATATCATAGTACGCATCCAACCCGGTTTTCTGAATTCTTCAGCCAGCAGTTGGTAAAATTCAGAGATTTTGACGACCCGCCTAGCGAGCAAAATATGGTTCTAACCATCGGGAAACAACTCCCAATGCACATCCAACAACTATTAGTCGCAGGAAACATTCAAACCGCAGTCCAAGCCGAAGAATTACTCAGACACTTAGACGAGACGAGTATGGTGAGCCCACAGACAGGAAGGAGGAATATGGAATGTGTCAACACGGCAGAGGTAGTTCAGGGACTCCAAAATAATCACAGCCAGGGGAACCAAACCAAGACTCAGTCCACAGGGACACAATTCACACCGAGAAGGCAAGATTTTGACGGCCGAAACCAGTTAAACAATAATAATCAAAACTATCAGAATAACCGCGGGAGATACAATCAGAACAACCAAAATCAGAACAATCAATGGACGTACCAGCGGGAGTACACAAATTGGAGGGGAAACCAGAGAGAAGGTAGACCTTACCAAAGAAATGGAGATGGTAGATGGAATAACGGCAGGAACTATCGCCAAGAAAATAGGGGAGATTATCGGAACAACTGGGACGAGCGATACATTGAGTCACAAAAATACTTGGATCAATTAAGTGCCGAAGAAACGGAGAAGGAGAAGTGGGGGCGTGCCATGGCAAACAGACAGAGCCCAGACAATCATCAAGGAGAGGGGGCAGAGAGTTTATTGAGGCAACAGGAGCGACAGGATGACAACCGGCGAAACACAACAAATGGGTCCCGGGATTTTAAAAAAAACTCCAAATGAACTGAAAAATGATAGTCTGAAAATGGAGGTTGCCAGGGAGCGAGAAGAGATGGTAGTGGCCAACATAGAAGATTGGGTAGCATTCCCGGACGACTGCCTGGAGGAAGTGGTGAAGAACCGTGAAAATGTTATCAGACAACTACCAATTATTTACGCGCATATTGGAGGCATGAGGGTGAGATGTTTGATTGATACAGGTAGCCAGGTGAGCTTAGTCACTGAAGTTTTGATAAAGGAAATAGGAAGAAAACAAACGGTTCCAATTATGCCGGTACCGCTAATGAAAGTCAGAGGTGTTATTCCTGACAAAACTATATATTGTAAACAGCATGCATTTTTAGATCTGGAAATATTGAACCACACTTTCTCGCAAACATTCGTTGTCATTCCGAAGATGAACTACAACATAATTTTAGGGGCCAACTTCATCTGCGATTTTCATGCTGTAATTGACTTACATAACAACACTGTAAGTTTCAAACAAGTAGAGGGGTTGAATCATGTGGGTTTAAACATGGAGGAGAGTCCGTTGGAGAGAGAGACGAATACTTGGGTCGTTGAAGAATGCACTAATGAGGCCGTAGATAAGATCTTGACGGGGGAGCGAGTCAGCCAGACAGCAGTGGTAGAGATTGACAGTCGAGATATTTCTCAGGAACTTTGGGTACATTTGGCGGAAGAAGAAATTAGCGGAACTAAATTTGAAATTCTACTTCAGGAGCGACTTAAGGAGGCCATCGTAGGGGAACTTGATAGAAGAAAACTGGAAGAAATTTTGAGATTACATAAAGGAGCTCTTGATACAATACCTGGAAAAGTTTTAAATTTTCAATATGCCATGCAAGTCACAGACTGGACCCCATTTAAAAGTAAATTGTACCCGATCCCAGAAAAACATTTTTCTCAGGTGAAGGACATTATTACTAACTTATTAGATTCTGGCATGATAAGGAAAGCGGCAACCCCTTACCTGAACGCAATATTGGCTGTGGCCAAGCCAAATGGATCAATTAGGCTCTGCCTAGACGCGCGAGTTTTGAACGGTAAACTGCTAGTTGAGCATGACCAAGCACCTAGGATCAAAGATGTTTTGAAAGGCTTCCGTGGGAAGAAGATATACTCAAGTGTCGATTTGACGAATAGTTTCCACCATCTTGAACTTGAAGAAAAATCCCAACTGTTGACGGGATTTTTATTCGATAATCAAAGTTATATCTGGTGTCGAATGCCCTTTGGCGTGAAAACTGCGGGATGTGCACTCATCAGAGCACTAGATAGGAATCTGACTGAGGAGGTCAAGAGCTTCACCACGAGATATGTTGACGATATATTAATTGCATCTGAAACAATGGAAGAACACCTGATAAATTTAAATTTTTTGTTTGTCGTGTAGCCTCCTGAGAGGCCGAGTGCAGGTCTTTCTAGTCGACGCCCGTGGGCGACCTGCGCATCGGGATGAGAGATGGAATGGATGAAGAGCAATGAAACTGGTCAAGGATGTGGAAGGAAGCGGCCGTGGCCTGTCAGAAGGTACTGTCCCAGCATTTGCCTGGTGTGGAAAATGGGAAACCACGGAAAACCTTTTCAAGGACAGCCGACGGTGGGGCTCGAACCCACGCGTCTACCGAGTCAGCAGAGAGCCTGGCCCCTTGACCTAACGCAGCGCTTTAACCCGCGTAGCCACTACTGTCGGTATAAATTTAAATAAACTTCTGGACAACCTGAGAACCATGTACTTCAAAATTAACCTAAAGAAATCACATTTTTGCCAGAGCGAGATTTTATATTTGGGGCATATAATTGATCTCGAGGGCGTGCGGCCTAATCCAGCCAAGATTGATGCTATTAAGAAATTTCCCACACCTACTAAAGTCAAACATGTGAGAGCGTTTCTGGGAGTGACAGGCTTCTTCAAAGAAAATTGCCCTGGTTACACAGAAACAGTAGCACCTATGCAGGAGATGTTGAAGAAGGCGAATCGATGGTCGTGGAACGAGGAGTGCGACAGGTCTTTTAGAGCCACGAAGGATTTATTGGAAAACTGTGTGAAACTTGGATATCCGGATTTTGAGAAGCGATTTATTATTCAAGCAGATGCTTCATTGATTGGAATCGGTGCTATGCTGTACCAAGAGGACGCTGAAGAACCCAAGAAGAAATCCTATTTGGCATTTACGAGTCGTAAATTAAGGAAACATGAGAGGAACTACACCGTTACGGAACTTGAGCTGCTATCAATTCTATATTCTCTTCAACGGTGGCGTAAGATGATCTTTGCTTATTCCATCATTGTTAGAACCGACCACCATGCACTGACATTTTTATTCAAGACAACAATGGCAAGTGAGAGAGTTACGCGCTGGTCCATCTACATACAGCAGTTTGACATCACGATAGAGCATTGCCCTGGAAGGATGAACGTCATACCAGATGCCTTGAGTAGAAATCCTGAGGACGGAGACGAAGTAACAGCGGAAGTTCACAATATTACATTGACACCTAAGGCTCGTGAGTTTTTGGCGAGATTGAAGGATATTCGGAAGGAGCAAGAAGCAGACCCATGGATGATGATGATGATGATAAAGTTCTACAGGAAGGAATTACCACCAAATTCACCTGAATACCGAGAAGCCCGTGCTAAAGAAGCGAGATTTCACTAATTAAATAACTTGTTACATAAGTACGTGGATGAGCATCATACTAAACTGCGAATCCTAGTTCCGGCATCACTACAGAGGGGATTGACTTGGCATGTCCACGAGAGCCTAGCGCATATCGGCACGGATAAGACTGAAGCTACGATAGGGGAGACCTTTACTTGGCCTAAGATGCGATTCACCATTGTTGAAGTAATTAGAACTTGTGACGCATGCCAGCGCACGAAACCGAACAACTTCATTCTGAAACAACCTCCAAGACCACTATTACCTCAAAAACCATGCGAGATGCTCGCTATCGACTGTTTTGGTCCTTTAGTAAAAGGAAAGCGTGGATGCCGACACCTTCTGGTGCGTGTCGATGTATTTTCGAAGATGGTCGTGCTATGTCCAATCCAGAAGACGACATCAAAACAAGTCCTCAGTCGAATTCAGAACAAAGTTATTCCGATGCTTGGGAAGCCGGAATCCATATTATCAGATCATGGTACCTATTTCACGAGCAATGTTTTTAGGCAAGGTTTGGAGAGCCTAGGAATAAAACACGTATTTTCAAGCATTCGTCATCCTTGTGGAAATCCGAGCGAGAGAACAATTCGCTGTGTTGCCAAGTACTACAGAGTAATGATTCCTAACGATCATAATAAATGGGTTGACAAAGTAGGGGAAATTGAGATGTGCATGAACACCACTAAGCACGAGTCGACGGGTCAAGTGCCACTGAATGTACACCATAACAGGTTGCCAGAAAGAACTTGGGACAAGATTATTCCATGCCCAAGGGATCCACTATTAGCGCATGAGTTGCGAATCCAGCGAACGAGGGAGCACATGAGGAACCAAGCGGACCGAAGGCTGAGACGGTACCGAGGAAAGAAGTTTCACCGGGAATTACAAGAACAAGAGTTAGTGCTGGTTCGTAGACCACCGATATCCGACCCTAAGAACAAAGTCTTCGCAAAATTCTGTCCAAAATTTATTGGCCCGTTCCGGGTAATTAAGAATCTGGGTAACAATGCCTACAGGCTTGAAGAAGTGAGCACTGGTGCAAAATCTGTTTTTAATAGCGCCAACTTAAAACCTTACTACAGAAGGGAACCATTTGATGACTAGGAAAGGTGATGTGTGCAGAATCTGGATTGCAAAAAAAATTTATTTTGAGAACCAACACTCAAATATACGTGGACCGCCCGAGTACGCACTTTGTTTGTAAACAACAAGCAGCTGAGACGACAGGAGTGGCAATCACGTGAGGAGAAGGGGGAGACCTAGGGAGGAAGTATGAATGACATTCCGGAGAGAAAGAGCGCACACTAATTGAGTCAGAGGGGTGTACACACGAGCAGCTGAGCGAGTTATTAAAGAGATGTGTTGTTACTACGGTGGATTTTGTTTTTGAAATCCAAATCAATCAATTGCTTCGAATTTCAAAACCTTGCTGAGGATAAATGAACCCTTATTGATCTACGATAAATAAGTATTCATATTTATTATTATTATTACTGTAGCCCAGGCAGTACTTGAGGAAGTGGACATGGATAAAGGCAGGCTAGCGTTTCGTAATGATTGCAACAGGAGCAGAGCTGGTAGCTATTCTTGGGGGACGGTCAGATTTAGCCGGGTTCAAGGCCAAATTGAGCAACTACTTGGACCAGAATTGGAAGCATAAAGGAATGATCACGAGTCACTTGCAACGAACCTACGATTGAATCAGCCAATCACGATAGACCAAGCCATGATCACGCGATGAACAGCGTCAGTAGTAAAAAGCCCGCGGAATTGATTATCTAAAGAACCGCCGAACGGACTGATCTCCGCACGAGTGCATTGAGACGTTTGATTTATTTGAAGAAGAATGACACTAGTCCCATATTTGTGAGATAAAAACTCTGGAAATTTTTATCCAATTCCACCCCACTCCTCCGTCCCCTGTCAGTTTCTAATAAATAGTTTGGCATGACGCTACTCGAAGTCATTCGTTTTGGAGCCTTGAGAGGCTAACTTCACGCCAGTTTGTGCAACGATATTTTAACGCTCGAAATTATTCAAGATCATTCGTTTTGGAGCCTTGAGAGGCTAACTTCACGCACGTTTGTGCAACGATATTTTAACGCTCTGAATTAGTTGAAGTTATTTTTATTTGTGAGCTCTGAGTAGCTAAATTCACATCAGTCGTAATAACGAGATTTTAACGCTCGGAATTAGTTGAAGTTATTTTATTTGTGAGCTCTGAGGAGCTAAAGTCACGTTTGTCGTAATAACGAATTTTAACGCTCTAGTACATTTTATCTGAAGTCAATTTTATTTTTGTGAGCTAAATATTCACGCAGTATGCGTGGTGACTTGTAACATTTTCTTAAAGACGACCATTTCAGCTCTGAGGGGCAAGTCTTGTAACAGCCTAATTAGCGCTCACCAGAGCGTAGGTCAACAGTACAGTACGGAAATACCGAGCAAGATAGCGTCTGCCTGTGCAGTCAAGATTTTAAACTTATTATCGAGCCAGTGACGTGGTCTCGACGTGTATATTTTATGTACAAATTTCAGTGTATTTTTCATGTGTTTATTGTGCGTGTGTGCGAGATATCTAGGGCAAGTCTTCGCAATTAATCGCATTGGGACAATTTGTGGGCGAATTGAGTAACCTGCAAGCGATTATAGCTAGGTCAATAATTAACATTGAACTTTTCTGCCAAGGAGACGATACCAAGATGCTCAACACGTGGTTTGGAGTTGGGATGATTTTCAACGATTCAACGCAGACGACCACGATGGAGTGTTAATCTGTCCATAGGGAAATGGGCTGAGAAGGATGTCTTAAGTACTACAAGCTGATCGGTGATGTACAACAATTGAATTATTTCAATTATGTAGTTAGATTTGGCCGGGGAACTTTTGTAAATAGTTCATGTTTCTTTTCTTGTTGTTTAGAGTTTTTCTTGCACCGACACTAAATGTTTTAAATGTCCGTTGGCGCGTGGCCAAAGTGTTTGTTGTATATTTGTTTTTCATTGAGTCATATTTAATGTGCGCGGCGTGCGTACGTGATTTTTATCCATGCAAATGCGAAACCTGTTACATTCGATAAATGGTGCTTTATTAACGTTAATATTTGTGATAGGAAAGGGAGGTAATTATTCTAAGATATTTGCTGAACAGGTTATTATTCATATTAGGGTTGCCAAGCGCACCAACTTAAAATGTAATTTGTAGAACACCTTCGTTCTAATTTTGATAGATTTTTTTGAGTCCTTTTCAGGTTAACTAGTCACGGCATAGAACGGTGGCGCCAGCATGTGGAATATATTTATGTCTTTTTATTTCAGGGTCTGTCAAAACCCATACGTGTGATTGTGTGTGTTACTGTGTCAAGTGTGTGTTGATTCTACGTGAGGAGGGGGTAGAGGTCCTACCGCCCTCAGATTTTGTTGTTGTTGTATTTTTGATGGAAAGACAGGGTGCTCTAGGGAGACCGCTGTTTCTTGTCCATATTTTTCTGACACACAAACACGTATTATTGTGCTTTGGGGCACACTTCTTCGAGATTCGACCCCATGTCCTGGGAGGTCGAGGTTATTGACACGTGGGTTGACAGATATGCAGAGTTCCACAAATCGCCCGTTTGCCTGGTGACTTATTTTTGATAGGCAGTCCTGATTGTCTGACTGGCCCCCGTAAGCTTTCATGTAGCAAACCTGTTCATTGTGATGGTTATTTTTAAGCCATAATTAATTTGGGGAGTTCGCCATGTGTGTAACGGCTTCTTGTACGTTGTATGGGTAAAATATTGTATTAATAATGTAAATGTTGGCTGTGAGCCTATTGTTTTGTTTATGACTCGATTCATGTAATTTTAGTGACACCTGTCTGGTGTAGTGGTTGAGTACTTGTAAATTTGACGGCGGTCATATGTTGTATTTTTATTGGTCACGTGTTAATGTACTTGTGTTGATTTGTGTGAGAAGTCCTAAGTTTTTAGGCAGTAAATGTTGCTTCGGCAAGTTTGATTCCAATTTCACACGGAAATTTTGTGTTGTTTATATTAGACCTAGGAAGTGTCGGTTTAGTTTTTAAGTATTGTAGTTGTGTTCCCCCGTGTCGGTCTAGCTCTAGGAAATGTGGATTCGTTGTCTGAATGATTATTCTGGATGATGACGAATCACGCATTCGTTTGTACACATCGTGAAGCATGTAGAACGACATACGCGCATACATAGTCACTTTGTTATTTTTTCTTAGGGACACTTGGTCCATGTAATTAATCTCTCCAGAGATTTTGGCCTAGTTTTTGGCATTTTTATTAAGTGGGAGTCAGATGGGGGTTTTATTTTGTTAATTGTTGAGTGTAAATATGGTGATTTGTTTATTAAATTCATTTGTTTTAACCCTGGCTTCACTCTTTCCTGCATGTTATTTTGTTATATGTTACCCTGCAAGTTAATGAAGCGCTTTGACAACAACTTACGATATGAACCGATACACCCCCCGAAACTGAGTCTCATATGCTTCTTTGCAAGGGTTCAATATATATTGGAATGTGTATGCTGGATATTTCAAAAACTCTCATGTATTCCCACCACTATGATGTCCTGCTACCCTATTATGGAATGAACAATCTTAAACTCATGTATATGGATACCGACTCGTTCATTTATTTGGTTAACACCCAAGATGTATATCAAGACAAGTTGTATTTCCTAGAACACCTGGACACATCAGATTATCCTACTAATCACATATGTTACTCTACATCAAACACGAAAACGTTGGGGAAATTTAAAGACGAGGCTTGTGGACAAATTATAAAAGCATTTGTTGGACTTAGAGCTAAAATGTACGCTTTAGACATAAATGGTAAAGAAATCAAAAAGATTAAAGGTATTAACAGAGGTGTTGTCAAAAATTGTATAAGCTTTCAAGATTATAAGGATTGTGTCATGAAAAACAATGTAAAAAGAATACCCATGAACATTATCGCTTCTAAACAACATGACATATCATCTATAAGACTAAACAAAATTGCTTTGTGTGCTGGTGATGATAAAAGAGTAATTGATGCTAATGGTATAGGTACACATGCGTATGGTCATTACTCAATCATTGACCATGCTTAAAGAGTTAAGTTTTGAATATCAAAATCCTCTGCATGCATCTAGCAAATACATAAAA
The DNA here is from genome assembly GCA_946902985.2 of Meconema thalassinum. Lineage (NCBI taxonomy): Eukaryota > Metazoa > Arthropoda > Insecta > Orthoptera > Tettigoniidae > Meconema > Meconema thalassinum. The sequence continues at coordinate 1,328,737,943 of OX336389.2, forward strand.
CAAAGCAATTTAAAAAATTAAAACAATAGCACTACAAAAATAGAAAAACACAAAAAGAAAAATTATATTCATACTCAAAAATAAATAAAAATAGAAAACAAAATAAAAACAACTGTACAATTTATAACAAAAAGAATATAAAATGTATTATATGTAAATAGTGTACATGTATTTAAAATAAAAAATATTGTATGTACACTGCTTGTACATTTTTAATTACTACCCACCTCTCTCCACTCCTAATGCAAAACATGTAAAACACAAATTGGAAAATCCATGTTTCCATATTGACAAAATAGAAAAACAATAAACTGAAATTTTAAAAACTGTAAATTGGAATTTGGTAAATTGACAAATGTGTAAACAACAAATTGTAAAATCCATGTTTCTATAACATGAAATTGAAGAACTTTAAACTGACATTTTAAAAACTGTAAATGGGAAATTGTGAAATTGATAAATATGTAAACAACAGAATGCAATATCCATGTTTCCATATTATGAAATTGGAAAAATTTAAAACTGACATTAAAAAAACAGAATGTGGGAAATTGGAAAATTGACAAATGTGTAAACAACAAAATGAAAAAAAAAACGGTTGGGGGTAGTGATCATGTTGTACAGTAGCCTATAAGACTAGCATAAGGCTAGTTGCATGTGCTCTTATATTCTTTGTGTATGTGCATTAGCCTTTGGATTAGCTTAAGTTAGGTTTGGTAAAGTTAGCTTGGGTGAGGTTAGGTATGTGACCTTGTAGTTTACTCTTTTCGTAAAATGTAAAATCTAAAATCAAAAAATCTTAAATTTAAAATGTAAAGTCTAAAAAATGTAAAATGATAATATCTAGAATCTAACATCTAGAATGTTAAAATGTAAAATCTAAAATCCTTAAATGAGGTTTCTGTGGGTTAGGTTAGTTTAGGTTAGGTTTGGTTAAAACTAAGTTTATTATTTGTGCTCTCACATTTGCTCTCACTTTTTTGCTCACAATTTTTGCTCTCACTTTTTTTTTTTGCTCGCACTTTTAAGTTAGATTAGGTTAGGTTAAGTTAGGATAGGTTAGGTTAGTTTATAACTTAGTTTATTATGTGTGCTCTCACATTTGCTCTCATATTTGCTCTGACTTTGAAGTTAGGTTAGGTTAGGTTAGGTGAAGATAGGTTAGGTTAGGTTAGGTTAGGTGAAGTTAGGTTAGGTGAAGTTAGGTTAGGTTAGGTTAAGTTAGGTTAGGTTAGGCTAGGTTAGGTGAAGTTAGGTTAGGATAGGTTAGGTGAAGTTAGGTTAGGTTAGGTTAAATGAAGTTGGGTTAGGCTGAATGGCAGAGGTATGAATTAAACCCGCCTTTTGTCACTTTTGCCTCACAAGACTGAGTGTGCCCCGTTCCACTCGTAAGACCAAAATAAAATTTCTTGGCTGAGCCAGGAATCGAACCCGGGCCTCCGTGGTGAACTTCAAGATTACTAGCCGCTACACCACGAGGTGGACAATATAAGGCTGGTCTTGATTGTACATGATCAATCAATAATTACCTAATAATAATAATAATAATAATAATAATATAATAATAATAATAATAATAAATATTCCATTTGATAACTACATGGCCGACCTCTCCCTGCGACGTCATTGACGGTCTCAGGGCGTGGCGGTCATCTTGCCCATTAGCCCCTGTGCCAGCTCTGACTGTCCCCTCCATAAGAATAACATAGGGCTGGTTGCGCGCGGCGGCCATCTTGCCCATTAGCCCCTGTGCCAGAACCGCCTTATATTACCTACTAAACTCTATTTTCAGATAGATTTTCAGCAACACGCACACTATACATAGCCTATCAGAATTACCGAAGCTTGCCACGGTGGGTGAGTGGCCAACGTGTCGGTCTACCAACCCCAAGCTCGCAGGTTCGCTCCTGGCCGTGGTAAGTAATTTTTGAAAGTCGGCAAAAATTACGACACCATGTCATACGATGTTGGCATGTCAAAGAACCCATTTGAATTCAGTAGGCCGTGTTCATGATGGCAAAATTAATCTCGGGAGTTTCCGCCAACACAAAGTTCCTCATTTCTCTACTAGAAAGCGCTATAGTGTTCAAGGAGCTTAGATATCTAACCTTCTTGTCTTCCATAGTGCTTCAATGATCAACGAAATTCGGCATGCCAGCTACCCTTTGGGTGTCAAATAACAAAGCTTGCACCGGGCACACGAGGCCACACGATATTATTATTATTAGTATTACTGAAATAACTCTGCCTATGCTTATAGGCCGATAAACCCGCGGATATCCCCAAAAGTTTTCTCCATGTAGTTTGCATGGCTGTGCAGATAGCTGATAAGCTAAATTTGTAGATAGTTTTTAGAATACGATGATGAACTGTTTTTTCTTAATTTTAGATTTTGCTAAGAACTGCGTCTTTCACGTTTTTTGCCATTTCACTATTTGCTTTCGCTTGGATTGTATTAGAATGCTAGAGAGGTGAGAGAAGCCAGTCATGGAAATACCCTCGATTAGTGTTGACTTACGCCAAAGAAAGTAGTCGTTTATACCTGCGCTTGCCTGCGACTAAGTGAGAACTTAAATTAGCCACCCGTTGTTGAACTTGCCGTTACTCAGAGGGACAAAATTCAGTCAACATTGTCTTGCCATTCACACATAAGCTAGTGGAACGAATTTTCCCTCGAATGTGTTGCTTTAAGACGTTAGGCTTCATCTAATAAATAAATATATAATATTATTGTAATGTCAAGAAGCCTCCGTGGCTTAGGCGGCAGCACGCCGGCCTCTCACCGCTGGGTCCGTGGTTCAAATCCCGATCACTCCATGTGAGATCTGTGCTGGACAAAACGGAGGCAGACAGGTTTTTCTCCGGGTACTCCGGTTTTCCCTGTCAAAATTACATTCCAGCAACACTCTCCACTATCATTTCATTTCATCTGTCATTCATTTAAGCATTGCCCCAGAGGAGTGCGTCAGGCCTCGGCAGCCGGCACAGTTCATATCCTCGCCGCTAGATGGGGGCTTCATTCATTCCATTCCTGACCCGGTCGGAGACTGGAAGCAGGCTGTGGATTTTCATTTTTCATTGTAATGTCAGCAGAATCGGGTAAAAGTCGTGCGGATGCGGGGCGGATGTGGATAACGTTGTGTTTATGCACGTAGGACTCTACTTATAGGTTTTATGATTAACTGAATGTAACTTCCGTGACTTTCACTGAATTTCTGCCAAATTTTGTATGTACAGTGTATGCCATAACATGTGACCTTGAAGATATGAATATTTGCAATTATTTTAAAACACGGATGACATAATCGAGTAAGTTGGAGCTCAATCGATAATATGCCACGTGTATTACATTTTAAGAAAATAAACCTAGTCGTAGCGTGTATACTTCCCAAGATATTTTAGTGTTAGTAAATGGTTAAAGTCGCCTCCGTAGCGTAGCGGTCAGCATTGTTAGCTGCCGCCCCGGAGGTCCTGGGTTCGATTCCCGGCTCTGCCACGAAATTTGAAAAGTGGTATGAGGACTGGAACGGGGTCTACTCAGCCTCGGGTGGTCCAAATGAGTAGAGGGGGTTCGATTCCCACCTCAGCCATCCTCGAAGTGGTTTTCCGTGGTTTCCCACTTCGTCTTCGGGCGAATGCCGGGATGGTACATACTGTAAGGCCACGGCCGCCTCCTTCCCTCTTCCTAGCCTATCCATCCCAATCTTCCATCCCTTCCCGTCCCTCATGAGGCCCCTGTTCGTTTTGCATGTGAGGCCGCCTGGGCTCAGTGCTGATCACACCTCCCCAGTTGTATCCATCCCTACCAGATGTTCCAAGCTCCAGGACACTGCCCATAGAGGCGGTAGTGGTGAGTTCCCTCGCTGAGTCCGTGGGAACCACCAACCTAGAGGGTAAATTGACTAAATAAAATAAAATTAAAAATGTTAAATCTACCTGACTATTTTAATAATAAATAAACTAATAGTGGTACAAATAATCCTCATCAAAAATGGCCTCAGCTACCGTGGTGTAGATTATTTTATGTTGGAGCCATTTCAGCGATCTACTCTTCAATTTGGACGTTCCGTTTTGCACTGCCATCTGGTCAAGTTGTTGTTGCTGTGGTTGTTGATTCATTTAGGGTCTTAGCAATATCCTGGTCATTTTGCCCCGTGCACTTGGTGTGTATGGATTTGTCTGATAACCTTTGCTATCGTGAACACTGTATTAGTGTGTGTGTTTGGATTGGGCTGGAGGCAGCAGTGGCCTTATCCCGGCATTTTCCTGGAGTAGAAATGGGAAATCACGGAAAACCACTCCTTGGATGGCTGAGGTGGGAATCGAACCAACCTCTTCTCAGCTTTGCCTCATGAGGCTGACTGTGCCCCATTCAAACCCTCAGATCAGAGTTACATTTCTTGGCAGGGCCAGAAATCGAACTCGGGCCTACAGGTAAAGATAAATAGGCTATATGCTGTCTTGGACTTAGTTTGTATAACCTTTCATGCTGAACGATTCTTACAATCAACTGTTCAACTAGCGTACAGTAAGATAAAGGAAAGCGCACAAATGCCGTTCTTCGACTTGCAGCAGTGTCCCGCTTCCATGAGTCGTAGGTAAATGTTACTAAATAGAAACCTTTCTTAAGGAATGTTTTAAGGAATGGAGGAAACCTCATCAATGTACGTCCAGTAGTTCTTGAGAATAGCCCAAGCAAACAGGCAACCTGACGACAGTATCTAGGACTTTATGTTATGCATATACAGTAGATTTGGTAACTTTGGTAGATCACTATATTTGTCTAACATGCAGTTAAAGCTGTGGGTGTCCTTCATGGCCAAATAAACTGATCAGTAGGCTTATTTGGTTTTAAGAATATTATTTAGCTTTATTCAGAAGCATCATTAAAATCTCTGACCTGAGGGTGCTTAAGTTGTCCTGTGAGTTGTGACTTGATATTCCTCTATTTTTTTTGTCAACAGCGTGAATTTTAATGTAAGATCCAATACCAGCATTTTTCTAGAGTGTGTATGGAAAAACCTTCTGGAAATCACACTCTAATTGGCCACTGTTGGCGCTGAGACTTGACAAATGGACCTGTCTAGTCTACACTTGAAGACCACTCGACCACGGAGTTAGATCGTGAGTTTTTCTTAAATTAAAAATAGTTCTCTATCCGGACCCTTAGCTACTCTCTCAAGCGACATATCTCAAGAAAATGTAGTTCTCTTTCCGCACCCTTAGCTACACTCTCAAGTGACATATCTCAAAAGAAAATAGCTCTCTTTCCGGAACCTTAGCTACACTCTCAAGTGACATATCTCAAGATAAAATAGTTCTCTTTCAGTACCCTTAGCTACACTCTCATGGGACATATCTCAAGAGAACATAGTTCTCTTTGCGCACCTTTAGCTACACTCTCATGCAACATATCTCAAGAGAACATAGTTCTCTTTCCGGACCCTTAGGTACACTCTCATAAGACATAACTCAAGAGAAAATAGTTATCTTTCCGGACCCTTAGCTACACACTCAAGTGTCATTTCTCAAGAGAAAATAGTTCTCTTTCCGGACCCTTAGCTACACAAGTGCATTTCTCAAGAGAAAAAATAGAGCAATTAAAGAGTTTATGTGTATTTATCACCATACAAATTATTTTCTGAAAATATGGGGTGCTCGATGGGGTGTGGAGGTGTACACTGGGAATGCGATAGCACCTTTGCTACGTCCCTGTAGTTGGCTCATGCCATTGTTCAACAAATACATCCGAACAATAGCACTTACTGGTCACGGTGGCCGAGAGTGCTAACACGCTAGCTCGTATCTTGCTGGCATCGGGAGAGCATGAGTTCGAATCTCACCTCAGCCGTTCTGAAAATGGTTTTCGTGGTTTCCCGGTTTCACCTCCAGGCAAATGCTGGGACGGTTCCTTCCACCAGGTCCACGGCCAACTTCCTTCCAAACTCCCTTCCCTGACGCTTCCTTATTTAAACCCAAGTTAGCGGTCTCCTATCACCATCCCCAGTTGTATCTGATGACAAAGTTTGTTCAGCTCCGAGGCACCGTCCTTGCCACGGTAGAGGAATGATCTCTCGCAGAGTCCGTGGGTGAAGACGAGCTTGGAGGATTAAAGAAAAGCATTAACAATTTAGAGTTAGTCATACTTTAGTAGGCTATGTATCTATACTAATATAATAATGCTGAAGAGTTTGTGTGTTTAAACGCGCTAATCTCTGGAACTACCAGTCGGATTCGAAAAATTATTTTTGTATATGATTCAAGAGGAATAGTTTAGGCTATGTAACATTAGGCTAAACCTCTCAGGTAACCTTCAAGATGGATTTTTGTTCAGTAGGTCGGAAGAACCAGCACTCCCGAACAGCTCTATCCGCATGCGCTGGCGTTATGGTTAGTGATACGTACACCGTTTCACCGATCTGTACCAAAATTTCTATACTTACCCTTTGGAACCATGCGGGTAACACTGTCCACTTTAAATTTCGGATAGAACACCCCATCCCTGCATTTAGGCCCTTTGGCAAAAATCTACACCGTTTCACCGTTTCACCCTTTGGAATCCTACCAGTAACACTGTCTACATGAAATTTATGACAGACCAGTCCATTCCCTGCATTTAGGCCCTTTGGCACAGATCTACACCGTTTCACCGATGTGAACCAAAATTTGTATACTTACCCTTTGGAACCCTGCGAATAACACTGTCTGCATGAAATTGCGGACAGACCACTCCATTCCCTGCATTTAGGCCCTTTGGCACAAATCTACACCGTTTCACCTATCTGAACCAAAATTTGTATACTTACCCTTTGGAACCCTGCGAGTAACACTGTCTACATGAAATTTATGACAAGCCAGTCCATTCCCTGCATTTAGGCCCTTTGGCACAAATCTACACCGTTTCACCGATGTGAACCAAAATTTGTATACTTACCATTTGGATCCCTGCGAGTAACACTGTCTGCATGAAATTTCGGACAGACCACTCCATTCCCTGCATTTAGGCCCTTTGGCACAAATCTACACCGTTTCACCGATCTGAACCAAAATGTGTACACTTGTATACTTAGACCTTCGGAACCCTGCGAGTAACACTGTCTACATGAACTTTATGACAGAACAGTCCATTCCCTGCATTTAGGCCCTTTGGCACAAATCTACACCTTTTCATCGATCTGAACCAAAATTTGTATATTTACCCTTTGGAACCATGCGAGTAACACTGTTTACATGAAATTTCGGACAGGCCACTCCAATTCCCTTCATTTAGGCCCTTAGGCACAAATCTACACTGTTTCACCGATCTGAACCACATTTTGTATACTTAGCATACATACCCTTTGGAACGCTGCGGATGACACTGTCCACTTTAAATTTCGGGCAGACCACTCCATTCCCTGCATTTAGGCCCTTTATCACAAATCCACACCGTCTCTCCTAATTGCACCAAATTTTACATACACTTTGAAACCCTGATGGTAACACTGTCCACTTGATATTTTGGACAACGCTCTCCATTCCCTACATTTAGAATAACAGACAAAATGATCTTGAAAACCACGTATTAATGCACTAGAACCATTCATGTCCGTAGTAGTGTAACTGTAAGAGTATTTTAATAGACCTAAGTATATTGTTGACGGGCAATTCGGGCTGCATCACGTCATCATTACCAGTGTTCTAGTGCAGAATTGCGAAAATAGTTGCATCTTGCGCTGTTTATAAATTGCAGTCACGGGGAGTAATTAGTGCAAAAATATTTCTTAGGCCCCTTAAAACAGTTATCAACTTATCATCATGAAAATATTATACCTCTGTATAAATGCAATGGTGTTGGTGCAGTACACTGAGGTTACCAGCTGCAATAAGCATTGGTGCTTTCAAATTTACCTTAATTTATTCCGAAACTTATCGTTGATCGCTATCTGGCGATAAATGATACTATTGCTACCTTAGGAACTCGGGACAACCGAAGTTTTCCAAAGTGTTCTGATTATTTTCCTACGGCGCTATGCGACTAAAGACGACACTATTGGTCTCTACATTTCTAACAGCCAATGAGATATAGGCCCTAGGCAGTGTTTTTTATTTCACTTACTACTCTTTCTAATCATTTTTTTAATTCGTTTGTAAATTACAAGTGTCAGTGCTGTAGTTAATAAATAGCTGTTTCTCTATTAATTATTATCATAACAGGAAAATGACCTGAATGTTACGTGCATTATACTGTACTTCTTATCACGCCCACTACAACTACCACCACCACCACCACCACCACCACCACCACCACCACCACCACCACCACCACCACCACAAAAAATTATATTTTTAATTGTTTTTCTGTTCGTTTAAGTATCATGGGCCAGCTCTGTAGTAGTATTCATTATCATCCATAAAACAAATAAATCCACCGGGCAAAGCCGGTCTCTACTGCTAGTTAAATTAGTAAAAATGTATTTCTGTCTTGATTTGTTCTTATGGTTAGGTTAAATCTTCTCTAACAAAAAATGTCAGAATAAATACGGTTCCAATAAATAAATAAATAAATAAATAAATAGGTCCGGGTTCGATTACCGGCTCTGCCGAATAATAAATTTTTGGTCTAAAGGCTGGATCGGGTCCCACTCAGCCTCACAATAGTTGGGTTCGATTCCCATCTCAGGCATCTTGGAAGTGGTTTTCCGTGGTTTCTCACGTCTACTCCTGTCAAATGCCGGGATGGTTCGTAATTCTTTAAAAAGAAAGACCACGGCAGCCTCCTTCCCAATCCTCACCTACATTATATACACACTCTACTACAGTCACCACAATATCACTGGTTATCAGATAACTTCTACTCACGCCTAAGTACACGGGACTAAATGACCTCGATGTCGCAAAGCCCTTAAATGAATTAACAACAACAACAACAACAACAAGCAATTAACTTTATCGTGCTGTTTAACAAACATTCTAATTCAATAACGAATAATGCACGAAATTCATTTTCTGTGTCAGATCACTGACTCGTCAGTCGGGCTACAATGTACTGTAGCACTTCTGAAAATAAGGTAGGGCCTAAATGTATTAATTACACAGGTCGACGTTATCTTGCGGCGAATTAGAAAACATGCAATTTTGATAGAGAATAAAGTTCTGAATCCAAAAATAATGCCAGTGTTTTAATATCACATCTTGTTTATGCTCAATTCCCTTCTTATTGTTGTAATCAAAATACCATTTTTCACTATTAACCAGACGGGAGAGGGAAAATCAAGCAGCATTCAGCACAGCAAAGTTCATCCAACACGCCTGTTGTTGGTTTTACCGCAGAATACTTTTTCTTTTTTGCAGACCTATGTTATTATTCACTGATTTATAGTGGGAACATATGTGTTGACCAACTGAACGATTATAACTGATAGTTTGTTGTTGATTCATTGAGGGGCTTTGTGGCCTCGTGGTCATGTAGCCCCGTATACTTGTGTGTGTGTGTGCGGAATTGGTATGATAACCTGTGTTACTGTGATGGCTGTATTTGTGAGCGTAGTTGTAATTCAGATGAGGATTTGGAAGGAGGCGGCCGTGGCCTTAAATTAGGAGCCATCCCGGTATTCGCCTGGAGTAGAAGTGGGAAACCATGGAAAACCACTTCCAGGTTGACTGAGGTGGGAATCGAACCCTCCTCTTCTCAGTTTTACCTCACGAGGCTGTGTATATTCGGTTCCAGCCCTCACACCAGAGTTAAAATTTCATGATGGAGCCGAGAATTGAACCCGGACCTCCATGGTGACTGCGTATATTTTATTTGATAGGGTTCCAGAGTCACAACTTTATTACAAAGTTTCAGGATTTTACCGCACATGTTTCTTATAACTAGTTGTTAGTTGGTAAAAGGATAAGTTTAGTTTGTCACAGCCGGCCCCGTGGTGTTGGGGTAGCGCGCTTGCCTCTCACCCGGAGGGCCCGGGTTCGATTCCCGGCTCCGTCAGGAATTTTAGAAACTGACGTGGGGGCTGGAACGGGGTGCACTCAGCCTCGTGAGGACAATTGAGTAGCTGTCTGACAGTGAGGCAGCGCCCCCGTCATGAAAACCATGATTAACGGCCGAGGGGACCCGATGCGCTGACCACGCCAAATGGCTGGGCAGCGGTCGCTTGGTAGGTCTAGGCCCTTCATGGACTGTAGTGCCAGGGGTTATTATTATTCATTATTGTTAGTTTGTCACAGACAATCCACGTCTCCGTCTTAGTGAAGATAACGATGATTTTTCAGTCTTAAACAGTTTTTTAAGTTAATATGCATATTTTCGAAAACATTGGTGGTAAGATTGGGTCCGCACTACACATTTTAAATAGACAACAATTGCGTTGACCGACTGAAAAGCATCAAACTTTTGTTTACTTAGGCAACACTGAAAATGGCTTCAAACACCATAATATTTTAAATACGGTAGATATCCCTATCTAAGTAATTTAGGCTTTCCAGTCGGTCAACACGACCGTGCCCGATTGCAATGGCTGTTTCCCGTAATCTGAAAATGAAACTAAATGAGATTATTAAGTTCACTTCAATGACCAGTTCCGATTGTCAAGCGATCACCATCAGATCCTTAATACTTAGGCCATAAATCTGTCTACAAGTTCAGTGTAGCCAGTGAAAGTGGTAGCAGTTGCACGAGGATGGATCTCACACCGTTCAAACAATAAGCTGAGTTCATATTCAATTCCACTTTGACCATTCACTAACAATCACAGATATCACCCTAATAAATAAGCAATCTTGTAGGTCAATAACCACCCACAATATCTTAGCCGTCTGTTAGGTAGTCAGCCCGTAGGCTGGTTGGATCCTCAAGGAGTGCCACTATCGGTTATGTGGGCTGAAACCCACAAAAACCAAAGGGGGAACCAGGGGCGTATATACAAATTTTTCGGGGGGCGGGGGGGGGGGCTGACTATCTGGGAAAATTGTGAGTATTCTCAGGGGATTGTCACCGCAAAATACCCAGAAATATCAACCAATATCTTAGAGCATATACGAGTAACTTTGTGTGATTATTTTAGATAAGTTTCAAAGTTCATATAGTCTACAGTTACTGGCAATACAAAAAGTTGTAATACATTTTCTATTATGGCCTATGGAGTATGAATGGCAAATATCTAAATATTGTTCAATTTACTAAGCAGAAAGGTAAACAGTTTTTTTTACTATTTGATAATTTATTTCTCAAAAGTACCGTACTGTGGAATGCACAGTTTTGCCTCACCAGGCTGAGTGTACCTCGTTCCAGCCCTCAGACTAGAATTACAATTTCTTGGCGGAGCCAGGAATCGAATTCGGACCTCCGGGACAGCAGCCAAGAATGTTAGCCACTACACCACGAGTTAGTCTAATTTCAATCTTAATATTGTTTATAACTTAGCCAATAAGTTAAGATTAGGGTACAACCAAATGTACAATTATTTTATGCTCTTACCAAAGCAACACTTTTTAAATTTTATTGGCTTTTTTCGGGAGGGGCTGGAGCCCCCTCAGCATCCCCCTTATATACGCCCCTGGGGGGAACTATAATGAGGCGTTTTAAGCAAGGTGAGGAGTGAAGTAGTGTGCAATTGCTATCCTCACTGACTCGGTACAGCAATTCCAACCCTACGAGTAGAACTTTTCACAGCATCCGCCGACACCAGTCGTGCCCTGAAGGCCATTACTCAGCACCACTCATACCTCAGTAGCTTCCATGTAATCACAGCCATCAATGAGACTGAGATATCGGTGAAAAGCCACATTTTACTCTAGCCTGTGCCAACAGACAAATGCAAAAATACTGCATCCATCAAGAGCTGGTAAACAGGCGTAATATCTTAACAAAAAAGTCGATATATAACTAACATCCTGACAAGTTGCGAGTTCATAGTAACTGCTGTAACTACAGTAGTTAGTTATTGTTGCTTTAAGGGGCGGCAATGCGAGGTCATCTGCCCCTACTGCTGTAACTAAATATATATTCTTCAGGGAGTCCGGGAATGTTCTCCGCATTTGCTACGTGTAGCTGCGAGTGGTTGCGTCACCAGTTTAGTTGGCAGCACAGTGTCCTTGATAAGGTGAAGGCCACATGTGTAGGCTGTGGGCTGTCGAATTAGTCAGTGTGAATTGCAATAAGCGAGGAAGTGTGTCATCAGCACTTCTAGCATCAGTTATGAATGGCTGTGGTGAGTATAAAGTTCACCGTTTGTTTGTTATGACACAAGCGACAGCCGTGCTGCCAACGTAACTGGTGACGTAATCTCTCGCAGCAGCTTGTAGGCACTGCGGAGAACATTCCCGGACTCCTTGCAAATACCATCATCCGCATACAGTACTTATAAGTTTAGACATAGATTTAACGGTGTAGGCCTATAGGTTCTGATGATGAACGCTTGACGATCAAAACTGGTCATCCAAGTGAATTTATTGATCTCATGCCATTTTTTTTTTCAGTTTTAGGTAAACACTCATTGCGATTGGGTGCACTTGCGTTCACCGACTGAAAAGCATTAATTTCGATTACTAAGGCACCACTGAAAAATGACTTGGAACCCAATAATGATGGATATTAAGGGTGGAAGGTACCGACATCACTTATGCAACTATTTACTGACTGGCTGCCTGCATGGCTCAGCGGTTGCGTTCTCGCCTGCTGATCCCAAGGTTGTAGGATCAAATCCTGGCATTTGGAGAGCGCTAAAGCAACGAAGCCATGCCAGTTAACTTACTGGCACGTTGAGGATCCCCTTCGGGGCAAACTTCCGGCATCCCGGTGTCTCTAAAAGCCGCAGTTGTAATCCTTGAGAACTTGCGTGAAAAAATATAATACACGGACTGGCGCGGGTAATTTGGACTCATAGTGTGTCACTCTCATTTTGACGTAGTCGTGCGGATTTTAATTAAGTAATTTTACACCTGGGGTCTTCCTATGAACTATTGCCAATATAAAATGAGGTTTCATTATAGTTTTTTTTTTAAATTGTACATGCAGAAAAATGACAATAATTTTAGCGGCCTTGATAGTGGCCGCAAAGCAGTCATCATACCTTTCCTTAACAAAGGAGCGGATGACCAAGGTGTACCTAGACCCTAAAGTTGGTTGCCTCCGGTGAGCGGCGATTCTCAGGTAGACGAGGGTCAGAAGTGATTAGCCAGTTCACAACCCTTCCGTTGAGCGGCGGATTCTTTGGTCACCCTCTTTCTCTACCTTCTTGTTTTAAAATAGTTTGATGATAAAATTAATATAATGTTCGTTATGTTATAGCCATTGTATTAATAGAAGGAGAGTACAACGTCGATACAGCCTAGTTGCAATCACGTCACTTCCCGGCGGTCAATCAGAACGCAGGCGCGTCAAAGTGAGTTGATCGCACGAGCTTAGTAGGCCTACTTCGTATTCTTCCAATGTGTTTCTTGTACACAAAATGATTTCACTGCAGTTGATGTGGCATTTTCTGTTGAACAAAGGTATCCCGTTTTTGAACTAGTAACTTAAAAATATCTAACACATATTTGTAAGAAATTTGAAAACATCCAGTAAAGCCGTAGCCATTCTTACTTAGCGAACATACTTAAGCTACTGCCGGACAACGAATTTTATTTGTATCTTTTAATACATTACCTTCATTAATTAGTTCGCGCATCAATTACGCCTATCTCAGCCACATTGTGTTGCAATTACATTAAGTAGCCTACGAAGATAGAAAAAGAGGGTGACCAAAGAATCCGCCGCTCAACGGAAGGGTTGTAAACTGGCTAATCATTTCTGACCCTCGTCTACCTGAGAATCGCCGCTCAACCCACCCGCCGCTCACTGGAAGACACCCCTAAAGTTGGATCAACAAGAACGTGAGCTATGTGATTGTGCTGCACCAAAATGGGTGGATTTACCCCAAAAATGTTTACAGATTGTTCCGACATTTGTAAGCCAAAAAAGTTACAGTCAGTCCGAAAGACTAGTCTTTATATCATTTCAAATCACGCATGCTAGAAATGCTACACATGTTAGAAAGGCAGGAGGGCTTCTCACTTCGCTCGAAGCTTCAGGACTCTTTCAACAGACTCCATTACCCATTAACTTAGGCTTCCCACGCGGGGAACGGAGAGCGGGAGGTGCACTCTGCTGCATGACGTCACGCGCTCTCCGTCTCCGTATCGCATAACGCCATAGCCCAGGAGTAAACTCAGACTCGGTGCATATGCATTGAACAACACGATGACGTCATACGCTCTACGTCTCCGTATCGCATAACGCCATAGCCCAGGAGTAAACTCTGACTCGTTACATATGCACTGAACAACAGGATGTCGTCATACGCTCTCCGTCTCCGTATCGCATAACGCCATAGCCCAGGAGTAAACTCAGACTCGGTGCATATGCACTGAACAACAGGATGTCGTCATAAGCTCTCCGTCTCCGTATCGCATAACGCCATAGCCCAGGAGTAAACTCAGACTCGTTGCATATGCACTGAACAACAGGATGTCGTCATAAGCTCTCCGTCTCCGTATCGCATAACGCCATAGCCCAGGAGTAAACTCAGACTCGGTGCATATGCACTGAACAACATGATGACGTCATACGCTCAAGTGCAACCTTAGTACATTTCCTCACCGTAACCGTAACGCGTAACGGTAGACCAAAGCATAACGATGAAGTCGACAAGATCATTTGAAATGATAAAATTGTCACGCAAGGACTGGCGCCATGGGTAAATCGACTCGGCTGTAAATAATATAGAAATAACTTAAGTATTTAAAAAGCTATGGACATGATTCTTTTGCAGGGTGAGGTTCATGGCTTGGAAGGAAGATACTACCCTGCCAGTGAATTGTTACCGGTGGCGGAAATCGGAACTAATGTGCTCCGCTCAGCCACACGCCCGCGATAGACGTACAGTCGTCGCCAGCGAAACCTCATCACAAGTTGTGTGTGTGCATGTTTCGTTCTGAGTCGTGCGCTGTGCGGTGTGTTCTCATTGTATGACTGTACATGCGTTCCCACTCTTGCCGCGCACCCACCCTAGGCAGCCATAAGGTGGCGAGTGATGTAATGTATACACAACAGCCCCGCTCCACGTCTAGCAGTAACACTTCCCTGGCTGGGTAGTACTGTAAGTGACAGGAAATAAGGGCTGACCAAAACAAAAACATAGAGCATTATTTAATTCTTGGGTCAAAAATACCCATGCGCCAGGCCCCGCGGGTTAAAAGGGAAGAGAAACCAATAGCATTATTATTATTATTACAATTTGCTGATGTGGAACACCACTATTTTTTTTTATTTAGTCAATTTACCCTCTAGGTTGGTGGTTCCCACGGACTCAGCGAGGGAACTCACCACTACCGCGTCTATGGGCAGTGTCCTGGAGCTTGGAACATCTGGTCGGGATGGATACAACTGGGGAGGTGTGATCAGCACTTCGCCCAGGCGGCCTCACCTGCAAAGCGAACAGGGGCCTCATGAGGGATGGGATGGAAGATTGGGATGGCTAGGCTAGGAAGAGGGAAGGAGGCGGCCGTGGCCTTACAGTAGGTACCATCCCGGCATTCGCCCGAAGACGAAGTGGGAAACCACGGAAAACCACTGCGAGGATGGCTGAGGGGGGAATCGAACCCCCTCTACTCATTTAGACCACCCGAGGCTGAGTAGACCCCATTCCAGTCCTCATACCACTTTTCAAATTTCGTGGCAGAGCCGGGAATCGAACCCAGGACCTCCGGGGCGGCAGCTAACCACGCTGACCGCTACGCTACGGAGGCGACGGAACACCATTAGCTGGGAAAAATAAGTGTACGGCATGTTACTGATTAACGAAGTGGAACGTCAAAGTAGTAACAAACTGCCAGCGGAAGTAAAGCAGACACAAGCGAGTAACAAGGCCTGTCAACATCGAGAGCGTCACGGGCAGAACAAGAGGTCTATAAATACCATTTACAGGCTACACAAAAGAATCAGTGATGAGATTCTCAGGAGCCTCGAGGACTTCACTGACCCACTCGCTTCGCTTTCGTGTGCATGCGGCTTATCGGTCATTGGTACGGCCAAGCATCACGTAAAACCAAGAATTAAAGGATATTCGAGACAATGAGAACTCCAGGGGGAAAATGCCACCTCCGACAATTCTTGTTCTAACATCCCGTTGCTCTCTTCGATGACACCTTGTGAGAGATGCCAGGCTGTAATTATAATCAAATAAGTCCATCGACATGGGTTGCGGTTGTTTACATATACTGCTCGTTAAATCGTGCACCACGGCCGCGAAGGCAGCTGCAGCAAATCCGGCGATCGCAGGTTCGAATCCCAGCGTTGACAGGGGTTATCTTGAGTGCTCATTTTTCCGGGTTTATCCACACTCCTTCCAGGCAAATGCCTGGATAGTACCTTACGTCAATTCCCGAGAAACTTTGTCCCTAATACAGTTAAACATACAACTACAGTCATCACATACACACATGTTATCGGGCAGGTTCAATACACACACAACTACACAGGGATGATGACCAAGATGTCCCAAACGCCCCCAAGTTATTTAACAACAATAACACATTTACAAATAATGATAATGTTATTGGTTTACGGCCCTTATAAATACTGCGGCTTTTAGAGACGCCGGGGTACTGGAAATTTGCTCCGAAGGAGATCTTTAACGTGCCAGTAAATCTACTGACACTGCTCCCTCACATTTCCGTACCCTCAAGTGCCAACTGTCTGCGCCGGGATTCAATCCTGCAACCTTGGGAACAGCAGGCAATATTTACAAATAAAAATAGCTGGTCGAGCCAAATGAGCTACTTACACATTTTTTATATCAACAGATATTACGTGAATTTGGGTCAATATGGTTATCAGCACTGACATTTATTTTACTGCGATGATAAGCTTGACACTCTGCAGTATCAGAACGTGTTGTATGTGAGCCACGAAAAATGGGCACACTCACTGCAGCGATTAGTCACGTGCTGGGAGCAGGTGTCGATATCAGACGAGATAACCTCGAGACATGGAAGGACGAGATGATGGAGTCGTGTTCGGAAAGGAAGGGCTCAATTCTCTGACAGGCACGTGAGATTTCAGGACTTTTCATGGGTGTACCTATCGTGTGAAACAAATGGGAACCAGGGTAAACATTTGGGTTGAAGGTTGCAAGATGTATAGCTGCCATACCTGACGGATGCCATTTATGTGGATGCAGGGTATTTCTATCACAGCTAGGCTTTGATGTACTCGTTTTGATTCCTTTTTTTTTTTATTCCTTGAAAAATGCCATTGATTGCAACTTGGACATCAAATTTTCTAAAATTAGAAATCACAAGTTTGTATAATTGTCATAGATCGAAATCTAGATTGGGAATCCACTTCAGCAGATGGAGATCTATCAAGCTGCCCAGGAAATCTCGAGGTGGGCACTAGAAGGTGATATGTTTCAACTGTCTGTAGTTGCTCGCGACTGTCCAGCTTCCTCTGAAATATCAAAGTGGGCACTAAAATGTGATATGTTTCAACTGTCTGTAGTTGCTAGCAACTGTCGCAGTTACCTTTGAAATTTCATGGTGGCCACTAGAAGGTGATACTTTTCAACCGTCTGTAGTTACTAGCGATTGTCGCAGTTTCTCTGAAATCTCAAGGTAGGCACTAGAAGGTGATATGAATGTCTGTAGGCCTAGTTGCTCGAGACTATCGCAGGTTCTCTGAAATCTCAAGGTAGGCACTAGGAGATGATATGTTTTAACTGTCTGTACTGCTCGCGACTGTCGCAGTTTCTCTGAAATCTCAGGCTAGGCACTAGAAGGTGATATGTTTAACTGTCTGTAGTTGCTCGCGACTGTCGCAGTTTCCTCTGAAATTTCAAGGTGAGCACTAGAAGGTGATATGTTTCAACTGCCTGTAGTTGCTAGCGACTGTCGCAGTTTCCTCTGAAATTTCAAGGTGGGCACTAGAAGGTGATATGTTTCAACTGTCTGTAGTTGCTCGCGACTGTCGCAGTTTCTCTGAAACCTCAAGGTGGGCACTATACTCTGTGAGCTGCCACAATGGGATTGACAGTTCTCGCCTCACCATGTGGTCTGAGAACAAGGTTGCCAAACTGCACAAACCAGAGATACAGCTGACCAGGCACTGAAGCACGTGGGCAGTAATATTGTAACGCAGAGTATTATGACATCAACTATGCAAACATGGATTGGTCAAGAGGCAGAGGGGTGATGACTGATGTGGAATTTCCAGCCAAATGTCAATACCATTCTGGCAGTTCACATAGTATAGAAGGTGATATGTTCAACTGTCTGTGTTGCTCGCAACTGTCGCAGTTTCCTCTGAAATTTCAAGGTGGGCACTAGAAGGTGATATGTTTTAACTGTCTGTAGTTGCTCGCGACTCTCGCAGTTTCTCTGAAATCCCAAGGTAGGCACTGGGAGATGATATGTTTCAACTGTCTGTAATTGCTCGCGACTGTCGCAGTTTCTCTGAAATCTCAGGCTAGGCACTAGAAGGTAACATGTTCTACTATCTGTAGTTGTTCGCGACTATCGCAGTTTCTTTGAAATCTCAAGGTTGGCACTAGAAGCTGATATGTCCAACTGTCTGTAGTTGATCGCGACTGTCACCGTTTCTCTGAAATCTCAAGGTAGTCACTAGTAGGTGATATACTGAACTGTCTGTAGTTGCTAGCGACTGTCGCAGTTTCTCTGAAATCTCAAGGTGGGCACTAGAAGGTAATATGTGTGTCTGTAGTTGCTCACGACTCTCGCAGTTTCTCTGAAATCCCAAGGCAGGCACTGGGAGATGATACGTTTAACAGTCTGTAGTTGCTCGCGACTCTCGCAGTTTCTCTGAAATCTCAAGGTGGGAACTAGAAGGTGATATGTTCAACTGTCGGTAGTTGCTCGCGACTGTCGCAGTTCAGCGAAGTTCGCCATCTTCTTCGGTTGAGTGTAGCACCTCATTTACCCTTTCTAGTCTTGATTCAACTAATAGCTATTGTATTCCGGGGATGAAGTTACTCGCACTCGCAACTTTCTGTAAACTCGAGAAATAAAAATGTACCACCTCGTGGTGTAGGAGATTGCTTTCTTGACTGTCGCCCCGGAAGTTCGGGTTCGATTCCCGACTCCGCCAAAATTAAAGTCTGAGTGCTAGAATACTCAGCATCGTGAGGCAAAACTGAGAAGAGGTGTGTAAACCAAACCTGATTGTCTGCTTGAGAAACGAGCCCAGTTCAGCCTAGGCCATAGGCTAACGAACTGCTAACCTCTGATCGAGACACAATGCCTGGATATGTACAATTCGTACAATATGTATGTCCACCCCTTATTATTCCCGTTTCCAGCGGAATCAGGGATGCGATGCGATGAAAGTCTATGTGATGGGTCGTTTATACGTCCGAGGGCCCTTCCTTACACCAACCTCATGAGATGAATGAAACTGGGCATGTATGTGGCCGTGGGCTGTCAGAAGGTACCAGGAGTAGAAAATGGGAAACCACGGAAAAAGATTTTAAGGACGGACGACAGTGGGGCTCGAACCCACGTCTACCGAGTCCGGAGAGAACTTGGCTCCATGGCCTAGGGCTGCGCGTTTGCGAGCGTAGGTACTGCTGTCGGTAATTGCAATACGGTATACTATACTGTACTCAAAGAAATTTTTGCATATTGCGATTTAGTGACTTGATTATTGACTGGGTTCGATTCCGGGTCACTGCATGTAAGTTTTTCGAAGTGAAATTACATGTCCTGTGGTTCGGATTCCACGTAAAATGGAGGTCCCGTGGCTCATAATCACAAGATTCACGGTCACGTAAAACTACACACTTCCTTCCTTTTTGACTTGATTATTTTGCTATGTGTATGTAATTACATTATACACAATATAGAGTACATACAAAGAAAAACAACACACAATCTACTCTGCAAAAGAGACTGAAACACACAATGAATAACACACGTGATAATGTGAGACTGAGCACACAAGCGTCCTTTTAATGTTGGGGCATATAAATACAGTGTGTGGCCACCACGAGCTCTAAGGCATGCTTGCAGACGACGAGGCATACTGAGCACCAACGAATCCAACATGGTTTGGGGCAGATTATCCCACTCTTGGACAGCGGCTTGAATCACTTGCTGAATGTTTGGTGGAGGATTGAACGGTGCGAAATTGCTCTCTTGAGCTCTTTCCATGCATGTTCAATACAGTTCTTGTCCGCAAAATAAGCATGCCACTCCATTCTCTGCAAGCCTTGCATCTGAAGGAGCTGATTGACCACCCTAGCTCGATGGTCACGAGCATTATCGTCCACTAGATTAAAGCCCTCACCCATTGTGGCAACAAATCCTTTAACGACAGGTCCAGGGAAGTTGTCTATGTATACCAGATCAGTCATGTCACCGTGGATAGAAATTAGAGGCGTACGTCGACCAAACATGATTCCACCCTAAAACATGACTGAACCTCCTTGCTGTTGGTGGTGTTCCTGGATGAAGGGCTCGTGAAATCTCTCACCCAGTCGTCGCCACACTTGAATGCTCCTACTGTATGGGTGCAAACCAATGGAGACCTCATCCGTAAATAGAGTACCCTTCCAATCTTCTTGCTGCCATGTCCGATGAGTTGTTTCCCAACTTACACGAGTTGCCTTATGCTGTGGCTTCAGAGGAGGTTTTGACACAGACACCCTTGACATCAGCCCTGCTTCATACAGCCAATTGCGCACTGTCTGACCAGACACATGCACTCCAGTGGCCCTTCGAAGATCCCGGCGGAAAAACGTGGCAGTACTAATGGGCCTACGACGTGCTGAAAGCAATAGATACCAATCCTCCTTGCGAGTAGTTTTGCGGGGCGGCCCAGTTCTCGGTCGATCAACAAAAGTTTGGGTCTTCCTGAACTCTTTCCACACCCTCGAGACATCACGTTCACTCACTCCAACACGAGTAGCAACATTCATTTGTCAGAATCCCATCTGAAGCAAGGAAGCTTTTCTATAGAAGACCACATTGCAAACTTAAAAACCCTACAGGCTGTTACTTATTCACATTTTAAGTACTTTTGTGTGTTTGTCGTGTGGCCTCCTGAGAGGCCGAGTGCAGATATTTCTAGTCGACGCCCGTGGGCGATCTGCGCGTCGGGATGAGAGAATGGACGAAGATGAATGAAGCTGGGCAAGGATGTGGAAGGCAGCGGACCTGGCCTGTCAGAAGGTACCGTCCCAGCATTTGCCTCGTGTTGAAAATGGGAAACCACGGAAAGCCATTTCAAGGACGGCCGACGGTGGGGCTCGAACCCACGCGTCTACCGAGTCAGCAGAGAGCTTGGCCCCATGACCTAAACCTGCGCATTAGCGAGGGTAACTACCTATGTCGGTATTTTAAGTGATGAATTGCCCAGCTCAGTGATGAGATTTTTCATTTGCTTTTTAACAAATGAAGAAGTCGTCTTATTCAACTTACCAGGGGAACTTAAAATGGAAATGCTTTTTGGGTCTTTATCCTAATCTAAATGTCAATTCAAAATCTTACGTTCATACTTGTTGCTCCTTACCTGTACAAGAATTAATATTTTCAGATCCACTATCCCAACGTGGCATGATGAATTTGCAAGTTATTCCGCCATGCTTGTTTACATCTCAGATGAGCTCTACGTGTAGAGGACAGACGACTACAAAATGCTCTCTTGGTTAAGACTACTTCCAAAAGCAAAAATCCAAACTCAAATAGTTCTACATTATGCCCAACAGATGGCATTACGTGCCAGAGATCGACTTGGTATTCGAAAGCGAATGGGGAATATGAAAAAGAAAAGCTCTTTTGCATAGTTTCTAGATGGGTGAAGGAGGAGGACTTGTATGCACTCTGTAAACCTCATTGATGATGATGATGATGATGATAATTGTTGTTTTAAGGGGCCTAACATCTAGGTTATCGGCCCCTAATGGTTTGTGTGATAGTGAAAGATGAGATGAGAATGAAAACTATAACTAATACTAACTACAAACTTACATACTAGAAGAAGAAATGGTAAATAAATAAAGGATAAGGCAAATAAAGGACAGGAAGAAAAGAAATGCCCTCAACCCTCGAAGAATGAGGATTGAGGAACTTGGAATGAAGGAGAGCCATGAAAGGCAGGTAGGAAAGGGAAAGAGGAGAGGGCCCGCCACGACGTCAGTGGAAAAAGAAGAAATCAGACCCAGCTCAGGAATCCCCCGGGATCGCCAACTCCCGAACTCACCAGCCGTGAGCCCCTGAGGATGTAGCAATATCCAGGGTGCACCAGAAGTGGTGGGGCTACACACACTCTGCCTCCTTGAGGGCCTTGAGCAGAAGGCAGGAGATAACATGAAAAGAAAAAGAAGGCTGACCCCTCGCAGAAGGAGGGTATCAGGGAAGATGAGACAAGAGCCAATTAAGGCGAGAAAGTGAAAGACTCCCTAGGCCTCGGTACCCTAATACCGTCGGGATCGGAAGAGAACAAGAGTTGGCCAAGAGAGGTCGACAGAAAAGAAGACGGAGAGGAGCCCGGGTCAAGTAAGTGGAAGCAATGCAGGACTAGCTGGGGTCCCGTGGTCGCCAACCCACGTCCTAATAGATGTGAGCCTCTGGGGGAAAACCTCATTGAACCAACAGAGTCAACAAATTTTATTGTACGATTTGTCTTTCATTCGTGCAGTCCATCATCTCAATCAAGAATCCCCGTGATGACTTAACTACTCACGGATTAGATTGATTCATGATTTCCAGGGCTTGGTGACATTGATTACGAGTCAGGTATGTTTCCTTCTTCCAGATACTTACAACCAGTGGGATGTGTGCTGACCACCACAGAACCCCAGCTGAGCACGACATTGCTTGGAAATAAACTTACTTGTGCCATGCACCTCACTTTCAGCTTTCCTGCCGAACGCCCTTGGTCATTTCTTATTCTCTTCCAACCCCAACGGTATTAGGGTATTCGAAGCCGAGTTTTTCCTTCATTTTACTATCTAAATTGGTCCTTTGGTTTTATTTCCTTATATCGTCATTTTTTCATCCTTGACGGTACCACCTGAATAGTTTAAGAGGCCATAAATCAGCGTCCAGCTTTTGAACGCTCGGCGTGATAGCTATGCTGCGTCACACGCCTCTCTTGGCTGGGCTGACTGCCCTGACTGCCGGCGCAGCGACAGATCTCCCCCGCGTCTGACCGAGTCAAGTTGGGATCACTAGCGCAACGGACTTAATGTAAACTATAAAAGAAAAAAGGCATCCAACGTTTTGAATGAAGCATTGGTCTTATGGCGCGTTACGACAAGGTTGCCACTCCATGAAAGGAGGCAGTACAAAGCGCTTCGCGTACACTTTCCGCACATTCAGCGATTGTGCAGTGACGAAGACTTGAATTAAGTACTGTATAATAATACTAATAGTAGGCTAACATAACACATACAACGAAATTAAATTAAATTAACTATAACGTATGCTGAATGTAACATAAAGAAAACAATAAAAATAAAAATAAATAAAGTACAAGCACAAGGAAATGTGTGAAGTTTCGACTGCAGTTAAAGTTGAAGTACGTTATTAAAGATAATACTCCTCATTGGCTTACCTTTCATGATTTATACTTTCGTTAGGTTTAAGATTCTTAAAATAACTGAACACATTAATTACGACCTGTTTTTCCCTCTTTCTGAGCACTTTCTTTTCACAAAACTATCCATTGTTGTACGTGAAATACGTAAAATACAACACGTTAAATCTAACAGAACTGCTGCACACACACTCAAGATAGAGACAGCTGAACTACTGAAATAAAAGCTCGAAGGGCACAGTAATAAAGCTGTGAGTAGCAAGCTGCACCCCGCTGTCCTTCGAAACTTCATTCTTATAATCCGCGGTCAATGAACAGCCCGGCCTTTGTAAACAATTAAACCTACACTCTGGGTAAGCAGGTAGAAAACTTCTTCCAACATTCCTCTACAACTCTCAAACGGACATGACATGGTTATCTTTAAAAATAGAAAAGTTGGCAGCATACGAACTTTTTCAATGCTGCTATGTGGTTATGAGAGAATATTCAGAAGTTTTACCTACATGAAAATTGTAATATTGCCAGTATAAAATATTTCAATAATCCATCATCAAGACGGCACATTTAGCTACACGTGTGTGAAAAATAGGCATCACAAAGTCAATGCAACATGATATAAGATCGATTTTACTAAAAAGGGGACACAGTTTATAGTTTTTTAAATATGGATATCTAATTTTTCTAGCATTTGTATCAAGTTTAAGTAGTTCTAATATAGGACAAAAGAGATCGGCAAAACATAGTTCTTCCCGAATATGCTGTTTTTTCGACAAAGAAAATTTTTCGATTGATATGGCAACAGTGGATTGCTGGAAAATGACAGCGTCATACATGTCTCACGTGCAACAGAAAGAGAGAAGAATATCCCTATCTAACCAGTGCTTCAGTCCAAACATTGGATGCCTTATAGCAATTGGTTGTCCAATTCTCCGCGTACCGATACTGGCAGATAACGTGCCGACACAGCGACAGCCTCGTGAGGCATAACTGAGAAGAGGCGGGTTTAATTCCCACCTCAGCCATTAGAGAAGTGGCTTTCCGTTGTTTCAGGCAAATGCTGGGATGGTACTTAAATTGAAGCCAATGCCACTTCCTGCCCAAAACTAGCCCCCAATTCCTCGTACAAATCCGTCTGCCTCTCACCAAGGCGGACCAGGTTCGATTCCCGGTCAATGCATGTGAGATTTTCGAAGTGAAATGCCATGTCCTGTGGTTCGGATTCCACGTAAAAAGGAGGTTTCGTGGCTCATGCACGCGTGATTAATGGTCTCGTTAAACTACAAGCTTCCTTTTCCTCGTACAAATACCTACACTAATAAAGCCATTCCAATGACACAGGTTATCAGACCGATTCTAGACACACAGACACACGAGATAACTTGACCGGGGTGTCGCAAATCCTTAAACAAATCAACAACAACAACAACAACTGCAAAAGGCTTTCCAGATATTTGTTTATTGAAGAGGATATCACACACAGTACACGAGGTCACGCAATAATCAGTGGACGCTTGTAGAGAGGAGGTCACCTAAAGATACCCAGTATCACGGCGACAGGTTTAACATCGCATTAAGCACCTTCTACCTGCGTAGTCACGATCAAGATCATCCTCACGTTCCTGTCCCATGTTTGATACGGGTAAACTCATTTACACAAAGATAAACTCACGTAGACTGCCAGCTCGTCTTAGAGATAAGTACAGGTTTTGTTAAATAATGTTCTGATTAAGAGTAAGCAACATACAGGTACATTTAAGCCAGGATACAATACCTATTAGGATAAGGCTTTTTGTTTGTTTGTTGATTTGTTTAGGGGTTTGCAACATAGTGGCCATGCAGCCCCGTGTACTTGGGTCTGTGTGCATAGTTAGTCTGATTATCTATGTCACTGTGTTGGCTGTATTACTGTGTGTAATTGCAATTCAGATGAAGATTGGGAAGAAGTTAGGAACCAACATGGTATTTGCCTGGAGTAGAAGTGTGAAACCACGGAAACCCACTTTTAAGACGGCTGAGATAGGAATCGAATCCTCCTCTTCTCAGGTCGAGTGTACCCCATTCCAGCCATCAGACCAGAATTAAAATTTCTTGGCTGAGCCGGGAATCGAACCCGTATCTCCGGGATAGCTATACCACGAGGTGATATATTAGGATAAACAGTCAGCCTTACTCGTTGAGATGATTGTCCTTGATTGTGTTCATTCTAAATAGGCTAGTCTAGGTGGCCATCGTAATTCAGCTTCTTACAGCTTCTCTGCGCAATGTGTGGTCTTAGGGTAAGCCTTGTTTCTCATCATCCAGACGGCTTTTATCGGTTCTGCCAAGCATGATTTGAATCCGGCTGCACCCGACCACTTGAGGGCAAATAAAAAGAAAGCGTTCCATTCATAATTTCATCCATATTTGAATGCCGCTAAAGTTTCCCTTAAATACATATATTCTTCATCATCGGCGTAAAATGTGCGATGGTATGTTGGTGTATTTGCGTTGATGTAGACCAGGCGTTCTCAGCGATGTTTAGACAGTGAACACCACCTTCATGCCATACAAAGTACCCGAGCACCATTGAATTGATTATAATAAAATTATTTAATTTAATTCTTCTTCTTTTTGCGTTTTGCCCATTATAGAGCGCGCTTGAACTTGTTTTTCGGCTTGATGATATTCGCCTTCCTATCTTCCCAAAATCTCTTCATGAAGTCACTGTGCTGCTTCTTCCGTTCTTCTGTCCACTTGGTTCCAGTCCTGCCACTAGTTTTCACCCTAAACTTGTGCTTTGTTACTGCGGTCCTGAAGACTTTGCGGTTTCTCAGAATATTTTCTCCGATGTTCAACTCTTGCAGGTCCTCTCTTGATTCATCCAGCCAGGCTATCCTTGATTTCTGAGAATTTATTACATTGAATAACCTTTTTGTAAGTCTATAATCGTCCATCCTGAAGAGGTGTCCATAAAATGTTAAACGTCTTTTTCGTACCGTGTTGCTGAAACTATCTGTGTGACGGTATAGGTCTGAATTTCGTCTTTTAATCCAAATTCCGTTTTCTTGTGTGGGGCCGAATATTTTTCTAAGAATTTTACGTTCTTGCTTTTCTATATTTGCAATTTTAGAATGACCTCCTAAAGCTATGGTTTCTGAAGCATATAGAGCTTCCGGTAGTACAACTGTTTTGTAGTGTTTCAGTTTTGCATTATGTGACATTACTCTTTTATTATAGTGATCCCATGTTAGTCTGAATGCTCTATGAAGTTTTGAGGCTCTTTCTGTGTTAGCCAAACTGTCCAATCCTGAAGGAAGAATTATTTCTCCAAGGTATTTAAAAAATTCTACTTGTGATATTGCTCCATACGCTGTTTCTATTTTTTCTTTCTTCTTCTTTTGCTGAAAATTCTTCATGTACTTGGTTTTTTCAAATGATATTTGAAGGCCTGCTTGTGATGCTATTCTGTATAATGTCTCAATAGCATGCTTAGTTTCTTCTTTGTTCCTAGTGATAATCGCTAGGTCATCTGCGAAAGCCAAGCATTTCACATTGATTTTGTTTCCAGCAGTTCCTATGCTAACGCCTTTGATGTTCTTTTCCCACTCTCTGATGACTTTATCTAGAACCAGGTTAAATAGAAGGGGTGAAAGTCCGTCTCCTTGGCGAACACCTGTTTGTACTTCAAAAGAGTCAGAAATTTCCCCAAGAAACTTCACCTTCGATGTTGTATTGGTGAGAGTCTGACGAATCAGTTCTCTGGTCTTCCTGTCCACTTGAAGTTCTTCTAGCGTCTCAAACAGGGTCTGCCTGTCCACAGAATCATATGCTTTCTTTAGGTCCACAAAGGTGACAATTGTGGGGTTGGATCTGCGGATCTTCAAAATCATCTTCAGATTCCATATCTGTTCAGCACATGAACGCCCTTTTCTAAAACCCGCTTGATATTCACCAATCAAATGGTCTGTTTGTTTCTCTAGTCTGTTCAGAAGTGCTTTAGATAGGATTTTATAGGCCACAGATAATAGGGATAGACCTCTATAGTTGTTTGGATCAGTTTTGTTACCTCTCTTGTGCAATGGATGTATTAACGCGCACTTCCAGTCCTGTGGGATCACTTCTGTTTCCCAAATTGCTTTTAAAATTGCGTGGATTCTTCTGGTGACCTCTTCCCCACCGAGTTTCAACATTTCAGCGGTAATACCGTCTTCTCCTGGTGCTTTGTTGTTTTTAAGAGATTGAATGATTTCAGCTGTTTCTTCCATTGTCGGTGGATGTGAATCTGGATTCGGTGCAGGCTTTTCAAAGTGCATTTTTTCTTTCGGTGGGTCACAGTTGAGTAGGTCCTGGAAGTAATCTGCTAAGATCTTGCAGTTTTCCTTGGTGTTTGTTTCTAGTGAGCCATCTGGTCTACTGAAACATATGCTAGGTGGTTGATAACTAGACAGACTCTCACGGAAGGTCTTATAGAAACTTCTGGTGTTGTTTTTTAGGAAATCCTGTTCTATCTCTATGAGTTTATTCCTGTCGTATGTCCGCTTCTCCCTGCGGATGATCTTAGCTGTTGATTTCTGGATCTTAAGGAATAATTCCCATCGTTCAGTTGTCTGATGTCCGTTCCATTTATTCCAGGCTTTAATTCTGTCTTCAATTGCTTTATCACAGGTTGTGTTCCACCATCTGTGTTTCCTTTTCCTTGGGGGCTGCCCTAACTTCTGTGCTGATGTCAGAATTGAGTTTCCTAAGTCCCTCCAGTCTTTGGGATTTTGCTCTTTTATGGCCTGAAGAAATTCTTTGGCGTTCTGCTTGAGGTGCTCCGGATCCACTCTTAGTAATCTCTTAGTTTTTGGTTTGGATCTATTAGGCTGGAATTTCACTTTGATTTGGCTTAAGTAGTGATCAGAGTCAATCACTCCCCTGCGCACTCTAACATTTAGGATTTCACATATGTTCTGTTTGGACACTGCTACATGATCAATTTGGAATTCTCCTAGTGCTGGATTTGGTGATTTCCATGTTTTCTTCTTGTGTGGAGACCTGGTGAAATATGTAGACATGAGCCTCAAATTAAAGGATTTACAGCAATTTATCAGATGCTCACCATTCTGATTTGTTCTCCAATGTGCTGGATGATGACCAACTATGGACCTATACTTCTTTTCTCTACCAACCTGTGCGTTAAAGTCACCGAGTAAAATTTTCACATGATGTTTAGGAATTTTGCTGATGGTTTCCTCAAGGAGTTCCCAAAAGTCTTCTACTTTCTGAGGGTTTTTCTTATTGTCATTGTTTATGGGAGCGTGGGCATTAATCAATGTGTATGCCTTGTTGCTTGATTTTATTGAGAGAACGGAGATCCTTTCGGAGGGAGAAGTAAAGTTGAGTACTGAACTGGCTATTGCTTTTCTTACAAAAAACGCTGTTCCAAATTGTGATAAATTATCTCCAATTTTTATGGCTGGTTTCCCCTTATATATCCTAAAGTTTTCTGAATCAAAATGATTTTCGTCTTGGAAACGTGTTTCCTGAATGGCTGCAATTTGAATATCAAATTTATTCAAGGTGTCAATTAAATGTTTAAGTTTCCCAGTTTTGAGCAAAGTGTTCACATTGACTGTTCCGATGAAGTTCTTTTTCTTCGGGCGAAGAGATTTTGAGAAGCTCCGACTCTTCTCAGCATGATGCTCCCGATCCCCCAGAATCCGATGATCGGGAGAACCCGAACTGTATAAGTCCGGGGCCTGGGGTAGTTGCTGTGATCCAATACGATCCATCATGCCAGGTTCACAAGTTGAAAGTGAAAGGTTGGGGTGATCACATGAAATGATCACATGGTTGCAACTCGATTGTTGAGATCGAGAGGTGCCACTCGATGTTCTGCAGCTGTTTACAGAGTGTTTGGTCCGCGAGAGGTATTTTATTTCCCTCAAGTCCGCTGGCAAGCCAGTGAGGACCCCCCTATCCGCCACCTGGGACGCGCCACGTGGGAGTATCACCTCTCCCCCTGCTACGACAACGTAGTAGGTTCGTGGATTTAATTTAATTCAATTTAATTTAATTTATTTATTAAATACTATTTATGTTACATTATTGTGATATGTCTCACGAATCTGATGACAGTGCAGATTATGTGTGAGACATATTAAATTATTATTTACAACATATATACAGATTATATTTCAATACAAGAGTGCATGCAATTTTTTGTAATGATAATGATAATGGTGATAATGATAAACATATTAATGTAAATAATTAAAGACACAAAAAGTTACACTATAGTAGTTATATTAATAAATTTATGTTATGAGTTAATGTTTAGTTATGTAATATTTTTTAATGCGACTTATAGCTAGTTGTTTGCTGTTAATGTTCGTCAATACAGGTGGTAGTTCATTAAGTAGTGATGGTATAATATAATTTAGTCTCTTGAAACCATAGCTATTTATACATAAAGGTTTTACATATTTAGTGCTTGTTATGGCTCTTGTTTGTATGTTGTGAGGGACCTTATGCCTGAATCTTGGATCATGGTAGTAAAGATTCATTACAGTAATTTGAAACAACTCTTTAATATTAAAATAAGGGATATCAGTGAAATATTTAAAGAACCTGTTTTGGCTATCTTGAAGATTATTAATGAAAGTTGAGTTTTGATTTCCCCAAGCTGCTATAGCATATCTTAATTTGCCTTCAATCAGAGCAATATAAATGGTTTTGTAAGTTTTCTTATCTACATAAAATCGGAGATTGTAGAAGGTGTAGAGGTTTGCTCTTAGGTTTTTTATTATGTTCACTGTGTGTGTGTGTGTTCATTTTAAAGTATTCATCAAGGGTAATTCCTAGGTATTTTTGTGTCGAAGTACTATTTATGAAGGCGTAACATTTGCAACCTGCCAGGATAATAATAATAATAATAATAATAATAATAATAATAATAATAATAATAATAATAATGGAACATGCATGCGTCTCTCTGTGCTTTTTCTGCCTGTCTCTCCCTCTGAAGTGCTGAAATAGCTAGGGATTCGCCCCTCACCAGACATGATGCAACTGATTGCATGATTCATGATGATAAGATACTATTAGGTGTGGATAGTCGAGTCAAATCAGCATATTTCGTGTTAGTCTTAAAACAGGGATGTCCAATTATTTTTACCGTAGATTAAAGAAATCTTAAGCTATTTCACTAAATGATGATAACATTTCTGACCGTCCAAACTTGCAATGAAAACACTGGCCTATTATTCCGGCTCATAAAGAGTGGATCACAGGGGAGCTTGTGCCTTTTGCTCGCAAGCACCAGCCTGATGTAGACCAACGGCGTCTTGTATATAGGGTGATTTTTTCCACCGTGCACAAACTCTAGGGATTGATTAAGGAGAGGATACGGAACAGAAAAGGTCTAATGAACGAATGTCCGGAAATGCATGGTTTGTTTGTTAGGGACCATTTATTAGATCATTCTTTGTTACAGACACGGCGGTCTAATACGCGCTGTGATTTCCATGTGCCTCCACGCAAGCGTGTACGCGCCGTAGCATGTTCTGTCTAACACGTTCACATCGGTTAGGCTGCACCCGAACAGTGTCAAAGGCAGCATGAATACGCTGCTCCAGTGTCTCCACATGTGGAATGGGCTCTGCATACACGATACTTTCGAGATGGCCCAATAACCAGAAATCGCACGGGTTGAGATCTGGTGAACGAGCAGGCCATACAACTGGACCTCCTCGTCCGATCCATCGACCAGGGAAGACACAATTGAGATACGTCCGGACGTTAACGGCGAAGTGGGCTGGAGCACCATCATATAGCAGCCACATAACCCTGCGAATCATCAATGGTACGTCTTCCAGCAAGGGAGGCAAAGTCACCCACAAGAAACGCCGACAGTTCCGGCCTGTTAGGCAACGTGGAAGGAAGACTGGTCCCTAGCCTGGACACCATGCATTTCCGAACATACGTTCATTAGACCAATTTTGTTCCGTATCCTCTCCGCGATCAATCGCCCGAGTTTGTACACGGTGGAAAAATCACCCTGTATGGACTATAGCCATCAGAATTTCCATAGACTCATTTTGGAGACAACTAAATATTCTTCTGAAATATCAAAGTGTTGAACTACGCGTATAAATGATTCATGTCATTTATTTCAGGCAATGGGAAATTAATTGTAATTTACCAGCCAATTTAATTGGGCATACTGATGTTGACCGACTGAAATGTTCTCTCTTGTGAATTACACTTTGTCCTCTTCAGAATGCTATAAGAATTAGTCAGTTGAGGGTTATAAATGCGAACCCTGCGAATCATCAATGGTACGTCTTCCAGCAAGGGAGGCAAAGTAAGTAATTAATTCTTTGTTAATCACCTCTTCTTTAGATCCTTCGTAGGTATTCCTTCGTGGACCCTTGTTAAGAATAATGTATACTCTTATAGAGAAATGTATAAGGGATGATGAAATGAAAAGGTACGAAACGATACTGGGGTAAAATTTATTCGGTATTCAAAAGTAATCACCACAGGCCTGTGCACAGGTGTCCCATTGCTTCACTAAGCCGCAGGATTCCCTGTTACCAGAAGTCTTGTGGTTGTGACAGGAGCCAATCCTGTACGGTCTTCTTTAGTTCGTCGTCCGATTGGAAACGTTTTCCCTGGCAATGATTAAAATATGCATGCAATTATACACTAAAAATATAGAAAATATGCATTAAAACATTGAAAAATATGCACTTAACAATAAGCCAATCTTATTCACTCACTTTATACATGTACCATTCACTGCAGTAAGAAGCATCACAATAGATAATTACAAGTTTTTCAATGTTTTCAGGAGACAAATTACTTCTATTTTAATCGTTTCGAGTGCATAAATGTCCGCTCCCTAGCCATCAGTTGGATAATCACTATTACTCGACACTCACTGTTTTAATAAATACTTTCTGCTACTCTTCTCTTTAGGCATTTTCAGTTAAGGAGATGCAGACTAAGAATAAAGTAACACATTAACTGAAGAAACTCCTCACAAAAGTAACCCTGGGCTACTTGGCTGTCGAGATGGTGAAAGGAATGTTCCACCCCATTCCCTTCTTCCAATATCCAGGCAGCATTGCGTCAAGTACGAGTACTGTCATCTCGTTATCTGTTTCTCAGAAAGTGGCTTACAAGGGATACTGCCCAGATGGTGAAAGGAATGTCCCACCCCATTCACTTCTTGAAATAACCATGCAGCATGCTTGCGTAAAATATTAGTTATTAATCTGTTGTTCAGAAAGTTGCTTACAAGAGATGTCCAACACGCAGGCGAAACCTATTTTGTTCAAGATGTTTTAAATTATACTTCATTTCAGCTGTATTTGCTAAAATATGCTGTTAGGTTCAGAATATGCAAACAATCCAATAAACCCTCAAAATATGCATTTTCATATGCGCATATGCATTTTCAAAAAATCCTGTTCCTACTCATATCAAACTATCTCTTCTCTTCATTAGCAGACGCCAGAAACATCTCTTTTCGGCCAACGTCTTAAAACTTCTTCATTTGTTATTCGATTTACCCTCCTGATCGTCATCATTCTCCTGTAACACCACATTTCAAACGCTTCTATTCCCCTCTTTTCTGCTGCACCAAAAGTCCAAGTTTCACTTCTATAGAGCACCACGCTCCAGACAAAGGCTTTCAAAAATGACTTCCTAATACCTAAATCTATATTCAATGTTAACAGATTCCTTTCCTGTGGAAATGCTTTCCTTGCCTGAGCCTACCTACTTTTTATATCCTCTTTGCTTCGTCTATCACTAGTTATTTTGCTTCCTAATTTTCAGAAGTCACCTACTTTAGCGTTTCATCTGTCAATAGGGGTTTCTGACTTCTTTCGGCTTCATTCTATTATTTTCGTTCTATATTTAGGCTATTGTTTTTCATCATGGTTTCTTTCCTCACGACGGATTCCGTACCATTTAAAATTAGTACATTATGCAACGAGCCTATAATGGCAATAATTAAGACACGAATATGTTTATAAATTTAGCGAAGCGAGTTTTATAATTTCCATTGGAGCGTATTAATTACCATTATAGGCGAGTTGCATACGACTGTTTATGTTCGACGATAATTTTAACTATTTCATATTCGAACATAAATATTAATAAATATCTGTCGAGATTTCGCCAGTTTTATGTACTGAACAGAGCGCATGGGACGCAGAGAATACCTTATATTTGACCATGGCCTCCTCGATGACTCCACTATGACACTAGTCACGCAGTGAAATTTAAATTAGGAGGCCGTGGAACTCAGCG
The DNA here is from genome assembly GCA_946902985.2 of Meconema thalassinum. Lineage (NCBI taxonomy): Eukaryota > Metazoa > Arthropoda > Insecta > Orthoptera > Tettigoniidae > Meconema > Meconema thalassinum. Next base: position 1,328,771,799 of record OX336389.2, read on the forward strand.
CAGGTGCGATGCTATCCTTACCTAATTGGTCACACAACTGTTTCTTGAGCTCTGACTGGTGGGAGAAAGTGTTTGATAATGAAAAATAGTGTTATAATGACCCTCATTATGATACAGTTTAATGACATATAATATTTACATTTCGACATCGTCGAACATAAATGTCATTAGATATTAGAAATGACGAAGTTTGCTTTTAAACCGGTGTGAACGTGAGAGTTGTTATGCCTGATGAACCACAAATTATATCTCCTTGTCGTATAATGCAAACTTATATGCCATGATGTTGATTTTGGGCATACACGAACAAACAATTTGCACCTTATCTATAGGGCGTCCACCAAGTCACGCTCTGCAGAGAATATAAAATGTTATCATGTGGACCATCACGCCCTATTTCTGTGGGCACGTTATTATCTGATCAATGCACTGTCAGGATGATCACTCAAACTTAGCATATTTCTTAGAATACATGTCCACTCTGACAACTAACTGTTCATCTGGACTCCAAAATCGACTAATGAACTTATGGCTAAAGTCTACCAAGTTCAAAAATGAAAATCGGAACGCACTAAACCAGTTCAACGGAACTCCTTCTAAAAATAGCTCGACTAACCTTAGTTCTCTTTCATTAGATACTTTACTTTCGTCCATGTAGTCACGGAGATCTCTGAGAAATCCCATAGGAGTTTTTTATCCCCCCCCCCCTTGAATTTTCTCGGTTTGTCGTCAACATTACGAATGAACGTGACCTGTCCTGGTGTAGCTGTATTCAATCAAGTAGTGTTCATTTCTGATACACCAGATATATTGTAACTATCGGATGGCATAGATCGTCCCATTATATCACGACTCTTGTCCGCATTAACTTTCAGGTTGTTGAGTTTTGATTGGAGTTTCGAAATTCGCATGGTTGTTATATTCTGTTCTAGCTTTTGTTTATCCTCCATGTCTGAAGCTGTAATCATCTACGCTAGTTCTAATATGCGTTTCCAACTCCTGACGCATTTGTTCAAAACTACTGTTTAATTTCTCGGTTAGGTGACCAACTTGCTTCCTGACCCAATCTAACTCCTCAGTGTTAGTGTCGATAACCGATTGCAAACTCACAACCGTGGCTGTGTTTCTTTCTTGTACTCCTTTTAAGTGTGTCGACAAGTCCTTGCTTAATCCATCTAGATTATTATTTAACTTCTCCTCCAGTGATCCGAAGTTGTCTACAAATTTTGTTCTGACACCATCTAGACTCTGCGCTATGTACAACACGTATACAAATCAACCAGCATGGGGTGAGCTTAGCAAACGATTGGGAAAGCCCACTTACATGGGTAGGAGCGATCATCCTTTCAAAGTTAAGGGCCGACCACAGCGAACGAATTATGGTAAATATTCTTTTGTAAACCGTGCCATTGATAACTGGAACTCTCTACCTGCCGCAGTCTTAGAGCCTTTTCCCAAACATATAGGTGTGTTTAAGAAAAGACTGACTATTTGTGTAAATACTCCAGTTTAATTGTTGTATAATTGTTATTGAATTGTTATGTATAATTATTTATTTGTTATGTATATACAATTTGCCTCCGGGGGACACACCCCCCATTGCAAATAAAAAGCAGGAAGCTTGTAGTTTAACGTGACCGTTAATCTCGCGATCATAAGCCACGGGACCTCCGTTTTACGTGGAATCCGAACCACAGGACATGGCATTTCACATCGAAAATCTCACATGCATTGACCGGGAATCGAACCCGGTCCGCCTTGGTGAGAGGCATACATTGCAAATAAATGAATGAATGAATGAATGAATTTGTCCTGACACATGTCCATGCAATTCGTTTCTCAGAGTTTTAAGAATATGGGTAATCCTGAGATCATATGCATCTAACTTCTTCACTAGAGCTGCATTGCTTTTCTCAAAATCTACCTGAATGTCAGAAATCTGCGATTGTAAACGGTTTTCGAGATTTTAACATCGCTAGCTAAGCCCTAAGTTTCAAGTGATAATCCCTGAATTTCTGAATTAATATTGATAATTGAGTAATTAATTCGCTCTACTTCTATAGAAACTTTCAAGACATCGGTTGTCAAATATAACATCCTAGCATTAATTTCTTTCATTTTATTTTTAACTTCCGGTATGCTATCCTTAAATTCCTGCACATCATCTTTAAATTCCTTTACATTATCAGTTAATGTTTGCGTATTATCGGTTAAAGTTTGTATATTAGCATTGAGTTGCTGCTTATCAGCATTCAATGCTTGTACATCTTTAGTCATAGTTTGTATATTTGTATTATGTTGCTGCTTATCAGCAGTCAAAGTTTGTACCTCATCTACAAGTTACAGTTTCATTTCGTTGTTTAATGTTTGTAACTGATCATTAAGTTGCTCCTTATCAGCAGTCATTTGCTGTTTCATTTCATTAAATCCAGCTTGGATTTGAACTAAGAATCCTCTGAGCTCTTCAGATACTTAAGAATTATCAACAATATACTTAATATTAGGGAAAACTTACAAACTAGATGACTAACCAAGACCATGAGACTATAATTATATATTTTCCTAGGGGCGTGGTGGCTCAGCGGTCTAGCTGTATGCCCCTCACCAAGGCGGTCCGGGTTCGATTCCCGGTCAATGCATGTGAGATTTTCGAAGTGAAATGCCATGTCCTGTGGTTCGGATTCCACGTAAAAAGGAGGTCCCGTGGCTCATGATCTACAGATTAACGGTCACGTTAAACTACAAGCTTCCTTCCTTCCTTTTTTTTATATTTTCCTGATTTCATAAATTATTTATGTTCGACCCTGACTATTATATATATGTCAGAAAACTGTATCATAATGATGGTCATTATAACACTATTTTTCATTATGAAACAGTTTCTCCCACCAATAACAACTCAAGAATCAGTTGTTTGACCAATTAGATAAGGATAGCATCGCACCTGTGCTGAGTTCCAAGGCCTTCTAATTTAAATTTCATTTCGTTGCCTAGTGTCATAGTGGGCTAATCGAGGAGGCCATGGTCAAATACAAGGCATTCTCTGCGTCCCATGCGCTCTGTTCAGTACATAATACTGGCGGAAGCTCGACAGATATTTATGAATATTTATGTTCGAACATAAAATAGTTATAATAATTATCGTCGAACATAAACAGTCGTATGCAACTCGCCTATAATGGTAATTAAGACACTTGTATGAAAATTATAAAACTCGCGTGTCTTAATTATTGCCATTATAGGCTCGTTGCATAATGTACTATTAACGTCTAATAAATTGAGCACATTCTTTTATTAAACCCACTCTGGTGAATGGATAAAGAATCAAACATAAATTGTATAAAATAACATCGTGCATCTACAGTACGTGTATTTTTAATCATAGTGAGCTTATAGAAATTTAAATTATCCTGGCATATACTTTACCATTAAATTAGCAAGACTAAGTGAAATAACATCATCCTAAACTGAATTAAATATCCTGTTGAATAATACTGTCAGATATCAGAACACGTTTGACTACCTATCCCATATTATTGCCCACATAAACGTCGGTTCGATCACTCTAATTTCGAAGCCGCTACGTTATGCGCTAAGAAAAATATTAATCACCCTAACATCAGTACGATTTCTCTGTTCGTAGCTTTAATGTCAGATGTCACAAGAAAATTGACTCCCAAAGGTACGATTTTTTCTGTTCTAGTCCCACGTTGGGCGACAAATCGCTAAGATGTACCCGTTTCCCAGATGTCACGTCAGCCCGGCAATCACAACGTGATGTCAAAGAAACGATACAGTGCGATAAACATTAATTTAGGAGTCGCTGAAATACATATCCGGAAAAAGCTTGCAAGAATCAAATATACGCTCGGGCTGGCAAGAGATCTAATATCTCGGGTCGTTTGATGGGATAGGTGAGAAAGGTTTACTCGGACATATATTTCCAAATTAAAATAGGATTGTATTATTCAATCAGGGAGAGGTTCATATCTGCAGGAACAATTTAGAGTTTCTAAGATAAAATGTTCTCTTTTATTCTAGAGCAAACAAACCAAAAAAAAAAGCACTCATACGATCCAATTGGTCTGAAATTATGTTGGGATCGGGGATCCATAAGTACCAGACCCCCAATTGAGCGTCCTGTCTTAATATCTGGGTTATGCGCAAATAAAGTTAAGTTCAATTGTTCGTTGAATAAGCTAAATTCAAACTGTATAAAAATTTCAATTTTTCACTGGTTGAGCTTTGGATTGATAAGAAAATAAATTTGAAAATTAAATATTTCATTTCCCCAGTAACAAATCTAAAAAAAACCACTTTAAATTTCACACATATTACACACATCAAAAAAAGTTTTGCATCACCTCGGTTCCAAGAGTTCCGGAACCGTTAAATACAAAGGGAATAGAGATCAACACAAACAACATTTCAGCTCGTTTTATTGCTCATGAGACCCACACATTGCATGTTGTACCATCATACAGCTAGACTTTCAGCATTTGTGGTCCAGATTGCAGTACACACCACTACCTCTAATACCCAGTAGCACGTCCTCTTGCATTGATGCATGCCTGTATTCGCCGTGGCATACTATCCACAAGTTCATCAAGACACTGTTGGTCCAAATTGTCCCACTCTTCAACGACAATTCGGCGTAAATCTCTCAGAGTGGTTGGTGGGTCAAGACGTCCATAAACAGCCCTTTTCAACATATCCCAGGCATGTTCGATAGGGTTCATGTCTGGCGAACATGCTGGCCACTGTAGTCGAGCGATGTCGTTATCTTGAAGGAACGCATTCACAAGATGTGCACGATGAGGTCGAGAATTGTCGTCCATGAAGACAAATGCCTCTCCAATATTCTGCCGATATGGTTGCACTATGGGTCGGAGGATGTCATTCAGGTATCGTAAAGCCGTTTCGGAGCCTTCCATGACCACCAGTGGCGTACGTCGGCCCCACATAATGCCACCCCAAAACATCAGGGAACCACCACCTTGCTGCACTCGCTGGACAGTGTGTCTAAGACGTTCAGCCTGACCAGGGTGCCTCCAAACACGTCTCCGACGATTGTCTGGTTGAAGGCATATGCGACACTCATCGGTGAAGAGAACGTGATGCCAATTCCGTGGGGTCCATTCAGCATGTTGTTGGGCCCATCTGTACCGCGCTGCATGGTGTCGGGGTTGCAAAGCTGGACCTCGCCATGGACGTCGGGAGTGAAGTTGCGCATCATGCAGCCTATTGCGCACAGTTTGAGTTGAAACACGACGTCCTGTGGCTGAACGAAACGCATTATTCAACATGGTGGCATTGCTGTCAGGGTTCCTCCGAGCGGCAATCCGTAAGTAGCGGTCATCCACTACAGTAGTAGCCCTTGGGCGGCCTGAGCGAGGCCTGTCATCGACAGTTCCTGTATCTCTGTACCTCCTCCATGTCCGAACAACATCGCTTTGGTTCACTCTGAGACGCCTGGAAACTTCCCTTGTTGAGAGCCCTTCTTGACACAAAGTAACAATGCGGACGCGATCGAACTGCGGTATTGACCTTCTAGGCATGGTAGAACTACAGACAACATGAGCAGTACCTTCGTCCTGGTGGAATGACTGGAACTGATCGGCTGTCGTACCCCCTCCGTCTAATAGGCCCTGCTCATGCATGGTTGTTTACATCTTTGAGCAGTTTTAGTGACATCTATGAACAGTCAAAGGGACTGTATCTTGGATACAATATACACAGTCAACGTCTATATGCCGGAGATCTGGGAACCGAGGTGATGCAAAACTTTTTTTGATGTGTGTATTTAAATATTTTAATGCATCGACCGATCATCACTGATAGATCATACATTATGAAAATTTGACGCAATAAATCGAAGAAAAATATGTACAAGTTATTTACAACATTTTCGTAGAGGAATGTTCAAGTGTCACCTCTCTTAATTTCATATGATTTCATATCAATGCCCATCAATAATTATCTAATCCATTTGACTAATTGCAGCAATGTATCTATCATGAATGTCTATTCTTTCCATTAAATATTATTATCATCAGAGAAATATAATTAAATAATTAAGATTGCGATGTTAAATATAATTTTAATTAGTTTCAGATCACCTGTGATTTCATTAATCATTCAAATAAGAATTATCAAACTCAGCTAAATTCCAATATATTATTTTAATATTTCTCGAAGTTCATGTAATCAATATTCGTCTAGCAGCATCTTCTTTTCAATCATTAATAATTATCAATTCATCATTATAAGCAGCACGCACATCATAAATTACCATATTAGGACTGTGTTAACAGTGACACATCCTTAAATTCCTGTAATCACCAACATCCGTTGTGAAATTGTCTTATCATATATTTTAATCCTTTAAATATGTTGGATTGGCCACCTGACTCATATCCAACTGTTGCCACTGTAATACCACTTAAAATAAAGTGTCTACAACATCAATATTAAATCGTGCTACAATTATTTGTGCTGTTCCAAATGTTATGAATACTGTTTTATAATTGTGGTGTTTGAAGCCATATTTTCAGTGTTGCCTTAATAAACAAGAGTTTAGTGCTTTTCAGTCGGTCAACACGAATGTACCCAAAAGAGATGGGTTATGCCCTAATTCTGAAATAAATTACATGAGATTAATAAAACACTAGGATGACCAGTTTCGATCGTCAAGCGATCATCATCAGATCCAATACACTTAGGCTATAAAATCTATGTTTGAAATACAGGTGAAAATATTTACAATATGTACAATTATTTAGTTGCAGTACCAATACTGCAACTAAATAATTGTACATATTGTAAATATGCAGTACCAATACTGCAACTAAATAATTGTACATATTGTAAATATTTTCACCTGTATTTCAAACATAGATTTTATAGCCTAAGTGTATTGGATCTGATGATGATCGCTTGACGATCGAAACTGGTCATCCTAGTGTTTTATTAATCTCATGTAATTTATTTCAGGATTAGGGCATAACCCATCTCTTTTGGGTACATTCGTGTTGACCGACTGAAAAGCACTAAACTCTTGCTGTTTTATAATACTCGATAATCTATTAATTTTAATCATCTGTAAACTTCTAAACTGATCAATTCAAAATAAATATCCAATTAAAAATCACTGTAGGTTAACTGCTTTATATTTGCAATCAAAATTCAAATTTTAGCCATAAATTGCCATAATATCCGCAATCATGATCAATAATATTTACCAAGTAATTATTATCAATTTATTAATTCTTCATAAAAATTCATTATAATTCATAAATAATTCATTATGTTCAACTTGACTCAATCATTCAAACGCGTTAACTCGCGTTGCGAAATATTCGATATTCCACCGGCAATCGCATTAATATATGAAGTGTGCTTAAAAATTCACAATGAAAAAATATTTCTAAGATGGAATTAAACTAATTTTATTTACTTAGAAAATTAATTAATTAAATTTTCAAATTATTAAATTCGTCGAAAAATATGAGTGAAAAATTATTATTAGCAATGTCTTATTTCTAATGTGCTCTTTATGTTTGGAAATGAGGCATAATATATCAGTCACCTGAAATAAAAATCAATGCATTAATTCATGGTGATGCCTGTCATTGTGTTGAGTTGGTGTAATATGGACTCACTGCCCGAGTAGGAATTGTAATGGAGTGTGATTTCTTGGTAGTCAGAGCTGATTTTCATCTTCCAAGATCGTCGCCCTCTGAATCCCTGGAACTCCATCATCTACGTGTTGTTTGTACGATGTTAAATGAGTCTTCCTGAATCCTGGTTTGCATCTTCGCTCATAAGTTTTCCCTTAATTGATTTAAGCTGTCCTCGTGTTGTGTGAATAGAAGTTCTGGAAAGTTCCCTTCATGACCAAATTATGTGTAATATCTTGACCCTTGAAAATTGTAACAGTATTCGCCACTGCTGGTCGTCTATGCTCACAATATGGTCCAATACAGTGCATAATAACTATCTATGTGTTGTGAGATTATAGTTACAATTACAGTATAACGAAGTGAGAATGTCGTGTTAGAATGAGCTTGTATACGCTGACAACTTGTCTGGCTTGATCAAGTGAACATGTGCTAGGCGGTTGGTATTAAATCTTGCTATCACTGATGCGTTGCCTTTCACTGTAGCGTGTGTTTTAACCAGTTCATTATAATGTGGAATCGTCTGAATGATCACTGTGTATAATAGTTGACCACCTTATATGTAGAATAGTTTATGATTATTACTTACGTCAGCCACTCCTATATACACAAGTATTAGCACTGAATTTACTATCACCTGTTGCTTGTGCCCACGAAAAGAACATCATTCTCCCATATGATATGCGAAGTAAATGTTTCGATCGCAATGTTCTAGTCAGGTTCGACACTGTACTGCTAACCAACTTCCTTGTCACGTGGGTGGAAGTGGGTAGTAGGAGAAATCATCCCTCTCTCTCTCTGTCGTCACCATTAGGAGCTCCACACAAGATTAATAAGAAATACTCGGTTTTCTGCTAAAATAAATTAACCGTTTATCAACTGATACCTTCTGCTATCTTTGCTTGATAATAACAAGTAATGAAGATTATTATAAAATATTATAATACATATAAGTCAATGAGACTTCATAAAAATGGAGTTGCATGCTGAACATATAAATTATATATTTTTGAGTTCATAAACTCACTCTCAAGCTCTCGGTGTAGATTGGCTAGCGATCCTTCGTTTCCAGCTCGACCACGGCTGGGGTAGCCAAGTCACATGACTGGATTTTGGTCACAGTATGTTCGTAATCCTTTAGCGTTTGTTGTTGTTGTTGTTTCCTTTGAGGGGCTTGGACATCGTGTTCATTCAGCCCTGTGTACTAAGGTATAGAATTTGTATGATTACCTATGTTATTGTGGGGCCTGCAGTAGTATGTATTTTTACTTAGGGGTGAGGATTGGGAAGGAGGCAGCAGTGGCCTTAAGTTAGGTATCATCCCGGCTTTTGCCTGGGGTAGAAGTGGGAAACTACGGGAAACCACTTCCAGGATGGCTGAGGTGGGAATCGAACCCACCTCTACTCGGTTTTGTCTCACGAGGCTGAGTGTACCCCGTTCCAGCCTTCAGACCAGAATTTTACTTATTGGCATAGCCGGGAATTGAACCCGGACCTCTGGAGCGACAGCCATGAGTTCTCGCCACTAAATGCGTTTGTATTAAAGTTAAATATTTGTGGTATTGTCAATCAAAAATATTTAGTTATTGAGAAGGTGTTCTATTTTCCTTCACTTTTATTATTATTATTATTATTCTTAGATAACAGGGGACTGCAAATTTGTCAGAACGCAACACATAAGCAATGTCGTCAATATGACAAAGAAGTTTAATCGGAAGCATCTGTAAAATATTGTATATTTTAATTCGTTGAATTCATCTTTCGAAATGAATGCGAACACTTGCAACACTGTGTGTCTTCCTGACATCGTCAGCTATCAGCTTGCCATCATGGAGAAAAGGAGGGGTTGCGACAATCATTCCTCGGTTGGAAAGGCTTGTTGCTATTGATCTCAACATCCTGTTAAAAGCAGGCTAAAATTGGTACATGCAGGTAGAGGGAATTTGGGACTTGAAAAAAGAAAGGCCAGGAAAGACAAACAGTATGGGGACCATCTCAGGGATCCATTGCTGTCATAAACCAGTCGCGAGCCCAGTGGTTGTAGATAGTTTAATGATACCCAGGTTCTAAAATGCGCAGTGGTCTGTGTCGTCTTCAATGACAGGCAAGGAACTCCAAGGGAGTTTTCGACACCTTTCACATAGGAGAGAGGAAGAAAAAATAAGATAATAGTACAATATGCAACGAGCCTATAATGGCTATAATTAAGACACGAGTATTTTTATAAAACGAGCGTATGCGAGTTTTATAATTTCCATACGAGTGCCTTAATTACCATTATAGGCGAGTTGCATACGACTGTTTATGTTCGACGATAATTATAACTTTATTATATGTTTTAACACAAATATTCATAAATATCTGTTGAGATTGTCACTAGAATTTTGTGATCGGGTGCTGCGCTGCGTAGGATATCTCTGATTTCCAAGCTCTCTGACTGACCGACGCATGCGCTCTGTGTGCTTCAATGCCATATGTGCAGATTAAGCACCAGTATTCAGTAAAAATGTCACCGGAGTCGTTTGAAAACAACGCGCTCTGTAGAAATTGGATTTGGGGAAATTAAGGTACAGTGCTATTTTTTGTCTCATATTCACCAGTTTATTTACGCGAACATATGGACGGTGCACTTTCAGTAATTTATATAGACATGTTGGATTTTGAGCGCATGCGCGAATATATCCTTATCTAATTGGTCAAACAACTGTTTCTTGAGCTGTGGTTGGTGGGAGAAACTGTTTCATAATGAAAAATAGTGTTATAATGACCATCATTATGATACAGTTTTCAGACATATAATAGTCAGGGTCGAACATAAATTAATATGAGGGTGGAGAACATTAACTGTACCCTAAACCTTAGATAATGTAATACCATAGGTATTGGTAAAAGGCAGATTTTGACCAAGTGAGTCTGTAGGGAAATATGAAAGTGGAGATTTTGGCACATGTAATTATCCCAGGTGGGGCCACTTAGTCTTCAACATACGTGCCACTTGTTGTGATTCTATGGGAGGCCTTCAGGCCTTGTTGCAATACTTTTCCGTATTTCACAACACTCTGTTAAGGCTGAAATTGATTCTCGTTTTGCGTGACAGTTGTATTGCTTCTCTACCCCGCCCAATTGATACGTGCTGTAAAATGTAATATGCCTCCTCCAGAACGTCACTTTATTGATGTACATTGTGCAAGAGTAGGCGTGATAATTGTACCAAGAGTGCATGTTCCCCTTGATTCTAACGTTCTATTCTTGTGTATTTACCATGATTAATGAGTTGGAAACATTGAGCTGTAACATGTAAACAAAGCGTTTCCGGTCACATTGTACGTATAACATAATTTCTTCGTCTACGTATGAGGAATGTGTCATGGATTTTGTGCCGTACATTTTTGTTACACCCTGTATATTCTAAACTTGAAAGTTCGCCGAATGGTTGGCCATTGTTGTTGTGACCCCAGCTCATACGATAATACGCTGCTGAGCAATTGAATTTGAGGTACCTGTATAGCAGAGAGTACCACTCCCTGTCTCTCTGATGATGAAAACCATGGGACGTGGCATGCTTTACACAAGACACCGGAAGCGTTCATAACCGGGTGAGTTAGCCGTGGTCGTTACGGCGTGACTGCTGGCAGTCGCTCACATCCGGGAGGCGAGGAGGTTCGAATTCCCCCGCCGGCAACCTTGAAGATGGTTTTCTGTGGTTTCCCATCTTCCTTCCAGGCAAATGCCGGGGTTGGTCCTTAACTATAGGCCACAGCCGCTACCTTCCAACTCCTCGTCCTTACATTCCAACTTTCCTCCCCAACGGTACTTGTAGCTCACCCATTGGGTGTCCGTCTCGAAGCAGCTACAAAACTGGCGAGCCGAACATGTCCTTGGACACTCCCGGCACTAAAAGCCATACGCTAAAAATAAAATAAAAACTTACCTCATAGTTCAGCATACTCTTTTAATTGATGTCTTTTATATTTTGGGCATTTCTGGAGCAGTAGCCTGCTGTTCAATGCAGCAAGTTCAAGACTAATACGGTGAATAGGATTAGTGGGATTTGGCAGGCAAGCATGAAAGTATATTACATGTATCACATAAACCGTCAGGTAGTTGGTGGCAGTTGGTGTTACTACTCCATGCTAAAACAAGTTTTCTAATGTTTATGTTGGCAGCACATAACAGTATACACATTCAACCAGAAGCTAGAAGTTCTTTGAAATTAGCTTGGTGAACGCAATAACTTTGTGTGAAACTTGTGCTCGCACTAGCATTTGCAAAATTTGTGTTTTATATTTGGATACGGTATATTTTGTGAATTCATTTCAGGTTTCATCTTCAGTTTGCCTTTTATCAGTTGTGATTGATTCTTATTTGTTTTCTCTCCTGCCTTATATATCAGACTGGCAGGTGAATAGGATCACATACTTTGAGGTTAAGTTTCAGTAAGCCGCGGTACTATCAACCCGATCCACACCGCAAAGTTGACCTAAACATTATAGAAAGAGCTAGGTTAGCTATAAGGAATAATAAATTGAGTACAGTATAAGAAAGGCGGCAAATACATTTTCAAATCCATACACTGTTTTGCAAAGACATCTCAAAATTGAAATGCGCGACGACATCCTCGGCCGCATTACCTGGTATTTACGTCATGGGGCGCTACTTCTTATATCAAGCAGGTCCTCACGAACCTGAGTGTAACCCTCTCCTTCTCCTGAGGCAGAACTGAGAAGAGCTGGGTTCGATTCTTACCTCAGCCATCCTAGAAATCGTTTCCCATGGTTTCTCATTTCTACTCTAGGTAAATGCTGAGATGGTACCTAAATAAAGGCTATAGCCCCCTACCTACCCATAGCCTTGCTCAATTACAAGTACACAATAGTACGTTACAGCAGTCACAACAACACAGATTGCACACACGCAAACGTACACGAGACTACATGATCACGATGTCACAAAACCCTCAAAATGAATTAAAGACAAGAAACACAACACCTCTTCCCAGCCCTCGTGTAATATCACAAATTTCTGGCTGGAATCAAATCCGGAGCCTCCTAGGTAAGAGACAAGCGTAATATCCACTCACCACGGGGGACGACAATAATAATAATAATAATAATGTAATGGGGGTAACGTCCCTTTTAACTGCTGTGACTCTTTATAAGAATAAAGGCATTGTATTTGTTTCAGTGTTTTGTGCTGCATCCTACTGTACTCTGCATGGCAGAGTGTTTACAGGAAATTCAAGAGCTAGTCGGTCCTTCTGTAAGTAAAAATAAGAATATCATCGCTTTTGGGTTTTCACAGTGCACAGTGGGGGACGGAAAGTAGGAAGATTTGAGCGGAAGAACCAGAACTTGGCCTGGTGCAAGTGGCGTGAAAGGACTGTGTGATGGAAGATTAGCTGGCGCAATTCACCAACACCACTCGTGAGCACAAGTTCTCCTGAGATTCAATCTTCAATTCGAATTCTGTTGCACGCAACGGAAAATAGTGTTTTAATAACAAGTTTTGACAGTCAGAAATTTTATCATTTTGTGAAATATAACTATAAGTAATATAAATATTTGGACATCTCTATTTTATGAGTAACACGAAAGATATTGATTCAACTCGACTGTCCGCGGGTAAATGTATCTTACCTGCTTGAGTCAGTGAGTGTGGTAAATCCCTAGCTATTCCAGCACTTCTGAGGGTGACAGGAAGAGAGAGAGTGAGATAGGATAAAGGAATGACAGGTGTATGGTTTTGCATCAATATCATTATCATCATCATTATTATTATTATTATTATTATTATTATTATTATTGTTCCTATTATTGATATTATTATCATAACAATTATTATTACATTATTATTGGTATTATAAATATTATTATTGTAAATAATAATACTATTATAATATTTGATTTAATGGTGCTCGGGTACTTGGTATGGCATGAGGGTGTACTGTAGATAGAAATTCATGTTTTCCTGATAAATATCATAATTTATTTTCAAACATCCGTAATAATTAATAGATGGTGAGGAAGTTACCAGAATACGGCCGATGGTTAATGTGTGTTACAAAGGAGGCAGCCGTGACTGGTTATAGTTACAAGTAGACTGGTTATTGAAACACTTACGCTCCGACCAAGCTCAATATAACACACTGGCTAGTTGGGAAATTCTATCAGCCTCCGTAAGAGGCAAGTTGGACCATATCGCCTACCTCGATGAAAGACCACTGTGCAACCAGAAACGAGATATCGTCTGTGTGCTACAAGAGAAATGGATCCGTATTGGAAAAGGATGTGCGGAGATACTGTTTCAATTGTTTTATTTCAAATAATTGCTTCCTGACGGAATGCGCTTGAGAAGATATTTCCTCCCTTCTGGAGACTTGCAGACTAAGAAAAAGCAACAGCGATACTCTCTTCGCATTGACAGTGGATATGCACAACATATTCCTTTAGGCTTCTTACTGAATCTCTAATAAAGGTAACTTAATACCGTATGAAGCATTATGGTAATACAAGGTCATAATTAGTAATAATTAGGGCACGGATGTTGATGACATGTCATCTTTTTACTGAGCTGTCTAAAACAATGCTGAAGTGCATGGAAACTGCGGACGGGCCACCCCGTCTTCAAATATGTGTTTTTTTTATTTTGCATCTTTTTGCACTTTTTTATATTTTTCCATTTTAAGAGCATTTTTTAAGTTTGGTAGATTTTTGGGTCATATTTTAGAGAAATCCGCCTTTTAATGTCATTTTTATCCAATTTAGTCATGTCGCAGCTTTATATGAGGGAGTTACGTCTCTCAGAGTTAAGAAGAAACTAGTAGCGTTACTGACAGCAACACTCACATCATTGGAGAAAACGGGCGAAGAAATGGTTCATTCCATCTCCTTAATCAACCGGGTGAAAACTAGTCTTAGCAACAATCGTTGCGACATTGCAGCGGGTATTGCTCAAAACTGAAACAAGTGCTGGACAAAAACACCGGGTATAAAACATTATGCAAAATCTCAAGACATTAATTTTTTAAATATTGGTGAGTTTATTATTATAAGAACATATCTACCATTTTATAGTGCATTTTTCGAATTTATAGGTCATTTATTACAGTCATTTTTGTAAATTTTAAGTGCTTTTCTTTTACTTTTTAACGACATCAACATCCGGGCCCTAGTAATGAAAAAAATCCACAGCCTGCTTCCAGTCTCCGACCGGGTCAGGAATGGAATGAATGAAGCCCTCCATCTAGCGGCGAGGATATGAAATGTGCCGGCTGCCGAAGCCTGTCGCACTCCTCTGGGGCAATGATTAAATGAATGACAGATGAAATGAAATGATAGTGGAGAGTGTTGCTGGAATGAAATTGTGACAGGGAAAACCGGAGTACCCGGAGAAAAACCTGTCTGCCTCCGTTCTGTCCAGCACAGATCTCACATGGAGTGACCGGGATTTGAGCCACGGACCCAACGGTGAGAGGCAGGTGTGCTGCCGCCTAAGCCACGGAGGCTCGCCCTAGTAATAATAATGATTAAATTAGTTATCGCAGCAAGTTCATTATCGTTACTACTGTGCTGTTGTGTGGTCAATCGAATACTTGCAGTCATAACAAGTTGCTTTCTAACCCCATTGATACACCTAACCAAGAAGTGGAAGAAATAGAAATTAATGAGAGTATAAAATTGATTACTATAAAATCAATGATAATTCCACTTAGTTTCTACATATGAAAAGATAAATGCTGTGAAGGTAATTCAAAGTTAGTAAAATAAATTACGTGTGTCAGATGTCATCTCCCTAATTTTCATGGGTTAGTCGTTCTAATTCCTTTTTATTCGGACAGTAAAGAAATCAATGTATACATGTATCACGAACTTAAAGTATCGCCATGATCATTATGGGCTATTGTTACCGTTTTACGAGTAAATTTATTGCCAGCCTCGTCATCTAGTCTCGACATTTATGTTGTGCTCTTTGTTTATCGCCGGTCCCGTGGTGTTAGGGTAGTGCACCTGCCTCTCATCCGGAGGCCCTGGGTTAGATTCCCGGCTCCATCACGGATTTTAGAAACTGATGTGAGGGCTGGAACAGGGTGCGGTCAGCCTCGTGGGGACAATTGAGTACCGTCAGATGGGGTTACTTTACACACTTTTCTTGTATTTTCCTCATTTTCTTTGTTGTTATTTGTTGTCAAATTTATTGAAACATGTTAATGTATGCTTTAAGGGTACTTACACAAAAATATAATGTCACAATGAATGCAAACTATGCCTAAGACATTTAAAAAAATAAAAAAATGGGTGTGTAAAGTTACCCCACGCATGGGGTTACTTTACACATACCAGTACCTATCATGATTTTTGGCTATACAACCACACAAGGGGTAACTTTACACCTGCCTGGAAAATTTAAATGGGAAGATAACACCAATTAGAGGTAAGTAGATACTTTAAAATGCTTTATTGAATAGTCTGAGTACATTTTAAAAACAAATGAATTGTGTGTAAAATGTTTAATTTTATGTTTGTAGGAAATAAGAATGAAAACAATGCTGCTGAAGTGTTTGAAGCAAAAAGTCTATTAAACTAAGTTTTTACACGAGTCTAAGGCATTATTAACATTATTACGGTACCGTAACATAAATGTCACTTTCATAGAGACTGAATATTTATATCAATGACTGCAGATGTTCTCTGAATTTCAGGAAACCTCTCCTCAACATTCTAGGTTCATCAAGCAGTCCCACTATGTCCTGGCAATTGACAACGGAAACATCTTCAACAGCTGGCCATACAAATGTGTATGCTGAGCAATGTGTCATCTTTACAAATCGAATTTGCCTCTCATCACAAGATATTACTTTGTTTATTTGCCCAATGAAATGCTTAATTGTCTTCTTAGAGGCAAATTGTACCACAACCCATTGGCCTATAATACACTGATATCATCTGGTGTCCTTGGAAGCTGAAATGTCTCTGACATGTCACTATCAGATGAACCACATTCTACCTGATTGTGCCCATCATTCATGGGCTCCTCTTCTTCACTGGCCACTTGTGTGTCACACGTAGTTGGTCTTCCATACCGGCAATGTTTCCCTTGAGGTTCCTTCACCTTGTTTGCAATTGTTTTCATTGGAACGTGGAACTTGGATTCAGCTGCACGCAATGACATTCCCTCATTTACAACATTTACTGCAGAGTCAATATCATGCTGAGTGTAGTCTGCATACCTGCGAGAACCTGGCTTCCTAAGATAAGTTCTTGGCATTTTACAGGGTTCGAACCTGAAATTAAAGCACGCTGACATTATTACCCGTGTATATGGGAATGATAAGAGAAACTGGCTTAGGCTGTTATTAATCCGCAACACCCAAATACTCTGGGGTTCAAACATGAAATACCAAACACTGCCTTAGCCTGTGTAAAGTTACCCCCTCCGAAGGGCGTGTCGTGCACCTTCGGTTATTTTCGGCTCTCAGTGATGTGACTCACCAAGGAAACTTGTTCCACATCCAATTCCCGCCTCCCAAGTCTTTATGGAGATAGCATTGTTACAAATTACAACATGTAGTACAACATGACTAAGGTAACGAAATGAAAGTTTCTATACAATATAGAATATGTACAAATACTCACGTACGTTTAGCTGCAGTTATTATCCAGCGGAGTGAAGTACAAACAACACAAACACGGTTTTCTTACTAACACAGTTCACTACGTCTTGTATAAACAGACATCTTTCTCACAACTTCCAAAACCGGCCACGTGCAGCGCTCAAAAGATTTTAGCGGGAAGTGTGTAAAGT
Organism: Meconema thalassinum; assembly: GCA_946902985.2. NCBI lineage: Eukaryota > Metazoa > Arthropoda > Insecta > Orthoptera > Tettigoniidae > Meconema > Meconema thalassinum. Next base: position 1,328,789,279 of record OX336389.2, read on the forward strand.
TACCCAGCCTGTGTAAAGTAACCCCAGCTGACGGTAGCTGTCTGATAGTGTGGCAGCGCCCCGGTCACAAAAACCAAGTTTAACGGTCGAGAAGACCCGATGCTTTGACCACGCGTCACCCCAATATCTGCTGGCCAAAATAGCTGGGAAGTGGTCGCTTGGTAGGCCTGAGCCCTTCATGGGCTGTAGTGCCAGGGGTTATTCATGTTATCTTTGTTTAGCCTATTAGTAGGCAAACACTGTAGCATATTACAGTCCAAGCCGTGCATTTCAGTTCTTTCAAACACTAGTCATATTTCAAACAATAGTATATCTCACAGAATGCTCCAATTATTACAGCACATATTCTAATAAGTCACCAGCATTATGTCCAGAAATCAAGCAAGGTAACGTCATATTCCATCTCGTATCCTTGTTTCTTCTACGACTGCCTAACGTCCCGTAAAAACGGGGATGGTGTCCTTTTTTCAGTATGTCCCATGTATCCGAAGTTTTTTGGGGGGCAAGAAAAAACTCACTCTTTAGGTTTTTCTATTTAAATTTTGTAGTAATTAAGTTCTTGATTGTAAACATGGTATAATGAATGTCACGAACAATCTCACAGTTCGAACTTGGAAATGAAAATCTCCGGTGATGTTCAAGGGTTTAGAGTTTTGGTTTTACATAGTAGTGTTGTAACAGCAGTCATGATTTTGCCAATAAAGAAGTATTTTGTATTCGATGTATGAATATTTAGGCATATTTTCAAATATATAGTGTTTCATCTACATTTAATTTTTACTTTATTGAATACGTGGCACTTGGTATCACTTGCTCTTGTTAACTATCTATGTTTGACTTTTCACATATTCACTGACATTCAGATTTTGAATAGAATAAATTAAACGATATTTATGCTTATCTGTCTGTCAACCCGATGTACCCAATTGTATTCAGTATTATGCCCGAATCTTGAAAAATTATTCACATGACATTAATATTTTTTTCAGGTTTAGGGTACAATATACAGTACAATATTGGGTATAGTCGAGTTGACCGACTGCAAAGCATAAATTTCGTTTACTTAGGTAACAATGAACATGGCTTCCAACACGATAAAGAAACAAATGAATTATTGCTTTAGCTTTTCATCTGCCAATTTGATGGCAATAGGGGTTCCTGAATTCTTTCGATTGCATTCCATTATTTTTGTTTTACATTTATTGATCTTCATCATGAATTCTTTCATCAAGACGGAGTCCAAAACATTTAGAAACTCTTTCAAATTCTCTGAATCTTTACTCCTACTTAAAAAAAATCTCTAATTTCCTTTAATGATTGTTCAATTTATACACTGAAAAGTATGGGTGATACGTTACTGCCATGCCTTTCACCTTCCTGAATAGCAGCTACTCTCTCATGTCCTTCGAATCGAACAACTGCTGTCTGGTTTCTGTATAGAATGTAGAGGACCCTCCTATCCCTGTACTTCATTCCAATCATTTTCAAAATACTGAACAACTTACTCCAATCAACGTTATCGAAAGCCATTTCTATGTCTACAAATGCCATGAACGTTCTCGTATCTTTCCTTATTCTACCTTCCGAGATCAGCCTAAGACTTAGTACAGGTTCCCTTGTTTCATCGTTTCTCCTTTTCACCCAACTCTGTTCCTATCTCTTTTTCCATCCTCTTGTTAATTACGAATATTCTAGTCAGGATCTTTGAGCCATGAGTGATCTAACTGATTGTATGGTATTTTTCACATATCCTAGAAATTACAGTTCCATAGGATTGCATTCTTACAGTATGTTAGGGGCCGATAACCTAGATGCCAGTCTCAACAATTATCATCATCACTACTACAGTAGCCTCAGAAACACAGATTATCAGACAAATTCAACTCACACCCAAATACACGGGGCAAACGAAAAGATTGACCCAAGTCCCTGAATTGAATTAACAACAACGCTCTACTTGATACCTTTCGTTTGACCTCCTATGGTCGATTCTTGTCCTCTTCCAAACCTGGTGGCATCAGTGTTAAAGCTGCCTATATTGCTTTTGATTTCACCGACAATAATAGATATTTTCTCATTGAGTTAATATGGGCACACGTACAGATGCATTTTTTCTGCTTCAATTAGACATTTACACTTACTGTTTGCCATCTCTTGATGAATGCAGTACATTTGCATTTGTCTGTTGGCACAGACTAGAAAAAAATGTGTCTTTTCACCGATGTCTCAGTCTCACTCATGGCTGTGATTAGGCTATATGGAAGCTACTGAGGTATTGGTGGTGCTTAATAATGACATTCAGGGCACAGTCAGTGTCTGTGGATGCTGTGAAAGGTTCTACTCATAGGGTTAGTACTGCTGTACTGACACAGTTTGGAAAGCAATGGCAACTACTTCACTCCTCTTCTTGCCTAGTACGCCTCAATATAGCGCTGTCATGGGTTTCTGTGGGTATCTACCCACATAACCTAACAAAGGTGCTTTATGAGGTTCCAACCAGCCTTCGGGCTGACTACCTAACAGACAGAACGTCAGGGTCTGTAGGCAGAAACTCACTAGGAGAGTAGTAAACTACACCAACGTTTTAAGAGCTGATTTTACGGAAGAAGAACGGAAGAGCGACTGTTGGAAGAAGCCAGTAATACTTTCATTGTTTCAGTCAGTGATGGTTTAAATGGTGTAATACAAAAGACTCATGGCGTTGGTAAAGGACAAGAGAAAAATCTGAGCATTCGGCCGCTGGAGGATGACAAATGAAGAAGCTTAGCAACAGCAGAACGCAGCTGACACGTGAGACTAAGGAGGCAAATAACTAGAGCCCGAAAGTTAGGCAAAATGCCTCTTCTATTTGGCTGGATATTCTAAAGGGGTTGTATGGAACTGCGCCCAAGCTTCACTAATGACCCTGGTCATTAGCATCCACCTTCGAAAAGTGGCAGTGGAACTGCGCCCATTGAGAGCAGTCAGGTAGGTTCCCTTCCTCCACCCCTCTACCGAATTATGTTGTGTCGAGTGGTGTGAATTTCAAATCGGTTGTGTCTTGATTGCGAACAAGTCAAAAACCTTCCAGATTGCGAACAACTAAATACACCCTGTCCAGATTGCGGACAAGAGATTAGTGTTGGCCTGGGATACACAAAACAGGTAAAGTTTTCGAAACACACTAATATTTACTTTTTGTTCTAGCAATATTAGCATTAACTGGTACATTGGGATGTTTTCGACAACCTAACCATATTTTAAAAATAGTTTTGTTATTACAAATGTTTAATAATCTAGTTTGAGGTAATCTTACCATTTAGAGGATTATTATATTTTTTTATTGCATAAGAAAACTAGAGGGGTAGTTATTTATGGTGGATTAGAGAGAGTTGTATTATTATTATTATTATTATTATTATTATTATTATTAGTGTATCCTCCGTGGCTTAGGCAGCGGCGCGCCGGCCTCTCACCGCTGGGTTCCGTGCTTCAAATCCTTGCCACTCCATGTGAGATTTGTGCTGGGCAAAGCGAAGGCGGGACAGGTTTTTATCCGGGTACTCCGGTTTTCCCTGTCATATTTCATTCCAGCAACACTCTCCATTATCATTTCATTTCATCTGTCATTCATTAATCATTGTCACAGGGGAGTGCGACAGGCTTCGGAAGCCGGCACAATGCCTATCCTCGCCGCTAGATGGGGGCTTCATTCATTCCAACCCTGACCCGGTCCAATGACTGGGAAAAGGCTGGATTTTCATTATTATTATTATTATCATTATTACTATTCACCTCTGTGGTGTAGTAGTTAGTGTGATTAGCTGCACCCCCCCCCCCCCCCCCCCCCCCCCCAGGCCCGTAGTACAGCTGCTTATCGGGACGGGGGACTACCTCTTATTCTCAGCAGTGCAGAAGCTAGTGGTGGGAGACAGTCCGTCACTTCCCCTTAAACCGACCTTGGGCTAACAGCCGACTTGACTATGGGCGCAGTTCAATCGGCCTAATTAAAAGGATTTGGAAATATGGGCGCAGTTCGATATCTCCCTTCTAAAGAAGCAGTTAGAGATAGATATGGTTCCGTGCATTTGGGCACAGTAGAGCCAGTTTTCATTTTGCCATTTTGCCTATTTTGGCTTCAGTTGTCTATTTTTAAGTTTTAAAGCTTTCTTTGCCACTTTTCGATCGTTATGCATTTCTCTGCAATTTACACATTTTGAAAAGCACATAATGAATTTCCTTCTATCGAAGATAAAAAAAAAAGGTTACACAAATAATATTACATCTTGACGTCACAAAAATATATATTAAAATTGTTTATTTGTTTTCAAGCACTCGAAAGCTTATTTCCTCAACCCATCCATTTAAGCTCATTAATTAGCAGATATTTTTTTTAGTGAAAGGAATGCACGGACATAACGAATACCGTACCACGAAAGAGAGAGGATGAGGGAAGTACGTGTCTTCTCCTTCCTCATACCCTTTTGCTGTGATAATGCGTATTTGCCCGGTATTCTAGATTTTGAAAAGATAAGATAATGCAGAGAAAGGAAGAAAAACAATTCTGTCTAACAGGTCACACATAAAAAAAGCTGTTAGTCTGCTGTTGAACTTGTTAAAGGCAACTTGAGTGTTTGCGCTGACATATTTATCATGCCGAAATTTACATCATTGAGTGATAAATTACATGGCTATGTTCGCGAATTCCGTTTGGACACACACAAATGCCTATTTTAATTATATTACTGCCATTTTCTGTATTTTAAGTGCCTTTTTGCCTGCCTCTTTTAAACCAAATAAATGCTTGAACTTCCGGGCTATACTAATAACAATGCAATTACTCCCATAAATATTGTTGTCACTACACACGAGAAAATAAGATAAATAGTAAGAAAGAAAACCGATAACGCTTGGCATGCCTCACAATCGATAGTTGGTTTACAAGGCGAACCTCCAACGAATACCGTCCGTGCAACTACCACTAAGATCCAAAGAAACAAGACACCTTTGCATTTGGTTTTCCCTCGTTTCACGTATCACAGTTTGTGTCCAATCTACAAGGATATACATGTACTTCTTTGATAGTGAATACTAGACTATTGTTTCAAGGAGAGACTTCAAGTTCATCTGCTCCTAATGATAATAGTCATGCCTACTGCTATATACGACAGCGCTAACGTTGTCACCTGGCGTGCCCAAGGTTACAGGATCGACTCCTGGCGCAGTCAGTTGGCATTTGAGTGTGCACAAATGTGAAGGAGCCATGTCAGTAGATTTACTGGCACGTTAAAGATCCTCTTCGGGGAAAATACAGGCATCCCGGTCTCTCTAAAAGCCTTAGTATTCAAAAGGGGCGTAAAACCAATAACATTATCAATATTGTTATTATGCTTGCCACGGTGGGTGAGTGGTTATCGTGTTGGACTACCAGATCCAAGCTTACAGGTTCGCTCCTGGCCGTTGCAAGTGATTTTTGAAAGGCGACAAAAATCTCGGCACGCATGTCATACGCTGTTGGCATGATAAAGAACCCCTTTGAATTCAGTAGGACGTGTTCATAATGGCAAAATTAATCCCGAAATTTTCCGCCAACACAAAGTTCCTCCTTTCTCTACTGTAGCAGATTTGCTTAGGCTGGGATGACAAGTGAAACGGTATTTACTTTGCTCCACGTTGAGCGTACAAATGTAGCAGTTTTGCTAGCCCCCCCTTTGCCTAAGCTATGTTGTTTTAATGGGCGCCAAGACCTCAATGCAATGTTGAAATCTAAATTTGTATTTAACAACGTCTAGCTCTGGCAGAACACCTTCAAGACCCTATTCACTCAGATCGTGGTATGATTTGATCATTAACCCAACAAACAATTGTATCAGGAGAAGGAATTGGTCTATATCTAATGCTACCTACTGAAAGCAAAGATTGCATTGTAAAAGAAATGAATTTATTATATAAAACAAGAATAGCAAAATTAATAATAATAATAAGTTTAAAATTTAAATAGGAGCGTTGTGATTTTAATATTACCGATAGAAAATTACGTGAAAACATAGTCTGATAAATTATTGATTTTACTCTTATTCCCAAGCTATGAAGTTACTGACATATGAAATATAAAACCAAGAGAAATGAGAGATTGCGTATTTCTGCGTCATTCGCGCTTACCACTGGAAATTGCCGAAACATTTCCCTCGTACTGGATGATGCTGTGAGCTTCCCACAGTCTCCTGGACGTCGACATCTTCGTCGATATTTGATGAGATTCTGGTAGATTAGATAATTCTATGGTCCGTACCTCGGACCCAAACACTCGTACAACCGCACTGGTTAAGTTTTACAAAAGTTAGTCCTCCAATCCACGGAACATCGGAGCGATTCCCGCGTACAACCGTACTCGTTAAATTCTATACAGATCGTCTTCGTTCCACGGAACATCGGAGCGACTCCCGCGTATAACCACACTCGGCAAGAACTACACAGATTGTCCTCGTTCCACGGCGCGTCGAACGATATATGCACCCCGTCGCATCCCCACTCTTCATCCGACTTCTAGCTTGCGTGGTCTCCACAGATTGGCTGCACCCCGCTACTTCCCCTCCTCTAGTTCATTACACTCGGCGCGCGAATGATGAAGACGATTTCCGTTCCAACCATTCGCCTTTCCTTGACGCTGCGACCCAGGATTGCGTCATGCTTCCCGACAAGATTAAGCGTGTACTTGAATTCCCAGTGAGTCACGTCTCTCGATATACCCTAACTGACGAAAACTCCGTAAAATTCCGCAATCACATAATTTTCTATGATATTGTCGTTCGTAATAATTTGCTTGATAGCGTTTTCTAAGACATAGAAAACCTATCTGAATGCTAATAATTTTTATAAAATGCTCCGAAAATACCTTAATAATAATTATAATAAATTAATAATAATAATAAATTAACATGAAAAATTCTCTTGGCTGAACAATTTGCCGCGTAAATAAATATAGAATGGCTTCCTACTGACTTATGCCAGTTGCATAAAAAACCCTCGAAAAACACGTTACATATTCGCCTCGGATCATCGGATGATTTACCGTGACGACGGTCCATTATCCGATTATCCCAGACACGTTAATAATCCCCATCCAAAATACATATTACATAAATGAGATCACCCTAAATTACAGATATATACACTCATAATTTTTCTTTACGCACTTTGCGTCAAAGTTTGTTGTCACTATGGATTGCACTTTGCAACCAGTCCAATGTTTTTCATATAGAATAGTGTTCCACGGATATTTCCGCCTCTCAAATTTCTCTATGTTGGAAAAATAGACATAATTACTGTGTGAGCACTATGTATATGAGGTGTCACATCACACGCATCAAGGTGTTCTGATATATGTATATCTCCCTAGAACTTCCTAATTTCACTCGAGGTTCCTTCCTTATTGTGAAATTAATCCCACTTATCACTGAGCACACGATCACACTATTGTGGCAGCGCCTCGTGACCATAATACTTAATCTCTCTTTAAAGTAGATTAAATTAATATTGACTTCTGAAAAAAAACAGTAAATGCGCATTACATATAACACCAAATATTACTGTGCCGTAATCGCCCTGTCTTGTTAAGTTACCGTAGACCATATTCTACTTAACACTAGTTCTCAACACAGACCCGTTCTCCTCACACAAATAATACCCTTGTACAAATTACCTTAAATTACTCACTTAAAAATCTTACATGGCGAGGCCGTAAACAGAAATCACGTGTGCTGATATGTATGAGTTTCATGAAGGACTGTCTCGCCTTCTGATGGCCCATCTTTTGCCTCGTGGACGCCTTAAGCAAAAATACCCTGTTCAAGCGCTCACCCATCTCTAGGAGGCAAATGGGAATTCACCAGCGCTACCAAATTCTGGCCTTGGTGTATCGAGACATTTTAGTGCTCAAGAGCATCCGACAATCCCGTCATATCTCCCTGTACCTTAAAAACTCTCATTTACTTACATACTACCCCCCTGTGTGACTTCTGATACGCCTGCCTGGAAGACCATCTCCTCCCACGCACCAAATACCACACTTACTCATTTGATAGGCTGGCTCGCCAGCTAAACACACTCACTTTATGACACATATTTTCGTAGACTATGTATATTATACGTCCCGTATAATCTGTTTCCCTTACTATCCTCCAGCACATATGCTGTTTTGCCAATACGTTTGGAAACTATAATTGTTTCTGCGTCACCTGCTTCCAACCTTGCAAGTGGCTCCCTTAAATGAACGTCATCACGTTGCTCTACCTAGCATATTACTCAGTGTCTGTAACGATGCCCTGTTGCTACTGTCCACACATGCTAACCCTACTTTCCTCTGGTGTCACACCTCTACTTGACACTCTATGACCTAAAAATGTCACTTCTGACTGACAGAATGACGACTTAGACAGCTTCAAAGTGAACCCTGCCTGATCTAACTTCTGAAAAACTATATCCAAATGACCTAGATGCTCCTCAAAACTGCGTGAACTAATTACCATATCATCTATGTAAATGGTTACAAACTCTCCTGTGTCATCCCCTAATGCGATGTTTAAAGCCCTAATTAAAGCTGCTGAACTACTCTTTAACCCATAAGGTGTTCTACAAAATTGATAAAGGTTATATTTATGACTAAAAGCTGTAAATGGTCTATCTTCGTACATAAGTGGCACTTGCCAAAAACTGGAACTCAAATCTACACAGGTGAAATACTTCTTCCCCTCAAATGTTTGCATTAATTCCTCTATTGACATAGATTTCAGCTGATCTGAACTAATTCTACTGTTAACCAAACGAGCGTCTAAACAAATACGAACTGTGCCGTCGGTCTTGGGTACCGTGATCAAAGAATTACCATATGGACTGTTAGAGTGCTCAATAATCCCATCTTCAAGCATCTGGTTAATTTGTGCCTCAACTGCACTCTGATAAGTGAAAGGTACAGGATATCTATGTCCTGTGAATACTGACCTATCAATAACGTTCAATGAATGGGTATAGCAATTGGCCATACCAATGCGATCCTCAAAAACTCTCCTATTACACAATAACACATCATAGAGCCGAACACATTGTTCCACCTCTATATTACCCTGAAATGCAGCATCACGTAACGAGTCCTCTAGACTTCCGTTCGTAATCACACTGCCCACAAAACATGGAGAACCCCGCTCTACGGCTGGCGATATCTCATTTAAAGTACAAATCACACCTACAATACTACTCCTCTGAATATGGTCATTGAACGCTACTTCTACTTCAGAATCTCCCCATTTAAATTTCAAACTCCCTACATCATAACATAAGTTACCAGACACTCTACTTAGCCACTCTGAACCCAAGATAACACTGAATACTAAATTTGGAATTACAAGGCAAATCTGCTTCTCTACATGATTATTAATTTTAATGTCTACTAAAACTTGCTTAGAAATTACTTTAGACCTCTTCCCAACAGCTGTGATAACAAAAGTGCTTTTAATTGGCATCTCCTCAAAATTTACTCCAGTTCCTTTCATTTTATCATAAAATGCACTACTTATGCAACTCTTCATACAACCACTATCAATTAAAACATCTGTGTACGCCTCGGACACGTTAAATTTAACTATGGGGCTCTTACTAGCCACTTCCTGAATAATACCTTCATCATTTAGTTCATGTAATAATTCATTTCTTACATTTAGGTCATAGTGTTCTTGTATAACTGTATGGACAGGGCATGCTACAGACTGAGATTCTGACCTTACTTCGCAGCCTGGATCGCGTTTAAAGAACCGCTACAGCTGGCCGTAGTACTACTAACTACTGAACTGGTCTGGTTGTTCTGGGCTGTGTTGTCATTGTTTGGCTGTATATTACTACCACTAGGCTGTCCTCTTCCTTGACCCCTATTCTGGTTGTAATTATTGTCATTATAATTTCTCCCTTGATTTCCCCTGAAATCATTGTTTCTCCCTTGATTTCCCCTGTAATCATTGTTCCTCCCTTGATTTCCCCTGAAATCATTGTTCCTCCCTTGATACTGATTACCATAGCCATTTCCTCTGTTCTGATTTAGCTGATTATTATTATTTCTATTTTGAGCGTTGGCCCCTTCGCCACCGTTCCCTTGAACATCCTGATGCCTGGCTTCATTAGGTCTGTTATTATTATTACCCTGGTTCCTATTGAAATTGTCCTCATAACCCCCTATCCCTAGTGCATCACATGTGCTTAACAAATTTTCTACTTGTGATATAGTCTTTACATTCTGGATACAAGCAGCCTCCTTGATCCTATAGGAAAAGTGCCTAAGTAGCAACCTCACCACATCACTTTCCTCCTTCAACCCATCTAGATATTTACACACTAATACCTGCCCTAAAAAGTATTCGGTCATGGTGGAGCTTCCTTTAGGGTTATATTTACCACACACTACTCCCTCACGATGCTGCGACTGAATAACCTCATTCCAGAACTTTTCACAGAATTTCATTTTAAAGTCATTAATATCAGTAAACCTTTCTCTGTAGACAGCAAACCAATTCCTCGTTTCCCCCACAAACACTTGCTCTAAAATTTCAACTACCTGGCACCACTCAATACTACCATTTTCCAACCTCTCCCCGAATTTATTTTCTATAGTGTTCATGAACTCCATTGGGCACCCCTGTCGATTGCTGAACTTACCCAGTTCTACCTCCCTGTGTGTGCTATTCACTAAAAACTGGCCTATTCTGACTATTTTCTTGCCTGATCCTAGCTTTTAATTTTAACTCTAATTCTGCGATTTTCTCCTCAGCCTTCCTCTCAATACTGTTTACTGTTAATTTAATGTTTCCTTCTGATTCTTCTACTTTATCATATAGCTTTGCTTGTTTCTCCTCAATCTTGCTAATGCTCTCTCTATTAGTCTCTCTTAAATCATTTACTTCTGCAACTATTTGTGAGTGGACTTTCTCAATTCTACCCCCCAGCTGTTCCTTAACCTCTTTAGTAGCTACCTGAATTTTGTCAATTTCTCCCCCCAATTGCTTTTTGACCTGCTGTGTTTCCAGTTGCACTAGTTCTTTTAAATTTTCAGCCTGTGTACTGATTCTAATTTCCAACTCCTCCTGTACTTTTCCTAATTTTCTGTCTACATCTGCAATAATCTCTTTAGCCTTTTCTTCCATTACTCCTCTGATTTCACCTCTAATCAGTTCGAATTTGTCACTCATTTCCCTACTGTTTTGTTCTAATTTAGCATTTAAAGTTTCAGTACTCTCTCTATTTTCCTTACTGTTTTGTTCTAATCTGGCGTTTAAAGTTTCATTACTCTCTCTATTTTCTCTACTGTTTTGTTCTAATTTTGCATTATTCTGTTCTAATTTTGCATTTAAAGCTTCTGTACTTTCTTTATTTTCCCTACTGTTTTGTTCTAATTTTGCATTATTCTGTTCTAATTTTGCATTTAAAGCTTCTGTACTTTCTTTATTTTCCCTACTGTTTTGTTCTAATTTTGCATTATTCTGTTCTAATTTTGCATTATTTTGTTCTAATTTTGCATTTAAGGCATCACTACTAACTTTGTTCTGATACATGAACTCGAGAAGTAAAGTTTTTAATTCTGGTTGGCCGCCTACACTCCCTGTTTCAGTATCGGGATTTACCTCCGCTACCCCGGTACTACCATCACTCGACATACTGCTCGTATCATCACTCTCCAGTTCATGACCACTACGTAACCTCATCTGTCTTTCTTTCTCATCCCCCATAATGATATACACTGATAAAGACAAATAACCCCCAAAATACAGGCACAGAAATATATACCCTTCTCCTTCCACAAATGTTATTAGGTTTTCATCCCCAAGTTGTCGGCGACAATTGTAGCAGATTTGCTTAGGCTGGGATGACAAGTGAAACGGTATTTACTTTGCTCCACGTTGAGCGTACAAATGTAGCAGTTTTGCTAGCCCCCCCTTTGCCTAAGCTATGTTGTTTTAATGGGCGCCAAGACCTCAATGCAATGTTGAAATCTAAATTTGTATTTAACAACGTCTAGCTCTGGCAGAACACCTTCAAGACCCTATTCACTCAGATCGTGGTATGATTTGATCATTAACCCAACAAACAATTGTATCAGGAGAAGGAATTGGTCTATATCTAATGCTACCTACTGAAAGCAAAGATTGCATTGTAAAAGAAATGAATTTATTATATAAAACAAGAATAGCAAAATTAATAATAATAATAAGTTTAAAATTTAAATAGGAGCGTTGTGATTTTAATATTACCGATAGAAAATTACGTGAAAACGGAGTCTGATAAATTATTGATTTTACTCTTATTCCCAAGCTATGAAGTTACTGACATATGAAATATAAAACCAAGAGAAATGAGAGATTGCGTATTTCTGCGTCATTCGCGCTTACCACTGGAAATTGCCGAAATATTTCCCTCGTACTGGATGATGCTGTGAGCTTCCCACAGTCTCCTGGACGTCGACATCTTCGTCGATATTTGATGAGATTCTGGTAGATTAGATAATTCTATGGTCCGTACCTCGGACCCAAACACTCGTACAACCGCACTGGTTAAGTTTTACAAAAGTTAGTCCTCCAATCCACGGAACATCGGAGCGATTCCCGCGTACAACCGTACTCGTTAAATTCTATACAGATTGTCTTCGTTCCACGGAACATCGGAGCGATTCCCGCGTATAACCACCCTCGGCGAGAACTACACAGATTGTCCTCGTTCCACGGCGCGTCAAACGATATATGCACCCCGTCGCATCCCCACTCTTCATCCGACTTCTAGCTTGCGTGGTCTCCACAGATTGGCTGCACCCCGCTACTTCCCCTCCTCTAGTTCATTACACTCGGCGCGCGAATGATGAAGACGATTTCCGTCCCAACCATTCGCCTTTCCTTGACGCTGCGACCCAGGATTGCGTCATGCTTCCCGACAAGATTAAGCGTGTACTTGAATTCCCAGTGAGTCACGTCTCTCGATATACCCTAACTGACGAAAACTCCCTAAAATTCCGCAATCACATAATTTTCTATGATATTGTCGTTCGTAATAATTTGCTTGATAGCGTTTTCTAAGACATAGAAAACCTATCTGAATGCTAATAATTTTTATAAAATGCTCCGAAAATACCTTAATAATAATTATAATAAATTAATAATAATAATAAATTAACATGAAAAATTCTCTTGGCTGAACAATTTGCCGCGTAAATAAATATAGAATGGCTTCCTACTGACTTACGCCAGTTGCATAAAAAAAACTCGAAAAACACGTTACATATTCGCCTCGGATCATCGGATGATTTACCGTGACGACGGTCCATTATCCGATTATCCCAGACACGTTAATAATCCCCATCCAAAATACATATTACATAAATGAGATCACCCTAAATTACAGATATATACACTCATAATTTTTCTTTACGCACTTTGCGTCAAAGTTTGTTGTCACTATGGATTGCACTTTGCAACCAGTCCAATGTTTTTCATATAGAATAGTGTTCCACGGATATTTCCGCCTCTCAAATTTCTCTATGTTGGAAAAATAGACATAATTACTGTGTGAGCACTATGTATATGAGGTGTCACATCACACGCATCAAGGTGTTCTGATATATGTATATCTCCCTAGAACTTCCTAATTTCACTCGAGGTTCCTTCCTTATTGTGAAATTAATCCCACTTATCACTGAGCACACGATCACACTATTGTGGCAGCGCCTCGTGACCATAATACTTAATCTCTCTTTAAAGTAGATTAATTTAATATTGACTTCTGAAAAAAAAAACAGTAAATGCGCATTACATATAACACCAAATATTACTGTGCCGTAATCGCCCTGTCTTGTTAAGTTACCGTAGACCATATTCTACTTAACACTAGTTCTCAACACAGACCCGTTCTCCTCACACAAATAATACCCTTGTACAAATTACCTTAAATTACTCACTTAAAAATCTTACATGGCGAGGCCGTAAACAGAAATCACGTGTGCTGATATGTATGAGCTTCATGAAGGACTGTCTCGCCTTCTGATGGCCCATCTTTTGCCTCGTGGACGCCTTAAGCAAAAATACCCTGTTCAAGCGCTCACCCATCTCTAGGAGGCAAATGGGAATTCACCAGCGCTACCAAATTCTGGCCTTGGTGTATCGAGACATTTTAGTGCTCAAGAGCATCCGACAATCCCGTCATATTTCCCTGTACCTTAAAAACTCTCATTTACTTGCATACTACCCCCCTGTGTGACTTCTGATACGCCTGCCTGGAAGACCATCTCCTCCCACGCACCAAATACCACACTTACTCATTTGATAGGCTGGCTCGCCAGCTAAACACACTCACTTCATGACACATATTTTCGTAGACTATGTATATTATACGTCCCGTATAATCTGTTTCCCTTACTATCCTCCAGCACATATGCTGTTTTGCCAATACGTTTGGAAACTATAAATGTTTCTGCGTCACCTGCTTCCAACCTTGCAAGTGGCTCCCTTAAATAAACGTCATCACGTTGCTCTACCTAGCATATTACTCAGTGTCTGTAACGATGCCCTGTTGCTACTGTCCACACATGCTAACCCTACTTTCCTCTGGTGTCACACCTCTACTTGACACTCTATGACCTAAAAATGTCACTTCTGACTGACAGAATGACGACTTAGACAGCTTCAAAGTGAACCCTGCCTGATCTAACTTCTGAAAAACTATATCCAAATGACCTAGATGCTCCTCAAAACTGCGTGAACTAATTACCATATCATCTATGTAAATGGTTACAAACTCTCCTGTGTCATCCCCTAATGCGATGTTTAAAGCCCTAATTAAAGCTGCTGAACTACTCTTTAACCCATAAGGTGTTCTACAAAATTGATAAAGGTTATATTTATGACTAAAAGCTGTAAATGGTCTATCTTCGTACATAAGTGGCACTTGCCAAAAACTGGAACTCAAATCTACACAAGTGAAATACTTCTTCCCCTCAAATGTTTGCATTAATTCCTCTATTGACATAGATTTCAGCTGATCTGAACTAATTCTACTGTTAACCAAACGAGCGTCTAAACAAATACGAACTGTGCCGTCGGTCTTGGGTACCGTGATCAAAGAATTAACATATGGACTGTTAGAGTGCTCAATAATCCCATCTTCAAGCATCTGGTTAATTTGTGCCTCAACTGCACTCTGATAAGTGAAAGGTACAGGATATCTATGTCCTTTGAATACTGACCTATCAATAACGTTCAATGAATGGGTATAGCAATTGGCCATACCAATGCGATCCTCAAAAACTCTCCTATTACACAATAACACATCATAGAGCCGAACACATTGTTCCACCTCTATATTACCCTGAAATGCAGCATCACGTAACGAGTCCTCTAGACTTCCGTTCGTAATCACACTGCCCACAAAACATGGAGAACCCCGCTCTACGGCTGGCGATATCTCATTTAAAGTACAAATCACACCTACAATACTACTCCTCTGAATATGGTCATTGAACGCTACTTCTACTTCAGAATCTCCCCATTTAAATTTCAAACTCCCTACATCATAACATAAGTTACCAGACACTCTACTTAGCCACTCTGAACCCAAGATAACACTGAATACTAAATTTGGAATTACAAGGCAAATCTGCTTCTCTACATGATTATTAATTTTAATGTCTACTAAAACTTGCTTAGAAATTACTTTAGACCTCTTCCCAACAGCTGTGATAACAAAAGTGCTCTTAATTGGCATCTCCTCAAAATTTACTCCAGTTCCTTTCATTTTATCATAAAATGCACTACTTATGCAACTCTTCATACAACCACTATCAATTAAAACATCTGTGTACGCCTCGGACACGTTAAATTTAACTATGGGGCTCTTACTAGCCACTTCCTGAATAATACCTTCATCATTTAGTTCATGTAATAATTCATTTCTTACATTTAGGTCATAGTGTTCCTGTATAATTGTATGGACAGGGCATGCTACAGACTGAGATTCTGACCTTACTTCGCAGCCTGGTTCGCGTTTAAAGAACCGCTACAGCTGGCCGTAGTACTACTAACTACTGAACTGGTCTGGTTGTTCTGGGCTGTGTTGTCATTGTTTGGCTGTATATTACTACCACTAGGCTGTCCTCTTCCTTGACCCCTATTCTGGTCGTAATTATTGTCATTATAATTTCTCCCTTGATTTCCCCTGAAATCATTGTTTCTCCCTTGATTTCCCCTGTAATCATTGTTCCTCCCTTGATTTCCCCTGAAATCATTGTTCCTCCCTTGATACTGATTACCATAGCCATTTCCTCTGTTCTGATTTAGCTGATTATTATTATTTCTATTTTGAGCGTTGGCCCCTTCGCCACCGTTCCCTTGAACATCCTGATGCCTGGCTTCATTAGGTCTGTTATTATTATTACCCTGGTTCCTATTGAAATTGTCCTCATAACCCCCTCTCCCTAGTGCATCAAATGTGCTTAACAAATTTTCTACTTGTGATATAGTCTTTACATTCTGGATACAAGCAGCCTCCTTGATCCTATAGGGAAAGTGCCTAAGTAGCAACCTCACCACATCACTTTCCTCCTTCAACCCATCTAGATATTTACACACTAATACCTGCCCTAAAAAGTATTCGGTCATGGTGGAGCTTCCTTTAGGGTTATATTTACCACACACTACTCCCTCACGATGCTGCGACTGAATAACCTCATTCCAGAACTTTTCACAGAATTTCATTTTAAAGTCATTAATATCAGTAAACTTGTCTCTGTAGACAGCAAACCAATTCCTCGTTTCCCCCACAAACACTTGTTCTAAAATTTCAACTACCTGGCACCACTCAATACTACCATTTTCCAACCTTTCCCCGAATTTATTTTCTATAGTGTTCATGAACTCCATTGGGCACCCCTGTCGATTGCTGAACTTACCCAGTTCTACCTCCCTGTGTGTGCTATTCACAAAAACTGGCCTATTCTGACTATTTTCTTGCCTGATCCTAGCTTTTAATTTTAACTCTAATTCTGCGATTTTCTCCTCAGCCTTCCTCTCAATACTGTTTACTGTTAATTTAATGTTTCCTTCTGATTCTTCTACTTTATCATATAGCTTTGCTTGTTTCGCCTCAATCTTGCTAATGCTCTCTCTATTAGTCTCTCTTAAATCATTTACTTCTGCAACTATTTGTGAGTGGACTTTCTCAATTCTACCCCCCAGCTGTTCCTTAACCTCTTTAGTAGCTACCTGAATTTTGTCAATTTCTCCCCCCAATTGCTTTTTGACCTGCTGTGTTTCCAGTTGCACTAGTTCTTTTAAATTTTCAGCCTGTGTACTGATTCTAATTTCCAACTCCTCCTGTACTTTTCCTAATTTTCTGTCTACATCTGCAATAATCTCTTTAGCCTTTTCTTCCATTACTCCTCTGATTTCACCTCTAATCAGTTCGAATTTGTCACTCATTTCCCTACTGTTTTGTTCTAATTTAGCATTTAAAGTTTCAGTACTCTCTCTATTTTCCTTACTGTTTTGTTCTAATCTGGCGTTTAAAGTTTCATTACTCTCTCTATTTTCTCTACTGTTTTGTTCTAATTTTGCATTATTCTGTTCTAATTTTGCATTTAAAGCTTCTGTACTTTCTTTATTTTCCCTACTGTTTTGTTCTAATTTTGCATTATTCTGTTCTAATTTTGCATTTAAAGCTTCTGTACTTTCTTTATTTTCCCTACTGTTTTGTTCTAATTTTGCATTATTCTGTTCTAATTTTGCATTATTTTGTTCTAATTTTGCATTTAAGGCATCACTACTAACTTTGTTCTGATACATGAACTCGAGAAGTAAAGTTTTTAATTCTGGTTGGCCGCCTACACTCCCTGTTTCAGTATCGGGATTTACCTCCGCTACCCCGGTACTACCATCACTCGACATACTGCTCGTATCATCACTCTCCAGTTCATGACCACTACGTAACCTCATCTGTCTTTCTTTCTCATCCCCCATAATGATATACACTGATAAAGACAAATAACCCCCAAAATACAGGCACAGAAATATATACCCTTCTCCTTCCACAAATGTTATTAGGTTTTCATCCCCAAGTTGTCGGCGACAATTGTAGCAGATTTGCTTAGGCTGGGATGACAAGTGAAACGGTATTTACTTTGCTCCACGTTGAGCGTACAAATGTAGCAGTTTTGCTAGCCCCCCCCCCCCCTTTGCCTAAGCTATGTTGTTTTAATGGGCGCCAAGACCTCAATGCAATGTTGAAATCTAAATTTGTATTTAACAACGTCTAGCTCTGGCAGAACACCTTCAAGACCCTATTCACTCAGATCGTGGTATGATTTGATCATTAACCCAACAAACAATTGTATCAGGAGAAGGAATTGGTCTATATCTAATGCTACCTACTGAAAGCAAAGATTGCATTGTAAAAGAAATGAATTTATTATATAAAACAAGAATAGCAAAATTAATAATAATAATAAGTTTAAAATTTAAATAGGAGCGTTGTGATTTTAATATTACCGATAGAAAATTACGTGAAAACGGAGTCTGATAAATTATTGATTTTACTCTTATTCCCAAGCTATGAAGTTACTGACATATGAAATATAAAACCAAGAGAAATGAGAGATTGCGTATTTCTGCGTCATTCGCGCTTACCACTGGAAATTGCCGAAATATTTCCCTCGTACTGGATGATGCTGTGAGCTTCCCACAGTCTCCTGGACGTCGACATCTTCGTCGATATTTGATGAGATTCTGGTAGATTAGATAATTCTATGGTCCGTACCTCGGACCCAAACACTCGTACAACCGCACTGGTTAAGTTTTACAAAAGTTAGTCCTCCAATCCACGGAACATCGGAGCGATTCCCGCGTACAACCGTACTCGTTAAATTCTATACAGATCGTCTTCGTTCCACGGAACATCGGAGCGACTCCCGCGTATAACCACCCTCGGCGAGAACTACACAGATTGTCCTCGTTCCACGGCGCGTCAAACGATATATGCACCCCGTCGCATCCCCACTCTTCATCCGACTTCTAGCTTGCGTGGTCTCCACAGATTGGCTGCACCCCGCTACTTCCCCTCCTCTAGTTCATTACACTCGGCGCGCGAATGATGAAGACGATTTCCGTCCCAACCATTCGCCTTTCCTTGACGCTGCGACCCAGGATTGCGTCATGCTTCCCGACAAGATTAAGCGTGTACTTGAATTCCCAGTGAGTCACGTCTCTCGATATACCCTAACTGACGAAAACTCCCTAAAATTCCGCAATCACATAATTTTCTATGATATTGTCGTTCGTAATAATTTGCTTGATAGCGTTTTCTAAGACATAGAAAACCTATCTGAATGCTAATAATTTTTATAAAATGCTCCGAAAATACCTTAATAATAATTATAATAAATTAATAATAATAATAAATTAACATGAAAAATTCTCTTGGCTGAACAATTTGCCGCGTAAATAAATATAGAATGGCTTCCTACTGACTTACGCCAGTTGCATAAAAAAAACTCGAAAAACACGTTACATATTCGCCTCGGATCATCGGATGATTTACCGTGACGACGGTCCATTATCCGATTATCCCAGACACGTTAATAATCCCCATCCAAAATACATATTACATAAATGAGATCACCCTAAATTACAGATATATACACTCATAATTTTTCTTTACGCACTTTGCGTCAAAGTTTGTTGTCACTATGGATTGCACTTTGCAACCAGTCCAATGTTTTTCATATAGAATAGTGTTCCACGGATATTTCCGCCTCTCAAATTTCTCTATGTTGGAAAAATAGACATAATTACTGTGTGAGCACTATGTATATGAGGTGTCACATCACACGCATCAAGGTGTTCTGATATATGTATATCTCCCTAGAACTTCCTAATTTCACTCGAGGTTCCTTCCTTATTGTGAAATTAATCCCACTTATCACTGAGCACACGATCACACTATTGTGGCAGCGCCTCGTGACCATAATACTTAATCTCTCTTTAAAGTAGATTAATTTAATATTGACTTCTGAAAAAAAAACCAGTAAATGCGCATTACATATAACACCAAATATTACTGTGCCGTAATCGCCCTGTCTTGTTAAGTTACCGTAGACCATATTCTACTTAACACTAGTTCTCAACACAGACCCGTTCTCCTCACACAAATAATACCCTTGTACAAATTACCTTAAATTACTCACTTAAAAATCTTACATGGCGAGGCCGTAAACAGAAATCACGTGTGCTGATATGTATGAGTTTCATGAAGGACTGTCTCGCCTTCTGATGGCCCATCTTTTGCCTCGTGGACGCCTTAAGCAAAAATACCCTGTTCAAGCGCTCACCCATCTCTAGGAGGCAAATGGGAATTCACCAGCGCTACCAAATTCTGGCCTTGGTGTATCGAGACATTTTAGTGCTCAAGAGCATCCGACAATCCCGTCATATCTCCCTGTACCTTAAAAACTCTCATTTACTTACATACTACCCCCCTGTGTGACTTCTGATACGCCTGCCTGGAAGACCATCTCCTCCCACGCACCAAATACCACACTTACTCATTTGATAGGCTGGCTCGCCAGCTAAACACACTCACTTCATGACACATATTTTCGTAGACTATGTATATTATACGTCCCGTATAATCTGTTTCCCTTACTATCCTCCAGCACATATGCTGTTTTGCCAATACGTTTGGAAACTATAAATGTTTCTGCGTCACCTGCTTCCAACCTTGCAAGTGGCTCCCTTAAATGAACGTCATCACGTTGCTCTACCTAGCATATTACTCAGTGTCTGTAACGATGCCCTGTTGCTACTGTCCACACATGCTAACCCTACTTTCCTCTGGTGTCACACCTCTACTTGACACTCTATGACCTAAAAATGTCACTTCTGACTGACAGAATGACGACTTAGACAGCTTCAAAGTGAACCCTGCCTGATCTAACTTCTGAAAAACTATATCCAAATGACCTAGATGCTCCTCAAAACTGCGTGAACTAATTACCATATCATCTATGTAAATGGTTACAAACTCTCCTGTGTCATCCCCTAATGCGATGTTTAAAGCCCTAATTAAAGCTGCTGAACTACTCTTTAACCCATAAGGTGTTCTACAAAATTGATAAAGGTTATATTTATGACTAAAAGCTGTAAATGGTCTATCTTCGTACATAAGTGGCACTTGCCAAAAACTGGAACTCAAATCTACACAAGTGAAATACTTCTTCCCCTCAAATGTTTGCATTAATTCCTCTATTGACATAGATTTCAGCTGATCTGAACTAATTCTACTGTTAACCAAACGAGCGTCTAAACAAATACGAACTGTGCCGTCGGTCTTGGGTACCGTGATCAAAGAATTAACATATGGACTGTTAGAGTGCTCAATAATCCCATCTTCAAGCATCTGGTTAATTTGTGCCTCAACTGCACTCTGATAAGTGAAAGGTACAGGATATCTATGTCCTGTGAATACTGACCTATCAATAACGTTCAATGAATGGGTATAGCAATTGGCCATACCAATGCGATCCTCAAAAACTCTCCTATTACACAATAACACATCATAGAGCCGAACACATTGTTCCACCTCTATATTACCCTGAAATGCAGCATCACGTAACGAGTCCTCTAGACTTCCGTTCGTAATCACACTGCCCACAAAACATGGAGAACCCCGCTCTACGGCTGGCGATATCTCATTTAAAGTACAAATCACACCTACAATACTACTCCTCTGAATATGGTCATTGAACGCTACTTCTACTTCAGAATCTCCCCATTTAAATTTCAAACTCCCTACATCATAACATAAGTTACCAGACACTCTACTTAGCCACTCTGAACCCAAGATAACACTGAATACTAAATTTGGAATTACAAGGCAAATCTGCTTCTCTACATGATTATTAATTTTAATGTCTACTAAAACTTGCTTAGAAATTACTTTAGACCTCTTCCCAACAGCTGTGATAACAAAAGTGCTCTTAATTGGCATCTCCTCAAAATTTACTCCAGTTCCTTTCATTTTATCATAAAATGCACTACTTATGCAACTCTTCATACAACCACTATCAATTAAAACATCTGTGTACGCCTCGGACACGTTAAATTTAACTATGGGGCTCTTACTAGCCACTTCCTGAATAATACCTTCATCATTTAGTTCATGTAATAATTCATTTCTTACATTTAGGTCATAGTGTTCCTGTATAATTGTATGGACAGGGCATGCTACAGACTGAGATTCTGACCTTACTTCGCAGCCTGGTTCGCGTTTAAAGAACCGCTACAGCTGGCCGTAGTACTACTAACTACTGAACTGGTCTGGTTGTTCTGGGCTGTGTTGTCATTGTTTGGCTGTATATTACTACCACTAGGCTGTCCTCTTCCTTGACCCCTATTCTGGTCGTAATTATTGTCATTATAATTTCTCCCTTGATTTCCCCTGAAATCATTGTTTCTCCCTTGATTTCCCCTGTAATCATTGTTCCTCCCTTGATTTCCCCTGAAATCATTGTTCCTCCCTTGATACTGATTACCATAGCCATTTCCTCTGTTCTGATTTAGCTGATTATTATTATTTCTATTTTGAGCGTTGGCCCCTTCGCCACCGTTCCCTTGAACATCCTGATGCCTGGCTTCATTAGGTCTGTTATTATTATTACCCTGGTTCCTATTGAAATTGTCCTCATAACCCCCTCTCCCTAGTGCATCAAATGTGCTTAACAAATTTTCTACTTGTGATATAGTCTTTACATTCTGGATACAAGCAGCCTCCTTGATCCTATAGGGAAAGTGCCTAAGTAGCAACCTCACCACATCACTTTCCTCCTTCAACCCATCTAGATATTTACACACTAATACCTGCCCTAAAAAGTATTCGGTCATGGTGGAGCTTCCTTTAGGGTTATATTTACCACACACTACTCCCTCACGATGCTGCGACTGAATAACCTCATTCCAGAACTTTTCACAGAATTTCATTTTAAAGTCATTAATATCAGTAAACTTGTCTCTGTAGACAGCAAACCAATTCCTCGTTTCCCCCACAAACACTTGTTCTAAAATTTCAACTACCTGGCACCACTCAATACTACCATTTTCCAACCTTTCCCCGAATTTATTTTCTATAGTGTTCATGAACTCCATTGGGCACCCCTGTCGATTGCTGAACTTACCCAGTTCTACCTCCCTGTGTGTGCTATTCACAAAAACTGGCCTATTCTGACTATTTTCTTGCCTGATCCTAGCTTTTAATTTTAACTCTAATTCTGCGATTTTCTCCTCAGCCTTCCTCTCAATACTGTTTACTGTTAATTTAATGTTTCCTTCTGATTCTTCTACTTTATCATATAGCTTTGCTTGTTTCTCCTCAATCTTGCTAATGCTCTCTCTATTAGTCTCTCTTAAATCATTTACTTCTGCAACTATTTGTGAGTGGACTTTCTCAATTCTACCCCCCAGCTGTTCCTTAACCTCTTTAGTAGCTACCTGAATTTTGTCAATTTCTCCCCCCAATTGCTTTTTGACCTGCTGTGTTTCCAGTTGCACTAGTTCTTTTAAATTTTCAGCCTGTGTACTGATTCTAATTTCCAACTCCTCCTGTACTTTTCCTAATTTTCTGTCTACATCTGCAATAATCTCTTTAGCCTTTTCTTCCATTACTCCTCTGATTTCACCTCTAATCAGTTCGAATTTGTCACTCATTTCCCTACTGTTTTGTTCTAATTTAGCATTTAAAGTTTCAGTACTCTCTCTATTTTCCTTACTGTTTTGTTCTAATCTGGCGTTTAAAGTTTCATTACTCTCTCTATTTTCCCTACTGTTTTGTTCTAATTTTGCATTATTCTGTTCTAATTTTGCATTTAAAGCTTCTGTACTTTCTTTATTTTCCCTACTGTTTTGTTCTAATTTTGCATTATTCTGTTCTAATTTTGCATTTAAAGCTTCTGTACTTTCTTTATTTTCCCTACTGTTTTGTTCTAATTTTGCATTATTCTGTTCTAATTTTGCATTATTCTGTTCTAATTTTGCATTTAAGGCATCACTACTAACTTTGTTCTGATACATGAACTCGAGAAGTAAAGTTTTTAATTCTGGTTGGCCGCCTACACTCCCTGTTTCAGTATCGGGATTTACCTCCGCTACCCCGGTACTACCATCACTCGACATACTGCTCGTATCATCACTCTCCAGTTCATGACCACTACGTAACCTCATCTGTCTTTCTTTCTCATCCCCCATAATGATATACACTGATAAAGACAAATAACCCCCAAAATACAGGCACAGAAATATATACCCTTCTCCTTCCACAAATGTTATTAGGTTTTCATCCCCAAGTTGTCGGCGACAATTGTAGCAGATTTGCTTAGGCTGGGATGACAAGTGAAACGGTATTTACTTTGCTCCACGTTGAGCGTACAAATGTAGGAGTTTTGCTAGCCCCCCCCCCCCCCTTTGCCTAAGCTATGTTGTTTTAATGGGCGCCAAGACCTCAATGCAATGTTGAAATCTAAATTTGTATTTAACAACGTCTAGCTCTGGCAGAACACCTTCAAGACTCTATTCACTCAGATCGTGGTATGATTTGATCATTAACCCAACAAACAATTGTATCAGGAGAAGGAATTGGTCTATATCTAATGCTACCTACTGAAAGCAAAGATTGCATTGTAAAAGAAATGAATTTATTATATAAAACAAGAATAGCAAAATTAATAATAATAATAAGTTTAAAATTTAAATAGGAGCGTTGTGATTTTAATATTACCGATAGAAAATTACGTGAAAACGGAGTCTGATAAATTATTGATTTTACTCTTATTCCCAAGCTATGGAGTTACTGAAATATGAAATATAAAACCAAGAGAAATGAAAGATTGCGTATTTCTGCGTCATTCGCGCTTACCACTGGAAATTGCCGAAACATTTCCCTCGTACTGGATGATGCTGTGAGCTTCCCACAGTCTCCTGGACGTTGACATCTTCGTCGATATTTGATGAGATTCTGGTAGATTAGATAATTCTATGGTCCGTACCTCGGACCCAAACACTCGTACAACCGCACTGGTTAAGTTTTACAAAAGTTAGTCCTCCAATCCACGGAACATCGGAGCGATTCCCGCGTACAACCGTACTCGTTAAATTCTATACAGATCGTCTTCGTTCCACGGAACATCGGAGCGATTCCCGCGTATAACCACACTCGGCAAGAACTACACAGATTGTCCTCGTTCCACGGCGCGTCGAACGATATATGCACCCCGTCGCATCCCCACTCTTCATCCGACTTCTAGCTTGCGTGGTCTCCACAGATTGGCTGCACCCCGCTACTTCCCCTCCTCTAGTTCATTACCCTCGGCGCGCGAATGATGAAGACGATTTCCGTTCCAACCATTCGCCTTTCCTTGACGCTGCGACCCAGGATTGCGTCATGCTTCCCGACAAGATTAAGCGTGTACTTGAATTCCCAGTGAGTCACGTCTCTCGATATACCCTAACTGACGAAAACTCCGTAAAATTCCGCAATCACATAATTTTCTATGATATTGTCGTTCGTAATAATTTGCTTGATAGCGTTTTCTAAGACATAGAAAACCTATCTGAATGCTAATAATTTTTATAAAATGCTCCGAAAATACCTTAATAATAATTATAATAAATTAATAATAATAATAAATTAACATGAAAAATTCTCTTGGCTGAACAATTTGCCGCGTAAATAAATATAGAATGGCTTCCTACTGACTTATGCCAGTTGCATAAAAACCCCTCGAAAAACACGTTACATCTTATAGAAAGCGCTATATTGTCAAGGAGCTTAGATATCTAACTTCCTTCACTTTCATAGCGCTCCAAGGAACGACAAGAATTCGACATGCAAGCTGCTCTCTGGGCGTCAAATAACAAACTTTGCAACCCGGTATCCGAGGCCATACGATATAAATATAATAATAATTACTAACTTACATTTTAACAGAAGAAAGGACAAACTGAAGGAACAAAGAAAGAAAATTGCTCTCAGTCGTCAAAGATTGAGGGACTTGAAAGGAAGTAGATTGGAGAGGACGTATTCCAAGGTCATTGGAAAAGACAAGTAGACCTAGTTCTGTGAAGAACTAATTAGCCTATTTTCATATATCCCACTGGTCTTTTCCATTAAAACTCTCGTGCCTATGACAAGGATTTTCCATGTGATATACTAAATAGCTTTTGGTTCACGACCTATGTCTTCTCCAACACCATTACAATATGTTATGTAGGCCTACTTGAATATATAGCTTTCAATATCGGTGATTAAGACTCCTCCCGTGAGTTGGCATATTTCTGTAACGAACCATGGGAATTAATTTTTAGAAAAATCAAATGCACGGCTTCTATGAATTACGAAATGTAAGCTACATAATTTAGTGCCATGAGATAATGATTTTATTATAGCCCAGCGTACGAATCATCTTGTAAATCGCCTGAATACTACATGGCGCTGATGACAAAGGTGTCCCAAGCCCCTTAAATGAACAACATCAATTAGTCTACTGACATTGAAATCAAACCGAAAGCACGCATGTTGAGTAGGCTAGATGACCATGTTAACAACGCTACTGGAACTCGGTGGTTAGCTGCCTGCGATTGGCTTGTCTTATGATTCTGACCCTAATACTATTCAAAATTGCTAGGGGCAAGGCAGATAATGGGATAAGAGACAGGTGGACTAGTCTACTACAGAGAATCCAGGCTATTTTGTCCTGAAAATGGTGCATCCGGTAATGGATGGGGAATATGTAGACTCACCTAGTGTAATTGGACTGAAAAAGTAGGTAACTTTTCCAATGCCCCACTAACATTAGTTTTGTGACTGTGGAGTGCTCTTTTTATTCTTTCAAAATTATTTAACAGACAAAAGACTCAGCCTGACAGCGTCAGGGCTGACAACCTAACAGACAGACAATTATAACAATTATGTTATTAATAATAACCAATGATCTACAGCTAAAGCAAGAACCTCTAATGGACACAATCATCAAGAGACGCCTCCAATTCTACGGACACCTTGAGAGGATGAACGAGTCAAGATTGACCAGTGTAATCCAAAGAGCCAGCTCCTGCAAGAAAACAACATCACTGTGGTACCAGCAAGTCAAAAAAGATCTGCAAACCTTTAATATCTCTGAATCCGTTATACAAGACAGACAAGCTTTCCGGAAAATGTTAAAAGAAGACCCACAGATTAAACTTAAGAAAGGGCAGAGACCAAAGAGGTCAGAAGCAGCTAAACAACTACAAAGTCAGAAAATGAAGGAGATCTGGGCTAGGAAGAAGGCTCTTAAGAATGTGAAACCAATCCCAACTCATCAAGCTGAAAACCATTTTGGTTAACCTACGTAGTCCCTAGTTGGCTCATTCGAAGAAAACAAGAATAATAGAAATAATAATCCCATAAGGTGTAAGATATAGGGTTCGCAGCAAGCCTAGCTGGCTGATAGATTACACCACAGGGTCAGGGTACATGGGATATTGCCTCGTCCGTAGTGTTGCTCTCGTTTCGGACGAAGACGCTACCAAGCTGCGGGTAGGCGATCACTTCTAATAAAAGCCACCGAGACTCCACCACAGGAGTGGAAACATGGTAACGTGGTCCCTGTGTTCAAAGATGGTGACAAGGAAGACATGGACAACTACCGCCCTATCTTTCTAACGTCTGGTATCTGGAAAAGTATGGAGCGCCTGGTTGCTAAGAACAAGCTAGAGTTCCTGAGCGAGCGAGGGCTGTTAAATCCAAGCCAACATGGCTTCGTTCCGGGGAAATATTGTACAACTCTTTTGACAAAAGTGATTGATGACTGGCCAGAAATCCTTGGATCAGACCAACGTCTCCCAAGTAGACTGTGTGGCCCTGTACTTAAGCAAAGCTTTTGATCAGGTGCCTCATCAAAGACTCTTCTTAAAGCTTGGCAAATATGGCATCGGAGGCAAACACTGATTATATGGTTGACGTCATTCCTGGTATGTCGAACGCAGTGTGTCGTGTTCGGCGGGGACAAGTCGCCGAACATATGGTAACTTCGGGAGTATCACAGGGGTCGGTGATTGGGCCTTTGTTGCACATGGCTTTTACCCTCGACCTTCCAAGCTGTGTGACGTCCGCGGTGGCGCAGTATGCACACGACTCAATAATTTACTGAGCCATGAAAATAATAGTGACGTACAAGTACTGTAGGAAAATCTGGACAGTGTGGCACTGTGGTGTGATGTAAATAAGATGACCTTGAATGTAAACAAGTGTAAATATATTCGGTTAAGTAGGTAGGGCCAGACAGCCTTTTCCACATAGCCTTTCACTTAGCGGCAAAATTCTTCCCATGTGCATTTCACTGCGAATGCCGGGAATACACATTTCCAGTAATTTGAAGTGGAATGTACAGTTGAGGAATCTAGGTGTAAAGCATTTAAAATTCTGGGATTTGCAAGACATAATCTTCTGTGATTCAGAAACCATGCACTCTGAGCGGTGCATCTCTCCACAATACGGCCCATTCTTCTATATGGACTTCCTGCCTGACATCCCACGACCGAGGAAAACATGAGGAAATTAAGTCCAATCCAACGTCGAGCAAAGCGACTCATTCACAAACAGAGTAACAAAGTATTGACACAACCATCAACTTCCATCAATTACATATGTAACCAAATAGATCTCACCTTTCTCCGAAAATCTCTGGCTGGCACCATTAAACTGTCCCCATTTCACCACCTTCAGCTATCATATCGCTCAGTCCGTAGAGTACAGGCAGGGTGTCCCCTCTTTCCTCCATTCGCAAGGACAACAGATTATCAATCTGGGTTCTATAATCGCTCTGCTGGACTTTGAAATGAGCTGCCTCATGCAATAAATGACCTTCCTCCATGACAATTTTGCCACCAAATGAAGGCTCTCTATATAAAGGGAGGTAGCGCGCAGTTCGTTACTCCTGTGGGGGACCGGGCGGAGACACCAAGAGCCCGCCGATGAGCCAGCTTCGTGTCATAGGCGAAACCCCACACAAGACACGGTACAAACCTAGAAGAATTGCTGAGTTTTAATTCACCGGCCGTGAAAGCCAATATACCATCTTCTTGGAAGCCTTTATAGGGAGGTTAAGGCTGCTTGAGCTTTGAGTTCTCGCAGCTAAGTAGTGCAGTTGCACTCTATATAAAGGGAGGTAGCGCGCAGTTCGTTACTCCTGTGGGGGTCCGGGCGTGGACACACTAAGAGCTCGCCGATGAGCCAGCTTGGTGTCCTAGGCGAAACCCCACACAAGACACGGCACAAACCTAGAAGAATTGCTGAGTTTTAATTCACCGGCCGTGAAAGCCAATATACCATCTTTTTGGAAGCCTTTATAGGGAGGTTAAGGCTGCTTGAGCTTTTAGTTCTCGCAGCTAAGTAGTGCAGTTTCACTTTATATAAAGGGAGGTAGCGCGCAGTTCGTTACTCCTGTGGGGGTCCGGGCGGGGACACGAAGAGCCCGCTGATGAGCCAGCTTGGTGTCAGAGGTGAAACCCCACACAAGACACGGCACAAACCAAGAAGAATTGCTGAGTTTTAATTCACCGGCCGTGAAAGCCAATATACCATCTTTTTGGAAGCCTTTATAGGGAGGTTAAGGCTGCTAGAGCTTTTAGTTCTCGCAGCTAAGTAGTGCAGTTGCACTCTATATAAAGGGAGGTAGCGCGCAGTTCGTTACTCCTGTGGGGGTCCGGGCGGGGACACGAAGAGCCCGCTGATGAGCCAGCTTGGTGTCCTAGCCGAAACCCCACACAAGACACTGCACAATCCTAGAAGAATTGCTGAGTTTTAACTCACCGGCCGTGAAAGCCAATATACCATCTTTTTGGAAGCCTTTATAGGGAGGTTAAGGCTGCTTGAGCTTTTAGTTCTCGCAGCTAAGTAGTGCAGTTGCACTGTATATACACACATCAAAAAAAGTTTTGCATCACCTCGGTTCCCAGATCTCCGGCATATAGACGTTGACTGTGTATATTGTATCCAAGATACAGTCCCTTTGACTGTTCATAGATGTCACTAAAACTGCTCAAAGATGTAAACAACCATGCATGAGCAGGGCCTATTAGACGGAGGGGGTACGACAGCCGATCAGTTCCAGTCATTCCACCAGGACGAAGGTACGCTGCTCATGTTGTCTGTAGTTCTACCATGCCTAGAAGGTCAATACCGCAGTTCGATCGCGTCCGCATTGTTACTTTGTGTCAAGAAGGGCTCTCAACAAGGGAAGTTTCCAGGCGTCTCAGAGTGAACCAAAGCGATGTTGTTCGGACATGGAGGAGGTACAGAGATACAGGAACTGTCGATGACAGGCCTCGCTCAGGCCGCCCAAGGGTTACTACTGTAGTGGATGACCGCTACTTACGGATTGCCGCTCGGAGGAACCCTGACAGCAATGCCACCATGTTGAATAATGCGTTTCGTTCAGCCACAGGACGTCGTGTTTCAACTCAAACTGTGCGCAATAGGCTGCATGATGCGCAACTTCACTCCCGACGTCCATGGCGAGGTCCAGCTTTGCAACCCCGACACCATGCAGCGCGGTACAGATGGGCCCAACAACATGCTGAATGGACCCCACGGAATTGGCATCACGTTCTCTTCACCGATGAGTGTCGCATATGCCTTCAACCAGACAATCGTCGGAGACGTGTTTGAAGGCACCCTGGTCAGGCTGAACGTCTTAGACACACTGTCCAGCGAGTGCAGCAAGGTGGTGGTTCCCTGATGTTTTGGGGTGGCATTATGTGGGGCCGACGTACGCCACTGGTGGTCATGGAAGGCTCCGAAACGGCTTTACGATACCTGAATGACATCCTCCGACCCATAGTGCAACCATATCGGCAGAATATTGGAGAGGCATTTGTCTTCATGGACGACAATTCTCGACCTCATCGTGCACATCTTGTGAATGCGTTCCTTCAAGATAACGACATCGCTCGACTACAGTGGCCAGCATGTTCGCCAGACATGAACCCTATCGAACATGCCTGGGATATGTTGAAAAGGGCTGTTTATGGACGTCTTGACCCACCAACCACTCTGAGAGATTTACGCCGAATTGTCGTTGAGGAGTGGGACAATTTGGACCAACAGTGTCTTGATGAACTTGCGGATAGTATGCCACGACGAATACAGGCATGCATCAATGCAAGAGGACGTGCTACTGGGTATTAGAGGTAGTGGTGTGTACTGCAATCTGGACCACAAATGCTGAAAGTCTAGCTGTATGATGGTACAACATGCAATGTGTGGGTCTCATGAGCAATAAAACGAGCTGAAATGTTGTTTGTGTTGATCTCTATTCCCTTTGTATTTACAGGTTCCGGAACTCTTGGAACCGAGGTGATGCAAAACTTTTTTTGATGTGTGTATAAAGGGAGGTAGCGCGCAGTTCGTTACTCCTGTGGGGGTCCGGGCGGGGACACCAACAGCCCGCCGATGAGCCAGCTTGATGTCCTAGGCGAAACCCCACACAAGACACGGCACAATCCTAGAAGAATTGCTGAGTTTTAATGAATTAATGAGTCTCTTCCATGCAACCTTGGTGCTTAAAACTGGGCACAGAGAACCTGATACAACCATGATTCCTAAAAAAGATTATCTCAAAACACTCCGAGTGGACCGAATTGTAACTGGTTGAAATCGGGGGTTATATGACAAGCTGCATAAATACCCTTTCATAAACATTTGTTTTAACCTGTCAGTTAATTATTTAAAATGCGACAACTTATAGATTTTATGCGATTAAAACTTTCGTGAAAGTTCAAATAAACTTTTGACATAAAGCTCCGAGAACGTGCCGAGAAAACTTTCGAGATAATAAGGAATGCAAACTTAAGATTAACATGAAAATAAACATGAGTTAATGAGACGCTTGCTGGTACAGACACACAATTAAATACACCAAATGCACAGTTGCACACGAGCACACATACTGTATGCCCAAGGCCGGAGTGAAGCTTGCAGGTCAGTTACAAAGCCTCCACGCGGGCCGCCAGCGACGGGTAACAAGAACATGGGCAGAGCAACTAGAATGATGAAAGAACACAGGCTCAACCAACAACAACGCAGACCGTACAAAGTTCGAGTACAATGTACAGGTAACGGGTAGGATTTTGCTCATATCTACCTGCAACTTCGAGCATAAATACAATAGAGTGCGCATTGCCACACTGCGCCTGTACTGTAACGTGAAACCAACATCTCGATCAGCTGATTAAAGGGAAAACCGAGGAATTCGTAATGGAAGTTGATAGGAGAAGGTGGGGAAATGATTTTTAATGAGGGTTTCAACACACATTTTCGTAATTTATACGACATTGGGAAAAGCATCGCATGTTTCTTTACGTACCGGAAGGTAGCAAAGGTTAAGAATGTAACATATTTGGTGTTAAAAGTGGCTGTCGTGTTCCGTAATACTCATACATCGAGGATCCCCTCTTGTAAATAATTAATAACAAATCCACCTCTGAATTAGGCCTACTGATTTTTTAACAGAATTGTGTTTGTGTAAAAAGTGGCTGTCGTGTTCCGTAATACTCATACATCCAAGATCGCCCTCTTGTAAATAATTAATAACAAATCCAACTCTGCATTAGGCCTACTGATTTCTGACCAGAATTGTGTTTTGTGTAGCTGGTCATTTTTGATTGTACGCCCGAGAGCTCCAAACAAGTTCAATCTATTACTACATCATTTCCTAATTTACTTTTCATCATTAAAAAATGTATTTTGGCTAATTTTAGTACATTAATTTACAACATTTTATCGTTCTATTAGATCTTATTCAGTGTTACTTTCCACATCAGTATTTTATGGAAGTGAACAAAACATGGGCAAATGGAAATAAGGAAGTCTATTGATTTAATAAGCATTGTTTTTTAACAACTATGCATTTTATTTGCTACAAAGGAAAACATAAGCAATGAACTGTTTCCCTTTAAATTCCAGTATCCATGAATCATAGAAACAAAGTAACCCAGAACTTTGAAATTCTACGAAGAATTGACTAATTTGGGCTGCAATGTATCCTAGAAGAATCTCAAACTTTCCTCAACCAAACGCACTGTCCATACTGTACATTTAATAAGATGACACATACTTCAGCGTACTTATTATCAAAGACGACACCGTCACATCAGTAGCATAACCTGCAATTTGACACTGAACATGATTGACTGCATTGCGTAGTCCACACTACATTTAATCCAGCATAGGGACATAATAGTACATTATGCAACGAGCCTATAATGGCAATAATTGAGACACGAGTATGTTTATAAAACTCGCTACGCTCGTTTTATAATTTCCATACGAGTTTCTTAATTAACATTATAGGCGAGTTGCATACGACTGTTTATGTTTGAAGATAATTATAACTATTTGATGTTCGAATATGAATATTCATAAATATCTGTCGAGATTTCACCAGTTTTATGTACTGAACAGAGCGCATGGGACGCAGAGAATACCTTGTATTTGACCATGGCCTCCTGGAATACCCCACTATGACACTCGCCAGGCATTGAAATTTAAAATAGGGGGCCATGGAAGTGAGTGCAGGTGCGATACTAGCATTTACATTTACATGATCGAAGGCCTGTACTGTGACGTGAAACCAACATCTCGATAAGCTGACTAAAGGGTAAACGGAGGAACTCGTAATGGAAGGTGATAGGAGTAGGTGGGGAAATGCTTTTTAATGAGGGTTTTAACACACATTTTCATAATGTATACAAAAAAACCAACCCCTGGCACTATACAGCCCATGAAGGGCCTAGGCCGACGAAGCGACCGCTGCCCAGCCATTTGGCCTGCAGATATTGGGGTGACGTGTGATCAGTGCATTGGGTCCCCTCAGCCATTAATCTTGGTTTTCGTGATCGGTGCGCTGCCTCACCGTCAGACAGATACTCAATTGTCCTCACAAGGCTGAGTGCACCCCGTTCCAACCCTCACATCAGTTTTAACATCCCTGACTGTGCCGGGAATCGAACCCGGGGCCTCCGGGTGAGAGGCAGGCGCGCTACCCCAACACCACGGAGTCGGCTCGTAATTTATACGACATTGGGGAAAGCATCGCATGTTTTTTTACGTACCGGAAGGTAGCAAAGGTAAGGATGTAACATACTTGACGTTAAATGTGGCTGTCGTGTTCCGTAATACTCGTACATCCAGGAGTCCTCTTTTAAATTAGTAACAAATCCAACTCTGAAATAGGCCTACTGATTTTCCAACAATCGTTTTTGTGTAGAAGCTTCGTACCCTCACACTATACAGTTCAGCAACAAAATTGAACTCTGAAATAGGCCTACTGATATTTGAACAATTGTTTTTGTGTAGAAGCTTCGTACCCTCACACTATACAGTTCAGCAACGAAATTGAACTCTGAAATAGGTCTACTGATTTTTGAACAATTGTTTTTGTGAAGAAGCTTCGTACCCTCACACTATACAGTTCAGCAACGAAATTGAAGTCATAGCGTATACCGTAATGCACCCATATAGGTTATTAGTATGGCTGTGAAAGCCATCGTCACTCCAGTGGGGGTCCGGGCGGAGACACCAAGAGCCCGCCGATGAGCCAGCTTGGTGTCCTAGGCGAAACCCCACACAAGACACGGCACAAACCTAGAAGAATTGCTGAATTTTAATTCACTGGCCGTGAAGGCCAATATACCATCATTCCCTGGTTAACCTATTGAAATATGGAAAGTGGGCATTGTATATGTGTGTTATGCTCTTCTCACATCTAATAATAGAAATAGCCAACACAACTGAAAATAACCTGAACACACAAGTGAAGGGAGAAATTATAAGAGATGTACTATCGAACAAGCACTACACCACATTCAATCCAGATTTTATGTTAGTCCTCCCAAAATAACACAACAACAAAAAAAACACTCTTCATTTAAAACTGACAAAATTTATCAAAACCTCCATTTTTTTGCCACTCAAACGGGTAGTCCAATACAGACATATGCTGCCAGGAATATATGGGCTTACTTATACCTCAATAGATACTGTCTTAAAAAGAAATCTCCGAAAAAGAAGTAGATATATTTCAGTTGAAGCCCGTATTCTGAGCGGCTACAGGAAATAGACATGTGCATTCGCCACACCATTCATTTAACCCACCCATGCAAAATGGTTTACAATCCAACATTAGCAATAACAAACAAGGGCGTTTCTACATATCCTCAAAATAATAGCACAATGCAAAATGTAAACGATTTTTAGCATGCCTTAAAGCTATAGGTTGCTGAAACAAAACTACTCATCTAAAAGCAATGAAAACATAGGTCTACCCTATATGTAATCGACAACAAACAAGTGAAGAATCATTGTCAATTTGACAGTACAATGAAAAGATCACACTTAATTGAAATCACTCATTGTACCTGCGCAAGGGCGAGTCTTTCTCCACATCAAATCGACTGTCAAAACCATGTGTCCTTGGTTCTTTCCCACAGCATTCACTCTGCCCACGAAACAAACTTGATGAGCCATAAAGAATGAGCGAAGCATAATTAGTAACTGTACTTTCCACAACGACGATTTTCCTCAGATGTCATTCTGAACATTTCTCATTGTAGATAGCAATATATAAATATTTTATACCAACACTGTCAGACAATCACAGAATCAACGTACAGTTTACCAATGTAGATGTTTCACCTCCTATTATCCTGAACTACCCATTCTCTTGTAGGGCACTAGCATTATTTACATATTTGGTGGTAAAAGAATCACAGAATCAACATACAGTAAGTATACCAATGTAGATGTTTCACCTCCTATTATCCTGAACTACCCATTCTCTTGTAGGGCACTAGCATTATTTACATATTTGGTGGTAAAAGAATCACAGAATCAACATACAGTATACCAATGTAGATGTTTCACCTCCTATTATCCTGAACTACCCATTCTCTTGTAGGGCACTAGCATTATTTACATATTTGGTGGTAAATAATCACAGAATCAACATAGTATACCAATGTAGATGTTTCACCTCCTATTATCCTGAATTGCCCATTCTCCTGTAGGGCACTAGCATTATTTACATATTTGGTATTAAAAGAATCATAGAATCAACGTACAGTATGCCAATGTAGATGTTTCACCTTCTATTATCCTGAACTACCCGCTCTCTTATAGGGCACTAGCATTATTTACATATTTGGTGGTAAAAGAATCACAGAATTAACATACAGTAAGTATACCAATGTAGATGTTTCACCTCCTATTATCCTGAACTACCCATTCTCTTGTAGGGCACTAGCATTATTTACATATTTGGTGTTAAAAGAGGCTGTCGTGTTCTGTAATACTCATAGATCCAGGAGCCCCTCTTGTAAATTAATAACAAATGCAACTCTGAATTAGGCCTACTGATTTTTGCATAGAATTGTTTTTGTGTAGAAGCTTCGTACCCTCACACTATACAGGTCCTCGGTGTGAAGTCGTGCCTCATGGTTGAACCTCACTTTGAAGTACTCGACCAGAACAGCTTGCTTGAGCTGTTGGATGTGATTTTGCAGGGGTGGAGAATTTATAACATGTTCCTGAATTTCCTCAAACACCTCTCCTTTAATGTTATTGAGAACTGCATTCACGAGCTTGACAAAAGGGTCCATTAGTTTTGTGACCTTGTCCTGGAAATATCTATAGGCCTTTTCACCCTCTCTACATAAATAAACTACATCGTGTGATGGGATTGAAAGGCCACCTCTGTTTTTCCTATTCAGGAGAGCAGAATCAGAATGAGGTGCATCAAGAACTGCTTTACAAGGGTCACATTTCATCACCTTTTTCAACCTTCTCACAACAAAACCAGCTATATATTTCACTACATCTTCAACATACAACGTTAGTTTGGTTGGATCTGGGATATAGTCATGGTCGTGGCTAATAAATGCCACATCTGAATTGTTGGGGATTGCAAGAGAAATATCAGTCATCTGAGTGCAGTCCCTAGTGTTGAGTATGATAGTTGGATCTACAGCAGAGCAGTTGGCACTGGTTGTAGTCCCTATCTGAATGTGCAGCAACAGCCGTTTGTATGCTGCTTCAAACTGTCTCGCTGTGGGGTTATTGTTATGGCCACCATGACTCCTTACAGCTCTGAAGAACACTTCCAGATGATCTTGACTCAACTTATAAGTCAGGAGAAAACTCATTTTGATTTGAGGCATCTCATGTATGAAATCGTACACTGACAACACCGATTTCAAACAAATGACCAGTCCACTGAAACTTATCCGCTGTCAGTGGTCTCTTCCACCCCTTAGCACACAGGTTTCGGCTATGTAGGATATCGAAAACATTATTCATAATTCTAATGAATTTCACAGTTTCCTCACATCCTTCAAACTGGGGCAGATTCAAGTCCTTATCACAATATGTCAGTGCACATGCAACACTTTCACTGAACAACTGTGACGCAAGTTTCACCTTCATGGGTTCCTTTTGCCAGTTGATATGCCTCTTCGTAAGCTTCGTCCTTAAATGAAGACCTTCACTGTGTTGCAGCTTCTCCAGTTCTTCTAAATATCTCCAGTCTATGACTTTGCCATTCCTGGTAAACATTTTTTTACACCCAAAAGCATTTCTTACCAATTTTATACTGTGGCACGCATCTAATAAGATGAACACTCGAGACCCATTAGAAGGATTCGTGAACCAGTTCACTATATTTTCTTCGTCAAAAGAAGCTTCCAAACAGCGAGCCATTAAAATATTCGAAGTAGCACCATCAAAAGTTAAGGACACAACTATAACATTCAAATCATTTAAAAAACTCAGGCATTCACTCCCTAAGTTTGTCTTTTCTGTACCACTTAGCCCGCTT
The DNA here is from genome assembly GCA_946902985.2 of Meconema thalassinum. Classification (NCBI taxonomy): domain Eukaryota; kingdom Metazoa; phylum Arthropoda; class Insecta; order Orthoptera; family Tettigoniidae; genus Meconema; species Meconema thalassinum. The sequence continues at coordinate 1,328,827,227 of OX336389.2, forward strand.
ATGAGGAAATAGCCCACTGGAATCTTCCAGTGTCCATTCAGGGAAACAACCATAAACACTAAAGCTTCCCTGGCTATTGGTAAATCCTGGTCTTCTTCTAATTCATGGCCACAACTCACATACCCAACAAAGATTTTACCATTAAACTCTACATGCTTCTTGATGCACATTTCATCCATCATCAGAGCACACACTAAGGGCTTTCCTTTGATGGCCATTTCCTTCCCTTTAAGAATGAGAGCTGTCTTGGCCTCAGTACTAAAACCTGGCTTACCATCCACTGACTGGTACCACTTACGCAATGTGCTCGGAAGTGGTAAACCATGAGGGAATACTTCCCTGAGGTAATTATATGCTCGACCTGAATAGAAATTCAATGTCAGGGCAAAGTTGCATAACTCAGGAGGATATGCAGTTCTTGTATCACCATCCTTTGTTTTCATCAGAAGTTGAGCAGCAGCGGGAGAAAGAAATTTCTGAAAAAAAATGTGTATTCTGATTGGTTTCAATCGTGGACAAATAATTTTCTTCATAACCATGTTCTAGTTGTCACAGTTACAAATAAATATTACTTTTAGATCTCAAATGAAATGACAATAGTCCATGTATTGTTAACAGTTATGAAATAGTTGACTAAAACAGAACTTATGTCAGTATTTCTAATGCAAAAACATAGATCCCAGTACTTCTAATGCTTAAAACATAGATAAAGCAATATAATTGAAAAAAAATCTTGTCATTACTTAACATGACTATTGCCTTACCTCAAGAGTGTAGGCAGCATCATCAGTCACCATCATTTGCTCCTTAAGGTGATTTATAACAGTCTTACCACTCTCCAATTTACGAGCAGCACGGTTTAATTTTTGTCTTTCTATCCGAAGCTTTTTCTTTGCCTTGTCAACTGCCTCCTTGGCTGCCTTCATGAAAACTGTAGCTTTAGTTGGGGACTTAACCATCTGTGCAGTATAATCGCCAACATAACTTTTTCTGAAAGTTCTGCTCCTTTTTGGTGGAGATTCATTCTCTTCCGAAAGGGCACTAAAATAAAGAAATGAAAAGGTAAGTAATAAGTCTGTCATGGTATGTGTGATATATGAAAGAAGTAACATGACATCTGTAATCTACAGTATAACATTCCAATCTGAACATAATAATAATAATATAATATAACATGACATCTGTAATCTACAGTATAACATTCCAATCTGAACATAATAATAATAATATAATATTATATTCAGATTGGAATGTTATAGATTACAGATGTCATGTTACTGAATATAAACTATATAGGCCAATATTTTATTTTCAATGAAATGAACTGGAAAAAAAGCTACTTACTCAGAACTTGTAGATGCAACAGGTTCCATCGTAAGCTTCCTCTTGACAGGAGATTTCCTCTTCCTCTCAGCTGGCATCAGGTGGGGTGGTAAATTGAAGATGGAAGGTACTGCATTTTGCTTCAGTTTTGCACCAACACCAAATGCTTCAGTATCGAATGATTCTGTGGAAAAATGTTTGGAGCATATTCGAGAACCTTTGCTGGGAATGAAATTTTCTCTCCTTAAAGCATGAATCCATTGCTTCTTTCTGATATCATCCGCTGGGAAGCTAAAATAAATTAAAAGCCTGATATAGAAAAATAACTGACACACATTGATAATTGATAAATTTATTGATTGATTTTTAAGAGACTAAACCATAAGATAAGAATGAATGGAATTTTTTTAAGTCACGAAAAGGAAGGTTCCTTGATGTTGTGATGGTCCTAATTTTGCTTTATAGACCTAGGCCTGTTCGGTGGAGTAAAGGAGAGGGTAATTTTTAATAATCTGTAATAAATTCCAGCATTTACTTGTTAAATTATTTTTCTTTCATGTTTCGGAGTTAAGAGGTAAAGTAAAGAAATGCAAGTAGTGAAGACAGAATTTTAGGGTTATTTTACAGTGAATTAACTTACTTGCCTATGGAAAGAAATGCCCGATCCTTTTCTAAACGTCTCCTTACATCCATACGCGGCACAGTAATACACCATTCTGGCTTAGTACGGTAATGGATAGAATAGAATAGCCCAATTCTAGCATCACGTGTAGTATTTCAATGCTCTAAACTATACGCAGTTCCCGGCAGTTCCCTTTAGTCAGCTGATTGAGATGTTGGTTTCAACAATGTGACGTCATCAGCTATCTATTGGATTCATGATCTAAGACCTGCAATGTGGAAACTCCTGGTGAGAAACTACACTCAGCAAAGCCACTGAATGTCCCATTCCTCACTTTAAGAGAAAGTTTGTAGTTTTACGCGACCGTCAATCTCGCGATCATGAGCCACAGGACCTCCTTTTTACGTGTAATCCGAACCACAGGACATGGCATTTTTCTTTGAAAGATCCTCACTTTGCCAACTCGGCTGCAGAAGTGCATAGTATTTGCTGTAATCAAATCATGGTTGTTGCTATTACATGGTATGAAGCCATTTTTCAGTGTTGCCTTAGTAAACAAAAGTTTGGTGCTTTTCAGTCGGTCAACACGAATGTACCCAATCGAGTTGGGTTATACCCTAATCCTGAGAAAAATATATGAGATTAATAAATACAATATTTATTAATATTTAATTATTATTTATTTATTTATTAATATTTATTAATCTCGTGTAATTTTCTTCAGGATTAGGGTATAACACAACTCGTTTGGGTACGTTCGTTTTGACCGACTGAAAAGCACTAAACTTTTATGGTTGTTGCTGTTGTTCATTTTAGGGGCTGCGACATCGTGGTCATATAGCCCCGTGTGTTTGGGTGTGTGTGGAATTTGTGTGAAAACTTGTGTTATTGTGATAGCTGTAGCCTACTAGTGCGTACTCGTTAATTGGGGATAGCATTGGGAAGGATCATCCCAGCATTTGCCTGGAGTGTGGAAACCACTTCCAGGATGGCTGAGGTGAGAATCAAACCCTCCTCTTCTCAGATTTGCCTCACGAGGTTGAGTGTGCTCCGTTTCAGCCCTCACGCCAGAATTAACATTTCTTGACAGAGTCGTGAATCGAGCCGGACCTCCGGAGCGACAGTCAAGAACGCTAGTCGCTACACCACGAAAATGAAAATCCACAGCCTGCTTCCAGTCGACCAACCGTGTCAGGGAATGGAATGAATAAAGCCCCCATCGAGCGGTGAGGATATGAACTGTGCCGGCTGCCGAAGCTTGTCGCACTCCCCTGGTGCAATTAGTAATGAAAGACAGATGAAATGAAATGATAGTGGAGAGTGTTGCCGGAATGAAATTTGTGAAAGGGAAAATCGGAGTACCCGGAGAAAAACCTGTCTGCCACCGCTTTGTTCAGCACAAATCTCACATGGAGTGACCGGGATTTGAACCACGGGATTTGAACCACGGACCCAGCGGTGAGAGTCCGGCGTGCTGCCGCCTAAGCCACGGAGGCCTCGCTACACCACGAGGTTGCCCTAATTATTGCTTTTCAGAAGTGGAATAATCTGCACCTTTTACTAACCTGATTATTCCTTTTGACTGTATAGGTAGAAGGATTTTTGAGGATGATCCTTAGCAGAAGTTGGAGGCAGTAAACTAAATGGAATATTCAATGCAAGCTATTCATACAGAAAATCTGAGAAAGAGGGTTGGAAATGAACTTGAAGTCTATTTCTTGACGCACGCCCTGTGGGAATGGAAGTAGACACCCCACGATACAAGGAGAACTTCATTAAGCCAAAGCCTTGGGAGCAACTCAACGCCACCACCTCCTACTGAGGCAGTTCCAGTTTCAACTAGCAATCAAGAGATGTGAGTTTCTACAACACAAGTGCAACAGTCTAGACCAGGACTGATCAACCTACGGCCCGCGGGCCACATTTTGTCCGGCCCACCGCACAGTGGGTCAAAATCGAAATCTAGGAGGACAATATTATTTATTTTCATAATTAAAAAATCAAAATTTATTACTACTACAGCATTCTCATATAATTGCCGTTCACTATTCTGGGATATAAACGCATCTTAGTGTAAATCTGTCACCACTGTTCGAGCAGTCTGAATTGGAGGCCGAATGTAAGTGGCTGTGGTTTGGTTGTCTTTGTGGTTAGTGTGATGCTTTAAGATGGAACATGCAGCTGAAAGTATTATCTTTGTAACGTGTTTCAGCTATTAATGGGCGTAATGGTTACGTAATTTTAGCTATATTTGCATTATATAATATTTAACTATTATTTTTAAAATTATATTTTCACTTAGATTTTTAGTATGTCGCGTCACTCTGTGTCACTTTCTACTTAATGTTAAAATGTAGACAAAGTCTTGTAGTTTACGCCTGTTTTAAGATTTTTTTGCATCTTTCTACAACATACTTAGTTATTTTACGTTTTAGAAGATGCCGCGCAACCAGTTCCCACACGTTTACAACTGTTTGAAGCACTGGGTTCGATGATTATGTCAAAAGTGGAACTTTGTGACTTTGTTAAAAGTACAATAGACAATTTCTTGCATGTGTAGACGTAGCTTAAAAAAGGTCTTAACTGATGTTTATTATGAAGTAAACGAATTATATACGTTGCTTTCACTCTAAATTCATGATTAAAACGTAAGAATAATTTTGTCCCCCTAGATTTCGATTTTGATCCACTGTGCGCCGCTCCGAGCCGCTCCGCGCCCGCGCCGTGTCGCCAAAACTTTGCAACAACAAAAGCCAACTGGACAAAGCAGTGCACACCCCTACCCAAAGCAGCTCCATTCGTCGCACTCAACTAAATTATCATGAACTTTATTTCATAATTTGATTAATAATTGGATCAAATGAACATATTGAACCCTTTTAACCTCTGATGGTTAAATGATTCGATGTTTTATTTCTTCAATTAATAAATACTTCTACAAGCATCATGAAAATAGCCAGACGGAGATGAGGAAATTTCAAGCAGTTGCTGAAGACAGTGGGGACATACCTGAAGCTGTTTGACAAAAGGCTAAATACTTAGGATTGTGAAAAGAATGACCATAGCTATGATTCAGAAGGACAGGTGGTGGCCGCCTCAAAATAGAAGCGACGCGCAGTGACACATGCTGCTGGTATGTTCATTGTAATATTCGCGCCTAGAAGAAAGATGATGCAGTAACGTGAGTGGCTGATGTGCATGCTAGACACTCCTACTAAGCCAAGGTCTGATAAAAACCGCCAAGTTACAGAAAATGTGGGAACCAATGAGAGAAGAATGCCTATTTAGCGCGGCAGGTCTAGCGTGGGCACGCTCGGCTAGCATTCACGTGGGAGATCGCCTAGACAACATCTCTACGATCGATTCTAGGATTAATGGGCATATTCTTGACCTGCGCTATTTTTCGAGTTCAGTGATATTTATTTCATTCCTGTATCACTATTATTTTGTGAAATTTTTATCTAATTTCCCCCTCTATCTACACCTAGGGCTGGTTCATTTATAAGTGGTGTGAAGAGCCAAGACATAGCGGAATATTACTCTGTGTGTCGTGGACACAGGTTGACTATTACTCTGTGCGTCTACGGACGTAGGCTGTTATTTTGTGTGTCAGTGGACACAGGCTTTTATACTTTGCGCGTCTAAGGACGTTGACAGTTATACTTTGCGTGTCATGAAGGACACAGAAGTTATTATTAAAAGTGTTAAATTCAGTGTTAGATAGTCACAGTACTATATTTGTAGGGGCAGTATCTTCGATAATTCGCCAACAGACAGTTTTGGGGAAAGTAGTACCCGAACGGCGAATTTAGTAGTCAGACATCAAGTGTATAATAATTTAATTTTTGAATCAGCACGAGAGATGACATCATTGACCATGGAGGAAGCCTGGAAATATCAAGACTCCGTCAAGATGGTTGAGATGAGATAAGAAGAATCCAGTTGGGAGATGGCTGCGGATGTTCTTTGACGGGTGGCTGGCTGAGGATGAGTACTGAATAATATTTATTATTATCTGATAAATTAACTTATGGTGTATGGGACATATTTTGTTTTGTAAATAATTTGCTTGTGTGATTAACGTAGTCTATTTAGTTTTGGTCTGACACACCTTTTGCATGGAAACAGCTCGCATATATTATTAGTAGAAGGTTCTTTTCTTGTTTGTTGTTGTAACTAACGTAGCTATGTGAACGGCCGTGTTTGCATATATTACGCAATGCGGTTAAAAAAAACGTCTCTCGGAGATATGTTGTGTTTCAGAAGTAGGACTGAAGTAAAATAATTATACAGTAGATTGGAGGGTAATTAATTTCTGTTGTTTTATTATTGATCAGATTCAATGAGATTATTGCCTTTGGAGCAATGTGATTTGTGACGAAGAGCAGTCAGCTCTATCGTAGGTTTTAATATTATTTTAATAGTTGGCGAGCATCCATTCAGCCGATCTGTGTGAAAAAACGTATTGTCATTCCCAAATATGAGTGTGTGTGAGTGTGTGTATTTGTGTCATTACAAGCGGGAATTTCAGCGTAGACTGATTTCTGGCAACTTGATGACAAATCCATATTGTGACCTCGCGAGGGCAATTCTGGATATTTTGATTAATGTCTGACCATATGTTGAAGTGGTTGAGTTTGTTGCTGTTGATTCCTTGAGATAACGGCACAGCTGGTCAGGTATTTATACACACTGGAGTGGGACAATGACAGGTGATTGAGGAAGAGGGGTGATGTTTCACAAGACGGACTGAGGGTTGCCATCCAGGTCATTAGTGGAGAGTGCCTGTGTGGCTCAGTGATAACTTTAAATACAGAATAAGAACTGATCAATGATAAAAATTGTTTAAATAAATGGGAGTTGCCTACGAATCACGATAATCTCCGAAGCGTTAGCTTAACATGCAGTTTTGTTCATATAAAGTTATGTCAGCCAGTCAGGCTTTTGTTGTTGTTGGTTTATTCCATGTTCATATTCCATTCAGTGACCCGTGAGTCACGTGCTATGCTGTATTTCCTTGTTTGTGTTGAGCAATTTGGCCAGTGTTGGCAGCTTGGGTAGATTATAGGCTGAGGAATAACCCACCCACCAAGGGAAGATGATTGAGAGAAGGAAGTAGATTTGGGATTGGAGAAAAAGGATAGAAAAATGGGAGGAGAGTCCCACAAAATTAATGAGTTCAACTTTAAATACCTTTAGAGGCAGTTGCCACTGAAAATTAACACCTTGATACCTAAAGTAGGTACGAGCTTGGTCGAAGCTGACGGGAACCGCAGCTAAGACTTGGGCAGTTTGCCAGAGAGAGGCTTTAGTGTGTTTCCTCCCAAGCACGAATGAAAGTACTATAGGGAAGGGTGATGGTCTGACAAGACTGAGAGCAAACGATTTATTGTATATGAACGAGGGCATAAACCTAGGAAGAGCTAGGAAGGCCAGGATCCTGCCTAACTGTAGTATCAGAGAAATGATGAATCCAAAAACAAATATTTAATTTATTTAACAATTCAAAGAAGCGTAACTTTAACAAATAAATATGCTCTATGTAGTTAACAATTTGGGGTCGCAGACCTCTCAACATTAAACGGTTGCTCCAGGCAATTGACAATTTACAAGGTTTCAAACCTTACATGTTTCTAAAATCTTTATAAGATTTAAACAAATGAGCAATGAAATAATTAAAGCTTGAACGTGAATTGGAGTACAAAAGTGCACCTTAAGAAATTCAGGAGAGAATGTTCTAGAGAAAGTGACAACTTTGAAAATAACAATAATAACAACATGAAAAATAAGATAGAAGTTCCTACAACTTCTTATATTTATACAGAATTAATATATGAGAATCATACAAAGAGGGCAGGTCACTTACTGTGAAACCTGAAGAAAGTGAAAGGGAAAGTTCTGGACTTCCCAAGTTTGAGCAGGAATCACTCGCCAAATGGGACAGTTTCCATTTCGTGAAACCTGAACATGACTCGCTCAAGAGTTTAAAGAATTGTTTTCCCTGATTATGGGAAAGGAACAAAGTAAATTTAAAACTTGTGTCACACAAGCAATTATGCAGAATTTAATTAATGTTAAACTAACAAAGAGGGAAGGCACCTTGTGAGTGACACCTTATAGAAAGTTACAATTTTATTAATAATGATGGTTAGTAGAAGGTTGAGGAAAGATCATTGGGATATAGGATCAATGTTCATGGCCGTATTTAATATAACCGGACGATCGCGACGCGGTAGAAACGTGGAGCAAGCACTGTTTATCACTATAGTCTATGAAGATGGATGCAAAGTTCACTATAGAAACACTAAAGTTCATGAAAAAGAAAGTTATTGCAATTATGGAAATAACCGATTGCACTATATAGGTGAGAGTCTATTTCTTGAAAAAGTTGTGGTTTACAATTAAATGCGCCATAGAATGTTCCAGAGGTTCCAGCGGTGGAGGAAAGTTAGCTATTGCAAAAATTTGTAAGGAAGATTCCTCATTTTAACTAGCATTTTCACAAGTGCGTGAACAATACTTGACGGCAAGACTCGCAGATAGAGAACAAGATCTCGAAGGTTCCAGAACGACCTTAGCAGAAAATGGGGTTGAGAAAATCCAACGGAGGAACTAGCTTTATAATTATAGACAGCGGGTATTAGATAATATCCCACGTAGCGAGAGGGTTTCTCGTTTAAATAGCTTAAGAAAAGCTCTTTTTTAGTAATGTTGGCTTATACAAGCAAAAGCTCAACATGGCAAATCCCACGAAGAATGATTATTGCCCCAAAGTAAATGATTTCACACTGTCTATAAATTATAATTAAAAGCACGTGGAAGTTAAAACCATGAAGATGAGGTTAAAACCTTTAAAATGGTACTTATCTTGATTTCATGTTGAAGTCGAAGTTTCTGTTGAAGATTACTTAGCCAACATGGCGTAGAAGAGGGTGAGCCTCTTGGGTTGAGGAGGCAAGCTCGAGCGGAGCTTTGACTGAACGAGTCAACTGCAGACTAAGAAGTGAGAGCAGCTCAACGGAGCACGGAGGGTCCAAGAAGGGGGGAAAGAGAGGGGGGGGGGGGGGTAGGAGACAAAAGGAGAACATATAAACATTGCCAACTTGAAAATAAAAAATTTATCTTCTCTTGCTGAGCCGGTCTTCTAAGAGTTGATAACAGTTGATACTAGCGCAGCATGGTGAGTAAAGAAGTGGACGTAGTCCTCTTGCTCCAAGAGAAAATAGCTGACGATGGTAACAGGATCTGGTGACCAAATGGAGAAGTAAGTCCTCTAGCACCAGGAAAAATTGAGGAGCTTCAGAGATTCGCTGCGAGGTGACGCTAGGTGGGTCACAGAAGTTATATATCTGAAACATACTTATGAAGACATAAGAGATATGCCCAACAAGGAGAAAACAGATGATCACTGTTGGTGTTTGACAAAGAAGAAGGAAGAAATGAACATGCAAAGAGCAATAAAAATTATATCCCAGGTACCGTGTATTCAAAGAATACACCATACTGGGGGGGGGGGGAAACACCAACAGAGAGCAAATAAACAGTTACATATTTATTGGAAGAGGAGCGATCAAAGACAAGGGTCTTGTAATCGAACCGTTAATGGTCAAGACTCTGACCACCCTGACTCTCCCATCTCTTCCAGGGTAACACTTAGTCACTCTACCGGAAGTCCAGACTAGAGGGGGAGAAACATCCCTAACCAAGACCAAGTCCCCCACTTTAATGTCGGGACTGGAAAGAAACCACTTCTGCCTCCGTTGCAAGGAAGTTAAATATTCCAAGTTCCATCTCTTCCAAAAAGAATTACGGAGGGCTTCAAGTTTCCGCCAAGCGATAGGTAGATTAGAATCCCTGTAAGAATTGGGAAAAGGAGGAGGGGCAGAAAGAGAAGTGCCGATAAGGAAGTGACCAGGGGTGAGTGGAAGTAGGTCATCAGGGTCATTGGAAAGCGGAGTTAAGGGGCGAGAGTTAACAACACCTTCAATCAGAACAGACAGAGAATTGAATTCTTCGTAAGTCAGAATTCGATTACCTAAGACTTTTCTTAAATGACGTTTAGTGAGCTTTACGCAAGATTCCCACCTACCACCATGATGCGGAGCGTAAGGAGGTATGAAGCGCCATTTGAAACCTTTTGAATAAGAAAAATTGGAGATTTGTTCCATGGCAGGAGAGGAAGTGAGAGCTTTCTTCCACAGGGAAGCTGCGCCCTGAAAGGTGGAAGCGTTATCAGAGAACATCTCAGAAGGAACACCACGCCTAGCGGTGAAACGAGAGACAGCTGATAAAAAATAAGAAGTAGAAGCATTCGTTACTAGTTCCAAGTGGATTGCGCCGGTAACCATGCAAACAAAGAGAGAAACATAAAGCTTACCAAACAATTTGCGTTTAGCTTCAGGAGAGTTTCGTTGATATTGGAACGGACCAATATAGTCCACGCCAGTTAAAGCAAATGGGCGTATAGGAGAAGAACGAAAAGAGGGCAGATCGCTCATTAATTGAGTATTGATTTTAGGTTTCGCATTGAAACAAGGAATGCACTTATGAATTACAGAAGAAACTTCATGAATTCCATTTATAATCCAGTACTTTTCCCTTAAGAGGCAAAGCAGAGTACGTGTACCAACATGAAGATTACGGTAATGAAAGTCACGTATAATTAAGGAAGTTACGTGATGTTTGGAAGCCTAAATAACGGGATGCTTTTTGTCTTCAGAGAGTAAAGATTGCGAGAGCCTTCCACCTACCCTGAGTAACCCATGGTCATCAAGAAACGGGGCTAAAGCACGAAGACGGCTGGAATTGGGAAGATCTCTTTTAGAAGAAAGTAATGACAATTCAGAAGAAAAGGTTTCTTGCTGTGTCAGTTGTAAAATCTTAATGGTAGCGAGATTCAATTCATGATTGGTAAGGTGTGGTTTAGGGAGAAGAGGTTGGTCGACCACAAGATATTTCCATCTAAGGAGATAGGCGACAATCCGTAGTAATTTATGAAAAGAAGAATAGCGGGACAACAAAGGATGAGATGCGTTGGAAACAAGACACGAAGCAATGGGTAGAGGTACTTTAGCGTCAGGCAAGTTGGAGTTTGTAGCTGGGGGTTTAGAAGGCCATGAGGAAGATTCTTCGATTAGCCACGAGGGCCCATGCCAGTACAATTGGGAAGCTGCCAATTGAGAGGGTAAACAACCACGAGAGATAATATCAGCTGGATTATCCGCACTGGGAACATGCCTCCATTGACATCCAGAAGAAAGAGTTTGAATTTTGGAAACCCTGTTTGCAACGAAAGTTTGCCAGTGAGAGGGGTTCTTGGCGATCCAAGAAAGGGCGATCATGGAATCGCTCCAGAGATAGATTTGCGAGAATTCGACCTTTAATACTTCCCGTAATTTCTTGACAAGTTCTGCAGCCATGAGTGCAGCGCACAGTTCGAGCCTAGGCAAAGTGATAGTTTTAAGAGGAGCGACCTTCGATTTGGCACAAACAAGGTTGGAAACTAGAGATCCATAGAGTGAATCGTGATAAACTAAATATGCACAGCAACCATAAGCTTTTTCGGAACTGTCCGCGAACACATGAAGGAAAAAAGATGCATTAGAATGAGAGCTGATTAAATTCCTGGGAATTTCAATAAGGGAAAGATCCAGCAAATTGCTGCGAAACGAGAGCCAACGATTAAGAAAAGAAAGAGGGACAGTGTCATCCCATTCACATTTAAGCGACCACAGCTCTTGCATGAAGAGTTTGGCTATAAGGATAACTGGGGCAAGGAATTGAAGTGGATCAAAAATTTTTGCAATTTCAGAAAGAATTTGTCTTTTTGTATTAGGAAGCTCTTCTGCGAGCGAAACTTTATAGATAAGAGTGTCAGTGCTAGTGCACCAGTGAACTCCTAGAGTTTTTATAGATTCGGAGTTACCACAAATTTCGACAGAAGAAGGATCTACGTCTTCGATGGGAAACTGAGCGAGAAACTCAGGGGAGTTGGAGTTCCACTTATGGAGTGGGAAACCTCCATTCCTTAGTAATGCCTGAAGTTCTAAAGATACAAAAGAAGCTTCCTCCAAAGAGGGGAAGGATTGCAAATAATCGTCAACATAGAATGACGTAGTTAGTGCTTCAGAGGCTTTGGGGTTAAATAAATAACCATCTTGAGAGGCTAGCAAGTGTAGGGATCGGATAGCAAGGAAAGCAGAGGGTTTTAAGCCATAAGTAACCGTTTTCAAGCGAAACACCTTAATGGGCTTACTGGTTTCATCACGCCACAAGATTCTTTGAAGATCTCGTTGTTCTGGTTGAATTAACACTTGACGGTACATCTGTTTTATGTCGGCTATGACAGCTATGGGAAATAATCGAAAGTTTAAGAGTATAGCAGATAAATCTGATTGAATAGCAGGACCAGAATAAAGAGTGTCGTTAAGGCTGTTGCCATTAACGTCGGGTGATGAACCATTGAAAACAACTCGAATTTTATCTTTTACAAGAGGGTTTTTCCACACGGGATGATGATTTAAATAAACCGTTTCAATTGGGGGTTGCAATTCATCATTGGATTTGTTAACAACTTCCATATGATCTAAGCTTTCATACTCATCCATGAAATCAGTGTACTGTTGTTTAACAAGAGGTTCCTTTTTGAATTTGCTCTCGATGGCGAAAAGAGCTTTTCGAGCTTTAGGCTGAGAGTTGATAAGTTTAGGAGGATTATGTAATCTTGGCATTTGAACGACGAACCGGCCATCAGAAGAACGAGTGGTGGTGTTCAAAAAAAGTTGCTCACAGAATTCATTTTCTGAAGAGGTTACACTAGGAGAATCGACATTTTCAAGCCTCCAGAACTGTTCCAGGTCAGTATTGGAGAAGTAACATTGCGATGCGGGTTGAGGAGAATAATGGGGAAGTTGCCCTGTGACGATCCATCCAAAATTAGTGTCTCTGGCGACCACGTTTGAGGATAATTTACGAACCTGTTTACGTAGGCAATTCCAGAAAACATTGGCACTAAAGAGTATGTCAATAGGGTTCTGCATATTAAAACAAGGATCGGCTAGCCTTAAATGCGAGGGAATGTTTAACCCTGAAATATCCACAGAGTGACTTGGAGTGTCTTCTCCAATGCTATTAAGAATTAGACAATTAAGTTTAAGAAAGTTGTTTCTATGACAAGTATCTCTTATAGTTAGCTTTGAGAATTGTAAAGCTTGCGATTTTGAGCTGTTGATGCCCGACACGTTGATAGAAGTGGGGTTTACAGGTAGGCCTAGTTTTCTAATCAAGGAATTGGACACAAAATCATGAGTTGCCGCTGAGTCTAGAAGACCGCGTGCACGGACCCAGTTGCCAAAGTTATCCTGAACGTCAATTTGGACAGTAGACAACAATACTTGCGCACTGCGAATGGACTTAGCATTTTGAATATAAGATGAAGCATTAGAATTGTTAGCACTATCATTTTTCGGCGAAGTAGATGCTGTCGATGACCTTGCCTGATCATGACGATGTAGCAGAGTATGATGAGCCTTTTCACAATGGTAGCAAAGTCTTGTGGACTTACAGTTAGAAGCAGAATGCGTGGGCGCTAGGCAGTTGAAACAATGTTTGTTTTGAGCGACTAATTTTCGTCTGTCATCGACTGACATTTCTTTAAAAGATTTGCAAAGGTATAGGGCATGGGGATCTTTACAAAGTATGCACTTTACAGGTTCGTTTAAACTTTTGCGAGGTTCACTTTGCGTGTTTAAAACAATAGACGTTCACTAGACCTAGTTGGGTAACCAGTGGAGTTTGATTTGAATTTGGATGAGCTGGACCCGGGTTTTTGGGTATTGGACGCTGAGCGTTCACTTTCGGGTTTGATGGACATTAATTCGAATTTGGAACTAGGAGATGAAGGTTCACTTTGATTAGCTAGAGCGGTTAAAAGTTGGCATCTAGCGTTTATGAAAGTGACTAAATGCTCGTAAGAGTAGTCGTCTTCCTTAGAAAGTTCAATTTCCCAAGCTTTGAGGGTAGCAGCATCAACTTTAGAAACTACTAAATGTATTAGGAAAGTATCCCAATGTTCAGTAGGTTGATCTAATTGGGACAAAGCTTTAACGTGGAGTTGGGTAGTGTCAATTAAAGTACGCAAACTAGTGACGTCATTGTGCTGTGACGCAGGTAGGTTAAATAGAGCCTTAATATGGCGTTGAATACGTAAACGTGAATTTCCATATCTTTCTTTTAATAAGTTAAAGGCAATGGGGTAATTTTCGGCACGCAGAGGAAGTGCTTCAACTAACTGCAAAGCTTGACCTCGAAGGATAGATCTCAAATAATGAAACTTGTAAATGACTTGAATGTCTTCATTGTCATGAACAAGGGAGCAAAATAATTCATAGAAAGAATCCCAAGCAGATTCATCTCCAGAAAAATGGGGTAAATCGATTTTCGGTAAAGTAGGTTTGGGCTTGTGAGTGCCCTCACGGAAAGAAGTTTGGGGTTCGTGAAGGGAACCAAGAACAGAAGCGTCCTTTTTCTGCTCCTCTTCGAGTTGGCGTATTATTTTGAAAGCAGAACCTATGCCTTCGTAATATAAGTTTTCTACTTCGACACGATCTTCTGTTTGATTGAGCATGCAAGTTTCAATTTCAGTTTGAATGTTACAGTAATTTTCATAAGAACGTTCAAAATCCTTTACACGATGTTTCAACAAATCTAATTGCGCGTCTGGGGGATCTAATTCTTTTATGTACCTTCTGAATCGGGTAATTTGCCCTTTATAGGATGCTCGTTTAGAAGTAAGTTTTTCATCCTTATCCTTATCAGTGGGAGCCTTATTAAAGAAGGTAAATGAAAATGTAACTCACGAAACTGTGGAACCTTGGAAATGCTGTCAAGCTGGCAGCAACGAATGAGTAGAAAGAATGGGACACACCATAGGAGACAGGAGCGGCTTCTTTCCCGTTCACAGGCTTTGCACGATGTGGTTATAGCTGAAATATTCAACACAGATATTAGAAATATGCAAAGTATTGTCAAATGACACTATTTTAAAAAGAGAAAAGAAAAAATGGGCTCTCCCGGGTTTCGGCACCAAATTTTGGGTAGATTATAGGCTGAGGAATAACCCACCCACCAAGGGAAGATGATTGAGAGAAGGAAGTAGATTTGGGATTGGAGAAAAAGGATAGAAAAATGGGAGGAGAGTCCCACAAAATTAATGAGTTCAACTTTAAATACCTTTAGAGGCAGTTGCCACTGAAAATTAACACCTTGATACCTAAAGTAGGTACGAGCTTGGTCGAAGTTGACGGGAACCGCAGCTAAGACTTGGGCAGTTTGCCAGAGAGAGGCTTTAGTGTGTTTCCTCCCAAGCACGAATGAAAGTACTATAGGGAAGGGTGATGGTCTGACAAGACTGAGAGCAAACGATTTATTGTATATGAACGAGGGCATAAACCTAGGAAGAGCTAGGAAGGCCAGGATCCTGCCTAACTGTAGTATCAGAGAAATGATGAATCCAAAAACAAATATTTAATTTATTTAACAATTCAAAGAAGCGTAACTTTAACAAATAAATATGCTCTATGTAGTTAACAATTTGGGGTCGCAGACCTCTCAACATTAAACGGTTGCTCCAGGCAATTGACAATTTACAAGGTTTCAAACCTTACATGTTTCTAAAATCTTTATAAGATTTAAACAAATGAGCAATGAAATAATTAAAGCTTGAACGTGAATTGGAGTACAAAAGTGCACCTTAAGAAATTCAGGAGAGAATGTTCTAGAGAAAGTGACAACTTTGAAAATAACAATAATAACAACATGAAAAATAAGATAGAAGTTCCTACAACTTCTTATATTTATACAGAATTAATATATGAGAATTATACAAAGAGGGCAGCTCACTTACTGTGAAACCTGAAGAAAGTGAAAGGGAAAGTTCTGGACTTCCCAAGTTTGAGCAGGAATCACTCGCCAAATGGGACAGTTTCCATTTCGTGAAACCTGAACATGACTCGCTCAAGAGTTTAAAGAATTGTTTTCCCTGATTATGGGAAAGGAACAAAGTAAATTTAAAACTTGTGTCACACAAGCAATTATGCAGAATTTAATTAATGTTAAACTAACAAAGAGGGAAGGGCACCTTGTGAGTGACACCTTATAGAAAGTTACAATTTTATTAATAATGATGGTTAGTAGAAGGTTGAGGAAAGATCATTGGGATATAGGATCAATGTTCATGGCCGTATTTAATATAACCGGACGATCGCGACGCGGTAGAAACGTGGAGCAAGCACTGTTTATCACTATAGTCTATGAAGATGGATGCAAAGTTCACTATAGAAACACTAAAGTTCATGAAAAAGAAAGTTATTGCAATTATGGAAATAACCGATTGCACTATATAGGTGAGAGTCTATTTCTTGAAAAAGTTGTGGTTTACAATTAAATGCGCCATAGAATGTTCCAGAGGTTCCAGCGGTGGAGGAAAGTTAGCTATTGCAAAAATTTGTAAGGAAGATTCCTCATTTTAACTAGCATTTTCACAAGTGCGTGAACAATACTTGACGGCAAGACTCGCAGATAGAGAACAAGATCTCGAAGGTTCCAGAACGACCTTAGCAGAAAATGGGGTTGAGAAAATCCAACGGAGGAACTAGCTTTATAATTATAGACAGCGGGTATTAGATAATATCCCACGTAGCGAGAGGGTTTCTCGTTTAAATAGCTTAAGAAAAGCTCTTTTTTAGTAATGTTGGCTTATACAAGCAAAAGCTCAACATGGCAAATCCCACGAAGAATGATTATTGCCCCAAAGTAAATGATTTCACACTGTCTATAAATTATAATTAAAAGCACGTGGAAGTTAAAACCATGAAGATGAGGTTAAAACCTTTAAAATGGTACTTATCTTGATTTCATGTTGAAGTCGAAGTTTCTGTTGAAGATTACTTAGCCAACATGGCGTAGAAGAGGGTGAGCCTCTTGGGTTGAGGAGGCAAGCTCGAGCGGAGCTTTGACTGAACGAGTCAACTGCAGACTAAGAAGTGAGAGCAGCTCAACGGAGCACGGAGGGTCCAAGAAGGGGGGAAAGAGAGGGGGGGGGGGGGGTAGGAGACAAAAGGAGAACATATAAACATTGCCAACTTGAAAATAAAAAATTTATCTTCTCTTGCTGAGCCGGTCTTCTAAGAGTTGATAACAGTTGATACTAGCGCAGCATGGTGAGTAAAGAAGTGGACGTAGTCCTCTTGCTCCAAGAGAAAATAGCTGACGATGGTAACAGGATCTGGTGACCAAATGGAGAAGTAAGTCCTCTAGCACCAGGAAAAATTGAGGAGCTTCAGAGATTCGCTGCGAGGTGACGCTAGGTGGGTCACAGAAGTTATATATCTGAAACATACTTATGAAGACATAAGAGATATGCCCAACAAGGAGAAAACAGATGATCACTGTTGGTGTTTGACAAAGAAGAAGGAAGAAATGAACATGCAAAGAGCAATAAAAATTATATCTCAGGTACCGTGTATTCAAAGAATACACCACAGCTCATAGTCAAGTGCGTCTTCGCGCTAATGAGGGTCCCGAGAGAGATTCCTGTAAATAGTAGATTTAGTGCGTGTGTCAGCATTACTTTTTAAGGGTTTTTATTAATGTCATGTTCCATATCCATAAACGTTGATTTACGAGATGATTGTTCGTAAGCATCGTGGCTGTTAACCCGTTGTAAACGAACAGTCATCCAAAGTACTCATTCCTCGTAGTTAGTCATTACGCGCACATAAAACCCAAATTGCAAGGTAGTGGAACCAGGATCCACATTTTAAATAAAAGGGGAAATCCGTCTGACTCCTAAAATTTATAGATATTCCTATCATGGGAAATTCAGGGAGGATTTGTTTTTATTTTATTGTTGTTTATTTCTTTTTATGCACTATTAGTCATTAAATCATGTTATTATTTTTCATCTTGTCACCTTTCTTTCTTGATTTATAGTTTATATCCTATGACCCTTACCTCAGTAGAGCATGTTGTTTGGCGAACGTAAACATCACATAGGAACTGAGCGCGACCCCTTGATTAAGATTTCTTACATTAAACACTGCTTTTCTGAAGGGTTCAATATATATTCACTCTTCGTCATTCATGCTGTATGAGTGTATTGAATGTCATCGTACTTCTATTTTAAAGGGATTTGTTAAAAATATGTAAATTTATTTTTAGTGTTTTATTTCTTTATCCACTACAGATAAATATAGAAAACGACAACAGTAGTAAGAAAACTAAGGTCAGACAGCCACAAAACTCATCATATTGCACCTATATTTTAAAAACAAATTCCAAACCCCCCAAACCGCCTCGGAGTGTTATTGGCCCGCAAGGTCCCCCAACTATTTACAATGTGGCCCTTAGTCTTAAAAAAGTGACAGTCAGTCTGAAAGACTAGACTTTGTATCATTTTAAATGCTACAAATGCTGAAAAATGCTAGAAAGGCTGGGGGCTTCTCGCTTCGCTCGAAGCCAAAGACTCTTGACATGTTAGAAAATTATCTGCATAATACTTATCTTGCTTATCTTGTTTCAAATTACTCGTGAACGGCAAGTGCAAACCAAGGGCAAAGAAAGGTCAGCACGCGGGATGCCGCACGCTCACCAGAGCGCGCGGGGACGTGCCCCTTCCTTCCAGTCTAAAAACACTTATAGTGGGCGATGTATTGAGGATAGAGATATGCTCTCCCGGACTTTTTTGTAGAACTTCTCATGCTGACCAATTCTTACGCTCATAGTATATTGATATTTTTAACGGTTTGCCCAGCGTAAGCTTAAGTTTGTTTTCGACTTTTTCACTGAAATCGTTACTGCTTGGCTTCTTTTGATCATACATAAATTATTTTCTACAGAATCTTTCCTCGGGATATCCTTTACACAATGGTGAAAACCGCATCAAAATCCATCCAGTGGTTCTCGAGATTACCCGTGACATCCAAGAATCGGGGATTTTTGTCTTATACTAACGAAGTAGAGATTGTTGGGGAACACATGCACCAAGCTGTACTATGACGTCACACACCTCAGTGCATCTCAGTACACTTCGTCCCGTCACCGTAACGTAACGCCAGACCCCAGCGTAACGACGAAGTCGACAAGATCATTTAAAATGATAAAAATGTTGAGCACCCCTGGTCTAGACTTTCTATGCAAGCTGCAAACACAAGGGACGTTTTGAAAGTAAGTTACACTTGATTATGGAAAGACAATTGACTTCATTTAGTGAAGAAGTCGAATGAAAAGTGATAAAAACATTCCACACTATATTTTGGCAAATGCACCCAGTTACAAAAGTTTTCACGTTCTACAAATGTTCTAATTTTCTGAGGAAAGAAATCCATTTCATTGCCCTGGAGAACAGGTTGTTAAATGTATTTCACGTTGGAAAATCTATTTTCAACCATGTCTATCACATGGAAACCGGCCCCATCGTGTTGTGGTAGTGCACCTGCCTCACAGCTGGAGACCCCGGATTCGATTCCCGGCTCTGTCAGGGATTTGAGAAACTGACGTGAGGGCTGGAACGGGGTGCACTCAGCCTCGTGAGGACAACTGAGCAGTTGTTTGATAGTGAGACAGCGCTGACCACGAATCACCCAATAATCTGCAGGCCAAATGGCTGATGGCTGGGCAGTGGTCGCTTGGTAGGCCTTGGCTATTCATGGGATCTAGCGCCACGGGGTTTGGTTTGGTATCACATTGAAATCGCATGGTGCAAGATTAGGATTGTAATATCGGAGACGTGTTTTGCAC
Organism: Meconema thalassinum; assembly: GCA_946902985.2. Classification (NCBI taxonomy): domain Eukaryota; kingdom Metazoa; phylum Arthropoda; class Insecta; order Orthoptera; family Tettigoniidae; genus Meconema; species Meconema thalassinum. Next base: position 1,328,846,968 of record OX336389.2, read on the forward strand.
CGTAGTACAATAACAATACACGTTTTTTAAATGAACATTCTTTGAATATTTTACTCTTTCTAGATCTACCGCTGAGCTTTTTGAGAATTATTAAGAACACGACCGCTCCAGGACACAGCTCTAGCAGGTAGGCAGGTTGAGAATCGGAGTGGAAATAGTTTGTTGTTGTTGTAAAAGCTAGGAGCATCACCAGCCCCGTGTATTTGTGTGTGTGTTTAATTTGAAGTATTAGAAGCCAAGTTTCAGTGTTAACTAATTCTATTAAAAAAAGCTTTCCAATCGGCCAACACAAATTGTACCCTATTTTAATAGGTGCAAAAACAAGTGTTCATACACCCTGACCTAAACAAAATATAACACAAGATATTTATCACAAAAAGATACGTTTTATGTACAAAAATTGGGGGGGGTACATAATTGGATGACATGTTTCGACTATCTTTATCTAAAATGCTCCTACCAGATCGAATAATATTCTCTAGTCATCGGGCATACGAAAACATAATGTTCACATTCAAGAATAAGGTCGATTTTTAAAAAGTTATGATCGCTTTGAAATATGCTTGAACCACCGCCATTTCAATCGCATCCATAGGCAAGTTCTCTCACGTTGCACGCCGTGGCATTATGGGTAGCGATAAACATTACCTTGTGAACAGAAGAGAATAGAAAATATCGAACGAGACTGTGGAGTATTGCACCAAGTGACATTCCCACGGTAATGAGGAGTTCTCAGTATACTGCCGTCGTACTCTTGTCACTCGAACTGTCATATCTTTGGCATTTATAGACTAATCAGAGAGGTATTTGTACTGGCATGATAAATATACCACATGCCACAAACTGGGATTGCGTTCAAACACAAAGTCAGAGCTTTTAGTAGATGAAATTAGCTGAAACCTCTTAAGCGAAATATTTTGCAAGAGTATTTTCACCATCGTAGCCAATTTTTGGACAATAGTTGCCTCGAAGAACCACGAGTTACAAGGTAGATAATAAGGTTGAAAGTATTATTTAAAGCAAATTCCTAGTCATTAGGGCTAATTGTTCTTCAGCCATTCATGTGAGACTTTCTTTTGGTACTTCTCCACGACGCCGATATTTGAGGTCATCTTTTACTTTAGGGGCTATTCGTTACAAAAAGTTTACGAAAGGAATACAACAAGTACTAAATAAAAACATGAACTAACTTACTCTCAATTGTGAGTGGCAAGTAGTATCATTATATAGGTCGTTGATCATTTCAAAATACATCTACAGTATACACTGTGGATACAAAGCAGAATTTGATTTCCTATATGACAACAGCCCTATTATTATTGTTATTATTATTCTTCTTGCATCGTTATGCCCGACTCAGGAGCACGGTTGAACCTGTTTAGCTGATGTGTTGGCCTTCTTTTCCTTCCAAAATATCTTCATCCTCTCGCTGAGCGCCTTTCTTCGGTCTTCTGTCCAAGTTATGGTGGCCCTGGTGTTGGGTTTGTCTTCAAATTGGTGATTGTCGATTAGGGTTCTGAATTTGCATCTGTCCTGTATAATATTGTCTGAAATGTTGATTTCCTGGAGATCTGTTTCAATTTCACGTAGCCAGCTGTTCTTGGTTTTTAGTGAGAGGGCCAAGTTGAGAATTCTTTTAGTCAATCTGCCATTGTTCATTCTGATAATGTGCCCGTAAAATTTCAATCGTCTTTTCCGAAAAGTATGAGACATTTTTTCACATTGGCGATATATTTCCTGGGATGACTTTTTCCTCCAGATTCCCTCTATAAAAACTGGGCCAAAAATTTTTCGTAAAATTTTCCTTTCTTGTTTTTCCATCTCTTTGGTTAAAGATTTGCCACCAATGATTAAGGTTTCTGATGCATATAACGCCTCCGGTTTGATTACTGTATAATAATGTCTAAGTTTTGCTTTCCGAGATATTGATTTTTTGTTATACCTATTCCAAGTGATTCTGTAAGCTTTCTGTAATTTGGAAATTCTCTCTTTATTTGCTTCACGGTTTAAACCAGAGGGCTGAATAATTTCTCCCAGATATTTGAATTCGTTCACTTGAAAGATTTTGCCGAATTTAGTTCTCATAGGTTGTCCGTCTAAGTATCGTGAGGCTCCTTCCATGTACTGAGTTTTCTCATAAGAAATTTGAAGTCCCGTTTTGATGGCAATTTCATGTAATTTTTCAATGGAATGAATTGCTTCTTGCCTGTTATTAGAAAGGATTGCTATGTCATCAGCAAAGGCCAAACAATGTACATGAATTCTATCTTTGAGTAGTCTGCCAAGGGTTATTCCCTTAGTTTCCTTTTCCCAGGTCCTGATTATCTTCTCAAGTACGAGGTTGAACAGTAACGGAGATAATCCGTCTCCTTGGCGGACCCCAGTGTTAATTGCAAAAGGCTCAGATATTTCGCCGAGGAATTTAACTTTTGACGTAGTGCCAGTTAGTGTTTGTCTGATTAATTCTCTTGTTTTTCTATCCACTTGAAATTCTTCTAGAGTATTGAAAAGTGTTTGACGATCTATAGAGTCATATGCTTTTCTGAAATCTACAAAGGTAATGACTGTCTGTCTGGTTTTGCGCATTTGTAGGATAGTTTTGAGATTAAGAATTTGTTCCGTACATGATCTTCCTTTTCGGAAACCTGCCTGGTATTCTCCAATCAGACGGTCTGTTTGTTTCTCAAGTCTAGTGAGCAGGGCTTTGGAGAAAATTTTATAAATAACTGGTATTAAGGAAATTCCTCTATAATTATTGATGTTGGTTTTATCCCCTTTCTTGTGCAGTGGATGGATTAGCGCACATTTCCAATCCTCAGGTATTTCTTCGGTGATCCAGATGTTCTCAATAATTGAGTGGATTTTCCGGGCTACGTTCTCACCACCTATCTTCAGCATTTCGGCAATTATACCATCTTCCCCTGGGGCTTTATTATTTTTGAGTCCATGGATTATTTCTTTAATTTCTTCCAATGTTGGGGGTTCTGAATCTTGGTTGGATGTTTTTTTTTTTCAAAGATGAGTTGTTCTTTAGGGGATTCACAGTTTAAAAGATCCTTGAAATAATCTGCTAGAAGTTTGCAATTTTCTTGATTATTTGTTTCCAATGTCCCATCCGGGCGTTTGAAGCAAAGACTGGGTGCCTGATAATTTGATAATTCTTCTCTGAATGTTTTGTAGAAGTTTCGTGTATTGTTTTTAGTAAAATCTTGTTCAATTTCAGCCAATCTGTAGTGATCGTACTTGCGTTTTTCAGATCTAATGATTTTAGAGGTTTGTTTCTGTACTTTGGTGAATTCGTGCCAATTTTGTTCCGTTTTGTGAGAATTACAATTCTACCAGGCTTTAATTCTGAAGTTTATAGCCTTGTCACAGGTTTCGTTCCACCACCTATGCTTTCGTTTCCTGGGCGGTGTGCCAATGTTTTGAGAAGCTTTCGAAAGTATATCTTTGAGTTCTAACCAGCCAGAAGAATCGTGAGTAGGGATACTTTCTTGGAAAGTACTGGCGTTCTGTTTAAGAAATTCTGGATCGACGCGCAGATTTTTTGTTATTTTTGGTTTGGACCTGTTTGGTTGAAATTTTACCTTGATTAAGGATAGATGGTGGTCAGAGTCAATGACTCCTTTCTTGACTTTGACATTCATAATTTCTTTTTGATTCTTTTTGGAAATAGCCACATGATCTATTTGAAATTCTCCTAAGTGAAAATTAGGGGATCTCCAGGTCTTTTTCTTGTGTGGAAGTGCCAGGAAATGTGTTGACATTAGTTTGAGATCAAAAGTTTTGCAAAAATCAAGTAATCTTTCTCCATTTTGATTAGTTCTATTGTGTGCTGGATATAGTCCTACAATGGTCCTGAATTTCCTTTCTCTACCAATTTGGGCATTAAAATCTCCCAATAGGATTTTTATGTGATGATTTGGAATGATGGCTGTAGTTTCTTCCAGTAGTTCCCAGAAGTCTTCCACCTTTTGTGGATCTTTACGATTGTAGTTGTTGGTGGGTCCATGCGCATTAATAAGCGTATAAGTTTTGTTTCCTGATTTAACGGATAGTGTTGAAATTCTTTCAGAAGGCGAGTAAAAGTTAAGCACTGAGTTTATAATGTTTTTTCTGACAGCGAATCCAGTGCCAAATTGTAGTGGCTTCATATGGAGGGAGATTGCTGGCTTGCCTTTATAAATTCTATAATTTCCTGATTCAAAATGATTTTTATCCGTGTATCTGGTTTCCTGTAGTGCTAAAATTTGGATGTTGAAGTTATCCAACATGTCTGTTAATTGTTTTAACTTGCCAGTTTTCCGAAGTGTGTTGATGTTTAAGCTACCAATGAAAGTTTTGCATTTTGGGCGAAGAGATTTGGGAAGCTCCGATACATTCCCGCATGATGTTCTCGGTCCCCCAGAATCCGATGACCGAGAAAAATAACTAGTATGTCTACTAGGGCCTGGGGTAGTTATATTGTAGGTTGTTTCCATCATGCTAACAAGTTGAAAGTAGTGGGGACATCGATATATGTCGGTGTCATGGTTACAACTGAAGTAGTGAGCTTCAGAGGTTGCTGAAGATGTTGTCAAGCTGTGCCTATTTTTGGTCCGCGAGAGGTATTTTATTTCCCTCAAACCCTCCGGACAAGTCCGGCGAGCCTCCCTATCCGCCACCTGGGACGCGCCCGATAGGGGAACAGGCAGAAACCCCCATTATTATTATTATTAATTATTATTATTATTATTATTATTATTATTATTATCATTATTATTAACAGAACAGGGATATTTCCGGAAATTCCTGCATAGAGTAGGCGGAGCGAGTGGTGCAACATGCATATATTGTGACGACATCGATGATGTACTTCACACCGTCTTCGTGTGCGGCCATTGGATGATAAAGTGAGAATATGTGGAAACTGAATTGGGAGAACTGACACCAGATTCTATTATTTCTGTGATGTTACGGAACCAACAAACATGGGATCAGGTAGCAGTGTATGTGGAGGAAGTCCTTCGCCAGAAAAAGCGGGATCTGGAAGCGTACGAACGTCCTTAAGAAGAAATTAAGAAAGACGAAGTCTGAAAGGCTAAGTAAGCACGACATCACCCTTAAGTAATGCGAGAGCGGTTCCGGGGTGATGAACGCATCGCGGGAAAAGGGATGTGGTTTTTAGTGGGTAAAAATCACACACTACTGTGGAGTGCGGACCCTTCACAAGTGTCTTTTGAAGATTTTCCACAGTCCCTCGTAAAAAATAATAATATTAATATTGATAATAATAATAATAATAATAATAATAATAATAATAATTTTACGGGACAGGCTTAGATTCAGATCGTTGGTGAACAAACACCATTTTGCTGCAAACCCCCGGATGAGAGCCACCACTGCATGGACAGCAGAAAGGAAGAAACATCATTTTGATAATGAAGAGATTATGGGAAGAGAAGAAAGCTAATTGAAATTCATCTGTGATATTACTCTTCTTAGTTCAATAATAATAATAATAATAATAATATTAATAATAATAATAATTAGGGCTCGGATTTTTAGGTGCTAAAAATCGTGAAAATATTTATTTTTTATGTTTTAAAATACCTGAAATATGTGACAAAAAAGTAAAAATATTTAATTACGGTATAACTGAGTTTATTAATGTGAATATAAACAATATGCAGTACTCACTAATGCAAGTTATGCTATGCCTTACTGACTACTGAAAAATTACAATACATGAGATACATCTTCAGGTAGTCTATCACAAATGACCGACGATTACCGCGAAACATTTCTCCTGAAGGCACGAAACTGCGGCAATATGTTTTTTGCCTTTGAGGTGTTGTGTAACTTGAGATCGCTGTTAGCCTTGATTGCTTTCCCACATGGTTGGCAGAACAAAACGTCCCCATCAGAAGTAAAATTATCTGGAAATCCCCGGCTTCCCAATGTGAGTGGTACGGGGCGACAAATTAAGAATAACACAGTTGCAAGCTGACATACGTTCTGCATGAAGATTAGATAGCTCACAGGTTCTTCCCCGTTGAAGTAAAACAGAACAAACCTGCAATGAACTGAAAGATCTAGCATACTGATTTAAAAGAAAAGTAAATATTATGTATTTTTATGTGCTAATAAGTGAAAAGCAGGAATTTATGTATTTATAGAAAAAACGCTTAAAATATGTATTTACGTAAAAAAAATATTTATTTACCTAAAAATCCGAGCCCTAATAATAATAATATGCTTTATATGCCTCAGAAACCGTATGCCTGAGTGGCCACTCTAAAATTGCAGACAATGAAAAACATGAACGGAAAATTCTCCGGAAAATTTTTGGTCCCACGAGAGAAAATGGAATTTGGGTAAAGAGGAGAACAGCGGACCTCTACTCCTTCACTGACAAGTTCACTGATGCCATACGGAAGCGACGCCTGCATTTCTATGGCCATATCCACAGAATGAACAGCGACAGACAAACTAAGAGATTATTCAAAGTAATCAACTCAAAGAAGGTCAAGATAAAATGGCCAGAAGAAACTAAGGCGGACCTCCAAGAAATGAATGACACAGACGACATCATAGACAATCGTGGAGCTTTTAGGACAAAAGTAGCCAACCATAATTTAGGGAGAAACCCATAAAGAAAACTGGTAGGAAGTGGTCGACAGAACGCAAGATGCAACACAGAGCATTCATGAAGAGATTTTGGGAGGATAAGAAGGCGAAAACCACCAGGCCAACTAACAAGTTCAAACGCGCTCTTTGAATGGGCATAACGACGAAAGAATAATAATAATAATAATAATAATAATAATAATAAAGGTAAGAATGATAATAATAATATTAAAAATAATAATAATAATAAAAAATAATAATAAGGGTGACAGAAAACGATTTGAAGGGTGAAATTGGTTGTAAACCATGTGATGAAAAATGATGTAGAGAATTTTGCCTAAAGTTTCTGAATTCCAAAATTAATTTTCATTTTCATTTCATCGCTTAGCCTATTTATAATTGAAGGGGTTGTGTACAACAGCCTCAGTGACAACACAAGTTATTTATATGATATAAACAAAGCATTTAACTAATGGTTCACACGCGAAGAAATAAATAATAATAATAATAATAATAATAATATATATATATATATTTTTTTTTTTTTTAGGGGAAGAAATGCATTTACGCACGGAGTGTCGGGCTCCTGCTCCTGAGTAGCAGACTACCGACTAAAACTCCCCCGTTACTTCTGAACACTAGCCTGGAACCGTTTAGCACATTACTTCAGGCTAGAGTCATTTTATATTTGCCTGTAGGGCACTCTTCCGTAATGAATCATCTTCAGTGGCGATCCAGATCCGTCTTCTTTATTCGGAGGATATCTTCAACAAAGCTTGCTACCAGTTTCCAGTTTTCCTCATTTTGTAGCATCACTGCAACAATATTGTCCGGGGATATCTCTACATCAATGTGATCTTGAAGAGACTGCCTATTTTGGACCCACCGTCCACAAGAGAAGAAGGTGTGATTAGCATTATCTAATTCGTTGATACAGTAGATGCAATCTGATGAATCCACCTTCCTCATCTTCTTAAGGTAGGAACAGAAGTACCCATGGCCAGTCAAGAACTGAGTGAGATAATAACCAACCTCACCATGTTTCCTCTCTGTCCAAACCTGCACCTGAGGGATCATTCTCTTAGTCCATTGGCTTTGATCTCCTTGCTCCCATTTGATCTGCCAATTTTGAAAGGTTTGTACTCTTGCCGATCGTCTTGCATTTTGTAAACCCATATCAGATTTCCTCAAGTAAATGTTCTTGCGTTCTTTCGCAAGAAAAAAAATCGGAATAATCCCGGCAATAACGAGAACTGCTTCCTCAGAGACCGTGCGATATGCAGATGCCACGCGCAAAGCCCCCCGCCTCTGCACTTGCACCAGTGGCTTCCTATAAATTTCCTTATCCAGGGCATCCGCCCATATTTCCGCTCCATACAGCAGAACTGAATGGATGGCTGTCATCAATAGTCTTCTCTTACTAGATTTTGGCCCACCAACATTGGCCATGAGCCGACTGAGGGACGTTACTCCTCTGGCTGCCTTATCTGCAGTCCGTCTAATCTGTTCTCCAAAATTCATTTTACTGTCGATCATGATGCCCAGGTATTTTGCTGCTGGCTGCGTCTCTACTTGAATTTGTCCTACCTGTATTGGAAGTATTGTCTGAATTCTCTTCTTTGTTAGGATGACAATTTCCGTCTTACTAAGTGCTAGAGACAGACCATGTTCCTCCATCCATCTATTGATTTTGCGCATTACCATATTGAGTCGCAACTGTGCCTGCTCGACACTTCTTCCTGCTACAAGAGCAGCAACATCATCTGCATATCCTACTAGAATAGTTTCTTCAGGCATTTCAAGCCTCAACAAGCTGTCGTATGTAACATTCCAGAGATCAGGTCCTAGAATCGAACCCTGGGCAGCCCCAGCCGTGACTTGTACTCTACGGATCCCTTCTGTAGTGTCGTAGAGCAGAGCACGATCTTTCAAGTAAGAGTCTAAGAACCGAAGGAGATACTTTGGAACATGGAATGAAAATTCTAGAGCATCCATGATATCTGTCCATTTGACAGAGTTGAAAGCGTTTTTAACATCCAGTGTAACAAAAAGAATCACCCGGCGAGAGTAATGATTATAACTCTCCGCTCTTCGTACTTTATCGGTGACTTCTTGCACTGCATCCAGTGTCGACCGGCCTACCCTGAATCCAAATTGTCTTGGTGATAAATCGCCGGCTGCGATTATTGCTTCAAGCAATCTCCGTCTTATGAGTTTCTCAAATAGTTTGCCTGTTGTGTCAAGCATACAAAGTGGGCGGTACGATGATGGTAATTCAGGGTCACCCATGCCCTTACTAATGAGCACTAAGCGACAGATCTTCCAGCGAAAGCTTAAGATTCCTGCTTTCAAGCACACATTGAACATTCTCAACAATAACAACAACATATCTTGATCAACTATTATTTTCAGAACCTCATTAGGAATCCCATCCGGCCCCGGAGCCTTGTTGTTCCGTAAAGAATGCGTTGCAACCCGAAGTTCATCTTCAGTAAACAGTGGGAAATCTAGATCACTTTCAAAATTCCTCTCAGGTCTTGTGGGATGAGTTGGAAAAAGGTTTTGAACAATGGTGTTCATAATATCATCCTCCATGATGCACGATGTTCTGTGACTTCCAAGTTTCTGTGTTACAATTTTGTAACCCAAACCCCATGGATCAGTGTCAATATCTTCCTGAAGCTTTCTCCAACTCTGAACCTTGCTCGTAGTTATGGCTTTCCGAAGTAGCTTCTTTGCTGCTTTATGCTCCGCTGATTTTTCATTAGCTTCTTCCCGATTTCTTGCTCTCTGGGCAAGACGGCGAAGCCTGAGGCAGTTCTTCCTTAATTCTGCTATCTCTCTGGTCCACCAGTATACAGGGCTCTTTCGGTGACGTGGTACTGAGGAGGGCATCGAAACATCACAAGCTGACGTAATAATTTTCATGGTTGCAGAAACCAGATCCTCAACCTCAAACTCTCTCCGTGCTTCAGCACTTCGAATCTGTTCTTCACCCTTCCCAATGATATCTTTGAACTTGTCCATGCTAATCCTATTTACATTCCACCGTTGACATTTCTGGGGAGGTACTTCCCGTCCCTGAACATTTGATTCAAAGTCAAAGGCGATGAATTGATGATCGCTAGCACAATAATCTTCCAACACTTTCCATCTCTTAATGAATGGCACAATTACTTCTGATGCCAGGGAGACATCCGGAATTGTTCCTTCACATCCTGGACGTCGGAAAGTTGGGACTGTACCAATATTTAATATTAGAAGACCTATCCTGGATGCCATTTCTAGAATGTACTTACCCCGGGAATCTGTACTTGGCATACCCCATTCCACTGCTTTGGCGTTAAAGTCTCCAGCCACTATGACACTATCTGTGGCGTTTAGAATTGCATCTTCCAAAGAATTTACTTTGCGGCGGAAGTGCTCAATTGCCTCATTAGGAGTTAGGTAAACACTAAAATAGGTGACCCTTCTGGTCTTCACCCAAACATAACCATCAGAACTTCCATGATCCTTTATAATAACTTTTTTAGAATCCAACGCCCAGATTGCAGAAGTGCCAAGTGTGTCACTGAACCAAAGAGATGACTCTTTATCTTTATACTGTTCGCTGATTAGCAAGAGATCGCTTTGCTTCTCTGTGACTAGCTGATATAGCAGATCATTGGCTGTCTTACTTCTATGTAGATTGGCTTGAAGTATACGAATCATTTGAACCCCAGTGCCTTTTCTTTGTCCAAAGCTTCTCTGAAGACCTTACATGGCCAGATCCCATAGCATGTGCTAAATCTTTGATAAAACCTCGTTCTTCACAAAGAACACATTTCTTTGAGGCCGTACATCCTCTAGCTTTGTGACCTGTCCCGCCGCAATTGTAGCAAAGTTTACTTCTATCTGTGCCTTTGCAGTTGCTAGCAACATGTCCATAGTCCAGACATCTATAACAACGAGATACCATGATCCTCCGTCTAATCCTGCAATTGACCCATCCTATGGTGATATGATCTTGCCTCAAGAGCACATCTGCATCACTAGTTGTTAATGTGACAACAGCCATCTTCACTTCCCTCGTATTCGTCCTCGTCACCAGTACCTTGGTATCTGGAGAGAGTTCTGGGATAGTTCTCTGGATAGCTTCCATGACCTCTTCGGAAGTAGTTAGAGCATCAAGGTCTCTGATTTCAACAGTTGCCTTCGCTTCAAGCCTACGAACTGTAGCATTGGACCCCAGAACATTTCGCAGAGAATTGCCAAAAGCTGCTTTATCCCTGGAACTTGCTCCCAACTCGACAAGGACGTCTCCCGCTTTATTTTGTCGAATGGACCGGACTTCAGTTCCTGTATCATTAGGGTTTGCTTTTTGGCGAATCTCCTTCAGAATATCGGCATATGATTTACCTTCAGCTGGTCTGATCAGTAAGGCTGCTCGCCTTGGCCTACTAGGTCGCTTCTGTCTGTTTGGGGTTGCTTGGTGGGTGGTATAATAATAATAATAATAATAATAATAATAATAATAATAATAATAATAATAATAATAATAATAATAATAATAATAATAATGAAAATGAAAATCCACAGCCTGCTTCCAGTCGACTGACCGGGTCAGGGAATGGAATGAATGAAGACCCCATCTAGCGGCGAGGATATGAACTGTGCCGGCTGCCGAAGCCTATCGCACTCCTCTGGGGCAATGATTAAATGAATGACAAATGAAAGAAATGATATGGGAGAGTGTTGCTGGAATTAAATTGTGACAGGGAAAACCGGAGTACTCGGAGAAAAACCTGTCTGCCTCCGCTTTGTCCAGAACAAATCTCACATGGAGTGACCGGGATTTGAACCACGATCCAGCGGTGAGAGGCCGGCGTGCTGCCGCCTAAGACACGGAGGCTTCAATAATAATAATACACCCTTAATTTGTGAAAACTCTTCCCTCATGTAATCGACCATCCTACTTCACCGTGTGAATATGGCCAAGAACTTAATCTGTTTATATTGGTCTGGAGTAGATGATTACGATTTGAAAATTAATTCCACTTTATTTTGTTTATACTGTATAATAATAACCCTACGTGAAATTTCGTCCTGCAGGCGATCATTCTTTCAGTACCTGATTTCTCTAATAACTCCAGACTTCACAAGCCGAATCATTCCATAACAAGTTCTCGGGCAATCAGGTATAGTGTCGAGGGGTCCAATGTTCTCCCCGCACTTACCACAGGATTCGAACTCGGAACATTTCATATCCATCATCGGAGAGAGGGTACACACTAAATACGCTCCTGCATAAATTATTATCTCTGTACGCCCATGCTGTACGAGATTTCACACGTCGATTAGATTACCTGGCCCCTTACCTGTCTACGATCTCGTCCTATAATAAAGAGAACTCTAACTGTTACTCTACAAGCTTAATCAAGCCACAAATTCAATTCACTGTCAAGCTCCAACATTCCCGTGCATAATTATATTCCCATTAATACAATATATTTAATATTAACTCTTTTCTCTTCCCTTAATGTCATCTACTGCTTGGCTAGATAAATAATCCAATTAGCGTAAATATTTCTTGCTTAAAACCTTTCATCCTGATGTATTCAATTATACCGTTTATCATTATTATAATAATTATTATTATTATTACTGACATAAATTATTCTTCCGACACAACGTAACTGCTTCAATGATCGAACATTCGCGTTCGTCACGTTAAGTTTCACATAACTGAATTGCCATTTTTATTAGTAGCATTAATAGTGGTAACGATTAATCCACTCTCTGATGTATTCAACATCTTAACTTTACTGAAATCAAACAATAAATATATGAGGGTATGCCTCCTAATATTGATTCTTACTGGCATATTTTATACTTCCGAAATCACATTACATGGAGTGGCTATACTTCTATAGTAACATGATTTGTGGGGTACTTACGTCGGCTTATCCAGGTGGCTCCAACCACCATATTCCAGTGTCACCTGCCATCGGCCTACTTAGTGACACATTGCCATCTTGCTAATACACATATTATATGACATCTGATTCATAAACACACGACACTTTTCCATTTTTTTTATAATGAAGCTAATGCTTCCAAAACACATGACACGTTTCCTTTTTTATAATGAAGCTAATGCTTCCAAAACACATAACACTATATAACACTGGTTATATTATTACTTTAAGAGATATTTTACATAACATCGCTGCACAAACACACGTTACACTTTATATTCCTGATTGGTTGACATTCCCTAGCATGTATCGAAAGTACAGGTGCGGACGGCCCTTTCTTCGGTCCTACCCCCTCCTGATTGAACCTCTCGATCATCTGCTCACGGATTCACCAACAGTCTCTCGATCATCCCTTGATAACCTTCCTACTATTGCAGCGATATGCTTACGTATCGTCATGAACGCTACTTACTGGTATACTCCAGATATGTATAACCAATCACTATACTTTACTGCGCTCAACATTATACATTGTATTTACATGAATTATTACTTTCCACAGTCCTGCCTATTATATCACACGGCACTTAATAAACATTATATAACAGTCTTACTGCACGGCTTCCCACATTGAAGTCCGAGCATCCTCTCCTAACTTCGGTAATATGCATTTCGCATAATCAAGTTTGTTGATTACCGACTTCATTCTTAGTTCATGACCATGCATGAATATATTCTCACAGGTGTGTTACATTGCACAGCTAACAAGCTGATTACCAGTGAAATGTTTAAGTCTTTGTGTGCGCGCCTGGGCGCTCCGTGTCCTTTTCAACTGTCAAACTGCGACTGCTTCAAAAACAACTCTCCCTCTGACTGGGTCCAAAACTGTAACTGTCCGCTTCGACTGGGTCCACCCTCTTATATCTGTTTCACACAAAAAGTAGGGCAAGAATTCCCGCGATAAATCAGCTCCTCTCTTAGGATGATTCTGGACTTGGAATAATATCCATATTGTTCCTTTTTCTTCGCTGGTCACAAAAATGTATGTGTGTTCGAGGATCGATCGGCCACTTAATTAATATTAATTGTCTTATCCATGGCGTGGGGACGCTGTTTCTGTGGGAATCCCTGGCAACATCCTCAAATCCAGCCGCGAACATCCATAGTCCTGTATCATTACGCACTGCATTAAACATGCCTTGATTTCGCCGTTTAATGGCTCTAAAATTAGCCTCCTGGCTAAAGATTCACCTGTGCGCAACTCTCATGTCATTGCATTGCTCCAATCATGAGTAATCAATGATTTTCCTTGGGATCTTCCCATTCCATTCTCAAATCTATTCTCAAACGGGGAAGAACCTGGTCATTGTTCAACCTCCCGACCCCTTGCAGACGACTTAACTGGGTCAGCAAGATTGACGTGGTGCCAATGGTCTCCTCCCACAATTCTGGGGCTATTTGCAAAACTTCAAACTCTGAAACTCCTGTGTTTCAAGTCCAGCATAGCCTACTTCATGTAGTCCAAATAATGCTATCTTCCACTATTTTCCTGCATTATTCCACTAAATAATGTCAGTAACAACTGATATCACACCAGTGATTAAATATATAATTTCTTCTAGGGGTTCTTACAACGAAACACCCTCCACAGATCTCGGGTTCGTTCCCTGGTGGAACCTTCATTCATGAGATCACAATCTCTGAGATCCACGTTCGATACCAGTCAGCATGACCCCCTCGGGTTCATATTCCTCTTGCAAAACTTATAAAAGTCAATTGCAAGTGACTTTTTGTAAGTAACCAGCTGACTGTCCGACTGTCTGTGTTTACATTAGAGGTCTTTCACCTCGTCTGGCCGTGAGTAGGTTAGTCTGGCTTCCCCTTTCCACTCTGCGCTCAGACCTAAGCTGTTCATTCTCTATGCGGAGGGTCGCATTTATGGCCTCAACCTCTCTCGCTACTTCAATCATTTCTTTGTAAAGTTCTAGCAGGCACTGGCACTCTTGTTGTTCGCTTCCTTCACTGGGCAAGCTGTCTGCTTCTCGTTCCGTCCCGCTGCGCGAACTTTCAGGTCTGACTTCCTGGCTGACTTTGCCGTCCACGTTCAGTTGGGTGTGCGCTGCTAATACTTCTTCTTGTTCGTCAAATTCTTCTGGCGTATGGTAAATTTTTTAATTGGCTGCATTCATAACGACCTCATTTCCTGTTTCCAAACGCCTTATTCTGTATGCATTGTTCTGTAGGTCTCTGATAACCTCGAACGGGCCGTGATATCCAAAAATGAACTTCTTATATTTCCTTGCTCCTGGATCTGAACTGGCTGGCCTCCTTACTAAAACTTTCTCACCGACGAGAAGCGGTCTGTGATACCTCTTCGCACGATTTCTCCTCTGACATCTCTCTGCTTGTGCCTGGAGATATTCGAAGGTTCGTTGGATCCTCAATTCTCGTCCTGGCTGTGCGTCTACCGGTAATGGAATAACACCATTCCACGGTCTCTCCGGTCTCTGATCCAATTGTAGAGTCACGGGAACCTGACCTGTCGCCTCATGTACCGTATTGTTTATACAGTATTGAATTACTTCTAGGAATTCAATCCAACGCCAATTCTCTTCAGAGCAGTAGATCTTCATGTACTTCTGGATCTCTCTCATTACTCTTTCAACTGGACTTGCCTCAGGATGGCGAATGGTAGATAAAATCAGCCTAATTCCTAGAGTTTCCAGTTCTCGACGAAATTCTGCACTTGTGAAGCAACTTCCATGGTCCGAGAGTATGTTATCCGGCTTCCCAAGAATCTGAATAACTCTCTCTTTCAGGCGTTTCAATACCTGCTTTGAACTTGTCTTCTGTATGGGGCATAATACCACCATTTTTGAAAATACATCCATGGCTACAAAAATGTGTCTATTGCCTCTACGTGCTCTAGGCAGTGGTTCAAAGTTATCTATGCTCAATAGCTGCCTTGGCTTCTCCGGTAACAACGGGATTGGTCGTTGTCTCATTAAAAATGGATTTGGCTTTACCCTTTGGCACAAATCGCATGTCCTAATAGCATTTCTCACCGTTTCTCTCAACTTTGGCCAAGTGAATGCTTCTTTCAACAGAGCGGTAATTTTGTCTATCCCGGGGTGTCCAAATGCTCTGTGTGCTAGCCACACCAATCTCCTCTGCAAAGATGCAGGAATGACAACTCTTTGTCGGGTATGGTCCACATCATCCCACTTGTGTAGTATCTGATTATACCATACATAATCTGTTGATAATGCCTCTGCCTCTCTGTATATTGCAGTTCCCCTTGCTAATCGTCCTTCGAAGTAATCGATCATCATCTTCAACCACGGGTCTTCGCGTTGTAGGTTGGTAAGATTCCTCAAATCATACAAAGTCTTCTGATCTCGATTCTCAATCTGGACAGCGAGAGTTTCCTCTTCTCTAGGGTAACGGCTTAATATGTCCGGTATTACATTTTCTTTCCCTGGACAGTATTCTATTTCCACATTGAATTGTTGAATATACAGGGACCATCTTGTCAATCGCTGGCTAGACAAGTCCGTCTTTAACAGAAATGTTAAAGCTTTATGGTCTGTTCTGAGGACTATTTGAAAGCCATACACGAGTTTATGCCATGTTTGCAACGCGTACAAAATTGCGAGCAACTCTATCTCTGTAATCGTGTAGTTTTTCTCATGGGCTTTCAGCCTCCTACTTATAAAGGCAATAAAAACTTTCCTTTTAGGCTTATCAACAGTTTCCTGGAATAGCATCGCTCCTATACCAACAAGTGATGCATTCGTCTGTATGATGAACTTCTGGGTATAATCCGGGTATCCCAGCTTCACGTATTCCAAAAGCATTTGCTTTGACCTCACGAATGCTTCTTGACATTGCTCCGTCCAGTTCCATCTGCCGCCTTTCTTCAATAGGTCCTGCAATGGTGCTACTGTCGTAGTATAGTTTGGGCAGTGGTTCGAAAAGAATCCAATTACTCCCTAATACTGTCGGACGTGCTTAACTTTCGTGGGTCGAGGGAAATTTCTAATTACCTCCAATTTATCTGGGTTTGGCTTAACTCCATTTGCATCAATAACATGCCCTAGGAATTTAACTTCCCTCTGACAGAAGTGCGATTTCTTGATATTAACCTTAAAGTTAGCTTCACGAAGGTCATCTAGCAACTTCTTCAGGTCTCTCATGTGCTCCTCCAGAGATTCTGATGTGAGTAGAATGTCGTCTACATATCTGATGGTCCTCTCCTTCACATCATCGGAGAGATTGCGATCTAACGCTCTTATCAGGGCTGAACCAGCTGTTTACAAACCAAAAGGTAGCCTTAAAAACGTGTATGTGTGTTGATCAAACATAAATCCTGTCAACAGACTAGTTTTCTTCTCTAATTCAAGATGGTGGAAACTGGAAGTAATATCCAAGTTTGTGAATACGGTTTTCCCTTTGAATTTCCTGAGGATTTCTTTAATAGGTGGCACTTGATCGAACTCCGGAATAACCTTCAAATTTAAATGTCTCAGGTCCAGACATACTCTGACAGTCCCGTCTGTCTTAGGTACAATTACCAATGGACTTACGTAAGGCGTAGGTGTTTTCTCAATAACACCGGCCTCCAACATCTCCTGAATTGCCTCTTTCACTTTAGCATAGTGCTTTTCGGCTATAGGGTAGGGTTTCTGCCTAAATGGTGTCCAATCACTGACTTGAAAAGCATAAGTGAAGTTCTTTATACGACCAGGTCTCGAATCAAAGACTTCCTTCTGTTCCAATAACAATTGCTTTAAATTTTCTTTCTCTTTTGGTCCAATTTTTGCTTCTTCAAGCTTTTCCGAAATATGTTCTTCCAGTTCGGGTTCCAGATCTTTTTCCAAGTCTGCGGCTAATGTTTTCAGTTCTTCTTCTAACTTGTCAATAGCTAACACTTCTTCCTCAGCCACATCTTTGTATGTATGCCATACTTGTTCATCTGACCCTGGTTCATTCTGATTGAGTGCGACCTCTAAGCCTTCGGCTTCCTCATTCACACGGAACATAACCCTGTCCTGTGCTAGGTCGATTATCACTCTGTATTCCCTTATAAACTGTGCCCCTATAATCAGGTTAAACGGCAGTTTGTTTACTAATAGAAAACTCTGTGAAAACATAGAGCCTCCTATCTGTAACTCTAGGAATACTTGATATTTGCATACCATCGTTCTGTCTGGAATTACACCTTTTATTTTGACACTTGAGATAGGTATTTTCAAAACATTTTCTCTCTGCGCTATCTCATTATACAAAGCTTGTGTCATAAGGCACACTGTTGAACCCGTATCTAATAAACTTCTGATTTGCAACCCTGCCACTCTTATCAAAATAATGGGCAATTCTCGTTTGACCATGACCTGTGATCCTCCCGTATCCTCAATTAACTCTTCTGGTTTGGCTATCCAATTGATGACGTTGACTGACTTCCATCCATCATTTCCAAATTCTTCTAATTTTGGAGTTTTCTTTTTCAATAGCGCCCGTCCCCTTAGAGTTTCTTCTCTCCTGTTCGCTGCGCTGTAGCTCCAAACTCTTAGCTCCATCTCCATATCTATCTGGCGACGTCCTATTCTGCATAACTTCTTGCCAGTGGACTTGTTGCTTCTGGGGCTCATCTCCCCTTTCATTGAGGTATTGCAATGAAGCGTGGTATCGTTCCTCTACCTCATCATCGAAGTTACGTCTTCTTTCCTGGGGTCTCCAATTTCTATTGTTGCCTTCTTGGCCATTGTTACCTCCATTGTTTTGGTACGGCCTATCCCTGGTATTCTGCTTATTCCAAGAATTTCGGCCTCTTCCTCTGCCAGCATTACCTTTATACTTCGGCTGCCATCTTCTGGGTTCCTGTTCCCATTGACGTCCGTTAGAATCTAACGTATCTGTGCTAGTAGCTTTGTTGTTCTTTGGAGCTAGATACTGGTCAGTCTGCGTGTTGGTCACATGTACCTGTTCCGCGGTTCGAGTCTGACGCATCGTATTTGCTGTTGTGAGGTCCAGTTGTATAAGAACTGTCTCCATTTCCATAGCAGTTTTTGCGTTAGCCAGGATTAGCAACCTTTGTATCTCGTATGGAAGCTGCTTGGCGATAGCAATACATAAATCCAGCTCGCTAGGCTTTTGATCAAGTTCTTTGAACCAACACATCTGTGATATGAAGAATTCTGCATACTTTGTTGGACTGGTAGTGCTGTATCTTTTTGAATATAAATCCAACCGTAAATTCTGTTGGGTCGCTGGATCCCAGTACCGTTTCAAAAATGCCTCTCGAAACTCCTCAACAGTATCGAAAGTGTAGCGGAAACTGCGAAACCATAATGCACATTCCCCCTCTGTTAATTTCTCTATAGCTCGTAGCCTGCGCTCTTGCGGTATTCGCGCATCATTCAAATATTCAGACACTTCTTTTAGCCAATATTTCGGTGTCATACTACAGTGGCTACCTGAGAATTTCCTTGGTTTCTCTTCACTTGCTCTGATAACATTTGTCATTTGTGTGTGCATAGCATTTTCGTGTGGCGTCGATGCTGCAACGGGTGCACCTGGCGTCATATAAGGACTTTCGCCTGGGCCTGTAGCACTCCTCATTATAGGCCGGGTTTCCAAATCTGCCCACCTATTTCTCCTCATATCGTCCATGCTGCCTTCGCTCGACTTAGGATCTTTCATGAGGGTTTCCTCTTGCGCAATTATCCTAGTCTCCATTTGATTGTGGCGCATCTCTGCTCTTTCCAGACGAGTAATTACCTCTTTCTCTATTCTGGTAAGCCTATCTCGATTTTCCTCGGCTACTTGAAATATTTTCTGCTTGTCTTCCTTCAGACTTTGCTTAATATGGGATATTTCATCCTCTACATCTTCCTTTATCTGAGCAAGGGTCTCGTCGTTTGCCTCTGTCTTTTGGCCTTCTCTCACTTCGAGTTCTTCCCTCAATCCTTTGATCTCCTCTCGAATGTGTCCATTGACCTTTGACATTTCATTCTGGACCTTAATGATTTCACCTCTATTCTCCTCTTGCCTTCTGTTAACTACGACAATGTCACTTTGAACTTGGTCCAGTTCTTGATGAACTTTGCTCATATGACCCTTCATATTTCCTACCAGCTCTTTACTCTCGTTAACGACGGCCTTAATCTCACCTATTTCCTGACATTGACCTAATATATTCTGATCCTGTTTCTTCAGATCACCGTTAATTGCTCTAGCATAGCTTTTCAATTTCGTGTCCCATTTGTTGTCGTTTTCTTCCAACCTTTGATCTACTGTGCGAGTAAATTCTGCGAACTGTTTCGCTTGGCGTTCGAGATTCGCCTCATTTTGGATTTGAATATCCTTAATGTCGTTAGATAACGCGTCTAACCTACTGTTGGTTTCATCCTGTGCATGCTTACACGCTTGTAAGTTACTCTCAAGTTTGGCTTCTATAGCCTCGAAACGTTTATCTGTCTTAACCTGCATTTCCGATACAATGCTTACAACAGTTTCTGTAACTTCAGTCTTAATTACCTCTTGCATCTGACCTAACTTATCGTTTAACTCAACCTTATTTGCCTCCAATCAGTTGTTTATTTCAACCTGATTGGCATTCATTGCAACCTGATTTGCATTAATTGCCAGCTGATTGGCATCTAACCGATTATTCAATTCACTCTGATTATCATATAACCGAGCGTTTATTCCCTCCTGGAAAGCCTTAGCTTCCAGCTTATTTTGTTCATTAACAGCATCAAAATGCAGTCTTAACCCTGCAATCACCTGCAAAATCTCCTCTGTGCCAGACATTCTTACAATAATACACTTTGAGATGCAGGCAGGCTTCCTGGAAATATGTGTGGATACGTTTTGGAGAGAGACACAAAACACTGTACACATGCTGTAAGATTGTATAAACTTTGAATCTATGGATTAATTATGGATTGGGTGTGTAGCGCTCATACCCTTGGGTAATCCTCTTCTCAATAGAGAGATTCTGCGTTACGTCAAAAGCCTACTGAACTCAAAAATCACTCAAACACAGTTTGAGGCAAAAATATAATTACTATGGTTTTCCCCATGAAATACCATAAAAAATCTATGGGTTTTCCCTAAATCCCATAAGCTCCACAAACCTGGGCGCCATGATAATGAAATGCATCATGGGAGGTGGTCTTCGTTATGACATCGCAGCAACCATCCAAGGTCTTGGTTGTACTGTCGAGTGCCCCACTTGGGTCTCGCCATGATAATGAAATACACCTCTGCGCCTATGGTGACCTGTATTTCAAACCGGCCCACATACCAGCGCCATGATAAATAAGTGAGTCATGATAATAAAAGGTGTTTATCAAAATTTATATTGTTTGTATCGGAGCTTAGCTAAGGTTAGGCGCGGTCATCCCCTAATTCATGTTAGTTGTTACCTTAATAGAGTTGTGTGCACAATATCTAGACCGACTTCAGTTGTACCTATAGCTCAAATCACTGTACAGGACATCAATTTCCATGTACCCATGTGAGTAATCTCGATGGAAAATATGCTTCTGCCTCCAGCTAGCGTCAGGACTCAGGCGTGTACCGTTCCCCCATTGAGCAGTTGCATATTTTGGATTTGAGGCTAAAAGGTATCAACTCTACAATGATAAGGCACACCTCTACTCTAAAGACTTTAATTCAGTAAAACTCATGGCTTCAAACAAAATAATGAGAACACAAATCCCATAAACAATACACAAACAAACAAAGTTACTCCCACAATCCACTAATTATTCACATAGTTGAACAACTTAAATCCATATCACTATTCAACCTCTTACCATTATGTGGACTTAAAACTTTACTCAAGTGCACTGATGCACATGTAATGTTTCACAAAAACTGAACTGTTACATTCATGTCACCTAATGTGACTTCTTTATATTCACAAAGTTACTTGTATCCTACAATACATCTTAATTTACATCATGTGTACTATCTGTGTTACATCTCTCTCTCCCACCAAATGCTTTCATGCATTAGCCCACTCATGGTTTGCACTAAAATCTACTTGCAACACCACAATTACGTAAGTCTACCCCTCCACTCCCCTCTTTTTATAGCTACACTGCATGTCATTGTGATTTCACTAAATAACTTCCGTTATCGTTGTGTCGGATAGTATACTTTTACGCTACCCTTGCGAGCGTAGCCTGTGTCATCGAGTAACCAACTTCATCAACTAGGTGTCAGTGACAGTAACAAATACAACATCCAACCATTCGTTAGATTGCTAAATTTTTATATCATCAGGGTAATCTATAATTAGTAATGTGTTTTTAAACCACACACATTCATTACACATTATAACAATTCTTCCTTTCAATACAAGCAAGGTCTTAAATCTGTCCGCTCAAAACGCGAACCTTCACAGTTTGTTTAGCAACCCCAGCCCCTCGGAGCTGCCTGCATACAATGGAACAGAGTAGGGTCGTTCACAGCTGTAAATCGTCCCTTGTCTCCCCGATTCCTGGACTGTACCTCCCCAAGCAGTGTTACGACTTTGAATACAACATTGTGGCCACAATGATCCACGTGATCCCATATGATCTGAACTGAATATTATGCAATGGTTCTGGGTGAGCTTGAATATTTAATCCTAGCCTTAGGACATTAATAACGGCCTCAACAGGTCCGTATCACAATATGAAGGCACGAGATTCATAGAACACAGGTCTAGTGGTTAGCCAGTATCTTAAATAAAATATTACGGTCAGTCAACAGCTGCCGCCAATGAATTCGCTTCACAAGCCGAATCATTCCATAACAAGTTCTCGGGCAATCAGGTATAGTGTCGAGGTGTCCAATGTTCTCCCCGCACTTACCACAGGATTCGAACCCGGAACATTTCATATCCATCATCGGAGATAGGGTACACACTAAATACGCTCCGGCATAAATTATTATCTCTGTACGCCCATGCTGTACGAGATTTCACACGTCGATTAGATTACCTGGCCCCTTACCTGTCTACGATCTCGTCCTATAATAAAGAGAACTCTAACTGTTACTCTACAAGCTTAATCAAGCCACAAATTCAATTCACTGTCAAGCTCCAACATTCCCGTGCATAATTATATTCCAATTAATACAATATATTTAATATTAACTCTTTTCTCTTCCCTTAATGTAATCTACTGCTTGGCTAGATAAATAATCCAATTAGCGTAAATATTTCTTGCTTAAAACCTTTCATCCTGATGTATTCAATTATACCGTTTATCATTATTATAATTATTATTATTATTATTACTGACATAAATTATTCTTCCGACACAACGTAACTGCTTCAATGATCGAACATTCGCGTTCGTCACGTTAAGTTTCACATAACTTAATTGCCATTTTTATTAGTAGCATTAATAGTGGTAACGATTAATCCACTCTCTGATGTATTCAACATCTTAACTTTACTGAAATCAAACAATAAACATATGAGGGTATGCCTCCTAATATTGATTCTTACTGGCATATTTTATACTTCCGAAATCACATTACATGCAGTGGCTATACTTCTATAGTAACATGATTTGTGGGGTACTTACGTCGGCTTATCCAGGTGGCTCCAACCACCATATTCCAGTGTCACCTGCCATCGGCCTACTTAGTGACACATTGCCATCTTGCTAATACACATATTATATGACATCTGATTCATAAACACACGACACTTTTCCATTTTTTTTATAATGAAGCTAATGCTTCCAAAACACATGACACTTTTCCATTTTTATAATGAAGCTAATGCTTCCAAAACACATAACACTATATAACACTGGTTATATTATTACTTTAAGAGATATTTTACATAACATCGCTGCACAAACACACGTTACACTTTATATTCCTGATTGGTTGACATTCCCTAGCATGTATCGAAAGTACAGGTGCGGACGGCCCTTTCTTCGGTCCTACCCCCTCCTGATTGAACCTCTCGATCATCTGCTCACGGATTCACCAACAGTCTCTCGATCATCCCTTGATAACCTTCCTACTATTGCAGTGATATGCTTACGTATCGTCATGAACGCTACTTACTGGTATACTCCAGATATGTATAACCAATCACTATACTTTACTGCGCTCAACATTATACATTGTATTTACATGAATTATTACTTTCCACAGTCCTGCCTATTATATCACACGGCACTTAATAAACATTATATAACAGTCTTACTGCACGGCTTCCCACATTGAAGTCCGAGCATCCTCTCCTAACTTCGGTAATATGCATTTCGCATAATCAAGTTTGTTGATTACCGACTTCATTCTTAGTTCATGACCATGCATGAATATATTCTCACAGGTGTGTTACATTGCACAGCTAACATGCTGATTACCAGTGAAATGTTTAAGTCTTTGTGTGCGCGCCTGGGCGCTCCGTGTCCTTTTCAACTGTCAAACTGCGACTGCTTCAAAAACAACTCTCCCTCTGACTGGGTCCAAAACTGTAACTGTCCGCTTCGACTGGGTCCACCCTCTTATATCTGTTTCACACAAAAAGTAGGGCAAGAATTCCCGCGATAAATCAGCTCCTCTCTTAGGATGATTCTGGACTTGGAATAATATCCATATTGTTCCTTTTTCTTCGCTGGTCACAAAAATGTATGTGTGTTCGAGGATCGATCGGCCACTTAATTAATATTAATTGTCTTATCCATGGCGTGAGGACGCTGTTTCTGTGGGAATCCCTGGCAACATCCTCAAATCCAGCCGCGAACATCCATAGTCCTGTATCATTACGCACTGCATTAAACATGCCTTGATTTCGCCGTTTAATGGCTCTAAAATTAGCCTCCTGGCTAAAGATTCACCTGTGCGCAACTCTCATGTCATTGCATTGCTCCAATCATGAGTAATCAATGATTTTCCTTGGGATCTTCCCATTCCATTCTCAAATCTATTCTCAAACGGGGAAGAACCTGGTCATTATTCAACCTCCCGACCCCTTGCAGACGACTTAACTGGGTCAGCAAGATTGACGTGGTGCCAATGGTCTCCTCCCACAATTCTGGGGCTATTTGCAAAACGTCAAACTCTGAAACTCCTGTGTTTCAAGTCCAGCATAGCCTACTTCATGTAGTCCAAATAATGCTATCTTCCCCTATTTTCCTGCATTATTCCACTAAATAATGTCAGTAACAACTGATATCACACCAGTGATTAAATATATAATTTCTTCTAGGGGTTCTTACAACGAAACACCCTCCACAGATCTCGGGTTCGTTCCCTGGCGGAACCTTCATTCATGAGATCACAATCCCTGAGATCCACGTTCGATACCAGTCAGCATGACCCCCTCGGGTTCAATAGCTACCACACCCTGCAACTGCCAAAACGATTGTTCAAAATATCGGAAAATTAGTGGCTCCAAAGCGATGCCAAAGATAAACAAAGAATATTGAAAGTTAGTGCAAAATCAGGAGCACAATGAAACTATTATTTCAGTCTCTACACAAAATTATTATTATTCGTTTCCATAGCGGTACGCCGCCTGACGTGCACTGATTTTCCCGGCCCCATTCACCAAACAACAACAACAACAACAACACGACTCTCGCCTCGCTAAACCCTGGCACTACACGTTCCTCTCTTACAGCAGAGCACCGGTGCTTTTGCCGATGCCGGCCGGTGCTGGCGAAGGACCTGAGTTGGTGTGGCCTGCCGTAAGTGGATCACTTCATACTGCTTTAAATTTGTCAAATGTATGAATGAGGAATGGTTCACGTGCAGCGGCTTAAGTTGGTCTGCTATTTCCTTTAAATAGATACTGTCGATAACGCCCAGAAAAAAGTAGGAGTTCCGGTATTATCGAGATTGAAGTTTCCCACTCATTACCGATATTATATCAAGACTTAGGATTCTCATTCAGTGGAGAGACTTGGCCTTGAGTGCGCTTGATGGGGGACGATACTGGCCATGCGGCAACTTACGGTACCGATTGGAACTAGAGCAAATTTGCCTGGCTCTAATGAGCTCCAGATGGTACGGACCCGCAGCCGCCAAGGGGCAACGTGCGCGTTTGTCGGTCTGGATTTCGCAACCAGGCACGAAAAGACAGCGTGCTGATACGCAATTGGTGCCGCTCTCGGCTCATTTAGCGTGAATTCTGCTGTTCTTTGGGTTTAAATTCTGCAGTGTCACGCAATCGGCGCAGCGCACCGGTTCTCTCGGCCAGTTTGACGAGATTCTAACACTGTTCTTGTGGACACATATTCGAGATCGGAGAGGGAAAATCATCGCGTTATTGGTAGGTATCGCGATGTTAGGCGATCGGTGCCGTTCATGGCCCGTTTGATGGAATTGCCGATGGTCCTACGCTTTAGAATTCGCTGCTGGGGACGGAAAATATCATAATGTTAGCCCTTTAGGCGCAGTTCATTGGGCCATTTGAGCAGAACTCTCAGAAACTGTACGCAACGTTTCACCAACAAACAGTTATTGATGTTTAATTTGAGGGGCTTGTTCATCGTGGTCATTTAGACCCCTCGTACTTGGGTGTGTGTGTGTGCGTATGGAATTTGTCTGATGGACTGTATTACTGTGATGTCTGTAGTAGTACTGTAAGTACAGCCTTGGCTGTAACTTAGGAACCACCCTGGCATTTGCCTGGAGTAGAAGTGGTACACCAAGGAAAACCACCTGCAGGATGGCCGAGGTAGGAATGTAACTCATCTCTTCTCAGTTTTGCCTCACGAGGCTGAGGTTACTCCGTTCCAGAGCTCAGACCAGAATTAAATTTACTGGCCAAGTCCGGAATTGAACACGGACCTCTGGGGCGACACCAGATAGCCGCTACACCACGAGGTGGTCCATTCAACAAAAAGCAACCGAGAAATAGAATCTGTATATCAGTACTGATAGAAATTCAGCATTCGCTGAGTTCGAACATGAACTGTAGGAATTAACAAACAATATATCGATTAATCTCTGTTCATCATCGTGACCATCAAGTGGTGCAGTTTCTAGATTTCCCGAGGTCCGATTTCGATTGCCAGCACTGACAAGAAATTAATTAATTCTCGAATGGGGTGCATTCAAAGTTGTAAGGCAAAACTGAGAAGAGGTGGATTGGATCCTCACCTCGGCCACCCTAGAACTGGTACAGAACCGCCAACTCTGTCTTTCTCCCTAACGATAAATGTCGGAGCCAGAGGCTCAGTAGCTGGAAGCAATGGCATGCCCATCTGGCGTCCCGTGGTCACCTAGCCACGCCCAGTTGCGGAACTAGGGTTTGCTTCTGAAGGGGAATGAGCTGGGGGGAGGGCAGGCTCGGATATAATGATATATAACAAATAAAAGATAATATACGACCCCGAAGTTTCTAAACCTTTCAGCTAAATAATGTTTAGTGTTTGATTTCATTAGCAATAACAATGTTCAAATGCTCGTCGATTAACAATTTTGATGACATTAAATTATTAAAAGTCCAGTTATGCTGTTTGCCTCTCACCACTTCAGACCGGCTTCGATTCCCGCTCAATGCATGCGAGATTTTCAATGTGAAATGCCATGTCCTATGATTCGGATTCAACGTAAAAAGGAGGTCTCGTGGCTCATGTTCGCGAGATTAACGGCCACGTAAAACTACAAACTTCCTTCATTCCTACATTCACGAAATCATCTGAACATTTCTATTCCCTAACTTTGTGTAAATATTATTACACAACAGTTTCCAACTTAAGTGTAACTTAAAATAGCAATACAGCTTAACTTAACTTAATATTATTCACTCTCCAAAATGGCATTCACACTCAGATATTACCCATTTAAGATTTGATTGCCGCAGAGCGTGGCTGCGCCAGCGTGTGTTGATTATTGTAGCAGGAGCCCCGCGGAGTGAAGCGGAGGACACAATGATGACAGAGTGCAGTCCACACATAAGTCAAGCAGCATTGCGCGCGCTACCTGTCTTAGAAGCGCAGATAAGCGTCACAGGAGCCATGTCACCACGGACAGTTAAACGATGACTGAAGCTACTGGAGCTGTGTCATATCCTACTCACGCAACTGTACCTGTTAACGAAGCAGAGTGACGTGTGACACAAGTAAACAGAGAATAGTTCCCATCACGACCGCCGGCAATCAATTCGTGAATGACAACTGACAAATGGCGTATTTTTGGAAAGTGATGAAGAAAGGTATGGGGTTTGAAGCCATTTTTCAGTGTTGCCTTAGTAAACAAAAGTTTGGTGCTTTTCAGTCGGTCAACACGAATGTACCCAAAAGAGTTGGGTTATACCCTAATTCTGAAAAATATTACATGTAGTCTATTTATTAATCTCATGCATTTTTTTCAGGATTAGGGTATAACCCAACTCTTTTGGGTACATTCGTGTTGACCGACTGAAAAGCACCAAATTTATTATGAAGAAAGATAATGCCACACCTATCTCACGGCCACCTCTCTGGCTAACTTAACAGCTGACCAATTTGCTTATTCAGCAAGTGTTAAGTTAGGGTAAAACTAGAAATGTTACACTAATGAAAGGAATTACTTTCAAACACAATCCAAAAAGGAAGATTGTAGTTTTACGTGACCGTGAATCTTGTGATTATGAGCCACGGGACCTCCTTTTTACGTGGAATCCGAACCACAGGACATGGCATTTCACTTCGAAAATCGCACATGCATTGACCGGGAATCGAACCCGGACCGCCTTGGTGAGAGGCATACAGCTAGACCGCTGAGCCACCATGCCCTCAAACAAACACAATCCCATCATTTGTGAACAATAGGAAGATTGGTTTCATTCAACATTAAAATCTTACCAAATTTCATATTTTCATTACTTGGCTCTGGTGGGGAATGATCCCCCTGTTCAACACCCGTAGTCACGCCACTGCCGCCCCTGTAGAGTGGCGGGATGCAACTAGCATCTCCCTGTGTCATTCACCTGTGCTCCGTGCTGCCCACAGCAATGAGATGGTTTCCTCATCAAAGAGCGCAGTGTATTGTGTAAGACGAGTATTCTACGCGAGACAGAGCGTGACGTCAGAGCCTCGCCCACTGAAGTTCACGATAATTATTCTCTTTTCCCCACGACTCAAATATGGTGGTTGCTGATTCATTTAAGGGCCTGCAACTTCGTGGTCATTTGATATAGTCGTGATGGTCAAAGCATCCCCAGTCGGAAGTCTTTCATCCTCAAACTCGTACTGCTCAATCCCACCCAAGTGATTACCAGGGTTTGTGCCGGCTTCCTTTCTCTGAACACCAGATGTCATGACCATTCTCTCCTGGTTTAACCCCTTAACGCTCAACTATTTTGGAGTTAATTTTGTTTTAATCGTTGGTGGCTACATGTGCGACCAGTGACGTAACTACGGGATGTGATCAGCGCGATCAATCCACCCCCAGAGCCAAATAATAAATGTATGGTATATTGGCTTTCACGGCCAGTGAATTAAAACTCAGCAATTCTTCTAGTTTTAATTCACTGGTCGTGAAAGCTAATATACCATCATTTTGGAAGCCTTCATAAGGAGGTTATGGCTGCTTGAGCTTTTAGTTCTCGCAGTGAAGAGGCGCAGGTGCGCTTCATAAAAAGGGAGGTAGCGCGCAGTTCGCTACTCCTCTGGGGGCCCGGGCGGGGACACCAAGAGCCCGCTGATGAGCCAGCTTGGTGTCCTAGGTGAAACTCCACACAAGACACGGCACAAACCTAGAAGAATTGCTGAGTTTTAATAAATGTATGATTTGTTGAAGTTTTAAATTTTGAATCAAACCAATCTCCGGATTGATAAATGATTTGATTATCTTAGTTTATACTTCAGAGCATTTCCTTTCATTCGTTAGCGTTGCCCTAACTTAACACTCACTGAACGAGCAAATTGTTCAGCTCTTAAGTTAACCAAAGGGGTGACAGGGAGATGGGTGTTGCACGATCTTTCCTCATCCCTCTCTCAAACTACACCACTTGTCAGTTACCATTTTGTTAGAATCTCAGCATTCCTGGAAGGCGAATGCTGGTGTGGTTAATAGAATAAGATCACGGCCACTTCCTTCCCAAACCTCCCTCCACACAGTAATACCGCCACCACAATAACACAGATTATCAGAAAAGAAAAAAAAATATATATATATATACACTCATACACCCAAGTACACAGGGCTACATGACCAAGATGTCGCTATGCCCCTCAAAAATCATGTTGTTGTTGTTGATTATTTTGGGGCCCGTGTACTTTAGTGCGTGTAGAATTTGTCTGATAACCCGTGTTACTGTGATATCTGTACTAGTGTGTGTATTTGAAATTGAGGTAGGATTTGGGCAGGAGGCGGCCATGGCCATAAGCTAGGTACCAACCTGGCATTTGCCTGGAATAGAATTGGGAAACCACGGAAAACCACTTCCAGGATGACTGAGGTAGGAGTCGAATCCGTCTCTTCTAAGTGTTGCCTCACGAGGCTGAGTGTATCCCGTTCCAGCCCTCAAACCAGAATTAAATTCTTGGCAGAACCAGGATTCGAACCCGGGTCTCCACGGTGCCAGCTAAGAATGCTATGCAACGAGGCGACCCCTCGCAATGAAACATCAACAACAATTATTAACACACAATATTAGCTAATAAACCTTCAGATTATGGAGATGGGCGCTTTATGAACGATACAATCATATTATCCCCTGACTTATAAAGTGCAGTATATTTATCAAGCCTATTAGGTGTGTACTTATTTCAGTATGTTGATAATAACCGCCGTCAAGTTGTTCATTGACAGAGAAATTAATATTAATATAAACGTTTTTCACGTCATTTCATTCTTCCTGACATGAGACATGTGCATAAACACAGGAAGCAGAAAACGAAGCGTGAAAAACCTGTTTCGTGCGTAAATATCAACAAATCTGAGAAGCTTAAGTGAGCTAATACGTAAAACGTAAATTATGTTGATTATTGTTGTTTAAATGGGTCTAACATCGAGGTAATCGGCCCCTAATGGTTTGGGGATAGTAAAAATTAACGATGGTGAAATGAACACTAGAACTAAAACTGACTATAAAACTTAGAGCAAGTTGTGAGCCCCTGGCGGGAAACGTAAATTAGTTAGTATTGATATTACATGGTAAGCTGATCGAATTTTCATTGATAATTTGAGGTGATTTGGAAATTTGGCCTAACGACAACGATTTGAGAGCATAAAGAAATTCAAAGAGTAGATATCGACTACATTGGATTGGGAAGTACAAGGGGTGAATACTTTAAAATGAAAAATCATGTGAACATTGTAAAAGGATATGAACGCTGAGTTATTTAAGGTCTCTTGTAAGTCTCTTGTAAGGTCAAGGATGAGAAAGCTTGGTCCCATCTAGCTAGAGAGCCTATGATATGCTCAAGGATTAGAAAGGTGGGTCCCATTTCTCTACAGAGGTCAGACCGTGATAAAATGTGATATGATCAAGGATTAGGAAGATGGGCCCCATTTCGATACAGAGCTCGGTCTATGTAAAGATATGATAGGCTCATGGTTTAGAAAGGAGCGTGATGGCGCAGTGGCTTAGCTGCTCGTCTTTCATCCTCGATGACCGGGGTTCAAATCCCGTTGACAGCGGGGTGGATTTTTCACCCGAAAAATCACGTGGCGTCAGGAAGGGCATCCGGCCTTAAATTCTCGGCCAAAACCAAAATGAGCCTGGTTGGCTCCTGCGACCCCAATTAATTGGGAAAAGGCCGAAGGAAAACAGGCTCAAGGTTTAGGAAGGTGGGTCCCATTTCGCTACAGAGCTCGGTCTATGATAAAATATGATATGCTCAAAGATTAGAAAGGTGGGTCCCATTTCGCTACGGAGCTCAGTCTGTGATAAAATATGATATGTTCAAGGATTAGGAAGATGGGTCCTATTTCTCTACGGAGCTCAGTCTGTGATAAAATATGATATGTTCAAGGATTAGGAAGATGGGTCCTATTTCTCTACGGAGATCAGTCTGTGATAAAATATGATATGCTCAAGGATTAGGATGTTTGGTCCCATTTCTCTACAGAGCTCGGTCATTGATAAAATATGATATGCTCAAGGATTAGGAAGTTTGGTCCCATTCCTCTACAGAGCTCGGTGAATGATAAAATATGATATGCTCAAGGATAAGGAAGGTGAGACCCAATTCGCTACAGAGCTCAGTTTGGGATAAAATATGTGTTCTAGGATTAGGAAGGTGAGACCCATTTCGCTACAGACCTCAGTCTGTGATAAGATATCATATGCTCAAGGATTAGGAATGTGGAAGGTAGCATCCCCGCATTGAACACAGTACGTTTCACGCTCGAGCCATTTGAAGCCCATACACCCCAACTTTGATGTAATTATTAACGCTTGATTCAAGTAATTAATTAAATGTGTTTTGGTTGTGATGTGACTCATAACGCAATTAATTACTACTTTAGTCACAATTTTTCAAACACAACTACTATCATTTGGCATATAGCACGCTCTTGGTTGCTACACGGACAACAGTATAATACTATATTTCCGGTATCTCGACTATTGAATGGATGCCATACACTTATATTTCTCTCCCATAAGTTTCTGCGGTGCGTAGGCGTCATAACCCCAAGACCATACATTTGATTCACGGCCAATTAAGTCGGAATTTTTAAGGGTGGATATATCCATCACACACCGTGCCACGTATGGTGGAACATGACACCTGCTATACAGCAACAGAAACGGAACTTCAAAATAGTTACGTTGATTGCCTAGAATACTTCCAAGATTCTACACCAAATAGTTAAAGCAGTACCAAAACTACGTAGGAATTATTATTGTTATCTACTGAACCCTTATTGATCTACGATAAATAAGTATTCATATTTATTATTATTATTACTGCAGCCCAGGCAGTACTTGAGGAAGTGGACATGGATAAAAGGCAGGCTAGCGTTTCGTAATGATTGCAACAGGAGCAGAGCTGGTAGCTATTCTTGGGGGACGGTCAGATTTAGCCGGGTTCAAGGCCAAATTGAGCAACTACTTGCACCAGAATTGGAAGCATTAAGGAATGATCACGAGTCACTTGCAACGAACCCCCGATTGAATCAGCCAATCATGAGAGACCAAGCCATGATCACGCGATGGACAGCGTCAGTAGTAAAAAGCCCGCGGAATTGATTATCTAAAGAACCGCCGATCGGACCGATCTCCGCACGAGTGCATTGAGACGTTTGATTTATTTGAAGAAGATTGACACTAGTCCCATATTTGTGAGATAAAAACTCTGGAAATTTTTATCCAATTCCACCCCACTCCTCCGTCCCCTGTCAGTTTCTAATAAATAGTTTGGCATGACGCTACTCTAGGTCATTCGTTTTGGAGCCTTGAGAGGCTAACTTCACGCCCGTTTGTGCAACGATATTTTAACGCTCGAAAATATTCAAAGTCATTCGTTTTGGAGCCTTGAGAGGCTAACTTCACGCCCGTTTGTGCAACGATATTTTAACGCTCGAAAATATTCAAAGTCATTCGTTTTGGAGCCTTGAGAGGCTAACTTCACGCCCGTTTGTGCAACGATATTTTAACGCTCGAAATTATTCAAAGTCATTCGTTTTGGAGCCTTGAGAGGCTAACTTCACGCCCGTTTGTATAGCGATTTTAACGCTCTGAATTAGTTGAAGTTAATGTTATTTGTGAGCTCTGTGGAGCTAAATTCACATCAGTTGTATTAACGAATTTTAAAGCTCTAGTACATTCTTCTGAAATCAACTTTATTTTGTGAGCTATAATTCACGCAGTGCGCGTGGTGACTTGTAACATTTTCTTAAAGACGACTATTTCAGCTCTGAGGGGCAAGTCTTGTAACAGCCTAATTAGCGCTCACCTGAGCGAAGGTCAACAGAGTAGAAGGGAAATACCGAGCAAGATAGCGACTGCCTGTGCAGTCAAGATTTTAAACTTATTATCGAGCCAGTGACGTGGTCTCGAGGTGTATATTTTATGTACAAATTTCAGTGTATTTTTCATGTGTTTATTGTGCGTGTGTGTGAGATATCTAGGGCAAGTCTTCGCAATTAATCGCATTAGGACAATTTGTGGGCGAATTGAGTAACCTGCAAGCGATTATAGCTAGGTCAAATAATTAACATTGAACTTTTCTGCCAAGGAGTCGATACCAAGATGCTCAACACGTGGTTTGGAGTTGGGATGATCTTCAACGATTCAACGCAGACGACCACGATGGAGTGTTAATTGTCCATACGGGCAATGGGCTGAGAAGGATGTCATAAGTTCTACAAGCTGATCGGTGATGTACAACAATTGAATTATTTCAATTATGTAGTTAGATTTGGCCGGGGAACTTTTGTAAATAGTCATGTTTCTTTTCTTGTTGTTTTAGAGTTTTTCTTGCACCGACACTAAATGTTTTAAATGTCCGGTGGGGCGTGGCCAAAGTGTTTGTTATATTTGTTTTTCTATGGAGTCATATTTAATGTGCGCGGCGTGCGTACGTGATTTTTTATCCATGCAAATGCGAAACCCGTTACATTCGATAAATGGTGCTTTATTAACGTTAATATTTGTGATAGGAAAGGGAGGTAATTACTGTAAGATATTTTGCTGAACAGGTTATTATTCAAATTAGGGTTGCCAAGCGCACCAACTTAAAATGTAATTTGTAGAACACCTTCGTTCTAATTTTGATAGATTTTTCTTGAGTCCTTTTCAGGTTAACTAGTCACGGCATAGAACGGTGGCGCCAGCGTGTGGAATATATTTATGTCTTTTTATTTCAGGGTCTGTCAAAACCCATACGTGTGCTTGTGTGTGTTACTGTGTCAAGTGTGTGTTGATTCTACGTGAGGAGGGGGTAGAGGTCCTACCGCCCTCATATTTTTTGTTGTTGTTGTATTTTGATGGAAAGACAGGGTGCTCTAGGGAGACCGCTGTTTCTTGTCCATATTATTCTGACACACACACACGTATTATTGTGCTTTGGGGCACACTTCTTCGAGATTCGACCCCATGTCCTGGGAGGTCGAGGTTATTGACACGTGGGTTGACAGATATGCAGAGTTCCACAAATCGCCCGTTTTGCCTGTGACTTATTTTGATAGGCAGTCCTGATTGTCCGAATGGCCCCCGTAAGCTTTCATGTAGCAAACCTGTTCATTGTGATGGTTATTTTTTAAGCCATAATTAATTGGGAGTTCGCCATGTGTGTAACGGCGTATTGTACGTTGTATGGGTAAAATATTGTATTAATAACGTAAATGTTGGCTGTGAGCCTATTGTTTTGTTTATGACTCGATTCATGTAAATTTTAGTGACACCTGTCTGGTGTAGTGGTAGAGTACTTGTAAATTTGACGGCGGTCATATGTGTATTTTTATTGGTCACGTGTTAATGTACTTGTGTTGATTTGTGTGAGAAGTCCTAAGTATTTAGGCAGTAAATGTTGCTACGGCAATTTGATTCCAATTTCACACGGAAATTGTTGTGTTGTTTATATTAGATATAGGAAGTGTCGGTTTAGTCTTAAGTATTGTAGTTGTGTTCCCCCGTGTCGGTCTAGCTCTAAGAAATGTGGATTCGTTGTCTGAATGATTATTCTGGATGATGACGAATCACGCATTCGTTTGTACACATCGTGAAGCATGTAGAACGACATACGCGCATACATAGTCACTTTTGTAATTTTATCTTTAGGGACACTTGGTCCATGTAATTAATCTCTCCAGAGATTTTGGCCTAGTTTTTGGCATTTTTATTAAGTGGGAGTCAGATGGGAGTTTTATTTTGTTAATTGTTGAGTGTAAATATGGTGATTTGTTTATTAAATTCATTTGTTTTAACCCTGGCTTCACTCTTTCCTGCATGTTATTTTGTTATATGTTACCCTGCAAGTTAATGAAGCGCTTTGACAACAACTTACGATATGAACCGATACACCCCCCGAAACTGAGTCTCATATGCTTCTTTGCAAGGGTTCATAAAACAAAAATGGCTGCCCAAGTGGGGATTGTTGTTGTTGTTGCTTCGCTGATCTCATATTTATTTCGTTGAGAAATGATGCCAGGTCAAGCGGACAGGTAAATTCAGTAAATTGAGGCGATGTTGTACCGCCATGTGCATTAGTAAAATCACTGAGTTCCTAAAGTTAGAGATATTGAACAAGGTTAGAATTTGATATTGTATTTGTTATAAACCTGTTCTGGCGCCCGGCATTAAAATTAGAAAATTTGCATTATTATTGAACTCAGTCAAAGCAGGAAGGTGTTGCCTTATATTTGACATTTAATTGACTTCGGTTAATTGGTGTTTGTCGTAAATTCTGTTGGTTAGGAATTTAAAAGCAGATCACTAGGGGTTATTTTGTTGTTTGGGAATAAGTGTAATTTTATTCAGTAAATTTTGTTACTGTAATTTTCATTAAATTAGAGCCAGTAATATTTAAATGTTATGACATGTATGCGTGTATATGACTGAAATCTTGGCGCATGACCCTGTTTTCTCTGAATATATTTGTGTGTGTGAAATGGCGATTGTTGATGAAATTAAGGGATTGTTGGAACAGATGTCGATCCAAATGTCCGCGAAAACGGAAAAACAATTAGAAAAAATGTCGATCCAAATGTCCGTAAAGACGGAAGAACAATTAAAAGAACAATTAGGAGCTCAGCGTGAGCATAGTGAAAAACAATTAGAACGGATGTCCGCGAAAACGGAGGAACAATTAAATGACATTACGGTCCAGTTACAAGCGCAGAAGATGACATTACATGACATGAGCGGTAATATTTCGGTCCAATTAGAGGTCCAGAAATTAGACACGGACAAACAATTAAATGAACTAAATCACAAATTATCACAACAGGCGGTAACACAAACCGAACAATTAGGAAAGATCACTAATGACATTAATCAGAGCGTTAAAAAGGTAGATAAACTGGCAGGCGAGGTTGCGGAGAACAACGTCAAACAGTTAGGCGAAATTAAAAAGTTGGAGGCGAAGTTCGATAATAAACTAGTACAATTTGACGAGATGGTGGCCGATAAACTCAAGCAGATAGAGGCAGCATGTGTCAATAACACCGCGGGAATGAAGAAAACCCAAGACTAATTGCAGCAACAAACTAATTCGGTTCACAGCAACGTGCTAGAATTAATAAAAGAAATGAATAAACTCGAGGTTAAGGCCGAAACCGAACGGATGCACTTGCGTGAGGACTTAGAGGGCCAACTAATAAAAACACAAGAGGTCATAAGAGAAGAAGTCGGCGAACAATTGATTAAAACGCAAGAAGTCTTAAGAGAAGAAGTAGGAGAACAGCTAGTAAAAACACAAGAGATCATAAGAGAAGAGGTAGGAGAACAGCTCGTCAAGACTCGGGATAATCTGGAAGGCCAGTTAATAAAAACACAAGAGGTCATAAGAGAAGAGGTTGGGGAACAACTAGTCAAAACGCAAGAACAGATACGTGAAGAGCTAGAGAAAAATCAGGAAAGGAACGAGGAGAAAATTAACAGCTTGAAAAGTAGGAACCGGCGAGATTGGGACCAGCAGGCTCACGCAAATAAGGAAGACAGGCTGACAGTTTTAAAGCGAATGCAGGCATTGGAGGAAAATGTAAAATCAAAATTACAGGAACACTCAGATTTAATAATCAAAAACGAGATTAGATCTTTAGAGAATGCGACATTATTTTCGGCTGAAAATATACCGGAGAAGCAGGGAAGTATTGGAAGTCCTGCAGGCTTGAAGTTGGCTGAGGATACCAGCCGGGGTCAAAGTCCCAGACTAACGAGTAACGCATTCCAGCAATACAGGGGAGAGACTTCTACACCACAACCGAACTTGGCACCTGCCCAAGTCATCCAAGTCATTCGGGGTAATGATTTCAAGCCCGATAAATTTAAGGAACATTCAGGAACCACTCCCAAAGCCTTTCTACGACAATTAACTGATTACTTTAATGACCAGCACATCGGCCCTGAGAAACAATTAAGACTAGTGGAGAAATTTTTAGAAGGACCCAGCCTAACCTGGTTTTTTAAGCTTTAAGTATACTTTCACAGACATGGCTCAATTCCGCGAAGCATTTTTAAAGAAGTTTTGGAGCCCTTCTTTACAGCAAGGGTTGAGAATGGACCTGTACACGCGAAAATATCATAGTACGCATCCAACCCGGTTTTCAGAATTCTTCAGCCAGCAGTTGGTAAAATTCAGAGATTTTGACGACCCGCCTAGCGAGCAAAATATGGTTCTAACCATCGGGAAACAACTCCCAATGCACATCCAACAACTATTAGTCGCAGGAAACATTCAAACCGCAGTCCAAGCCGAAGAATTACTCAGACACTTAGACGAGACGAGTATGGTGAGCCCACAGACAGGAAGGAGGAATATGGAATGTGTCAACACGGCAGAGGTAGTTCAGGGAATCCAAAATAATCACAGCCAGGGGAACCAAACCAAGACTCAGTCCACAGGGACACAATTCACACCGAGAAGGCAAAAGTTTGACGGCCGAAACCAGTTCAACAATAATAATCAAAACTCAGAATAACCGCGGGAGATACAATCTGAACAACCAAAATCAAAACAATCAATGGACGTACCAGCGGGAGTACACAAATTGGAGGGGAAACCAGAGACAAGGTAGACCTTATCAAAGAAATGGAGATGGTAGATGGAATAACGGAAGGAACTATCGCCAAGAAAATAGGGGAGATTATCGGAACAACTGGGACGAGCGATACATTGAGTCACGAAAATACTTGGATCAATTAAGTGCCGAAGAAACGGAGAAAGAGAAGTGGGGGCGTGCCATGGCAAACAGACAGAGCCCAGACAATCATCAAGGAGAGGGGGCAGAGAGTTTATTGAGGCAACAGGAGCGACAAGATGACAACCGGCGAAACACAACAAATGGGTCCCGGGATTAAAAAAATCTCCAAATGAACTGAAAAATGATAGTCTGAAAATGGAGGTTGCCAGGGAGCGAGAAGAGATGATAGTGGCCAATATAGAAGAGTGGGTAGCATTCCCGGACGACTGCCTGGAGGAAGTGGTGAAGAACCGTGAAAATGTCATCAGACAACTGCCGATTATTTACGCGCATATTGGAGGCATGAGGGTGAGATGTTTGATTGATACAGGTAGCCAGGTGAGCTTAGTCACTGAAGTTTTGATAAAGGAAATAGGAAGAAAACAAACTGTTCCAATTATGCCGGTTCCGCTAATGAAAGTCAGAGGGGTTATTCGTGACAAAACTATAAATTGTAAACAGCAAGCATTTTTAGATCTGGAAATATTGAACCACACTTTCTCGCAAACATTCATTGTCATTCCGAAGATGAACTACAACATAATTTTAGGAGCCAACTTCATCTGAGATTTTCATGCTGTAATTGACTTACATAACAACACTGTAAGTTTCAAACAAGTAGAGGGGTTGAATCATGTGGGTTTAAACATGGAAGAGAGTCCATTGGAGAGAGAGGCAAATACTTGGGTCGTTGAAGAATGCACTAATGAGGCAGGAGATAAGAACTTGACGGAAGAGCGAGTCAGCCAGACAGCAGTGGTAGAGATTGACAGCCGAGATATTTCGCAGGAACTTTGGGTACATTTGGCGGAAGAAGAAATTAGCGGAACTAAATTTGAAATTCTACTTCAGGAGCGACTTAAGGAGGCCATCGTAGGGGAACCTGATAGAAGAAAACTGGAAGAAATTTTAAGATTACATAAAGGAGCTTTTGATACCATACCTGGAAAAGTTTTAAATTTTCAATATGCCATGCAAGTCACAGACTGGACCCCATTTAAAAGTAAATTGTACCCGATCCCAGAAAAACATTTTTCTCAGGTGAAGGACATTATTACTTACTTATTAGATTCTGGCATGATAAGGAAAGCGGCAACCCCTTACCTCAACGCAATATTGGCTGTGGCCAAGCCAAATGGATCAATTAGGCTCTGCCTAGACGCGCGAGTTTTGAACAGCAAACTGCTAGTTGAGCATGACCAAGCACCTAGGATCAAAGATGTTTTGAAAGGCTTCCGTGGGAAGAAGATATCCTCAAGTGTCGATTTGACGAATAGTCTCCACCATCTTGAACTTGAAGAAAAATCCCAACTGTTGACGGGATTTTTATTCGATAATCAAAGTTATATCTGGTGTCGAATGCCCTTTGGCGTGAAAACTGCGGGATGTGCACTCATCAGAGCACTAGATAGGAATCTGACTGAGGAGGTCAAGAGCTTCACCACGAGATATGTTGACGACATATTAATTGCATCTGAAACAATGGAAGAACACCTGATAAATTTAAATAAACTGCTGGACAACCTGAGAACCATGAACTTCAAAATTAACCTAAAGAAATCACATTTTTGCCAGAGCGAGATTTTATATTTGGGGCATATAATTGATGTTGAGGGCGTGCGGCCTAATCCAGCCAAGATTGATGATATTAAGAATTTTCCCACACCTACTAAAGTCAAACGTGTGAGAGCGTTTTTGGGAGTGACAGGCTTCTTCAAAGAAAATTGGCCTGGTTACACAGAAACAGTAGCACCTATGCAGGAGATGTTGAAGAAGGCAAATCGATGGTCGTGGAACGAGGAGTGCGACAGGTCTTTTAGAGCCACGAAGGATTTATTGGAAAACTGTGTGAAACTTGGATATCCGGATTTTGAGAAGCGATTTATTATTCAAGCAGATGCTTCATTGATTGGAATCGGTGCTATGCTGTACCAAGAGGACGCTGAAGAACCCAAGAAGAAATCGTATTTGGTATTTACGAGTCGTAAATTAAGGAAACATGAGAGGAACTACACCGTGACGGAACTTGAGCTGCTAGCAATTTTATATTCTCTTCAACCGTGGCGTAAGATGATCTACGGCTATTCCATCATTGTTAGAACCGACCACCATGCACTGACATTTTTATTCAAGACAACAATGGCAAGTGAGAGAGTTACGCGCTGGTCCATCTACATACAGCAGTTTGACATCACGATAGAGCATTGCCCTGGAAGGATGAACGTCATACCAGATGCCTTGAGTAGAAATCCTGAGGACGGAAACGAAGTAACAGTGGAAGTTCACAATATTTCATTAACACCTAAGGCTCGTGAGTTTTTGGCGAGATTGAAGGATATTCGGAAGGAGCAAGAAGCAGACCCATGGATGATGATGATGATGATGATGATAAAGTTCTATAGGAAGGAATTACCACCAAATTCACCTGAGTACCGAGAAGCCTGTGCTAAAGAAGCGAGATTTCACTACTTAAATAACTTGTTACATAAGTACGTGGATGAGCATCACACTAAACTGCGAATCCTAGTTCCAGCATCACTACAGAGGGGATTGACTTGGCATGTCCACGAGAGCCTAGCACATATCGGCACGGATAAGACTGAAGCTACGATAAGGGAGACTTTCACTTGGCCTAGGATGCGATTCACCATTGTTGAAGTAATTAGAACTTGTGACGCATGCCAGCGCACGAAACCGAACAACTTAATTCTGACACAACCTCCAAGACCACTGTTACCTCAAAAACCATGCGAGATGCTCGCTATCGATTGCTTTGGTCCTTTAGTAAAAGGAAAGCGTGGATGCCGACACCTTCTGGTGTGTGTCGATGTATTTTCGAAGATGGTCGTGCTATGTCCAATCCAGAAGACGACATCAAAACAAGTCCTTAGTCGAATTCAGAACAAAGTTATTCCGATGCTTGGGAAGCCGGAATCCATTTTATCAGATTATGGTACCTATTTCACGAATAATGTTTTTAGGCAAGGTTTGGAGAGCCTAGGAATAAAACACGTATTTTCAAGCATTCGTCATCCGTGTGGAAATCCGAGCGAGAGAACAATTCGCTGTGTTGCCAAGTACTACAGAGTAATGATTCCTAACGATCATAATAAATGGGTTGACAAAGTAGGGGAAATTGAGATGTGCATGAACACCACTAAGCACGAGTCGACGGGTCAAGTGCCTCTGATTGTACACCACAACAGGTTGCCAGAAAGAACTTGGGACAAGATTATTCCGTGCCCAAGGGATCCACTATTAGCGCATGAGTTGCGAATCCAGCGAACGAGAGAGCACATGAGGAACCAAGCGGACCGAAGGCTGAGACGGTACCGAGGAAAGAAGTTTCACCGGGAGTTACAAGAACAAGAGTTAGTGCTGGTTCGTAGACCACCGATATCCGACCCTAAGAACAAAGTCTTCGCAAAATTCTGTTCAAAATTTATTGGCCCGTTCCGGGTAATTAAGAATCTGGGTAACAATGCCTACAGGCTTGAAGAAGTGAGCACTGGCGCAAAATCTGTTTTTAATAGCGCCAATTTAAAACCTTACTACAGAAGGGAACCATTTGATGACTAGGAAAAATGATGTGTGCAAAATCTGTATTGCAAAAATTTTATTTTGAGAGCCAACACTCAAATATGCGTGGAGCGCCCGAGTACGCACTTTGTTTGTAAACAACAAGCAGCTGAGACGACAGGAGTGGCAATCACGTGAGGAGAAGAGGGAGACCTAGTGAGGAAGTATGAATGACATTCCGGAGAGAATGAGCGCACACAAATTGAGTCAGAGGGGTGTACACACGAGCAGCTGAGCGAGGTATTAAAGAGATGTGTTGTTACTACGGTGGATTTTGTTTTTGAAATCCAAATCAATCAATTGCTTCGAATTTCAAAACCTTACTGAGGATAAATGAACCCTTATTGATCTACGATAAATAAGTATTCATATTTATTATTATTATTACTGCAGCCCAGGCAGTACTTGAGGAAGTGGACATGGATAAAAGGCAGGCTAGCGTTTCGTAATGATTGCAACAGGAGCAGAGCTGGTAGCTATTCTTGGGGGACGGTCAGATTTAGCCGGGTTCAAGGCCAAATTGAGCAACTACTTGCACCAGAATTGGAAGCATAAAGGAATGATCACGAGTCACTTGCAACGAACCTCCTATTGAATCAGCGAATCACGAGAGACCAAGCCATGATCACGCGATGGACAGCGTCAGTAGTAAAAAGCCCGCGGAATTGATTATCTAAAGAACCGCCGATCGGACCGATCTCCGCACGAGTGCATTGAGACGTTTGATTTATTTGAAGAAGATTGACACTAGTCCCATATTTGTGAGATAAAAACTCTGGAAATTTTTATCCAATTCCACCCCACTCCTCCGTCCCCTGTCAGTTTCTAATAAATAGTTTGGCATGACGCTACTCTAGGTCATTCGTTTTGGAGCCTTGAGGGGCTAACTTCACGCCCGTTTGTGCAACGATATTTTAACGCTCGAAAATATTCAAAGTCATTCGTTTTGGAGCCTTGAGAGGCTAACTTCACGCCCGTTTGTGCAACGATATTTTAACGCTCGAAAATATTCAAAGTCATTCGTTTTGGAGCCTTGAGAGGCTAACTTCACGCCCGTTTGTGCAACGATATTTTAACGCTCGAAATTATTCAAAGTCATTCGTTTTGGAGCCTTGAGAGGCTAACTTCACGCCCGTTTGTATAGCGATTTTAACGCTCTGAATTAGTTGAAGTTAATGTTATTTGTGAGCTCTGTGGAGCTAAATTCACATCAGTTGTATTAACGAATTTTAAAGCTCTAGTACATTCTTCTGAAATCAACTTTATTTTGTGAGCTATAATTCACGCAGTGCGCGTGGTGACTTGTAACATTTTCTTAAAGACGACTATTTCAGCTCTGAGGGGCAAGTCTTGTAACAGCCTAATTAGCGCTCACCTGAGCGAAGGTCAACAGAGTAGAAGGGAAATACCGAGCAAGATAGCGACTGCCTGTGCAGTCAAGATTTTAAACTTATTATCGAGCCAGTGACGTGGTCTCGAGGTGTATATTTTATGTACAAATTTCAGTGTATTTTTCATGTGTTTATTGTGCGTGTGTGCGAGATATCTAGGGCAAGTCTTCGCAATTAATCGCATTAGGACAATTTGTGGGCGAATTGAGTAACCTGCAAGCGATTATAGCTAGGTCAAATAATTAACATTGAACTTTTCTGCCAAGGAGTCGATACCAAGATGCTCAACACGTGGTTTGGAGTTGGGATGATCTTCAACGATTCAACGCAGACGACCACGATGGAGTGTTAATTGTCCATAAGGGCAATGGGCTGAGAAGGATGTCATAAGTTCTACAAGCTGATCGGTGATGTACAACAATTGAATTATTTCAATTATGTAGTTAGATTTGGCCGGGGAACTTTTGTAAATAGTCATGTTTCTTTTCTTGTTGTTTTAGAGTTTTTCTTGCACCGACACTAAATGTTTTAAATGTCCGTTGGCGCGTGGCCAAAGTGTTTGTTATATTTGTTTTTCTATGGAGTCATATTTAATGTGCGCGGCGTGCGTACGTGATTTTTATCCATGCAAATGCGAAACCCGTTACATTCGATAAATGGTGCTTTATTAACGTTAATATTTGTGATAGGAAAGGGAGGTAATTACTGTAAGATATTTTGCTGAACAGGTTATTATTCAAATTAGGGTTGCCAAGCGCACCAACTTAAAATGTAATTTGTAGAACACCTTCGTTCTAATTTTGATAGATTTTTCTTGAGTCCTTTTCAGGTTAACTAGTCACGGCATAGAACGGTGGCGCCAGCGTGTGGAATATATTTATGTC
Source organism: Meconema thalassinum (assembly GCA_946902985.2). Taxonomy (NCBI): domain Eukaryota; kingdom Metazoa; phylum Arthropoda; class Insecta; order Orthoptera; family Tettigoniidae; genus Meconema; species Meconema thalassinum. The sequence goes on from OX336389.2 coordinate 1,328,891,197, forward strand.
TTTTTATTTCAGGGTCTGTCAAAACCCATACGTGTGCTTGTGTGTGTTACTGTGTCAAGTGTGTGTTGATTCTACGTGAGGAGGGGGTAGAGGTCCTACCGCCCTCATATTATTTGTTGTTGTTGTATTTTGATGGAAAGACAGGGTGCTCTAGGGAAACCGCTGTTTCTTGTCCATATTATTCTGACACACACACACGTATTATTGTGCTTTGGGGCACACTTCTTCGAGATTCGACCCCATGTCCTGGGAGGTCGAGGTTATTGACACGTGGGTTGACAGATATGCAGAGTTCCACAAATCGCCCGTTTTGCCTGTGACTTATTTTGATAGGCAGTCCTGATTGTCCGACTGGCCCCCGTAAGCTTTCATGTAGCAAACCTGTTCATTGTGATGGTTATTTTTTAAGCCATAATTAATTGGGAGTTCGCCATGTGTGTAACGGCTTCTTGTACGTTGTATGGGTAAAATATTGTATTAATAACGTAAATGTTGGCTGTGAGCCTATTGTTTTGTTTATGACTCGATTCATGTAAATTTTAGTGACACCTGTCTGGTGTAGTGGTAGAGTACTTGTAAATTTGACGGCGGTCATATGTGTATTTTTTATTGGTCACGTGTTAATGTACTTGTGTTGATTTGTGTGAGAAGTCCAAAGTTTTTAGGCGGTAAATGTTGCTACGGCAATTTGATTCCAATTTCACACGGAAATTGTTGTGTTGTTTATATTAGATATAGGAAGTGTCGGTTTAGTCTTAAGTATTGTAGTTGTGTTCCCCCGTGTCGGTCTAGCTCTAAGAAATGTGGATTCGTTGTCTGAATGATTATTCTGGATGATGACGAATCACGCATTCGTTTGTACACATCGTGAAGCATGTAGAACGACATACGCGCATACATAGTCACTTTTGTAATTTTATCTTTAGGGACACTTGGTCCATGTAATTAATCTCTGCAGAGATTTTGGCCTAGGTTTTGGCATTTTTATTAAGTGGGAGTCAGATGGGAGTTTTATTTTGTTAATTGTTGAGTGTAAATATGGTGATTTGTTTATTAAATTCGTTTGTTTTAATCCTGGCTTCACTCTTTCCTGCATGTTATTTTGTTGTATGTTACCCTGCAAGTTAATGAAGCGCTTTGACAACAACTTACGATATGAACCGATACACCCCCCGAAACTGAGTTTCATATGCTTCTTTGCAAGGGTTCACTACCTATATCACATTGCTGGTACATCACAACATAGCTATATGGGCTTCAGAAAGCTGGAAAGTCGAAATCGCTGTTCATACAACTTCCGGACGATTCGGGTTGTTGAGAGAAGTACTGCTTTCTGAATTAGTTTGTGCAGTTGAGTTCCTACATCCAGTTCCTTAAGGCCTTGGAGAAAGGTATTTGGAATTACGCCCATACTCAAGACAATAATAGTTATGGTCTTTACCTATTCTACATGCCATTGCCTTTTGATAGGGTTGACCAACTCACTATATTTGCTGATCTTTTCTATGTGCTTTGATTGGAGATACATGTTGTTATGGATCGCAACACCAATCAAGGTAGTTTGCTTCATTGTCTTGCTGACACTACCATACCAGGCCTGTTGTGTGATGCCAATTGAACAGTCAAAACAGTTCGGTCCCAATGGGCTACAACTTGTATTCATTGTTTTCAAGAAAACATTCTCGCTGATATCGGTAAGATAAAATATATCAGCCAACACCTGACACAAGATTTTTGCAACTCCGTAAAATTTTTGTTTGTGCTCTGTCACCAGGTAATACCTACATGCACATATAATATGCTGTTTGTGCACTGTCACCAGGTAATACCCACATGCACATGTAATATGCTGTTTGAGCACTGTCACCAGGTAATACCCAATCGCCAAGTATACCCGTAGGGTATGCCACCCCCACCCCCTATTATTCACACCCCATACAAATACATCCCAATACATGACTTCAAACCAACTTCTACGATCTAGGATTACATCTATAAATCATACTACTTCAATGAACTCAGGTGGCCTCACGCCTGAACTCAAACCCCGGTAGAGCTTCGACACTAAAAGAATGTATAATTCTGCACACACTGCACGCCGAATCCATAAAAGCCTTGGAGAGTTCATGACTCGAGGTCATTCTCAAACAGACCTTGTGTTGTAGTGCCGTACCGCTGCAGGGCGCTATCACGACTGCTGCCACCTTGTCAAGTGTATAACGAGTAACGTTACACACACACACCTACACTTTCATCCCCCCTTACTTGTATTGGAAATGTATTAGCACACTAGCTGTTCTGCAAACTTTAATAACACTTCTTCCTAGAAATAAACCCATTAAAACTAGACGTCTTTAGATAACTGGTCCTTCCATTTATTTAATTAGCTAGTAAGTTCCTACCCTCTAGATTCCCTCCAGGTAGGATCCCATAGCATTATTGTTTAATTGCTTCGTGGCGTCAGCGGACAGCCACTTGCTACTCCGTCACAGTATTTGAGTCAGCGGATTCGCTCTAAGCCTTCGCTAGCCAGCTTACGCTAGCATTAATCCGAGTAGTGGCAGCACCGTGTAAGTCCTTATTTGCCAAACCTCCCCCAGCACCACTTTCACACCCCCGAGCTCTCCCAGCAATCTGAACAATCGGGAAGCTCGTCCACAGAGCTACGTCTTTGCCCCTAGACAGCTCAATCACACTACCCGCTCCACTCGCATCTTAACTTCCCCCCAAAACACCCCCCACAAAGAAACCCTACAGTATAGCGTATTCAGTGAACTTTAGTGAAGTTATGGTATGTCAAATAGAGACGTAGCCAGAAAAACATTCTCATAAGGGAAAGAAAATAAATCTCGTCGCAGTATAAAAAAAGACAGATTACGGTCAAGAATTAGGAGGATCGCAGGTTCGATAGGCTGCCATATAAGCGTATAAGCAAAGTGAAGGACACTTAATCGCTTATAGAAACGATAAGGGGAGCCGAGATAGACTGTTAAAAGCAGAGTAGAGACTAAATCCGGTGTAGGACTAGAAGCTGTTCGAGCTAATCACACGTCCGATGCAGGGTCTTGGGATCTAATCAAGGTGTTGATCGCCGACAGGAAGTGCCGAAGATCACTGACATAGGGTGAAGAAAGTGCAGTGGAAATAATGTAAAAGAAATACATTTTTAGTGTTAAATATAGTGTTTTTAAAGAGTGATAATGTATGTAAATGTATGTGAAGGTCGATTGTGCCTAAGTGAAATGCAGTTCACGAAAGAAAGTGCCATGGAAAAGTGCTAAATATGTATTTAGATGGGCGAACCCGTCTAAGAATTAAACGAGAGCAGCACACGGGTGAGTTATGATTTTTCATTAAATTGCAGCTGTACTATGCACTGACCCAGTAGAATCGATCGTGACTGAGGAGTTTAACGATTGATTCACTGGGTAGTTGAATGCACTAAATGATTGAAATGTGGGGATAATAATAATTGTTAACCACGAGATTGACCTCGTAGGAAATAAAATATAAATGGGATCAATAAATATAAAGTAAATGAAACCCGAGAAATGAAATAATAAGTAGTAAATAACTTGAAAGAAAGAATCGAAATAATAACTAAAATGGCTTAAAATTGTTGCCACAGTAAAGTTAAGTTATGAAATAAATATGCACCACATTGAAATTGCTAAAAGTCAAAGAATAAGTTAAGATAAAAATGTTTTGAATTTTATACCATATAATCAAGTGGAAAAATAACTAAGCGTTATAATGAAATAATTGAAAATTTGAAATAATAATAATAATAATAATAATAATAACGATTATCGAGTTGTTACACTCTAAAATAAAGTTGTGGTTAAAAATCGTAATGAGGATCTCAATAAAAATGGAACAGAATAAGTAATATTTTAAAGTATTGTTGTCATAATAATCGATTTATAAATCTCTATAGTAAAGGGTGGAACGAAACACCTAAAGAGTGAAAATGTTCTATTGTAGACTACCAGGCCAAAATTGTAAGAATAAAGTAATAGGGAGACGGAGGTCTCACCGCTATAAAATAAGGGTTTTTATATAATTAAATAAATCGCGAATATCCAAGCAAAGTTGTGTTGCCGAAAAGGCCCAATAATGAAATAAGTTTAGCTTCAAGCTAATAAAAAAGTGCGTTAATCAGGATATATTTATTCGGGAGATGGAGAGTATCATCGTAGTATCGTGGATGAAAGATTCCCATTAAAGTATTGTCGTTGTATGAAACGTTGTGTTGTATTGTGGAGGTGAAATTCCCACTAAAGTATTGCCGTATTGAAGCATCGTAAATGATAGTTACATGTGAGTCCCGCCGAATGGATAGTGTTCCTGGCCTGGCATTGTTATAATAAAGTATTGTAGGCAATAATCGTCGAAATGAAGCGTCGTAAATGTTAGTTACATGTGAGTCCCGCCGAATGGATAGTATTCCTGGCCTGGCATTGTTATTATAAAGTATTGTAGTCAAAAATCGTCGAAATGAAGCGTCGTATGTGAAATATACAAGCAAGTCCGCTGGATGTATATAGATCCCCGACCAGGCGTTGTTAAAATAAAGTATTGTAATAGACGTCATACAAGTATTATTAAGGTTGTTGTAATCAACTATTATACAACCTCTCCGAAATAAGTAACCAATATCCTGAGGACACGAAATATTAATGATAATAATAATGTAATAAGGAAGCAGGTATTTGCATAGGAATTGAAGCTTGGATGATCTTACGTTTGAAAGAAAATAACCATAGGATTAAAAGCAGGACGGTCCACCAGACGTCATAAATCAAGTTAAGTGTCGAGGGAAAGGGGAAGGCAAGACAGACTTAACCTACCCTAGTGAATGAATGGAAGACACCATTTAACGAGTTACGCGGTCAAGTAGGGTCTAACAAAGACTAATAATAAAGAAGCCATTGTATGAAAGTTTTTATTAAAAGGTGCAAGCTCCAAATAACCTATAAAATCATAATGCTGAGATTGAGACAATTCTCCAGAGTATAAGTTTGAAGTGTTTATATAAATTTTGACGGATTTTGTCAAATATTTTCATTGTTGATAAAAAGGATTTCTTCTTCAAAACGAATGAAATAACGGGTTTTGAAACAATGTAGCTTAATATGAATAAAGATCCCACTATGATAAATAACACAGTGCATGGTACAACGCTGAAGCAAATCACCTGATGCATGGAAGAGTAACTGGTGGAGTAAGGGTTCGACCACTATATAAAAGGCATGTTTGTAAGATATTGTATTGTATTTTAAATACCTAAGGCTTTGTGAAGAGTTGTTGTTAAAGTCAAGGAACTTATTAACTTGCAAATGAGTAAATATATGAACAAATGTAGAATAAAGAGAGCCTTGTAAGGCAAATATAAGTAATGTGAACATCCAAAAACTTAGATGAATTATATGACTAAAGTGATAGGCGCGCTCGCGCCTAAGTGAAACAAACTTAAAAATAAAAGATAAATGATAAAAGTGATAAGATTAAGCAAGACAAAAGGACTAAAAGATTTCACAGAATAATGGAATGACATTGTGATTAATTCTAGTGAGTCTAAACAGTGAATCTTTCTCACTTGAAAGGAAAATACCGAGTGAAGGTTGATTTTGGACAGTGATTATTTTTGAAGTGATATTTTTCTTTAGTAAATAAATAGTTTGCATTGTAATGTTGAGTTTTTCCTCTATCCTTGTGAACCTTAAGTATTCCATATCCGAATGTGCAGTCATATTGTGGAGGGAACGTAACGCGCCTCGATACCGGAGTAGCTAAGCCGAGTTATGACTAATCATTCTCCGTATAAACGGGCACAATACCTACCTGCTCATGTGATATGCTGTTTGTTCCCCTTCACAAGGTTATACCTACACGCACATGTAATATGCTGTTAGTGCTCTGTCGCCAGGTAATACCTACATGCACAAGAAATATGCTGTTTGTTCTCCTTCGTCAGGTAATACCTACCTGCTCATGTGATATGCTGTATATTCTCTTTCGCCAGGCCATACTTACATGCACATAAAATATGCTGTTTGTGCACTGTCACCAGGTTATACCTAGATGCACATGTAATATGCTGTCGTGCTCTGTCACCAGGTAATACCTACATGCACCTGAAATATGATGATTGTGCTCCGTCACCAAGTAATTACTATAATTTATTTATTTATTTATTTATTTCCTTCTTTATGTCTTCTCTGTCTCTGTCCTCTTTCCATACTTTTTGCGGTATATTGGTCACTTTAATGAGGTTAATGAGGTTCTCTTACTTACTATGCTACTAATGCATGCGTGTTTAAGCCGTGTCCTCATGTAACGTACAGTACCTTTACCACTTATGCATTTGTGGTGATGTCTGCCGTATATCTCTACCTTCACATATCCTAATTCTTTCTCATTATTTTCTTGAAATATCTCACTAGTGATCTTGCCCAATCAGCAGCTTATTCATCTGTGTAAAGGATTGCAGTTTGCAAATTGTACAATACAGACGCCCTTTTCGATTGTAAATCATATCTTAATTTCCGCATCACAATGGCGATTATACCGAATGCAGAACAAACGTAGAACAGAGATATTCAACTTTCCTCAGCGGAAATTTCGTTTAGCCTTTAGAGAAAAACAACGCTAGTAGCGGATAAGTACGAGTACAAGAAATGGAAAATCGATCATAATAATCTGGCGAAGTACAATTCTAATAGCCTCCAATGAGCTCAGGGACTGTATGTTTGTAGAAAGTTAATGAATACTGTAATAACCTGCAATGAACTCGGGGACTGTAAGCTTGTGAAGTGTTACTGATAAATGTAATAACCTCCAATGAGCGCAGAGACTGTGTGTTTGTGAAGTGTTACTAATAACTATAATAATCTCCAATGAGCACAGGGACTGTATGTTTGTGAAGTGTTACTGATAACTATAATAACCTCCAATGAGCACAGGGACTGTATGTTTGTGAAGTGTTACTGATAACTATAATAACCTCCAATGAGCACAGGGACTGTATGTTTGTGAAGAGTTACTGATAACTATAATAACCTCTAATGAGCACAGGCACTGTATGTTTGTGAAGTGTAACTGATAATTATAATAACCTCCAATGAGCACAGGGACTGTATGTTTGTGATTTGTTACTGTTAACTATAATAACCTCCAATGAGCACAGAGACTGTATGTTTGTGATTTGTTACTGATAACTATAATAACCTCCAATGAGCACAGGGACTGTATGTTTGTGATTTGTTACTGATAACTATAATAACCTCTAATGAGCACAGAGACTGTATGTTTGTGATTTGTTACTGATAACTATAATAACCTCCAATGAGCACAGGGACTGTATGTTTGTGAAGAGTTACTGATAACTATAATAACCTCTAATGAGCACAGGGACTTTATGTTTATGAAGTGTTACTGATAACTATAATAACCTCCAATGAGCACAGAGACTGTATGTTTGTGAAGTGTTACTGATAACTATAATAACCTCCAATGAGCACAGAGACTGTATGTTTGTGAAGTGTTACTGATAACTATAATAACCTCTAATGAGCACAGTGACTGTATGTTTGTGAAGTGCTACTGATAACTATAATAACCTCTAATGAGCACAGGGACTGTATGCTTGTGAAGTGTTACTGATAACTATAATTACCTCTAATGAGCACAGGGACTGTATGTTTGTGAAGTGCTACTGATAACTATAATAACCTCCAATGAGCACAGGGAGTGTATGTTTGTGAAGTGTTACCGATAACTATAATAACCTCCAATGAGCTCAGGGACTGTATGTTTGTGATGTGTTAATAATAACTTTAATAACCTCCAATGAGCTCAGGGAGTGTATGTTTGTGAAGTGTTATTGATAACTATAATAACCTCCAATGAGCTCAGGGACTGTATGTTTGTGATGTGTTAATAATAACTTTAATAACCTCCAATGAGCTCAGGGACTGTATGTTTGTGAAGTGTTATTGATAACTATAATAACCTCCAATGAGCTCAGGGACTGTATGTTTCTGAAAAGCTACTGATAACTATAATAACCTCCAATGACCACAGGGACTGTATGTTTGTGAAGTGTTACTGATAACTATAATAACCTCCAATGAGCACAGGGACTGTATGTTTGTGAAGTGTTACTGATAACTATAATTACCTCCAATGAGCTCAGAGACTGTATGTTTGTGAATATTAATGATAACTATAATAACCTCCAATGAGCTCAGGGACTGTTTGTTTGTGATGTGTTAATAATAACTATAATAAACTCCAATGAGCTCAGGGACTGTACGTTTGTGAAGTGTTATTGATAACTATAATAACCTCCAATGAGCTCAGGGACTGTATGTTTCTGAAGTGTTATTGATAACTATAATAACCTCCAATGAGCACAGGGACTGTATGTTTGAGAAGTGTTAATGATAACTATAATAACCTCCAATGAGCACAGGGACTGTATGTTTGTGAAGTGTTAATGATAACTCTAATGACCTCCAATGAGCACAGGGACTGTATGTTGGTGAAGTGTTACTGTTAACTATAATAACCTCCAATGAGCACAGAGACTGTATGTTTGTGAAGTGTTACTGATAACTATTGTTACGGCTGTGAGTTTGTGTCATCGATCGCCGCCTGAGTCACAACTGCCCCAGGGATGGGCTGTGGCCTGCCTCCTGTATTGCGCGCGCCTTATGCAACAGGGCTACTAGGACAAAGGGGTAGTCCAGAATATTCGTGACTGGACCAGCGATGGAAACCTCGAGAAGCCATGAACCCTGGATGGATCTAGAAGCATTTATTGAGTCACCGGCCTGCTATATAAGTGCGACCTGTCTAGCAGTTGTTGTTGTTGTGTTTTACGAGCTAGTGCGAGCGATTTTCTTGAGCGACAGAAGTGTGGTGACTTGCGAAACCCCTAGTGAGGCTGATTATCTTGACACCGAGGAAGTGATTGTGGTGCTTGTGAAACAGTGTATAGTACAGTGACAGACCTAGTGCAGCTATTTCCAGCGAGCGTACGGGAGCGGACTCATTAGCGAAGAGGATTAACTGTGGTCTGTTGACAAGTAAAAGGGAAAGTATTCTCGACGTGAGGAAACTGGAGTAAGGTAATGATTGCTGTTGAGTAGTGTATTTTTCTGGCTGCAATAAAATTAATTATTTCTTTAAGCAGTAATTGGTGTTGTGCTTTATACCCACCGTAATCCAGTTAACAAAGGTGCCACTAGGGGGTGGCACGCAACAACTGGTGTCAGAAGCCGGATTACGAACTCAAGCACAACACCTGACGGTCCTGGTTTCAAAACCCGAGCAGGTCATTTTCTCTAATTTTCCTGTGAGTGCATGCCCTTTACAAGACAAACAACTAAAATGGAAGAGAAATTGGCAGCATTGCTAGAAAAGTTAAATGGCATGGAAACCAAGATGGAGGACGGCCAGAAGAATTTAACCAAGGAGCTAACTGCCAAATTAGAAGACGGCCAGAAGAAGATGGAAGACGGTCAAAATAAGTTAGCGGAGGACCTGAAGAAGATGGAGGATGGCCAGAACAAGATGGAGGATGGCCAGAAGAAGTTAGCAGAGGACTTGAAGGACAGCCAAAATAAGTTAGCAGAGGACCTAACCGCCAAATTTCCGGATGGCCAGAAAAATCTGGAAGAGTGTCTGCTGACGAAATTAGAGAAGAGCCAAAGGAAATTAGAACAGGGCCTACGTGAGGAAGTCGCAGCAGTGGAAAAGAAGTTAGACGCCTTACAAATGGAAGTTGCCGAGCTGCGCCAACGCCCGCTGATGGGGGTGGATGAGAAATTCAACGCCTTACAAGTGGAAGTTGCCGAGCTGTGCCAACGCCCGCTGATGGGGCTGGAGGAGAAATTCAATGCCTTACAAAAGGAAGTTGCCGAGCTGCGCCAACGCCCACTGACGGGGGTGAAAGAGGAATTCAACGCTCTACGAGAGGAAGTTGCCGAGCTGCGCCAACGCCCGCCCACCGTTACACCGGGAATATCAGGAACGGGACATAGCAGAGTGACGCCCCCAACCTTCGACGGAAAGGTCCCGTGGAGCACCTACTTACGTCAGTTCGAGGCAGCCTGTTCCATAAATAACTGGAACAACACAGAAAAGGCTACAGCTCTCATTGTAGCGCTGAGAGGCGACGCCCTTAACGTCCTTCAGGCCATCCCGACTGGATCCCAGGACTACGCTGCACTGATCGCCCATATGGAGTCCCGATATGGAGATAGCCATCTTCAGCAGGCCTATCAGATGCAGCTCCGGACCCGGGTACAGAAGAACGCGGAAACCCTGCAGGAGTTCGAGATGGACATCGCACGCCTCGTAAGGCTCGCCTACCCAACAGCGCCGGCCGAATTTCTGGAGCAGATAGCGACGCAGACTTTCACCGACGGGCTACGGGACTCGGACACTCAACAGGCGCTGCGTCTCGCGCGCAATAAGACCCTGGCAGATGCGCTGAGCCACGCACTTGAGTTCGAGACGGCAAAACAGGCATCCAGAATGCACGCGCGGGTGCGTCAAGTGGACGTCGACGAACCAGTAAAAACCAACGAGACCAAGCCCCTGGTCGACGAATTAATGGAGGCGCTAAGCCGTTTCTCCGATAGTCGCGGCACCACCAGCAACGACACAGCCGGAAGGCAACCGGAGAGGCGGCCCGGAAGAGGACTACCGACCTGCTGGACCTGCGGTAAGAAAGGCCACCTGAGCAAGGACTGTGGTGATCGCCGCCGCCGAGGGTATCCGACGGGAAATCAGTCGTCTGAAAACCGCGCGACCCAGGGAAACGAGTATTAGCCAGCCTTGGGGGGCAAAGGTTGGCTTGTGACAGTCGTCAAGCCCCAGCAGTCCAAGTGCGTGTGACGAAGTTACGGATGGACAATAGCAGCCTGATGGTCGACGGAGTCGTCAACGGAGTGAGCTGGCCCATGCTGATCGACACGGGAGCGTCGAGGACCATCGTCAGTCCCACCGTGATCCCGAAGTGGAGAGTTCAACCCACACAAAGGAACCTCCAGCTAATAACCGCGACCGGAGAGACCGCACCGGTACATGGCGAAGCATCACTTGAGTTCGTCATTGGTCGACGGGCGATAAAGCATCCAGTGCTTGTGGCTGACGTATCAAATGAAGTGATCATCGGACGGGACTTCCTGGACCAGAACAACATCATCTTGGATCTGAGTACCAACACTCTGCACTTCGGAGGTGAGGAACTTGCTTTGCAACCTGCGCACGAGTCCATCACCGCACGACGAGTAAGGCTGAGAGAAGACGTCATCGTTCCCGCCAGGACGGAGGTCAGCGCTGCCGTAATTGTCGACGGAACTGCTGAGGGAGTGGCGGCTGTCATCGAACCAAAATATGAGGACATCCAGACAAAAGGATTGCTAGTTGCCAAGACTCTCATCAACACGACGTCTCGGCCGTACGTCCGCCTGTCCAACCTGAACGACTACGACATTACGGTTCACCGGGACACCAACCTAGGAGTCTGCGAGCCCGTTACCTGGATTGCCCGCATCACAGATACGACAGATAGACACCTGCAGACGGACAACCGAAGAAGACGCACACTGCCAGAAGAACTACAGAAGTTGTACCAAGGATCCCAGGACCATTTAGACGAGGAACAATCACGCCAACTTCAGGACCTGCTACGCGAATTCCAGGATGTCTTCTCCGTGGGAAGCAAAGACTTCGGCAGGACAAGCTTGGTCCAGCACAGAATCGACGTTGGGGACAGCGCACCGATTAGGGCCCCATTCCGACGTGTCCCGCTCGCCAAGCAAGCCGAAGTCGACCGGATGGTAGAAGAGATGAAGGAGCAAGGGGTGATCGAGCCATCACATAGTCCTTGGAGTTCTCCGGTCGTGCTTGTGAGGAAGAAGGACGGTTCCACCAGGTTTTGCGTGGACTACAGGAGGGTGAACGACGTCACGAAGAAGGACAGCTACCCTCTACCCCGGATCGACGACACGCTGGATACCATATCAGGGTCAAGGTGGTTCTCCACCTTGGATTTGAAGAGTGGCTACTGGCAGGTGGAGGTCCACCCTAAGGACCGCGAGAAAACGGCGTTCTCTGTGGGCAGCGGGCTCTGGCAGTTCACCGTCATGCCATTCGGTCTGTGCAACGCCCCTGCGACCTTCGAAAGACTAATGGAGTCCATTCTGAGGGGACTACACTGGAAGACCTGCCTGGTCTACCTAGACGACGTCATCGTTCTGGGAAGAAGCTTCGAGGAGCACTACAGCAACCTGAAGGAGATCTTGTTGAAGCTACGGGCTGCCCAGCTGAAGTTGAGCCCCAAGAAGTGTCAGCTCTTCCAGAAGCGGGTCCAGTACCTTGGGCATATCGTCTCCGAGGAAGGGGTGCGTACCGACCCAGAGAAGACCGCAGCTGTGAGGGAGTGGCCAGTTCCGAAGGACAAGTCCCAACTACGAAGCTTCCTGGGACTCTGCACTTATTACCGTCGCTTCGTGAGGGGATTCGCCGACATCGCCAAACCTTTACATCGACTGACTGAGAAGGACCAACTCTTCACGTGGACAGCAGAATGCCACAGTGCCTTCGAACAACTCAAGCAGGCTCTGTGCACCGCGCCTATTCTGGCCTACCCCAGATCTGGAACAAGGTTCATCGTCGATACCGATGCCAGCGACTTTGGCATAGGGGGAATCCTGTCGCAGGTAGTGGACGGCGAGGAGACAGTAGTGGCCTACTTCAGCAAGGCCTTGTCAAAGCCAGAAAGGAACTACTGCGTCACCAGGAAGGAGCTGCTCGCCATCGTGAAGACCATTGAACACTTCCACAAGTACCTGTACGGGCAAGAATTTCTCATCAGGACCGACCATGCATCCCTGCGGTGGCTCCTGAACTTCAAGCAGCCCGAGGGTCAACTCGCGCGGTGGTTAGAGAGGCTTCAACAGTACAACTTTGAGATTCAGCACAGGAAAGGCCAACTGCATTCTAACGCCGACGCCCTGTCACGAAGACCGTGCCCCGAAGACTGCACCTTCTGTGCCCGAAGGGAGGAGAACACCGGGATACTGTGCCGACGGACTACTGTGGAACTTCAAGGGAACTGGAGCCGCGAATCTTTCACGCGGGCACAAGCAGAAGATGATGACCTGGGACTGACAGCCGAATGGAAGAGGGCCTGTGTCCCCAGACCCGGGTGGAACATTGTGAGTGACTGCAGCCCAAAGTTTAAGTCCTACTGGGCACAGTGGGACTCGCTGATTGTAAGGGATGGCCTCATCTGCCGTACCTGGGAGAGCACCGACGGGAAGACATCTCGGGAACAAGTCGTCGTTCCAAAGGCTATGACGGAGGAAGTCCTGAAGGAAGTTCATGGAGGATCATCTGGTGGACACCTAGGGATAAAGAAGACCCTGGAGAAGCTGAGAGAGCGGTTCTACTGGATCGGATGCCGAACAGACGTGGAGAACTACTGCGCGAGGTGCCACGATTGCGCAGCCAGCAAGGGCCCAGGACGAAGACGACGGGGTCCACTGAAGACCTACAACGTGGGCGGCCCCATGGAGAGAGTGGCCATCGATGTTGCTGGGCCATTCCCGTTAAGCGAGGCAGGGAACCGCTACATATTAGTCGTCAGCGACTACTTTACCAAATGGCCGGAGGCGTATGCGCTCCCTAACCAAGAAGCCGCGACGATTGCAGAGACCCTGGTGAAGGAATTCGTCAGCCGGTACGGAGTACCCCTGGAGCTGCACTCCGACCAAGGGAGGAACTTCGAGTCGCAGGTGTTCCAGAACCTATGCCAGCTGCTGGGAATCCGGAAGACAAGGACAACGCCGCTACACCCTCAGTCCGACGGGATGGTAGAGCGATTCAATCGCACCATCGAGAACCATCTCCGAATAGTCGTCAGCGAGCACCAGAGGGATTGGGACAAGCATTTCTCCTGGCCTACCGCGCCGCCGTGCATGAAGCCACCGGGTGCACACCAGCCCGGGCCATGTTTGGGAGGGAGCTCCGTCTACCTGTCGATCTTGCCTTCGGCCGACCTGGGAATGATCCGATCCCGGTAAGCCAGTATTGTCAAGAACTGGTCGACCAACTGGAAGACGTACACGCGTTCACGAGGAGGAAACTGCGGATCGAGACCGACCGAATAAAGACCCTATACGACCAGCAGACGGATGCCGGCGGATTCCACGAGGACGACCTGGTCTGGCTCTTCAACCCATTACGGAAGAAAGGCCTGTCACCCAAACTGCAGAAGTCCTGGGAGGGCCCGAACCGAGTCGTGAAACGGATCAACGATGTCGTCTACAGGATCCAGCGGAGCCCGAGGGCAAAGATGAAGATCGTGCACCGAGATCGCCTGGCAGCCTACGGAGGGACACAGACGGACCAATGATTGATCAGGACGATCAGCCTTTTTAGGAAGGGGGTGGTGTTACGGCTGTGAGTTTGTGTCATCGCTCGCCGCATGAGTCACAACTGCCCCAGGGCTGGGCTGTGGCCTGCCTCCTGTATTGCGCGCGCCTTATGCAACAGGGCTACTAGGACAAAGGGGTAGTCCAGAATATTCGTGACTGGACCAGCGATGGAAACCTCGAGAAGCCGTGAACCCTGGATGGATCTAGAAGCATTTATTGAGTCACCGGCCTGCTATATAAGTGCGACCTGTCTAGCAGTCGTTGTTGTGTTTTACGAGCTAGTGCGAGCGATTATCTTGAGCGACAGAAGTGTGGTGACTTGCGAAACCCCTAGTGAAGCTGATTCTCTTGACACCGAGGACGTGATTGTGGTGCTTGTGAAACAGTGTATAGTACAGTGACAGACCTAGTGCAGCTATTTCCAGCGAGCGTACGGGAGCGGACTCATTAGCGAAGAGGATTAACTGTGGTCTGTTGACAAGTGAAAGGGAAAGTATTCTCGACGTGAGGAAACTGGAGTAAGGTAATGATTGCTGTTGAGTAGTGTATTTTTCTGGCTGCAATAAAATTAATTATTTCTTTAAGCAGTAATTGGTGTTGTGCTTTATACCCACCGTAATCCAGTTAACAAAGATGCCACTAGGGGGTGGCACGCAACACTATAACAACCTCCAATGAGCACAGGGACTGTATGTTGGTGAAGTGTTACTGATAACTATAATAACCTCCAATGAGCACAGAGACTGTATGTTTGTGAAGTGCTACTGATAATTACAATAACCTCCAATGAGCATAGGGACTGTATGTTGGTGAAGTGTTACTGATAACTATAATAACCTCCAATGACATTAGGGACTGTATGATTGTGAAGTGTTGATGATCATTTCATCTTTACCAGGATGCCCGTAGTAATCTGATTAATCCGTATACTCGGCAATTGTATTTAATGATCAATGTATTGATGGGTTAAAGTACTTCATTGGTAAATCATTGTTGGTATTTGACCGCCTCCAATGGAACAATTTCGTGTTGTAGTTTGTAGCACATTTAACTGTCACTCCTATGGTCCGGATTATTCCCGGCTCTGCCAAGAAATCTGATTCCGGTCTGAGGATTGGTACGGGGTTTCCTCAGCCTCGTGTGGCAAAACTGGTAAAGAGTGAGTCTTATTTTCCCATCTAAGCTTTCGTAGAAGTGGTCTTCCATGGTGTGCCACTTCTACTCCAGGCAAGTACACGGATGGATCCTAGCTATAATGGCCACGGCCGCCTTCTTCCAAATCCTAGCCTCAAATGCAAACACACACACTAGGCTACTACAGACACAGTATACAGGACACAGGACAAGTACACGGGGTTGATATGACTACGATGTGTCCTCCATTTTTAGAAACTAACTTTTAAACACATTAGTGGCGGCTTCGGTGGCGTAGTTGGTTGCTTGCTGAGCTTCTATGCACAAGGTCGTGGGTTCCAACCTGGGCGAAGTCATCGGATGCTTTAAGAGCGTTAAAAATCCCTTGGTATGCCTTCCCTCGGAGGGGAAGTAAAGCCGGCGGTCCCATGTCATAGACTTATGGCATGTACAAGAACCTTCCACAAATTACACTTTGGTGAAGCTCTTAGGTTCTAACGTTTGTCGCCAGGAGCCAACACCGGTGACAACTAGTAACCAGGTTAGGTACTAGTTGTCGTTGACGGTGGCGTTGGCAGCAAAAGTAGGAACTAATTGAAAATTGAATGTCAGCAATCCTTACTTGAATTAAAAACAGATAACACACACTAATACAGCCATCACAATTAACACCGGTTATCAGACAGATTCTACACTCACCCAAAGTACACGGGGCTACATGACCACGATGTCGCAGCCCCAAAACTGAGGACATCTTAAAGGAAACCAAAACTTAAATGAAATACATAAATCGAATATATACACTAGATGTTGTTGCTTTATTTGAGGGGCTTGGTAATCATTATCATTTAGTCCCATGTATTTGGGTGTGTGTAAGTTATATACATAAAAATACAGTGAAACCTGTCTTCGGCGGACCCTCCATTAAACGGAAACTGTGTTGCGCGGACAACGGAAATCATAATACACATTTTAACGGGAAGTTTCCAACTTCTGGAATGCAGTGTTTAGAGAATGTTCAGGCACCCTGTGAATGTCTACCCTATCTGCTGTAATATCTGTTGATTGTTTAGATAACAAGGAATGTGCAAATACGTTTTCCTTCTTTTGTTCTCCAACTTACACGTCAAAGTGTATGACAATCGCCTGTTTCCTGTACTCCACGCCTTTCACAGTTCTACCTTTAATGAGCTATCAACCAACAAATGCCTGTCAAGTTTTGCTTCAACAGTACGGTATTAAGTCCTATCAGAAATATGTAAAAACAGTTCAACACTCAATAATAGGCTATGTACAATATTTTATTTTTTTCCATATGTCTATTATCTGCATGTTGATAGTCTAATAATTTTAGCATAGGCCTACCTCCGTTAACCGCAAACCTATGTTTAACGGAAAAATTTTCGAGTCCCGTTCATTTCCGTTGAAGGCAGTTTTTACTCATAATAATTTGTCTGATATAATAATATTAATAATAATAATAATAATAATAATAATAATAATAATAATAATAATAATATCGTATGGCCTCGGTTGCCGGGTGCAAGCTTTGTTATTTGACAACGAAAGGGTAGCTTGCATGTCGAACTTCGTTGTTCCTTGAAGCACTATGAAAGTCAAGGAGGTTATATATCTAAGCTCCTTGAACACTATAGCGCTTTCTAGTAGAGAAATGAGGAACTTTGTGTTGGCGGAAACACCCAAGAATAATTTTGCCATTATGAACATGGCCTACTGAATTCAAATGGGTTCTTTGACAGGCCAACATCATGGTGTCGTAATTTTTGCCGCCTTTCAAAAATCACTTGCCACGGCCAGGAGCGAACATGCAAGCTTGAGGTTAATAGACCGACACGTTGACAACTCACCCACCGTGGCAAGCTAATTTGTCTGATAAGCTGTGATACTGTGGTGTCTGTATTCGTGTGTAAATGTGTAATTCTGGTGAGCATTGGGAAGGAGGCAACCGTGGCCATAAGTTAGGAACCATCCTGAGATTTGCGTGGAGTAGAAGTGGGAATCCACGTAAAACCACTTCCAGGATGGCCGAGGTGGGAATCAAGCTCACCTATTCTCTGTTTTGCCTCACCAGGCTGAGTGTACGATGTTCCAACCCCCAGAACACACTTACGTTTCTTGGTAGAACCGGGAATCGAGCCCTGACTATGTGAGTGACAGCCACTGCTTCACGAGGTGGACAAATGGAATATTTAGTGACAGACATTGAATAGGCTAGTCAGGGATAGACTGAACATGAGACCTGGTAGAGGCAAAAAGTCCCTCCCCATAGCTGTGATCCTCACCTGGACGGACTGTTTATTTATGTAATCCCGAAGCTTGTTTCCAGGAACTCTGGAGGATTAGTGACAGTGGCACTTCCCGTCAGCGGGGCTGGGATATCGATCGAAACTGGACTTAACACTTTCAGCACCAGAGCATTTTCTGTTCAAAAATTATTTTGCGTATTCACAATATATTGAAAGAGGTTTCAATATCAAATCGTTGTTGTTGATTCCTTTAGGAGCTTTGCGACATGGTGGTCATGTAGCCCTGTGTACTCGAGTGTGTGAAGAATTTGATTACCTGTGTCACTGTGATGTGTTTACTAGTGTGTGTATTTGAAATTAAGGTAGGATTTGGGTAAGAAGCGGCCGTGGCCTTAAGTTAGGTAACACCCCGGCATTTGCCTGGAGTAGAAGTGGGAAACCACGGAAAACCACTTTCAGGATGGCTGAGGTTGGAATTCAACCCGACTCTTCTCAGATTGCGTCGCGAGGCTGAGTGTACCCCGTTCCAGCCCTCTGACCAGAATTAAATTTCCTGGGAGAGCTAACAATAAGAATCAAGCCCGTGACTCCATGATGACAGCCAAGAATGCTACCCACTACGCAATGAGGCGGCCTACATGTTATGAAAAGACACGGATAGTCAGTCTGAAAGACTGGACTTTATATCATTTTAAATGCTAGCCGCCGAGTAAAAAGAAGGCAGTGCGAGAGCAGAGTTTCATTATTCTATTTTGTTTCATCACTGCCTACTTGATTGTTCTCGCACTGCCTTCTTGAAACTCTGTTCTCGCACTGCCTTCTTGGTACTCGGCTGCTACATCGTACTATGACGGCACACACCTCAGTGCATTCTAGGTACATTTCGTCCCGTCGCCGTAACGTAACGCCAGAACTCAGCGTAACGATGACGTCGACAAGATCATTTAAAATGATAAAATGTGCACTTGTAAATCGGTGCTTTCACTTGGAAATAAATACAGGACCACTGAATCCCAGGTTGGAGGAATTAAATTGGAGCAGGTTTACAGCACCTGAGTGTTGTATTTTCAAAGGATGATTGTACAGTATAATGAGAGAGATAATGTCAATGTGTAGATAAACCAATGCACTGTATTCTGGGAGTGTGTGGAATAGCCTATGTCTGATAACGTATGCCATTGTTACGGATGTACTAATGTGGGTATTTGTAATTGTAATGATTTTCGAACACTTGGTAGAGATCCGTTGATTAGTTTAGTCGTAATTTGATTTAAGCTTTGAACGTTTGAGTGCCGCCATTTCTCTTTGTTATGATGGCGTTGATATAAAACATGTCACTGATGTGCCCTTTGCTAGTGTTACCTCTGTACCAAATTTGATTCAGTTTGGTTTCGTCGTGTTTGAATTTATAGGGTGAGGGACAGACATACACACACACACATACAGGGTGTAACAAAACTGTACGGCACAAATTGCAGGACACATTCCTCACAAGTAGACGAAGAAATTTTGTTATATGAACATGGGTCCGTAAACGCTTTGTTTCCATGTTACACCTCATTGTCTCCAACCCATTACGCATGGGAATTACACAAGAACAGAGCGTTAGAATAATGGGGAACATGCACTCTTGGTTACGTTTGGTTACGTTGTCATTATCGTAGGTGCACCACCAGTGGTTTGTTTTACATGGTCCCGTTGCCATGCGACTTAACAGATGTGCCTTTAGCTGTGCGACAAAACATGTACTTCATGCACGATGGAGCACCTCCTCATTTTAGTGCTAATGTCCGTCGGCCTCTAAATAACAGATTTGGTGACAAATGGATAGGCAGAGGTGGGCCAATTGCCTGGCCACCATGCTCTCCGGACCTAAAATCACTGAACTTTATTTGTGGGTGCATTTGTATGTTCTTGTGTATCGAAACCCAGTACAAGATGTTCAGAGTCTCCGTGCCCGTATTAAGGAAGGCTACGAAACCATACGCAGTACTACAGGGATACATCAGGGCTTCCGAGATTCACTACGACCGTGGGTTGCTGAATGTATCAATGCGCACGTAGGGCATATTGAACATTTCCTGTGAGAAAGAGTTGCATGTGGTATGCTGGTACGTTCTGTTCTTGTATGTTTCCCATGATAAATGAGTTGGAGACAATGAGATATAACATGAAAACAAAGCGTTTCCGGACCCATGTTCATATAACATAATTTCTTCGTCTACGTGTGAGGAATATGTCCTGCAATTTGTGCCGTATCTTTTTGTTACACCCTGTATGCACATACACAGACACAGGGGCGTATATAAGGGGGGTGCTGAAGGGGTTCCAGCCCCCCCCCCCCCGAAAAAGCCAATAAAATTAAGAAAGTGTTGCTATGGTAAGAGCACAAAATAATTGTAAATTTGGTTGTGCTCTAATCTTAACTTATTGGCTGTTATAAACAATATTAAAACTCGTGGTGTAGTGGCTAGCATTCTTGGCTGCTGCCCCGGAGGTCCGAATTCGATTCCCGGCTCTGCCAAGAAATTTTAATTCTAGTCTGAGGGCTGGAGCGGGGTACACTCAGCCTTGTGAGGCAAAACTGTGAATTCCACAGTACGGTACTTTTGAGAAATAAATTATCAACTTGTAAAAAAAAAAAGAAAAAAGAAAAAACTGTTTATCTTTCTGCTTAGTAAATTGACAAGTATTTAGATATTTGCCATTCATACTCCATCGATCATAATAGAAAATTCATTAAGTATAAAATTTTATGTGTGGGTTGTGTTGTATTTTACAACCTTTTTGGTATTGCCAGTAATAATTGTAGGCTATATAAACTTTGAATCTTATCTAAAATAATTACATAAAGTTATATGCTCTAAGATATTGGTTGATATTCCTGGGTATTTTTTTCGGTGACAGTCCCCTGAGAATACTCACAATTTTCCAGGATAGACAGCCCCCCCCCCGAAAAAATTGTATATACGCCCCTGCACAGACACACGGACAGCTGGCCCACGTAGATCTCCAAGGCTACTTTCAAAAAGAAAATTAAAACGTAGGCTAAAAGTACTGCACATGTGGAAAGCCGATGCAGACCTGCTCGTCCACTATTGTGCTGATGTGTCTTTAATACTAGATGCCTGCCATGACGTCACAACACTGGGATTCAAACTCAGGCTAACTGAGTTAAATACTAGCAGCTAAACTCCCCACCCTGTCTGACCGTACCCGACGTACATGGTACTGTAACATAATTTTGAAGACAGGTTTCATGTAAGTTTTCAAAGGGCTTAACGGGCAGTGAAAGTCTGATAATCTGATCGCTTGCAGCTCCGTGGCCCAGATGGCTACTCTGTGGGAGGAACGAGGCTGACTGTGAGGTCAATATTGCCTCAAGCCATTGCCTGTTGGTCCACGCCTTGCGGTCTTGAGGTTCACCCCAAGGCCTAACATTAAGCAATTCACAATCCAAGTACTTAACCACAAGCTCCTTCGTCTTCTATTGTTGGCGTATTTCAAATCACACATTTATGAAGCATAGCTTTACAATGAAGTTTTGTGTTCAATTACAGAATTACAGAGACCAAATACCGACAAGAAGAGCCACAGTTGTAAACACAATCAAGACTTTCCATCCAGGGTTTACTATCCTTAGGAATGGCTTGGAAAATAATGTGTACGAGTTTAGGAGCATTTTAAAGTTTCTACAGAAACCAGTGATGGTCGATTGGCAGCCGAAGACTCTTCCTGTCGCCTTTATTAATATAGTCTACTCCTATTCCATTCTTATTTGGGATAATAATAATCATAATAGTAATAATAGTTTATTACAGCCAGATGGCCATATAGTGACTGAACTATGAAATGAAAATCCACAGCCTGCTTCCAGTCTCCGACCGGGTCAGGAATGGAATGAATGAAGCCCCCATCTAGAGGCAAGGATATGAACTGTGCCGGCTGCTGAGGCCTGACGCACTCCTCTGGGGCAATGATTAAATGAATGACAGATGAAATGAAATGATAGTGGAGAGTGTTGCTGGAATGAAATTGTGACAGGGAAAACCGGAGTACCCGGAGAAAAACCTGTCTGCTTCCGATTTGTCCAGCACAGATTTCACATGGAGTGACCGGGATTTGAAACACGGACCCAGCGGTGAGAGGCCGGCGTGCTGCCGCCTAAGCCACGGAGGCAGTGACTGAACTATGATTATAAAGAAATAATATAAGCATGAACATTATCAATCACTACCATCTACTGTACGTATGAAGCAGATTAGATTTCTTACTGATTTCCTTTCGCTCCGTGCAGTATCAAAAAATTATTTCCATCGGGCTCTGTTTGCTGTCAAGTTCTTCACTTCCCTCCAAGTCTTTCCAGCTTTCCTGGCCTCCTCTTCAATGGTACGTTTCCAGGTCTTCCTTGGTCTCCCTCGTCTCCGAGCCCCTTGAGGATTCCAGTCTAGAGCTCCCATTTCTACTGCATCATTCTGTTTCCGCAGACCTTTGCCCAATCCAGCCCCATTTCCTCCGTTTATTTTGGACTTTTATAGGTTGTTGGTCCCTTTGCCACAGTTCTTCGTTTGGGATTTTATCTGGCCACCGTACACCCAGAATTCGACGCAGACAACGATTGATGAATACTTGAAGTTGGTGGCTAATAGGATTGGTAACTTTCCATGTTCCACGTCCATACAATAGGACAGCTTTCACATTGGTGTTAAAAGTCTGATTTTCGTCTTCCTGGATATGTTACGGTTTCTCCAGACCAGATAGAGCCCCATTTGCTTTTCGTATTCTGCTCTTGACGTACTCTTCAGCCGTTCCACTTATCGTTACCACACTTCCCAAGTAAACAAATGTATCCACCTGTTCTACATCTACCAGATTAGATTAGTGTTAGCAATATTCCACGGTGCTCTTCTTCCTGTTACCCCATAATAATATGTCAGGCCTCCGTGTGAGAGTAAGGCGCGCTAACCCAACACCACGGTACCGGCCCGACTGTTACAATACCAAGTTCAATACGTATCAGTAGTACGAGCAGTGGCGGATCCAGAGGGGGGCACCAGGGGCAAGTGCCCCCCCCCCCCGAAAAGCCAGTTGTCTGCCACATTGATATTGCCAATAAAAATTATTGTTTCTGCAAACTTAACAGTAGTGGGGTAGTGGGTGTTCTAACGAGTGTCATGGCCGCCGCGTGAGTCCAAGCCAATATCTCGCAAACCGATGGTCGGATTTTAATAAATGAGGTGTCGTTGGACTCGGGTTGACGCCCTCTTTCCAATGGACCATTCCTTTCAACCCCTAAATAAAACCTACCCCTACTAGGGGGTGAAATTGTAATTTTTAGTGAAAGTCTTTTTTCAAATACGACATGTATAAGGTGCGCTGCTAAAATGAACTTAAACGTTGTTGCTCATATCGCGCATGCGTTTTACGAGATGCCGCTATGGATGAACATTTTTGTTTTTTGTTTTTTACGCATGCGCACTGGGGATTTTTGTAAGAGGGCGAGCTCTTTGAAAAAAATGATTGATAAGAAGAGGTTTTGGTGGTGAGGAGAGAGCCAGATAGTCGCCTACTTTCCTACGAAGTTTGCCGATATCTCTCAAACGCAAGGTCGGATTTGGACGTGTGACGTGTCAAATCGCTTGTCTCGAAGCCCTATACATGTTATTAATAGGTTAGAGTTTTGAGAATGAGGGAAACAGGCTTTTTTGGGGTAAAACCATGATTTTAGACTTTTTCTGATATTTCACGAATGCATGGTCGGATTTGGTCCTATGACGTGTCAAATGGCTTGTCTCGAAACCCTGTGTATTTTGGTAATAGGTTAAAGTTTTTGAGAATGAGGGAAACAGAATTTTTTGTTGTAAAACCGTGATTTTAGACTTTCTGTTATATCTCACAAACCAATAACGCCAGAGACGTATACGAGGGGTCGTAGGACTCGGGGCGACGCCCCTTTCCTCTCCCCTTTCGAATATAGTATTTATGTTTAAAAAATGCGAAAGGGCCTAACGACACTTATGTTGAAAACATTTCAGTTTTTAAAACTTTTCTTAAATCTGTCTAAAATGTTCATGACGAGTGGTTGTAGATAGAAAGTGACGATACTACTGGACACGTGTTTCAACGAAGCTATTACTGGCCACGGTGGTGATATACCAATACAGTATTCGCTATTTTGATGAGACCGCGGGTCGAGGGTTCGTTTTCTGATTTTTCCTATGATGGAATTCCTAATTCCTAAACCCCCTGAAGGGGGTCTTTAACGTGTAAACGATTATGAGTGACATGGCAAATGATAATTCCTTGATCCGATGAAGTTGGCTTTAGATAGAACAAACAGAACTTGGTTATATGGTGCTTGAAATGAGTATAGAAAACAAACTTGCTGGGGCAGACTGACAGGATGTGAATGTTATTTGAGCTTATTGGAATGCCTTGACTTGACTTGACAACAGGGCAATGAGAAAAAAAAGCTCAGAGATGCTGAGGACACTTGAAGGTCAAGCGATATGGCAACCATGGTGGGAGGGGGAAGCTAGGATGATGTCGCCGATCATGTTCAATGTTCAATGTTCAATGGATGAATTTATATTTTGCGAAGCATTGTTTGGAGAGGGTCATGTGACGACTTGTTTTAAGGGTATTTATTTTTTCGATGTTTCCTATGGTGGACTCATTGATTGAAATAATCCAAAACTGCTAGGGCATGGCCTTGAGATTTTATAAACCGATAATGGGATTTTGACATACAAGATCCACTCAGAACTTGACATGATGTCATTCTTTTATGGCTTATGAATTTCCCCAAAAAAGACCCAAAACAACAAGATCATGGACTTTTGCTTTTCATAATATATTGCAAACCCATAATGTAAGATGTTTACTGTGAGTGACGAAATCTAGCTAGGTAAAGAAAGAATTATTGTAGGATATATGTATGGTGACTGACACGTCTTTGACCATTGGAACTTGTTTTCAGATCTGACTGTAGTACATAGGGAGTATAGGTTGTAGGCATGGATTGACAAACGGTGCACACAAAATTCAATTTATCGAATTAAGAGTAGACTATCATTAATTAATTGGTTAAAGAGTGTAGCTAAAAATATAAAAAATGGTGACTACATTAAACTAAACTGAACCAAGTCGAATCAAACCCAACTGAACCAAACCAAGCCTAAAGCAAACCAAACCTAATCATGAACAAGCCAAGGGCTTAAGTGTAAAACTTGTGGGGGAATGCAGTCATTGGCAATGTCCAAAGAAAGGGATAACGCTCTACCTCTAGAGGGTAAGGTAAAGCTAGCGCATGGTGCTAATGCATATTCCCAAGTACATGAACCACACACACACAACTATCCTATGCCGTTTTTATGAGTTAACGGTTAAAACTTACTCAGTGGTTACTGAGCAAGATGGTCGCTACACACAACAAGCTTTAAATACTTGAGGGTAATAATCTATACACACACACACACACACACACGCTTGTTCTAAACTAAACTGTCTTGCTGGCAGTGCTCACACAGTAGGCAAATGACAGAAATGCTTGGCTAACAGAAATACAATCATTTTCGTTTCTCTAATGTTACCAGCTAACCATTACATGCTATAGTGGTGAGCACATGTGCCTCTTGCACTGGAGTTCGTAACTCGATTTCTAGCTCTAAGGCCTAGAATGGATCAAACTAAGAAAGAAGGGTATGGTGACGCAGTGGTTAAACTGTTAGCCTTTCACTAAGGTAGACTAGGGTTTGATTGTAGGTTAATATACATGTCATAAACAAACAAACAAAAAAGCAGAGATAATGTTTAAAACTGATTACACTTGTCTCTTTTCAAATTATTACTTAGATTGCAAATACAAAGGTGGACTGGGTTTGATATACAGTTAATGCTGCCTATCGCATACTAGCCTGTAAGAAAGCCAAACAAGCAAAAGGCGTAGGTAGAGCAGTGGTAAAATCGCTATGTGTAGAGAACTACCTAACGGTTTTATGAACTGGCAATGGTATGTCGCATAAACAGTGCAGTATACAATCCAGCAACCATAATTTTTATCTTGTGGAACAGAGAAAACATATATATAGAGAGAGATATAGAAAGCTTGTGTATGTATGGGTAGAATTGATTGTTTGACCAGAGAAAATACGATGAGGTAGGGTGGGGAGAGGGAGAATTAACACGTATATATGAATGGTAAATAGTATTTTTGTTTTTTTTCAATAGTTTTGTTTTTCAAATGCAGTGGTAGATAGCCGTTATTTTGTAAAACATTCTTACTTGCAGTAGTAATAAGACTCTATGGTTTCGCTAACACATAGATAGACTGAATTATTGCCATGGTCAAGCACTCACATTAAGATAATTTACAAAATCATAAAATGAAAAATAAAAAATCTTGTTTTGGAAATATCGTTTTTCAACAGACACAAAATAAATAAAAATGTGTAAACAGCAAAATGGAAAATCCATGGTCAAGCACTCACATTAAGATCATTTACAAAACCATAAAATGAAAAATAAAAAATCTTGTTTTGGAAATATCGATTTTTTTTTCAACATACACAAAATAAATATATAAAAAATTTGTAAACAGCAAAATGGAAAATCCATGTTTCCATATAGACAAAATTTAAAAACCTTAAACGGACATTTAAGAAAATATATGCAAATTGGAAATTGACAAATGTGTAAATATGAAAATGGAAAAATCCATGTTTCCATATCATGAAATTGAAAAACATCAAACTGTCATAAAAAAAATGCAAATGGAAAATTGACAAATTGCAATGTGTGAAATGTGAAATTGAACAAATGGCTATCATTATTTAAAAAAAAAAAGAACATGGTGCTCTATGGTTGAGGTGTGAAACAAACCCTCTCTACTTATTTGGACCACCCGAGACTGAGTAGACTAGTTTTAGTTGTCATACCGCTTTTAAAAGTTTGTGTTAAATCTAGGAATTGAACCCAAGAGCTTGTAGGGGAGATCCAAGGTTATAATATGTTAAACAGATAGCCTTGCATGTAGGGTGTGGTAGCTATATAGAGATGAGACGTTTCGTTCGGGGGAGGGAGGCATGGAGATCTGCATCAAACCAGTCAAAAGACTGACGACTCAAACAACAACATGTAGAGCTCACCAAAATAATGTTGTGTAACGGTAAATGTTAGTCAACGAACAGTAATGCATTACTAAAACCCATGACACGATACCTAAGAGCTTTTCTAAAATTATTTTATAATGCCTTTAACCCTATATTAAACACCCAGTTCACAAGACTCATAACTGCAATGTTATGGTCAAACAAAACAAAATCTATATTTCAAAACAAACAAGTGGTTTAGTCAATGTATACTGGAAAAAGTTTTATAAACACTCAAGTCCACAAAAATAATTAAATTAGTAACAGTCAGGTTGACCGAGTGGTTATGGTGTTTGACTTAAGTTCAAATTTTCTGTACAAGAAAGCAAGGTTTCGAATCCCTTACCTGATATAACTATTGCCTCAACATGGCTTGACCACACTGTATTATTGTGTACTCGGTACACAAACCATAAATAGAGTGTATTGTTTAAGGTCACTCTCTTTGCGAACATAGTCAGAGAATGTTGATGGTTAACAATTGCATTAATAGTGGGACATAGGGATAGCAATTAAGAAAAACAGACAATACCCATACACTATTTTTATTTATTTAATGTAAGTACTTGTACAATAGTTATATACAAACTACAACTCTCTTTTGTCTATTACTATCTAGTCCTTTTCGATCCACTCATATCAAGGGCAGATGACTTTGTAGTTCAGCCCCTTCAAACAACAACACTACTTTTTGCATAGTCTGTGATGTTGATGACTCTTGATGCGTGGAAGATGGATACAACATAACTTTTACAACAGGGGTTAAACGTTGCTCAACAAACAATGCACTATATTGAGTAGCAACATCTTTCTCTTGTACTAACTTTTTAGCATTCTGATGATTTTTTTGTCAATACCATTAGTGTTTTGTCTGGAGCACTACATTGATGATCACTCACACTTAAAACCACACTATTTCTACTTTTCATATTGCCTCGACATGTTGTTGACCTCTGTTTCGAGCATTGCCAGAATATTATTCCTTTTACATTTTGTCGTCTATAGTTATAAGAGTAGCCTTTATAGAGTACACGTTGTTTACCTCGGTTAGTTGGAGTAAGTTCCATAGTAGTAACTAACCTGTTAGTATGATTTGCACGCTACAAAGGTTATCTCGGTTCTGGTAATAGAATTATTTAGCGTTGGCTTTTATATTTAATATGTACAGTTTAGAGTGATAGAAAAGTGGTAGAAACGTGGTAGCAAAGTGGTAGACAATTGGTAACATAGTGGTAGAAAAGTGGTAGCAAAGTGGTAGAAAAGTGGTAGAAAAGTGGTAGAAAAGTGGCAGAAAAGTAGTAGAAAAGTGGTAGCAAAGTGGTAGAAAAGTGGTAGAAAACTGGCAGAAAAGTAGTAGAAAAGTGGTAGCAAAGTGGTAGAAAAGTGGTAGCAAAGTGGTAGCAAACTAGAAAAGTGGTAGCAAAGTGGTAGAAAATATTACATGTATTGTTAAGAAATAGTTTAAGCGGTTACATGGATTCATTACACTATAATTTTAGCATCACGAAGCTCATTTTCTATATCCAAAAGTTCTTCCTCATATTTAGTATGACCAGCCTGTTTACAGGTATGCAAGTACTGAAGCCGCTGGATTAGCTTACTGGGATTGTTCCAGTAAACAAATTTAACAAATGATTTTTTTGGGTGTAAACCATTATCATCATCATCATCATCATTATCATCATAATCATCATCATTATCATCATGGTTATCATCAACAATATAATTATCATCAATATAATCATCATCACTATTACTATCTAATCCTTTTTGTTCATCTTGAAATGCAAAAACCTTTGGCATAGTTTGTGTTGTCTTTGATAGTGTTAGAGGTTTCTTAGACGTTAACGACTGTCCTAACATGTCTTTTTCAGGAGATAATAAATGCTCTTTAACAAACAAAGCACTATCTTGAGCCACACTATTTTTTTCTTGGTCTTGCTTTTTTACCTTGGTTAGAGTATTTTGTCCATTTAAATGAGTATTATTTTGAGATTTACAATGATGATCGATTGAAATAAGTCTGTTGGAGCCTTTTGTCTTAATCATTCCTCGACACTTTTTAGATCGTTGTTTCGAACAGCACCAAATAACAGTTCCATTTTTATTGGTTCGTTTCACAATATATGAATATCCTTTATAGTATGCGTAAGGCTTACCATACCTAGTCACTGATACTTCCATGTCAACTGTCAAGCATAGACTAAGCTCTAGTAAAGTCAACTTGGTAATAAGAATACTAGTTTAATGTGAGAGCAAATATGGATCCAAAGAGTTCAGGTAAAAGTGGAAGCAAATAAGCAAATATTAGAACCAAGAGTGGGGTTAAAAGTGGTCGCAAAGTGGTAGACCCATTACACAATAATTTCAGCATGACGAAGCTCTTGTTCAATTTCTTTGATTTCCCAATCGTGACCGATATGCCCAGCTTGTCGTAAAGCATGCAATTGTCGAAGCCGTTGAATTAGCTTACTGGGTTTGTTCCAGTATACAAATTTAACAAATGGATTTTTAGGTGTAAACAAAGCACTACCATTATCATGATCATTATCATCATCATGATTATCATCATCATAATCACCATTATCATCATGACCATCACCACTGTTACTATATAGTCCTTTTTGATCCTCTTGCAATACCATTTTAGTAGGGGAGTGAGGCGGTTTCTAATCCCCCCCACCACCTCTCCCTCTGACGTCACATACTAACCCGCAATACATTCAGGGGCAAAGTCGATATCTCCCGAAGCCATGGTCCGATTTTGACAAATGAGGTGTCGTTGGACTCGGGTTGACGCCCTCTTTCCAATGGACCATTCATTTCAACCCCTAAATAAAACCTACCCCTACTAGGGGGTGAAATTGTAATTTTTAGTGAAAGTCTCTTTTCAAATACGACATGTATAAGGTGCGCTGCTAAAATGAACTTAAATGTTGTTGCTCATATCGCGCATGCGTTTTTCTGGCTGCCGCTATGGATGAACATTTTTGTTTTTGTTTTGTACGCATGCGCACTTGGGATTTTTGTAAGAGGGCGAGCTCTTTGAAAAAAAATGATTGATAAGAAGAGGTTTTGGTGGTGAGGAGAGAACCAGATAGTCGCCTACTTTCCTACGACGTTTGCCGATATCTCTCGAACGCAAGGTCGGATTTGGACGTGTGACGTGTCAAATCGCTTGTCTCAAAGCCCTATATATGTTATTAATAGGTTAAAGTTTTGAGAATGAGGGAAACAGGCGTTTTGGGGTAAAATTATGATTTTAGACTTTTTCTGATATTTCACGAATGCCTGGTCGGATTTGGTCCTATGACGTGTCAAATGGCTTGTCTCGAAACCCTCTTTATTTTGGTAATAGGTTAAAGTTTTTGAGAATGAGGGAAACAGAATTTTTTGTTGTAAAACCGTGATTTTAGACTTTTTGTTATATCTCACAAACCAATAACGCCAGAGACGTATACGAGGGGTCGTAGGACTCGGGGTGACGCCCCTCCCCTATCTCCCTTTCGAATATAGTATTTATGTTTAAAAAAATGCGAAAGAGCCTAACGACACTTATGTTGAAAACATTTCAGTTTTTAAAACTTTTCTTAAATTTGTCTAAAATGTTCATGACGAGTGGTTGTAGATAGAAAGAGACGATACCACTGGACACGTGTTTCAACGAAGCTATTACTGGCCACGGTGGTGATATACCAATACAGTATTCGCTATTTCGATGAGACGGCGGGTCGAGGGTTCGTTTTCTGATTTTTCCTATGATGGAATTCCTAATTCCTAAACCCCCTGAAGGGGGTCTTTAACGTGTAAACGATTATGAGTGACATGACAAATGATAATTCCTTGATTCGATGAAGTTGGCTTTAGATAGAACAAACAGAACTTGGTTATATGTTGCTTGAAGTGAGTATAGAAAACAAACTTGCTGGGGCAGACTGACAGGATGTGAATGTTATTTGATCTTATTGGAATGCATTGACTTGACAGGGCAATGAAAAAAAGCACAGAGATGCTGAGGACACTTGAAGGTCAAACGATATGGCAACCATGGTGGGAGGGGGAAGCTAGGATGATGTCGCCGATCATGTTCAATGGATGAATTTATATTTTGCGAAGCATTGTTCGGAGAGGGTCATGGGACGACTTGTTTTAAGGGTATTTATTTTTTCGATGTTTCCTATGGTGGACTCATTGATTGAAATAATCCAAAACTGCTAGGGCATGGCCTTGAGATTTTATAAACCGATAATGGGATTTTGACATACAAGATCCACTCAGAACTTGACATAATGTCATTCTTTATATGGCTTATGAATTTCCCCAAAAAAGACCCAAAACAACAAGATCATGGACTTTTGCTTTTCTTAATATCTTGCAAACCCATAATGTAAGATGTTTACTGTGAGTGACGAAATCTAGCTAGGTAACGAAAGAATTATTGTAGGATATATGTATGGTGACTGACACGTCTTTGACCATTGGAACTTGTTTTCAGATCTGACTGTAGTACATAGGGAGTATAGGTTGTAGGCATGGATTGACAAACGGTGCACACAAAATTCAATTTATCGATTCAAGAATTAAGAGTAGACTATCATTAATTAATTGGTTAAAGAGTGTAGCTAAAAATAAAAAAATGGTGACTACATTAAACTAAACTGAACCAAGTCGAATCAAACCCAACCGAACCAAACCAAGCCTAAAGCAAACCAAACCTAATCAAGAACAAGCCAAGGGCTTAAGTGTAAAACTTGTGGGGGAATGCAGTCATTGGCAATGTCCAAAGGAAGGGATAACGCTCTACCTCTAGAGGGTAAGGTAAAGCTAGCGCATGGTGCTAATGCATATTCCCAAGTACATGAACCACACACACACACAACTATCCTATGCTGTTTTTATGAGTTAACTGTTAAAACTTACTCAGTGGTTACTGAGCAAGATGGTCGCTACACACAACAAGCTTTAAATACTTGAGGCTAATAATCTATACACACACACACACGCTTGTTCTAAACTAAACTGTCTTGCTGGCAGTGCTCACACAGTAGGCAAATGATAGAAATGCTTGGCTAACAGAAATACAATCATTTTCGTTTGTCTAATGTTACCAGCTAACCATTACATGCTATAGTGGTGAGCACATGTGCCTCTTGCACTGGAGATCGTAACTCGATTTCTAGCTCTAAGGCCTAGAATGAATCAAACTAAGAAAGAAGGGTATGGTGACGCAGTGGTTAAACT
Source organism: Meconema thalassinum (assembly GCA_946902985.2). NCBI lineage: Eukaryota > Metazoa > Arthropoda > Insecta > Orthoptera > Tettigoniidae > Meconema > Meconema thalassinum. Next base: position 1,328,923,444 of record OX336389.2, read on the forward strand.
GTTAGCCTTTCACTAAGGTAGACTAGGGTTTGATTTTAGGTTAATATACATGTCATAAACAAACAAACAAACAAACAAACAAACAAAAAAAGCAGAGATAATGTTTAAAACTGATTACACTTGTCTCTTTTCAAATTATTACTTAGATTGCAAATACAAAGGTGGACTGGGTTTGATATTCAGTTAATGCTGCCTATCGCATACTAGCCTGTATGCCAAACAAGCAAAAGGCGTAGGTAGAGCAGTGGTAAAATCGCTATGTGTAGAGAACTACCTAACGGTTTTATGAACTGGCAATGGTATGTCGCATAAACAGTGCAGGATACAATCCAGCAACCATAATTTGTATCTTGTGGAGCAGAGAAAACATATATATAGAGAAAGATATAGAAAGCTAGTGTATGTATGGGTAGCATTGATAATTTGACCAGAGAAAATACGATGAGGTAGGGTGGGGAGAGGGAGAATTAACACTTATATATGAATGAATGGTAAATAGTATTTTAGTTTTTTTTCCCCAATAGTTTTGTTTTTTAAATGCAGTGGTAGATAGTCGTTATTTTGTAAAACATTCTTACTTGCAGTAGTAATAAGACTCTATGGTTTCGCTAACACATAGATAGACTGTATTATTGCCATGGTCAAGCACTCACATTAAGATCATTTACAAAATCATAAAATGAAAAATAAAAAATCTTGTTTTGGAAATATCGTTTTTCAACATACACAAAATAAATATATAAAAAATTTGTAAACAGCAAAATGGAAAATCCATGGTCAAGCACTCACATTAAGATCATTTACAAAATCATAAAATGAAAAATAAAAATCTTGTTTTGGAAATATCGATTTTTTTCAACATACACAAAATAAATATATAAAAAATTTGTAAACAGCAAAATGGAAAATCCATGTTTCCATATAGACAAAATTTAAAAACCTTAAACGGACATTTAAGAAAATATATATAAATGGGAAATTGACAAATGTGTAAATATGAAAATGGAAAAATCCATGTTTCCATATCATGAAATTGAAAAACATCAAACTGTCATTTTAAAAAATGCAAATGGAAAATTGACAAATTGCAATGTGTGAAATGTGAAATTGAACAAATGGCTATCATTATTTAAAAAAAAAAAGAACATGGTGCTCTATGGTTGAGGTGTGAATCAAACCCTTTCTACTTATTTGGACCACCCGAGACTGAGTAGACTAGTTTAAGTTGTCATACCACTTTTAAAAGTTTGTGTTAAATCTAGGAATTGAACCCAAGAGCTTGTAGGGGAGATCAAAGGTTATAATATGTTAAACAGATAGCCTTGAATGAAGGGTGTGGTAGCTATATAGAGATGAGACGTTTCGCTCGGGGCAGGGAGGCATGGAGATCTGCATCAAACCAGTCAAAGGACTAAAGACTCAAACAACAACATGTACGTTCACCAAAATAATGTTGTGTAACGGTAAATGTTAGTCAACGAACAGTAATGCATTACTAAAACCCATGACACGATACCTAAGAGCTTTTCTAAAATGATTTTAAAATGCCTTTAACCCTATATTGAACACCCAGTTCACAAAACTCATAACTGCAATGTTATGGTAAAACAAAACAAAATCTATATTTCAAAACAAACAAGTGGTTTAGTCAATGTATACTGGAAAAAGTTTTGTAAACACTCAAGTCCTCAAGACCAATTAAATTAGTAACTGTCAGGTTGGCCGAGTGGTTAAGGTGTTTGACTTAAGATCAAATTTCTGTATAAGGAAGCAAGGGTTCGAATCCCTTACCTGACATAACTATTGCCTTAACATGGCTTGGCCACACTGTATTATTATGATACTCAGTACACAAACCATAGATATAGTGTATTGTTTAAGGCCACTCTCTTTCTGAACATAGTCAGAGACTGTTGATGGTTAACAATTGTATTAATAGTGGGACATGGGGATAGCAATTAAGAAAAAACAGCCAATACCCATACAATATTTTTATTCATTTTAGTTTTTTTTTACAATAGTTACACACTGAATACAACTTTTTATCTCTTTACCATTGTTTGATATAGATTTTAAACACAACGCTTGTTGTAGATCCTTTTACAACTTTCTCTAGGTACTCTTGTTCTTAAAAACTGGGGAAGCCGCAATGGTTTTATAGACATTAAACCCTCATTCTCTTCTTTTTCATCATTATCATCATCATTATTATAAATATTATCTTTATAATTATTATAGTCATTGTCACCATCATTATCATCATCATCATCATCCTCAACATCACTAGAACTATCCAATTCCATTTTTTCCTTTTCAAAAGGGATCTCTTGAAGAGTCTGTGTTGCTTTTGATAGTGTTACGGGTTTATTGAACGTTGACAACTGTCCTAACATGACTTTTTGAGGAGATAAATGTTTTTTCATAAGGAAGTCACTATGTTGAGTAACACTATGTTTTTGTCGGACTTGCTTTTTCTTGTTCTTTTGATCATGTTTTGTTAACACTAACGGTGTTTCATTTGGTATACCACATTGATGAGTACCCACACTTAAGACCTCACCATGTTTACTTTTTAGATGACCTAGACATTTTGTTGTTCTTTGTTTTGAGCACTGCCAAAATATGATGCCATTCGCATTTTCTCGCTTATAGTTATAAGAGTACCCATGATACAGGGCACGTGGTTTACCTTTATTGGTTATAGTATATTCCATAGTAGTCACTGACTTGTATAGTCGATCCGCCTACTACAAAGGTCTGAACACTTGTGGTGAAAGAATGATGTTGTGTTGACGTTTTATGCAGGATAATGTTGGTGGCATATGTGGGTGGCTTATGTTGATGACATGTGTTGTTGGCTGATTTTGGTGGCTTATGTTGATGGTTTATGGTGGTGGCTTATGTTGATGGCTTATGTTGGTGGCTTATGTTGATGACATATGTTGGTGACTTATGTTGATAGCTTATGTTGGTGGCTAATGTTGATGACATATGTTGTTGGCTTATGGTGGTGGCTTATGTTGATGGTATATGTTGCTGGCCTATGTTGATGGTTTATGTTAATGGCTTAGGTTAATATCTTAGGTTGATGGCATAAGTTGATGGCTTATGTTGGTGGCTTATGGTGGTGGCTTATGCTGGTGGCTTATGCTAGTGGCTTATGGTGGTGGTTTATGGTGGTGGCTTATGTTGATGACATATGTTGGTGGCTTAAGTTGGTGGCTTATGTTGGTGGCTTATGGTGGTGGCTTATGGTGGTGGGTTATGGTGGTGGATTATGGTGGCTTATAGTGGTGGCTTATGGTGGTGGTTTATGGTGGTGGCTTATGTTGATGACATATGTTTGTGGCTTATGGTGGCTTATGGTGGTGATTTATAGTGGTGGCCTATGTTGGTGGCTTATTTTTGGTGGTTTACGTTAATACCTTATTTGTAATGGCTTATTTGACAAGTTATTGTTGTCAATGTATTTAGAGGATTTTTCTCTTGGTTTTGGAAAGTATCTCAACTCTTTTTTATGGTAGCATAATGCTTACCGCCATGTTTGTAAGCAACAACAACACACTAAAATTCCAAGAATCCAAAGTACTCTAAGGTTAATGATTGTCTCTCAACTCCATTCAACGTCTAGTCAAAAAACATTATATATTTTTCACATTTTACAAAAAAGGTAAATTGGGAAAGTAAGCTATATGTTTAAACTAAAAATCATATCAAATCATATGCTAACTCCAACACCTACGTCTACCCCAATCTCAGTCAAAAAAATTTAATATTCTTCAAATTTTTCCAAAACAGTATTTGGAAAGTAGGCCATATTTTGAAAACTAATCATCCTATAAAGTCATATATATATATACTGAAACCAATGGCTTTTATATCCTTAATCTTAAGAACAAAATATGGAATTTTTGACATTTTTTCCAAAAATGTTCATTTTAAAACGGGGCTATATTTTGGAAACTAGGAATTTTACAAGAAAGTTTGTTTAACGTAAATGGCAGGTATTTACCCCCACTACCCGCAAACCAAGTCCCAGGTCTCTGGGGAAAAATCCAAAAAAAGTTCAATTTGGAAAGTAGGCAATATTTTGAAAACTAATCATCCTAAAAAGTCATATATAGACTCAAACCAATGGCTTTTATGTCCTTAATTGGTAGAACAAAACTTAACATTTTTTCAGTTTTTCCAAAAAAGTCCAATTTTCAAAAATTGTCTATATTTTGGGAACTAAGAATTTTACAAAAAAGTTTGTTTAACGAAAATGAAAGGTCTTTACCCCCCTCTACCCAAAACATAAATTTCAGGTCCCTAGGACAAAAACTGTGCAGTATATATATATATATATTTTTTGGGGAGGGGGTCTATATTCACTTTACCTCCCCACTTCACAAGATGGCGGCCATAGCTTAACTTAACCTAGCCTAACCTAACCTGACCTACGAGGTGTGATCAAAAAGTTCCAAAAATGTGGCTGCAACTTAACCAAACCTAGCCTAGCCTAACCTAACCTCCCTGTTGACTAGCCCCCTTTGGACGGGTCCTTTTTGAAGGGAGTCATTTTTTTACGTGTCCCGGAGGACGGGTCCTTGTTGACGGGTCCCAGTGGCGGGTCCCCTTTGACATAATTTGGATAAAATGCAAGGCCAGTCCATAGGGATCAGTCCAAAGGACCCGCCACAGGGACCCGTCAACAAGGACCCGTCCTCCGGGACACGTAAAAAAAATGACTCCCTTCAAAAAGGACCCGTCCAAAGGGGGCTAGTCAACAGGGAGGTTAGGTTAGGCTAGGCTAGGTTTGGTTAAGTTGCAGCCACATTTTTGGAACTTTTTGATCACACCTCGTAGGTCAGGTTAGGTTAGGCCAGGTTAAGTTAAGCTATGGCCGCCATCTTGTGAAGTGGGGAGGTAAAGTGAATATAGACCCCCTCCCCCCCAAAAAAAAAATATATATATACTGCACAGTTTTTGTCCTAGGGACCTGAAATTTATGTTTTGGGTAGAGGGGGGTAAAGACCTTTCATTTTCGTTAAACAAACTTTTTTGTAAAATTCTTAGTTCCCAAAATATAGACAATTTTTGAAAATTGGACTTTTTTGGAAAAACTGAAAAAATGTTAAGTTTTGTTCTACCAATTAAGGACATAAAAGCCATTGGTTTGAGTCTATATATGACTTTTTAGGATGATTAGTTTTCAAAATATTGCCTACTTTCCAAATTGAACTTTTTTTGGATTTTTCCCCAGAGACCTGGGACTTGGTTTGCGGGTAGTGGGGGTAAATACCTGCCATTTACGTTAAACAAACTTTCTTGTAAAATTCCTAGTTTCCAAAATATAGCCCCGTTTTAAAATGAACATTTTTGGAAAAAATGTCAAAAATTCCATATTTTGTTCTTAAGATTAAGGATATAAAAGCCATTGGTTTCAGTATATATATATATGACTTTATAGGATGATTAGTTTTCAAAATATGGCCTACTTTCCAAATACTGTTTTGGAAAAATTTGAAGAATATTATATTTTTTTGACTGAGATTGGGGTAGACGTAGGTGTTGGAGTTAGCATATGATTTGATATGATTTTCAGTTTAAACATATAGCTTACTTTCCCAATTTACCTTTTTTGTAAAATGTGAAAAATATATAATGTTTTTTGACTAGACGTTGAATGGAGTTGAGAGACAATCATTAACCTTAGAGTACTTTGGATTCTTGGAATTTTAGTGTGTTGTTGTTGCTTACAAACATGGCGGTAAGCATTATGCTACCATAAAAAAGAGTTGAGATACTTTCCAAAACCAAGAGAAAAATCCTCTAAATACATTGACAACAATAACTTGTCAAATAAGCCATTACAAATAAGGTATTAACGTAAACCACCAAAAATAAGCCACCAACATAGGCCACCACTATAAATCACCACCATAAGCCACCATAAGCCACCAACATATGTCATCAACATAAGCCACCACCATAAACCACCACCATAAGCCACCACTATAAGCCACCATAATCCACCACCATAACCCACCACCATAAGCCACCACCATAAGCCACCAACATAAGCCACCAACTTAAGCCACCAACATATGTCATCAACATAAGCCACCACCATAAACCACCACCATAAGCCACTAGCATAAGCCACCAGCATAAGCCACCACCATAAGCCACCAACATAAGCCATCAACTTATGCCATCAACCTAAGATATTAACCTAAGCCATTAACATAAACCATCAACATAGGCCAGCAACATATACCATCAACATAAGCCACCACCATAAGCCAACAACATATTATGTCATCAATATTAGCCACCAACATAAGCTATCAACATAAGTCACCAACATATGTCATCAACATAAGCCACCAACATAAGCCATCAACATAAGCCACCACCATAAACCATCAACATAAGCCACCAAAATCAGCCAACAACACATGTCATCAACATAAGCCACCCACATATGCCACCAACATTATCCTGCATAAAACGTCAACACAACATCATTCTTTCACCACAAGTGTTCAGACCTTTGTAGTAGGCGGATCGACTATACAAGTCAGTGACTACTATGGAATATACTATAACCAATAAAGGTAAACCACGTGCCCTGTATCATGGGTACTCTTATAACTATAAGCGAGAAAATGCGAATGGCATCATATTTTGGCAGTGCTCAAAACAAAGAACAACAAAATGTCTAGGTCATCTAAAAAGTAAACATGGTGAGGTCTTAAGTGTGGGTACTCATCAATGTGGTATACCAAATGAAACACCGTTAGTGTTAACAAAACATGATCAAAAGAACAAGAAAAAGCAAGTCCGACAAAAACATAGTGTTACTCAACATAGTGACTTCCTTATGAAAAAACATTTATCTCCTCAAAAAGTCATGTTAGGACAGTTGTCAACGTTCAATAAACCCGTAACACTATCAAAAGCAACACAGACTCTTCAAGAGATCCCTTTTGAAAAGGAAAAAATGGAATTGGATAGTTCTAGTGATGTTGAGGATGATGATGATGATGATAATGATGGTGACAATGACTATAATAATTATAAAGATAATATTTATAATAATGATGATGATAATGATGAAAAAGAAGAGAATGAGGGTTTAATGTCTATAAAACCATTGCGGCTTCCCCAGTTTTTAAGAACAAGAGTACCTAGAGAAAGTTGTAAAAGGATCTACAACAAGCGTTGTGTTTAAAATCTATATCAAACAATGGTAAAGAGATAAAAAGTTGTATTCAGTGTGTAACTATTGTAAAAAAAACTAAAATGAATAAAAATATTGTATGGGTATTGGCTGTTTTTTCTTAATTGCTATCCCCATGTCCCACTATTAATACAATTGTTAACCATCAACAGTCTCTGACTATGTTCAGAAAGAGAGTGGCCTTAAACAATACACTATATCTATGGTTTGTGTACTGAGTATCATAATAATACAGTGTGGCCAAGCCATGTTAAGGCAATAGTTATGTCAGGTAAGGGATTCGAACCCTTGCTTCCTTATACAGAAATTTGATCTTAAGTCAAACACCTTAACCACTCGGCCAACCTGACAGTTACTAATTTAATTGGTCTTGAGGACTTGAGTGTTTACAAAACTTTTTCCAGTATACATTGACTAAACCACTTGTTTGTTTTGAAATATAGATTTTGTTTTGTTTTACCATAACATTGCAGTTATGAGTTTTGTGAACTGGGTGTTCAATATAGGGTTAAAGGCATTTTAAAATCATTTTAGAAAAGCTCTTAGGTATCGTGTCATGGGTTTTAGTAATGCATTACTGTTCGTTGACTAACATTTACCGTTACACAACATTATTTTGGTGAACGTACATGTTGTTGTTTGAGTCTTTAGTCCTTTGACTGGTTTGATGCAGATCTCCATGCCTCCCTGCCCCGAGCGAAACGTCTCATCTCTATATAGCTACCACACCCTTCATTCAAGGCTATCTGTTTAACATATTATAACCTTTGATCTCCCCTACAAGCTCTTGGGTTCAATTCCTAGATTTAACACAAATTTTTAAAAGTGGTATGACAACTTAAACTAGTCTACTCAGTCTCGGGTGGTCCAAATAAGTAGAAAGGGTTTGATTCACACCTCAACCATAGAGCACCATGTTCTTTTTTTTTTTTAAATAATGATAGCCATTTGTTCAATTTCACATTTCACACATTGCAATTTGTCAATTTTCCATTTGCATTTTTTAAAATGACTGATGTTTTTCAATTTCATGATATGGAAACATGGATTTTTCCATTTTCATATTTACACATTTGTCAATTTCCCATTTATATATATTTTCTTAAATGTCCGTTTAAGGTTTTTAAATTTTGTCTATATGGAAACATGGATTTTCCATTTTGCTGTTTACAAATTTTTTATATATTTATTTTGTGTATGTTGAAAAAAATCGATATTTCCAAAACAAGATTTTTATTTTTCATTTTATGATTTTGTAAATGATCTTAATGTGAGTGCTTGACCATGGATTTTCCATTTTGCTGTTTACAAATTTTTTATATATTTATTTTGTGTATGTTGAAAAACGATATTTCCAAAACAAGATTTTTTATTTTTCATTTTATGATTTTGTAAATGATCTTAATGTGAGTGCTTGACCATGGCAATAATACAGTCTATCTATGTGTTAGCGAAACCATAGAGTCTTATTACTACTGCAAGTAAGAATGTTTTACAAAATAACGACTATCTACCACTGCATTTAAAAAACAAAACTATTGGGGGAAAAAAACTAAAATACTATTTACCATTCATTCATATATAAGTGTTAATTCTCCCTCTCCCCACCCTACCTCATCGTATTTTCTCTGGTCAAATTATCAATGCTACCCATACATACACTAGCTTTCTATATCTTTCTCTATATATATGTTTTCTCTGCTCCACAAGATACAAATTATGGTTGCTGGATTGTATCCTGCACTGTTTATGCGACATACCATTGCCAGTTCATAAAACCGTTAGGTAGTTCTCTACACATAGCGATTTTACCACTGCTCTACCTACGCCTTTTGCTTGTTTGGCTTTCTTACAGGCTAGTATGCGATAGGCAGCATTAACTGAATATCAAACCCAGTCCACCTTTGTATTTGCAATCTAAGTAATAATTTGAAAAGAGACAAGTGTAATCAGTTTTAAACATTATCTCTGATTTTTTTGTTTGTTTGTTTGTTTGTTTGTTTGTTTGTTTATGACATGTATATTAACCTAAAATCAAACCCTAGTCTACCTTAGTGAAAGGCTAACAGTTTAACCACTGCGTCACCATACCCTTCTTTCTTAGTTTGATTCATTCTAGGCCTTAGAGCTAGAAATCGAGTTACGATCTCCAGTGCAAGAGGCACATGTGCTCACCACTATAGCATGTAATGGTTAGCTGGTAACATTAGACAAACGAAAATGATTGTATTTCTGTTAGCCAAGCATTTCTGTCATTTGCCTACTGTGTGAGCACTGCCAGCAAGACAGTTTAGTTTAGAACAAGCGTGTGTGTGTGTGTATAGATTATTAGCCTCAAGTATTTAAAGCTTGTTGTGTGTAGCGACCATCTTGCTCACTAACCACTGAGTAAGTTTTAACAGTTAACTCATAAAAACAGCATAGGATAGTTGTGTGTGTGTGTGGTTCATGTACTTGGGAATATGCATTAGCACCATGCGCTAGCTTTACCTTACCCTCTAGAGGTAGAGCGTTATCCCTTCCTTTGGACATTGCCAATGACTGCATTCCCCCACAAGTTTTACACTTAAGCCCTTGGCTTGTTCTTGATTAGGTTTGGTTTGCTTTAGGCTTGGTTTGGTTCGGTTGGGTTTGATTCGACTTGGTTCAGTTTAGTTTAATGTAGTCACCATTTTTTTATTTTTAGCTACACTCTTTAACCAATTAATTAATGATAGTCTACTCTTAATTCTTGAATCGATAAATTGAATTTTGTGTGCACCGTTTGTCAATCCATGCCTACAACCTATACTCCCTATGTACTACAGTCAGATCTGAAAACAAGTTCCAATGGTCAAAGACGTGTCAGTCACCATACATATATCCTACAATAATTCTTTCGTTACCTAGCTAGATTTCGTCACTCACAGTAAACATCTTACATTATGGGTTTGCAATATATTAAGAAAAGCAAAAGTCCATGATCTTGTTGTTTTGGGTCTTTTTTGGGGAAATTCATAAGCCATAAAAAGAATGACATTATGTCAAGTTCTGAGTGGATCTTGTATGTCAAAATCCCATTATCGGTTTATAAAATCTCAAGGCCATGCCCTAGCAGTTTTGGATTATTTCAATCAATGAGTCCACCATAGGAAACATCGAAAAAATAAATACCCTTAAAACAAGTCGTCCCATGACCCTCTCCGAACAATGCTTCGCAAAATATAAATTCATCCATTGAACATGATCGGCGACATCATCCTAGCTTCCCCCTCCCACCATGGTTGCCATATCGTTTGACCTTCAAGTGTCCTCAGCATCTCTGTGCTTTTTTTCATTGCCCTGTCAAGTCAATGCATTCCAATAAGATCAAATAACATTCACATCCTGTCAGTCTGCCCCAGCAAGTTTGTTTTCTATACTCACTTCAAGCAACATATAACCAAGTTCTGTTTGTTCTATCTAAAGCCAACTTCATCGAATCAAGGAATTATCATTTGTCATGTCACTCATAATCGTTTACACGTTAAAGACCCCCTTCAGGGGGTTTAGGAATTAGGAATTCCATCATAGGAAAAATCAGAAAACGAACCCTCGACCCGCCGTCTCATCGAAATAGCGAATACTGTATTGGTATATCACCACCGTGGCCAGTAATAGCTTCGTTGAAACACGTGTCCAGTGGTATCGTCTCTTTCTATCTACAACCACTCGTCATGAACATTTTAGACAAATTTAAGAAAAGTTTTAAAAACTGAAATGTTTTCAACATAAGTGTCGTTAGGCTCTTTCGCATTTTTTTAAACATAAATACTATATTCGAAAGGGAGATAGGGGAGGGGCGTCACCCCGAGTCCTACGACCCCTCGTATACGTCTCTGGCGTTATTGGTTTGTGAGATATAACAAAAAGTCTAAAATCACGGTTTTACAACAAAAAATTCTGTTTCCCTCATTCTCAAAAACTTTAACCTATTACCAAAATAAAGAGGGTTTCGAGACAAGCCATTTGACACGTCATAGGACCAAATCCGACCAGGCATTCGTGAAATATCAGAAAAAGTCTAAAATCATAATTTTACCCCAAAACGCCTGTTTCCCTCATTCTCAAAACTTTAACCTATTAATAACATATATAGGGCTTTGAGACAAGCGATTTGACACGTCACACGTCCAAATCCGACCTTGCGTTCGAGAGATATCGGCAAACGTCGTAGGAAAGTAGGCGACTATCTGGTTCTCTCCTCACCACCAAAACCTCTTCTTATCAATCATTTTTTTTCAAAGAGCTCGCCCTCTTACAAAAATCCCAAGTGCGCATGCGTACAAAACAAAAACAAAAATGTTCATCCATAGCGGCAGCCAGAAAAACGCATGCGCGATATGAGCAACAACATTTAAGTTCATTTTAGCAGCGCACCTTATACATGTCGTATTTGAAAAGAGACTTTCACTAAAAATTACAATTTCACCCCCTAGTAGGGGTAGGTTTTATTTAGGGGTTGAAATGAATGGTCCATTGGAAAGAGGGCGTCAACCCGAGTCCAACGACACCTCATTTGTCAAAATCGGACCATGGCTTCGGGAGATATCGACTTTGCCCCTGAATGTATTGCGGGTTAGTATGTGACGTCAGAGGGAGAGGTGGTGGGGGGGATTAGAAACCGCCTCACTCCCCTACTCATTTTATTTATAGTCTGAGTTGATTTTGATAGTGTTGAAGGTTCCTTGGACGTTGACAATTGTCCTAACATGACGTTTTGAGGACATGATAAGTCCTTTTGAACAAACACTGCACTATCTTTAGCCGCAATATCGTTTTCTTGAACTTGCTTTTTAGCATTTTGATAATTGTTTGTAAACAGTAAGCGTGGTTCGTTTCGAGCACTACATTGATGAACACTCACACTTAAAACCTTTCCATTTTTACTTTTCAGATTGCCTCGACATTTTGTTAACCTCTCTTTTGAGCATCGCCAGAATATTATTCCATTCACATTCTGGCGATTATAGTTATAGGAGTAGCCTTGATAGAGTGCACGTAGCCTACCTTTGTTGGTTGTAATAAGTTCCATAGTAGTAACTGACCTGTCAGTACGATGTTCACACTACAAAGATTACAATTGTTTTGCTGATGGAGTGACCTACCATAAGCTTATATATTGGCTTATGTGTTGGCTTTTTGTGTTGGCTTTTTGTGTTGGCTTTTGTGTTGGCTTTTCGTGTTGGCTTTTTGTGTTGGCTTTTCATGTTGGCATTTCGTGTTGGCTTTTGAGTTGGCTTTTCGTGTTGGCTTTTTGTGTTGGCTTTTCATGTTGGCATTTCGTGTTGGCTTTTGTGTTGGCTTTTCGTGTTGGCTTTTTGTGTTGGCTTTTCGTGTTGGCATTTCGTGTTGGCTTTTGTGTTGGCTTTTCGTGTTGGCTTTTTGTGTTGGCTTTTCGTGTTGGCATTTCGTGTTGGCTTTTTTGTATTGGCCTTTCATGTTGGCTTTTTGTATTGGCTTTTCGTGTTGGCTTTTTGTGTGGGCTTTTTGTGTTGGCTTTAGTATTGGCTTTTGTATTGGCTTATTTGACAAGTTATTTGTGTCAATGTATTTAGTGGATTTTTTGTTGGTGTTGGAAAGTAGTTGAATGAGAGGGAATATTTAAAGACTTAACCTCAGCTCACTAACCTAACCTAACCTAACTTTACCTAACCTAACCTAACCTTTCAACTCTCAGATATTAATTAAATTCTCTGCATAGTCGAGTTGGAACCCAAGACCTCGGGGGTAAAAAAACAATTATTTTTGACAGCTTATTTTGGTAACTTATTTTAATGGCTAACCTAACTTTACCTAACCTAACCTAACCTCAGCTCACTTTGGATATTACTAGTAAGTGTTCATATCCTCTGCTAGGTAGCATGCTAGTAGTACAGGTAGTGCTCATATTTACCGCTAGGTAGCGGAAACATACTTTGCATGTTGCATGTGACACTTGTGAAGTTTAACCACATGCAAGACGTGCTTGTATAAGTTCTCTATTTAAACTCAATATACAATTAACCACTAAATGTTCAGAACTAACATGTATAGCCATGTTTAGGGTATATAGGAGACCCTTAGCAAGAAAGGCTGTCTAACCCACGAGTGTACAGCCTTGTCATACGCAGTAAGCACCTGTTGGCAGAAAACAACAACAACAACAATTTGAGAAAGCCAACAAAAAACTGTTTCCTTTAAATACCTTAATGGATATGTTGTTGGCTTTCTCAAATTGTTGTTGTTGTTGTTTTCTGCCAACAGGTGCTTACTGCGTATGACAAGGCTGTACACTCGTGGGTTAGACAGCCTTTCTTGCTAAGGGTCTCCTATATACCCTAAACATGGCTATACATGTTAGTTCTGAACATTTAGTGGTTAATTGTATATTGAGTTTAAATAGAGAACTTATACAAGCACGTCTTGCATGTGGTTAAACTTCACAAGTGTCACATGCAACATGCAAAGTATGTTTCCGCTACCTAGCGGTAAATATGAGCACTACCTGTACTCCTAGCATGCTACCTAGCAGAGGATATGAACACTTACTAGTAATATCCAAAGTGAGCTGAGGTTAGGTTAGGTAAAGTTAGGTTAGCCATTAAAATAAGTTACCAAAATAAGCTGTCAAAAATAATTGTTTTTTTACCCCCGAGGTCTTGGGTTCCAACTCGACTATGCACAGAATTTAATTAATATCTGAGAGTTGAAAGGTTAGGTTAGGTTAGGTAAAGTTAGGTTAGGTTAGGTTAGGTTAGGTTAGTGAGCTGAGGTTAAGTCTTTAAATATTCCCTCTCATTCAACTACTTTCCAACACCAACAAAAAATCCACTAAATACATTGACACAAATAACTTGTCAAATAAGCCAATACAAAAGCCAATACTAAAGCCAACACAAAAAGCCCACACAAAAAGCCAACACGAAAAGCCAATACAAAAAGCCAACATGAAAGGCCAATACAAAAAAGCCAACACGAAATGCCAACACGAAAAGCCAACACAAAAAGCCAACACGAAAAGCCAACACAAAAGCCAACACGAAATGCCAACACGAAAAGCCAACACAAAAAGCCAACACGAAATGCCAACACGAAAAGCCAACACAAAGAGCCAACACGAAAAGCCAACACAAAAGCCAACACGAAATGCCAACATGAAAAGCCAACACAAAAAGCCAACACGAAAAGCCAACACAAAAGCCAACACAAAAAGCCAACACGAAAAGCCAACACAAAAGCCAACACGAAATGCCAACACGAAAAGCCAACACAAAAAGCCAACACGAAAAGCCAACACAAAAGCCAACACGAAATGCCAACATGAAAAGCCAACACAAAAAGCCAACACGAAAAGCCAACACAAAAGCCAACACGAAATGCCAACATGAAAAGCCAACACAAAAAGCCAACACGAAAAGCCAACACAAAAGCCAACACAAAAAGCCAACACAAAAAGCCAACACATAAGCCAATATATAAGCTTATGGTAGGTCACTCCATCAGCAAAACAATTGTAATCTTTGTAGTGTGAACATCGTACTGACAGGTCAGTTACTACTATGGAACTTATTACAACCAACAAAGGTAGGCTACGTGCACTCTATCAAGGCTACTCCTATAACTATAATCGCCAGAATGTGAATGGAATAATATTCTGGCGATGCTCAAAAGAGAGGTTAACAAAATGTCGAGGCAATCTGAAAAGTAAAAATGGAAAGGTTTTAAGTGTGAGTGTTCATCAATGTAGTGCTCGAAACGAACCACGCTTACTGTTTACAAACAATTATCAAAATGCTAAAAAGCAAGTTCAAGAAAACGATATTGCGGCTAAAGATAGTGCAGTGTTTGTTCAAAAGGACTTATCATGTCCTCAAAACGTCATGTTAGGACAATTGTCAACGTCCAAGGAACCTTCAACACTATCAAAATCAACTCAGACTATAAATAAAATGGTATTGCAAGAGGATCAAAAAGGACTATATAGTAACAGTGGTGATGGTCATGATGATAATGGTGATTATGATGATGATAATCATGATGATGATAATGATCATGATAATGGTAGTGCTTTGTTTACACCTAAAAATCCATTTGTTAAATTTGTATACTGGAACAAACCCAGTAAGCTAATTCAACGGCTTCGACAATTGCATGCTTTACGACAAGCTGGGCATATCGGTCACGATTGGGAAATCAAAGAAATTGAACAAGAGCTTCGTCATGCTGAAATTATTGTGTAATGGGTCTACCACTTTGCGACCACTTTTAACCCCACTCTTGGTTCTAATATTTGCTTATTTGCTTCCACTTTTACCTGAACTCTTTGGATCCATATTTGCTCTCACATTAAACTAGTATTCTTATTACCAAGTCGACTTTACTAGAGCTTAGTCTATGCTTGACAGTTGACATGGAAGTATTGTAACGATTCGATCCCATAGCTGTTATATTTAAAGGGTTATTCATTTATTATCATGTTATTATTATTATTATTAACTAGTACATCCATGAGATGATTTTTATATCAGATAATTGTAAGCGGTTTTGATTATTATATTCAATTAGATTTTTATTAACAATTACTTGTAAAGAGACGAAGTATTATATATTGCAACAAGACTGGCGATATGGACTAACCCTGTGCGTCACAAACTGAACGACGTAGTAAGAATTTCACCACGGCAAACTGCGTCATTTTCCTGAGATGTTAAGAAACCCACTATGGTGTAACCAACACGCCATTTTCTACGGTATATACGCGTCAATATATATTGCAAGTTATGAGTCAAGAATGGAGAAGGCTAATAGAGAGGGAAGCTGTGACACCACGTGACAAGGAAGTCATTAGTATTTGTACCTGCAACATCGGACAAGAATGGCATTGATCTATAGCTATCAATGAAGGAAGGAAGTTGTAACCTTGCTTTCTGGGTCCTAATGGACTGAGCACCGAGAGTCGACACTGAACGATGTCTTGCCGACATCTATATCAATACATAATGGGTTATATCCCTGATCAAGAGTCTTTCTACAGATGGCAACGTACTTAATGAGGATATTTCATAGTAATTGAGGTATCACATCATTTTTTTAAACATAAGCGACGTAACATCGAGATCACCGATCATTTCTTAAATATGACGAATCTTCGACTGGGTGAGCCAACAATTCAATAAAACTATCGTCTCTATTATAATTTAACTTCATTTAACTTTCAATTCATTTTAATATTCATTTTCTTTTAAATAATTAATTGCCGCATTGAGTAATTTTAAATTCAATTGTGTGACTATCACTATTCTGTTTTATTAATATTTTGTTTTTGCATTTAATAAATTCATTCTCTTCAACGTAATGACTATTTCTTTCATTGTAGTTGGTACTTTAAGGCAATCATACTCCTTGATTAAATACGGGATTGGTTAGATGACTTTGTCTCACTACGGCCCGGGTAAGTGGTTCTCGACTCTACTGCTGATAGCCGAGGTTAAATCAATAAATTTCGATTCACTGTCTTAAATAGGGATCTGGCGCTCAACAACTTATTATATTACACTATCACAGGTAAGGTCACACCACAGTGTATATTATTTATTCATATCATGTTTGTTTTATTGAACCACAATAGTCATCACCACGTTCAACGACTCATTAAAAATGTTACATTTGGCGCCACAAAGTAGGACACGAAAACCATTCGGTATTTAGTCAGAGGAGTGTATAATTTCAGTGCAAATTGTCAGTGCTTTTGGGGGACAGTGAAGTGAAGTGAAATTTTGGAAGGGCAATTGTTATACGGTGTACTTCGAGATGTCGGAAGAGGAACAGAGGCAGTTGAGAAGTAGGAATAAAGTTGAGAAAGTTAATTATAAGGAGGTTGATAGCAGTAGCGATGTTGAGAGCGTAGATAATAATACCAAGATGTCGGAGGTAAATCTTGAGAGTAATCCTGAAAGTAATCCTGAGGTTAACCCTGACACGAATTCAGAGGAAAATCTCGAGACGAATACAGAGGTACATCCTGAGACTAGTGGTAGTCAGGAGAAACAGAAGTCCTTAGAGGTCCATGAAATTTCATTAGCTGATATCTTGAGGGAGATGAATAAAAATAGTAGGGAAAGTAGGAAGGAATTCAATGATAAATTTGAGAAATTAGATAAAGATATGAATAAAAATAGTGAAGAGAATAAAAGAAATTATTTGGAATTCAATGATAAATTTGAGAAATTAGATAAAGATATGAATAAAAATAGTAAGGAGATGAGAGAGGATATGAGTAAAATAAATCAGAAATTGGAAGAGAATAATGTAAAACTAGATATTGTGGAAACGATGAATAGAGAATTAAGTATGAAGTATGATATGCTACAGGAGAGTATTCAGGGGGTGAAACAGGAAATCAGAGGTGAAATTAAGGAGGAGGTAGAGATGAAGGCTAAAGATATTATTAAGACAGTAGATAAGAAATTAGAAGCAGCAGAAAGTAGGATTCAGGAAAGAATAGTAACTGTGATTGAAGAGAAAATAGCAACTCAAGGTGAAAGTTTTAGCAAATTGGTAGAAGTGGAAACTAGGCAGGTGGTAGAGACTTTAGGGGAAACTGCAGTAGAATCAGTAAAGACAGCCTGTAAGGAGACTATAATTGAAAGTAGAATGGAGTCAGACGAGATTTTAGGTGAAAGCAAATTGGAATTAGCGGAGATTTTAGGTGAAATCAGATTAGAGTCTGACGAGATTTTAGGTGAAAGCAAATTGGAATTAGTGGAGACTGTAATTGAAAGTAGATTAGAGTCATTGGAGATTGTAGGTGAAAGCGGATTGGAATCGGAGGAGATCTTAGGTGAGGAACGGCAAATAGCGGAGATTTTAGGTGAAATCAGATTAGAGTCAGACGAAATTTTAGGTGAAAATAGAGTAGCGTCAGAGGAGATAGTAGGAGAAAGCATAGTAGAGTTGAAGGAGATTTTAGATGAACGCAGGATAGCTGTAAAAAGACTATAGAATGTAGCGAAAAAGAAGTGAAGAAGATGAGAGAAAAGATAGGGATAGAAGTAGGTAAGATAAAGAAAGTACTAAGCACCCAAGAGATTAAGATGCAGACAATCATAGATAAATTAGATAGGCAAACTAGGGAAGAATTTAGTCCTGAGATAGAGGAAGTTAATATGAAATTATTAGAGGCAGAGAAGCGTGCGTTAAGTCATAGTCAGAAGAACATAATTAGTAAACAGGTTAAGAGGAGGAGAGAGATAGATAAGAGCAGAAGCAGTAGTCCACGGCTAAAGAGAGCATTAAGTGATAGTAACGGAGAAATGAAAATGAAACCTAAAGGTAGATATTTTAGAAGTAAAATGAAAGAAAAGAGAATTAAGTTGCTAGAGGAGAAAGAAATCAGGATGAGAGAGAGAAAGAAAGCATATGACGTGCAGTGGCGTACTGAATTAGCCAGACTTGGGGATGTGAGAGGGGGAAAGCCGAAGTACTGTGTTACTATGGATGAATGTAGTACAGAGGAAGTAGAAACTAATGTAACACGGAAGGAATTATGTGGAATTCTAGTTAAAGATAGAATTGAAGATGAATGTGGTAAGAACGGTGAAATGCCAGTGAACGTATTTATGTAAATTTATATTACCGATAGTTACTGTTCCGTATGACTTAAATATTAAGTAATGAAGTTTTATATGATTTAACAGAGGTAGATAAGGAACCTGCTGTGTGTAATTTTAATTCAGTCGTGAAGTTAGGATGGTAAGGGGCGCGTAGTGCCTACGCTTATTGATTTAGATTGACTAAAATTATTTAATTTTGAAGACAGAGGTTGTCGTGCTATTGAGCAATGCAGGTAAGTTGAATATAGGTCCTTAAACTGCAGGTAAGTTGGATGAAGTAAGAATTAAATTTTAAAAGTAGGAAGGTTATTACATAGGTAAGTAATCGAAAGAAAGTAATAATTATTATGGCAACCATAATTAAGAATATAATGGTAATAAAGATTTAATTCAAAAGTGAGTGAAGATCAGATGATACAGTGGTAATAAAACTAGTGAGTTGAAGAATTAGGTATTGATTTAATAAAGAAGTTTCATTTTGAGGACAGCGAGGTTATCAGTGGATATATTTTGAGAAATTTATACGTGGTTTAGAATTGTTAATGGTAATGCGTTGTATGAATTAACCAACATCGGGTTGAAATGAGGAAGTAGTAACATGATTAGGGCATCTGGTACTTGGTGACAGATATGTGTGTGTGTATGTGTGTATTTTCACGTAAATGGACGTGAGTTTGAAGTAGTAGGCCAACGAAGGTATAATGCCGTTGAGCAAGGTGGTTTTTAAATTTTGGTAAGATGCCAAATGAAGTTGTTTTTTGATGAAGTTTTTGGTAAGATGCCAAATGGAGTTTTAAGAAGTTTTTGGAGGATGAAGTAGGTCAGCGAGGTATATTCCGTTGAGCTATGAGTTTTTTATGGTGTCTACAGGACTACGTGAAGTTAATGTTGGGAGTTTTTTTTTAAGTATATATGGATGTATGCACACAAGGTAATAAGAGATTACAAAGGTAAGATTGTCCAAGTTTTAGTTACAGGTACGCACGTTTTAAAGATATTACAAGGCTTGTTATTGAGCTAAACCACTTTGTAGTAAAAAGTTACTAACGAATTAATGATGTGGTAGATTGTTGTCCTACACACAGGTTAAAGTAAAGATAATAATTATAATTAAAAGGTTGACATAATATTTACTAATATTGAAAGGAATTTGTTATAATTCGACGTTTGAGGATTTAAAGATAAATCTTTTTTTTAGTAGACAGGAAATTAAAGTTTTATTTATGTCATACGGAGTTAGTAAAGATAAGTTAATATTTTGAAGGAAGAATAAGTTGGTAAGATAAGTGTATACCTAAGGGGTAATAATGAAGTTACAATTAAAGGCAGGTGTAAGTTACGCATTTAATTTGATAGAGAAGAAAGTATCTGAACTGTGTTAGAACTCAGAACTTGCTTTATGAAGTGATTATGGGAGAATATTTGCGAATTAGGAGTGTCGGTGTTATTAACTATCAACTGGAACACTGTCATTATTTTAGGAAGACAATAGTTAGGAAAGCTAAGTGTGATGTTATTATTCCAAGGAATTAGTCGAAGCATGTAAGATTTTTTAGCTGAAATTTAGTGTGTTATTGGTCAGTAAGAGGTGACCTGTAACAGTAAGAAGAAGTGGGATTATACCACGAATAGGGGAGGTTTTTGTATGTGACGTGTGATGTCACGATGAGTTTTGAGAGATTCTGGTATAGCAAGAGTGAGCTATAGTCCAGGCGGTCAGAACAAGTAGGAAGTGGTGTTTGGAGGACACGGTACTTAATTAAGAGTTTTGAGAGAAAACTAAGGGGGGTTTATAGGCATTCAGCAAAAAGTCAAATCATGAATAGACTAAGTTCAAAGTATAAGAGCATTAATATTTTGTGGAACGAAATATTTATTCCGAGGAGTTTGTCATGTGTTTTTGTGAAATAGTTTAGTGATATACGTAATTCAGGTATTGAGTAGTATTTTGTCCAAGTCTTAATCATTTTGTTATGGTAAGTAAGGAATGACGTTACGGTAAAGTTATATCTTGACGCTAAGTTAAATTTTATAAAGTGAACGAGAAGTCAGATTTTATGTTTATTGGTGATTTTGAAAATCCAAGTTATTGTTTTCGAGAAGTAGTAAAGAGGAATTATGGTTTTATGAGAAGTTAAGAAGTCGTGGAGACTTAGGAAGTATTAATTTGGAAGGAGGCGGCCGTGGCCTAAGAAAGAATTAAGCCACGAAGGCAGGTGAGTAGTAACTTGGATGTTTAAATGAACTGTTTAATAACTGCTTTGAGGTATTTCGATGTCATTATGTATTTGGGGAAATATTTACATGTATGACATATGCACTGAAATAGGAATTGCCTTAGGTATCTTGCTAAGTTATTTTTTTCTTCAATTATTGAAATTTTACTGCATTTGAGTAATCCCTTTATAAAGACGAAAGGAATATTGTATTGTTTGCATCCTATTATCGTGTGCTGTAATAGTTATTATGGGTTAATCAGCTGGTATTACAACAATGTACTTCTACGCCAGACTGATATACAAAAACTACGTTCAAAAGAGATGAAGCCAAAATTGTATGTCATGCATACGATCACCGAAATATAAACGAGTGCAGCGTTGACATATATGTCAAAAATAAAAGTGAAGGGCATTTTATATGTATATTTTTTACAGCTCGTTTAATACATAAAGAAGAATGAACATTATGAACATTTGGAAGAATGAGAAATGATAGTAAAAATATGTAAAGTGAAAAGAGTATGTTCTTGTATATCTTTATGTATTGTTGAAGGGTATTATTTGTATGTTGTCGTTATGGGGGTATTAATATTTAAATTTGTATTCATTTGTGTAGGATGTGTAGTGATATAAATAATGTTACATTTTATTTTAAATTATTTATATCAGGGGCGATTGTAACGATTCGATCCCATAGCGGTTATATTTAAAGGGTTATTCATTTATAATTATCATATTTATTATTCTTATTAATTAGTACATCAATGAGATGATTTTTATATCAGATAATTGTAAGCGGTTTTTGATTATTATATTCAATTAGATTTTTATTAACAATTACTTGTAAAGAGACGAAGTATTATATATTGCAACAAGACTGGCGATATGGACTAACCCTGTGCGTCACAAACTGAACGACGTAGTAAGAATTTCACCACGGCAAACTGCGTCATTTTCCTGAGATGTTAAGAAACCCACTATGGTGTAACCAACACGCCATTTTCTACGGTATATACGCGTCAATATATATTGCAAGTTATGAGTCAAGAATGGAGAAGGCTAATAAGAGAGGGAAGCTGTGACACCACGTGACAAGGAAGTCATTAGTATTAGTACCTGCGACTCCGACAAAAGACGCATTGATCTATAGCTATCAATGAAGTAAGGAAGTTGTAACCTTGCTTTCTGGGTCCTAATGGACTGAGCACCGAGAGTCGACACTGAACGATGTCTTGCCGACATCTATATCAATACATAATGGGTTATATCCCTGATCAAGAGTCTTTCTACAGATGGCAACGTACTTAATGAGGATATTTCATAGTAAATGAGATATCACATCATTTTTTTAAACATAAGCGACGTAACATCGAGATCATCGATCATTTCTTAAATATGACGAATCTTCGACTGGGTGAGCCAACAATTCAATAAAACTATCGTCTCTATTATAATTTAACTTCATTTAACTTTCAATTCATTTTAATATTCATTTTCTTTTAAATAATTAATTGCCGCATTGAGTAATTTTAAATTCAATTGTGTGACTATCACTATTCTGTTTTATTAATATTTTGTTTTTGCATTTAATAAATTCATTCTCTTCAACGTAATGCCTATTTCTTTCATTGTAGTTGGTACTTTAAGGCAATCATACTCCTTGATTAAATACTGGATTGGTTAGATGACTTTGTCTCACTACGGCCCGGGTAAGTGGTTCTCGACTCTACTGCTGATAGCCGAGGTTAAATCAATAAATTTCGATTCACTGTCTTAAATAGGGATCTGGCGCTCAACAACTTATTATATTACACTATCACAGGTAAGGTCACACCACAGTGTATATTATTTATTCATATCATGTTTGTTTTATTGAACCACAATAGTCATCACCACGTTTAGTTAACTCATTAAAAATGTTACATTTGGCCCCACGTAACATCGAGATCACCGATCATTTCTTAAATATGACGAATCTTCGACTGGGTGAGCCAACAATTCAATAAAACTATCGTCTCTATTATAATTTAACTTCATTTAACTTTCAATTCATTTTAATATTCATTTTCTTTTAAATAATTAATTGCCGCATTGAGTAATTTTAAATTCAATTGTGTGACTATCACTATTCTGTTTTATTAATATTTTGTTTTTGCATTTAATAAATTCATTCTCTTCAACGTAATGCCTATTTCTTTCATTGTAGTTGGTACTTTAAGGCAATCATACTCCTTGATTAAATACGGGATTGGTTAGATGACTTTGTCTCACTACGGCCCGGGTAAGTGGTTCTCGACTCTACTGCTGATAGCCGAGGTTAAATCAATAAATTTCGATTCACTGTCTTAAATAGGGATCTGGCGCTCAACAACTTATTATATTACACTATCACAGGTAAGGTCACACCACAGTGTATATTATTTATTCATATCATGTTTGTTTTATTGAACCACAATAGTCATCACCACGTTCAACGACTTATTAAAAATGTTACAGTATCAGTGACTAGGTATGGTAAGCCTTACGCATACTATAAAGGATATTCATATATTGTGAAACGAACCAATAAAAATGGAACTGTTATTTGGTGCTGTTCGAAACAACGATCTAAAAAGTGTCGAGGAATGATTAAGACAAAAGGCTCCAACATACTTATTTCAATCGATCATCATTGTAAATCTCAAAATAATACTCATTTAAATGGACAAAATACTCTAACCAAGGTAAAAAAGCAAGACCAAGAAAAAAATAGTGTGGCTCAAGATAGTGCTTTGTTTGTTAAAGAGCATTTATTATCTCCTGAAAAAGACATGTTAGGACAGTCGTTAACGTCTAAGAAACCTCTAACACTATCAAAGACAACACAAACTATGCCAAAGGTTTTTGCATTTCAAGATGAACAAAAAGGATTAGATAGTAATAGTGATGATGATTATATTGATGATAATTATATTGTTGATGATAACCATGATGATAATGATGATGATTATGATGATAATGATGATGATGATGATGATGATAATGGTTTACACCCAAAAAAAATCATTTGTTAAATTTGTTTACTGGAACAATCCCAGTAAGCTAATCCAGCGGCTTCAGTACTTGCATACCTGTAAACAGGCTGGTCATACTAAATATGAGGAAGAACTTTTGGATATAGAAAATGAGCTTCGTGATGCTAAAATTATAGTGTAATGAATCCATGTAACCGCTTAAACTATTTCTTAACAATACATGTAATATTTTCTACCACTTTGCTACCACTTTTCTAGTTTGCTACCACTTTGCTACCACTTTTCTACCACTTTGCTACCACTTTTCTACTACTTTTCTGCCAGTTTTCTACCACTTTTCTACCACTTTGCTACCACTTTTCTACCACTATGTTACCAATTGTCTACCACTTTGCTACCACGTTTCTACCACTTTTCTATCACTTTAAACTGTACATATTAAATATAAAAGCCAACGCTAAATAATTCTATTACCAGAACCGAGATAACCTTTGTAGCGTGCAAATCATCCTAACAGGTTAGTTACTACTTTGGAACTTACTCCAACTAACCGAGGTAAACAACGTGTACTCTATAAAGGCTACTCTTATAACTATAGACGACAAAATGTAAAAGGAATAATATTCTGGGAATGCTCGAAACAGAGGTCAACAACATGTCGAGGCAATATGAAAAGTAGAAATAGTGTGGTTTTAAGTGTGAGTGATCATCAATGTAGTGCTCCAGACAAAACACTAATGGTATTGACAAAAAAATCATCAGAATGCTAAAAAGTTAGTACAAGAGAAAGATGTTGCTACTCAATATAGTGCATTGTTTGTTGAGCAACGTTTAACCCCTGTTGTAAAAGTTATGTTGTATCCATCTTCCACGCATCAAGAGTCATCAACATCACAGACTATGCAAAAAGTAGTGTTGTTGTTTGAAGGGGCTGAACTACAAAGTCATCTGCCCTTGATATGCAAGTGGATCGAAAAGGACTAGATAGTAATAGACAAAAGAGAGTTGTAGTTTGTATATAACTATTGTACAAGTCAAGTCAACCCCTGGCACTATCCAGCCCATGGCGGGCTAAGGCCGACCAAGCGACCGCTGCCCAGCCATTTGGCCTGCAGATATTGGGGTGACGCGTGATCAGCGCGTCGGGTCCCCTCGGCCGTTAATCTTGGTATTCGTGATCGGGGCGCTGTCTCACTGTCAGACAGCTACTCAATTGTCCTCACGAGGCTGAGTGCATCCCGTTCCAACCCTCACGTCAGTTTTAAAATCCCTGACGGAGCCGGGGATCGAACCCGGGGCCTCCGGGTGAGAGGCAGGCGCGCTACCCCTACACCACGGGGCCGGCTATTGTACAAGTACTTACATTAAATAAATAAAAATAGTGTATGGGTATTGTCTGTTTTTCTTAATTGCTATCCCTATGTCCCACTATTAATGCAATTGTTAACCATCAACATTCTCTGACTATGTTCGCAAAGAGAGTGACCTTAAACAATACACTCTATTTATGGTTTGTGTACCGAGTACACAATAATACAGTGTGGTCAAGCCATGTTGAGGCAATAGTTATATCAGGTAAGGGATTCGAAACCTTGCTTTCTTGTACAGAAAATTTGAACTTAAGTCAAACACCATAACCACTCGGTCAACCTGACTGTTACTAATTTAATTATTTTTGTGGACTTGAGTGTTTATAAAACTTTTTCCAGTATACATTGACTAAACCACTTGTTTGTTTTGAAATATAGATTTTGTTTTGTTTGACCATAACATTGCAGTTATGAGTCTTGTGATCTGGGTGTTTAATATAGGGTTAAAGGCATTATAAAATAATTTTAGAAAAGCTCTTAGGTATCGTGTCATGGGTTTTAGTAATGCATTACTGTTCGTTGACTAACATTTACCGTTACACAACATTATTTTGGTGAGCTCTACATGTTGTTGTTTGAGTCGTCAGTCTTTTGACTGGTTTGATGCAGATCTCCATGCCTCCCTCCCCCGAACGAAACGTCTCATCTCTATATAGCTACCACACCCTACATGCAAGGCTATCTGTTTAACATATTATAACCTTGGATCTCCCCTACAAGCTCTTGGGTTCAATTCCTAGATTTAACACAAACTTTTAAAAGCGGTATGACAACTAAAACTAGTCTACTCAGTCTCGGGTGGTCCAAATAAGTAGAGAGGGTTTGTTTCACACCTCAACCATAGAGCACCATGTTCTTTTTTTTTTAAATAATGATAGCCATTTGTTCAATTTCACATTTCACACATTGCAATTTGTCAATTTTCCATTTGCATTTTTTTTATGACAGTTTGATGTTTTTCAATTTCATGATATGGAAACATGGATTTTTCCATTTTCATATTTACACATTTGTCAATTTCCAATTTGCATATATTTTCTTAAATGTCCGTTTAAGGTTTTTAAATTTTGTCTATATGGAAACATGGATTTTCCATTTTGCTGTTTACAAATTTTTTATATATTTATTTTGTGTATGTTGAAAAAAAATCGATATTTCCAAAACAAGATTTTTTATTTTTCATTTTATGGTTTTGTAAATGATCTTAATGTGAGTGCTTGACCATGGATTTTCCATTTTGCTGTTTACACATTTTTATTTATTTTGTGTCTGTTGAAAAACGATATTTCCAAAACAAGATTTTTTATTTTTCATTTTATGATTTTGTAAATGATCTTAATGTGAGTGCTTGACCATGGCAATAATTCAGTCTATCTATGTGTTAGCGAAACCATAGAGTCTTATTACTACTGCAAGTAAGAATGTTTTACAAAATAACGGCTATCTACCACTGCATTTGAAAAACAAAACTATTGAAAAGAAAACAAAAATACTATTTACCATTCATATATACGTGTTAATTCTCCCTCTCCCCACCCTACCTCATCGTATTTTCTCTGGTCAAACAATCAATTCTACCCATACATACACAAGCTTTCTATATCTCTCTCTATATATATGTTTTCTCTGTTCCACAAGATAAAAATTATGGTTGCTGGATTGTATACTGCACTGTTTATGCGACATACCATTGCCAGTTCATAAAACCGTTAGGTAGTTCTCTACACATAGCGATTTTACCACTGCTCTACCTACGCCTTTTGCTTGTTTGGCTTTCTTACAGGCTAGTATGCGATAGGCAGCATTAACTGTATATCAAACCCAGTCCACCTTTGTATTTGCAATCTAAGTAATAATTTGAAAAGAGACAAGTGTAATCAGTTTTAAACATTATCTCTGCTTTTTTGTTTGTTTGTTTATGACATGTATATTAACCTAAAATCAAACCCTAGTCTACCTTAGTGAAAGGCTAACAGTTTAACCACTGCGTCACCATACCCTTCTTTCTTAGTTTGATCCATTCTAGGCCTTAGAGCTAGAAATCGAGTTACGAACTCCAGTGCAAGAGGCACATGTGCTCACCACTATAGCATGTAATGGTTAGCTGGTAACATTAGAGAAACGAAAATGATTGTATTTCTGTTAGCCAAGCATTTCTGTCATTTGCCTACTGTGTGAGCACTGCCAGCAAGACAGTTTAGTTTAGAACAAGCGTGTGTGTGTGTGTGTGTGTGTGTGTGTGTGTGTGTGTGTAGATTATTACCCTCAAGTATTTAAAGCTTGTTGTGTGTAGCGACCATCTTGCTCAGTAACCACTGAGTAAGTTTTAACCGTTAACTCATAAAAACGGCATAGGATAGTTGTGTGTGTGTGGTTCATGTACTTGGGAATATGCATTAGCACCATGCGCTAGCTTTACCTTACCCTCTAGAGGTAGAGCGTTATCCCTTTCTTTGGACATTGCCAATGACTGCATTCCCCCACAAGTTTTACACTTAAGCCCTTGGCTTGTTCATGATTAGGTTTGGTTTGCTTTAGGCTTGGTTTGGTTCAGTTGGGTTTGATTCGACTTGGTTCAGTTTAGTTTAATGTAGTCACCATTTTTTATATTTTTAGCTACACTCTTTAACCAATTAATTAATGATAGTCTACTCTTAATTCGATAAATTGAATTTTGTGTGCACCGTTTGTCAATCCATGCCTACAACCTATACTCCCTATGTACTACAGTCAGATCTGAAAACAAGTTCCAATGGTCAAAGACGTGTCAGTCACCATACATATATCCTACAATAATTCTTTCTTTACCTAGCTAGATTTCGTCACTCACAGTAAACATCTTACATTATGGGTTTGCAATATATTATGAAAAGCAAAAGTCCATGATCTTGTTGTTTTGGGTCTTTTTTGGGGAAATTCATAAGCCATAAAAGAATGACATCATGTCAAGTTCTGAGTGGATCTTGTATGTCAAAATCCCATTATCGGTTTATAAAATCTCAAGGCCATGCCCTAGCAGTTTTGGATTATTTCAATCAATGAGTCCACCATAGGAAACATCGAAAAAATAAATACCCTTAAAACAAGTCGTCACATGACCCTCTCCAAACAATGCTTCGCAAAATATAAATTCATCCATTGAACATTGAACATTGAACATGATCGGCGACATCATCCTAGCTTCCCCCTCCCACCATGGTTGCCATATCGCTTGACCTTAAAGTGTCCTCAGCATCTCTGTGCTTTTTTTTCTCATTGCCCTGTTGTCAAGTCAAGTCAAGGCATTCCAATAAGCTCAAATAACATTCACATCCTGTCAGTCTGCCCCAGCAAGTTTGTTTTCTATACTCATTTCAAGCACCATATAACCAAGTTCTGTTTGTTCTATCTAAAGCCAACTTCATCGGATCAAGGAATTATCATTTGCCATGTCACTCATAATCGTTTACACGTTAAAGACCCCCTTCAGGGGGTTTAGGAATTAGGAATTCCATCATAGGAAAAATCAGAAAACGAACCCTCGACCCGCGGTCTCATCAAAATAGCGAATACTGTATTGGTATATCACCACCGTGGCCAGTAATAGCTTCGTTGAAACACGTGTCCAGTAGTATCGTCACTTTCTATCTACAACCACTCGTCATGAACATTTTAGACAGATTTAAGAAAAGTTTTAAAAACTGAAATGTTTTCAACATAAGTGTCGTTAGGCCCTTTCGCATTTTTTAAACATAAATACTATATTCGAAAGGGGAGAGGAAAGGGGCGTCACCCCGAGTCCTACGACCCCTCGTATACGTCTCTGGCGTTATTGGTTTGTGAGATATAACAGAAAGTCTAAAATCACGGTTTTACAACAAAAAATTCTGTTTCCCTCATTCTCAAAAACTTTAACCTATTACCAAAATACACAGGGTTTCGAGACAAGCCATTTGACACGTCATAGGACCAAATCCGACCATGCATTCGTGAAATATCAGAAAAAGTCTAAAATCATGGTTTTACCCCAAAAAAGCCTGTTTCCCTCATTCTCAAAACTCTAACCTATTAATAACATGTATAGGGCTTCGAGACAAGCGATTTGACACGTCACACGTCCAAATCCGACCTTGCGTTTGAGAGATATCGGCAAACTTCGTAGGAAAGTAGGCGACTATCTGGCTCTCTCCTCACCACCAAAACCTCTTCTTATCAATCATTTTTTTCAAAGAGCTCGCCCTCTTACAAAAATCCCCAGTGCGCATGCGTAAAAAACAAAAAACAAAAATGTTCATCCATAGCGGCATCTCGTAAAACGCATGCGCGATATGAGCAACAACGTTTAAGTTCATTTTAGCAGCGCACCTTATACATGTCGTATTTGAAAAAAGACTTTCACTAAAAATTACAATTTCACCCCCTAGTAGGGGTAGGTTTTATTTAGGGGTTGAAAGGAATGGCCCATTGGAAAGAGGGCGTCAACCCGAGTCCAACGACACCTCATTTATTAAAATCCGACCATCGGTTTGCGAGATATTGGCTTGGACTCACGCGGCGGCCATGACACTCGTTAGAACACCCACTACCTCACTACTCTTAACTGCAAGTAAAATCTTTGCTGTATTGCCTGCATTCATGAATGTGGTCAATGTTTGTTATCACTGTTTGGTAACACTGTTAATATAATCGCTACATCGACATACATTTTTTAATGTTTAGGACAGGTAGAATTAGAAATATATTTCATAATCCTTTGTGCCATGGAGCTTCTTCCTAGACTATTTGACTGGCCGTGGCCGGTATTTTTATGTATGTGACTAGCTGTGACTCAGTGACTGACAATGTTGGTACTATGGACATATTTTCTAACATTTGTGAGGTGGACTTGTATATTGTCTTCTGATAATCACTATGATTGCGTATGTTTTAATACATATTAGGCTGTGTAATGTGCATTAAAATGTGGAAATGTACATATTCTGTAGAATTAAAAACTTTTTTTTTACATAATGACAATGACTTGTGTAATTGAAACTGAATCCAATGAACCATTTTAATATAATGAATTTCTTGTAGAATTATAAAATCTGATGGTTGGATGTTATGTGTAGTGTGTGTAGATTAAATACAAATTTAGTAATTTTATTACATATTTTCTGTAGCTACTCTGAAATCTTAGAGTGCCCCCTCCGAGGTGAACCTCTGGATCCGCCACTGAGTACGAGTGAGCAGAGTTTGTCTTACTTTTGCCAACAGTCCTCGTAATTGACCAGCCATGACGCACACGCCATCGAATGTATCTTGTGTAAGCTTGTTATCAAAGCACTATTCTCCCATTAATGAGAAAACAAGAGAGTACAGAGCCTGTTAGCACTAATGCATCTCTCTAGAACGTCTGTTGTTGTTGTTGTTGTTTCCTTAGGGGCTTGAACATCGTGGTCATTTCAGCCCCTTGTACTTGGCTAAGTGTATAGAATTTGTACGATAACCTGTGTTATTGTGGAGTCTGTAATATTTAATAAATGCGAGGATTGGAATTGAGATGGCTGTGACCTTAAGGTAGGAATCATCCAGGCATTTTCCTGACATAAAAATGGGAAACCGCGGAAAACCACTTCAAGGATGACTGAGGTGGGAATCAAAACCGCCCTTTGTCAGTTTGCCTCACGAGGCTGAGTATAGGCCTACCCCGTTCCAGCACTCATACCAGAATTGAATTTCTTTGCAGAGCCAGGAAGCAAACCAGGATGTCCGGGGGAACAACCAATAACTCTAGCCGCTACACCACGAAGTGGTCTCTTGAACATATTCAGCACTGCCTACATAGCGCAAAATTGTGGATTTCTGTGATTTATGAATCATATCAGAACATTCATCTACAAGAGCTGCTACAAATTTTGTGCTGCTAAGTTCCTTCGCATTACTGTAGCATCTACCATTACACCTCTAATGCCTTTTAATGAATCGTTCTGAACGGTAGATGACGTACCTCGAAATACAGTAGATTTAAGTAAATGGTCATATACCAAATGGTCATATGTTCAGCAAATCTAAGGTTTTTATGTAGTTACCTCTGTTCAATGACTGATCTGACTCGTCATCACCCCGTTGTTCCTGCTCTAGCTTATTAATTAGTATTAGTTACTAGTAGTAGCACCCGGATTCGCCCGGTGGATTTATTTATTTGTTTGATGGATGATAATGAATACCACTCCTGAACTGACACAAATTAATAGAAAATAATATATTAAAAATAACAGTTGAGGAAGCCTTTTTGTGGTGGTGATACTAATTAATTTCCTTGTTACAAGTAAATAATATGAGTAAATGAGCCTAGTTTAAAATGGACGTAACATCCAGCTCATTTTCCGTAATGACAATGATAATAATGTACATGTAATTTACTAACGAATTGTAAAAAATTATTAGAAAGAGGAGGCTTGTTCCTGTTTTGAAAGCAGATAACATGATGATGATGATGAGGATGATAATTGTTGTTTTAAGGGGCCTAACATCTAGGTTATCGGCCCCTAATGGTCTGGGTGATAGCGAAAATGTCAATGAAGTGGAAACCAGAACGAAAATTAAGAGAGAAGGAAAATACTTACAAAAAGGAACTCAGATTGAAACTACTCACAAAATCGAGAGCGATAATACTTACAAAAGAGAATTTAGAACGAAAATACTCACACAAGGAATAGATTGAGAAATACACACAAAATATAGGTTAGGTTCAAAATACGTACAAAATGCAATGTAGAGTCGAAATACTTTACTTACAAAATGCAAGTGAAATTCAAAATACTTACAAAATTCAAATGAGATTGAAAATGCGTACACAATGCAATTGAGGTTCAAAATACTTACAAAATGTAATTGAAATTGAAAATACACAATGCAATTTCGATTGAAAAATTCACACTTCAGATTCCAAATAATCACAATGTGCAATTGATATTCAAAATACTTACAAAATGCAATTGAAATTGAAAATGCTTACAAAATGTATGGTAGATTCAAACTACTCAATTGGATGGACAATACTCACAAAATGTAATTTAGATTGAAAATACTTACAAAATGTAATTTAGATTCAAACTACCCACAAAATGCAATTGAGAATCAAAATACTTGCAAAATGTGCACCCTACAAAATGCAATTTAGATTGAAAATACGTGCAAAAAGAGGTTTAGGTTGAAAATACAAAATGCAATTGAAATTCAAAATACTCATAAAAGTTCCAGCCCCTATATTGAAAAGCTTACTAAAAAGCAATTTAGATTGCCAATCCTTACAAAATGTAATTGAGGTTGAAAATACTCACAAAATACAATTTAGAGCGAAAAGACTTACAAAATGCAACGGAGATTGAAAACACCTACAAAATGGAGTGTAGATGGAAAAAAAATATCGCTAAATGGAATTTAGATACACGGGGGTCCAATTAACAAAAACAGTGCGGGAATCTTAAAGAGCAAAGGAAATATAATGAAAAGAAAACAAGAGGTCAGACCCCTCGAAGGGTTCAGGAAAGATGAGACAAGGGACAATTAAGGCGGGAAAGTGAAAGACTCCCTAGGTCTCGGATACCCTAATACCGTCGGGGTCGGAAGAGAACAAGAGTTGACCAAGGGAGGTCGACAGGAAAGAAGACGGAGAGGAGCCCGGCACAAGTGAGTGGAAGCAATGCCGGAATCAGCTGGGGTCCCGTGGTCGCCAACCCACGTCTCACTAGATGTGAGCCCCTGTGGGAGAAAGCAGATAACAAGAAGAAACAGGGTGAGGAATGAAAAGGTCAGGGAAATAGTGAAAGAGGAGCCCTTGCAAGGTAGGATTGAGACATCAAGACTGAGGTAGTATGGACACTTAAAGAGAATGGAAGAGAAGATGATTCCCAAGAGGATACATAAGATGCAGATGCAGAAGAAACGACCAAGGGGAAGACCAAGAGATAGATGGCTGAAAGGAGTGGAGGAATGTGTCAAGAAGAGAGGCGAGGACTGGACCAGAAGGACAACGGAGAGGTGGTGGGAAGAAAGGACTAAGTGGCGAGGCTTATGTTCCAAACAGACCCAGCCTGGGGCTGGAAACTGTACAAGATGATGATGATTATTATTAGAAAGAGGAGTAAGTGAAATGAAGGACCCTGCCTATATCTAAAGCCCTGCGCGGATGCGGATACCCGCGGATAAACCCGCGGATATCCGCAACATTTTTCTCCGTGCGGATATACAGTAGTTTGCATGGCGGTGCGGATAGCGGATAAGCTGCGGATAATATTAAGAGTAAATTTGCGGATATTGAACAGGATTTTTTTCTTAATAATTTTAGTTTTTGCTAAGATCTGCGTCTTTCACGTTTATTATTATTTCCCTATTCGCTTTCGCTTGGATCGTATAAGAATAGTAGAGAAGTGAGAGAAGCCAAATAATGAAAATACCCTCAATTAGTGTTGCCTTTTGCGAAAAAATAGTCCTTGATACCTGCGTGGGTATATCCGACGACTAAGTAGCCACCTGGTGTTTCACTTAGCGTTACTTAGAGGGACAAAACTCAGCCATTATTGTCTTGCGATTCACACATAGCCTCGGGGGACAAATTTCTCTTCAAATGTCTAAATGTTCTGCTTCAATAATTTATCTAATAAATGAAAAATATTATTGTAATGTCAGCGAATTTTAATAAACGTGCGGATACGGATAAAAGTTGTGCGGATGCGGGGCGGATGCGGATAAAAGTCGTGCGGATGCGGGGCGGATGCGGATAACAGTCGTGCGGATGCGGGGCGGATGCGGATAACAGTCGTGCGGATGCGGGGCGGATCCGGATAACAGTCGTGCGGATGCGGGGCGGATGCGGATAACGTTTTGTTCATCCGCGCAGGGCTCTACCTATATCTCATTGGCTGTAAGGAGAGTAGAGAGCAATCGTCTTTTGCCGCATAGCGCTGTAGGAAAATCGGAGCACACCTGAAAACTTCGGCTGTCCCAAGCTCCTGAGGGTGCAACAGTGTCATTTTTCGCCACATAGCGCTGTTTGATATTTTTTACGTGTGCCAAATGGCCTAAAGCAAGGGAATGGAGAGGGCTGTCCAAATAATTTTTAAGCAGCGTGAGTTGTAACTATTTTCGCAATTCTGCACTAGAAAGGTGGCAGCCTGCTTTGCCAGTCAACAACAGACTTATTTAAATATTCTTACAGTTACACATTATTACCATCATCTCTGGACCCCTAGAACAACACCGACAATCTTTTAATTCGATTGGTTCTAGGGCAAAAAATCGTGGTTATTGGGTCCCTTTGTCTGTTATTTATACAAATCTACTCCGTTTCACCAAACTGAACCAAAGTTTACGTCCCGTGTTTTGTTTCTTGCTTTCAAGGCCTAGAATGAGCCTAGATTGGTCCTTCTGTAACAAATGCGATATTTAGTCTACGTGCCAAACGGCCTAATTCTAGGGAATAGAGAGGACTGTCCAATTTCAAGTAGACAGTGTTACCTGCAGGGTTTTGAATGGTATGTACGTAAAATTTGGTTCAGATCGGTGAGCTGGTGTAGATTTGTGCTAAAGGACCTAAATCTAGAGAAAGGAAAGGGCTGTCCAAAATTTCAAGTGGGCAGTGTTACTCGCAAGGTTCCAAATGGTAAATATTTAAATTTGGTTCAGATCGGTGAAATGGTGTAGATTTGTTGCAAGGA
Organism: Meconema thalassinum; assembly: GCA_946902985.2. Lineage (NCBI taxonomy): Eukaryota > Metazoa > Arthropoda > Insecta > Orthoptera > Tettigoniidae > Meconema > Meconema thalassinum. The sequence continues at coordinate 1,328,958,567 of OX336389.2, forward strand.
CGTAAATGAAGGGTATGGAGAGGGCTGTCCGAAATTTCAAGTAGACTGTGTTACTAGTTGGGTTCCAAAGGGTAAGTACGTAAAATTTGGATCAGATCGGTGAAACGGTGAAGATTTTTGCCAAATGGCCTAAATGAAGGGAAAGGAGAGAGCTGTCCGAAATTTCAAGTAAACAGTGTTACTCATCGGGTTCCAAAAGGTAAGTACGTACAATTTGGTTCAGATCGGTGAAATGGTGTAGAATTATACCAAAGGGCCTAAATGCAGGGAATGGAGAGAACTGTCCGAAATTTCAAGTGGATAGTGTTACTCGTCGTGTTCCAAAGGGCAAGTACGTCAAATTTGGTTCAGATCAGTGAAATAGTGTAGATTTGTACCAAAGGACCTAAGAGCAGGGAATGGAGAGGGCTGTCCAAAAGTTCAAGTGGATAGTTTTACTCTTCGTGTTCCAAAGGGTAAGTACATAAATTTTGGTTCAGATTGGTGAAACGTTGTGGATTTGAGCCCAGTGATACCGTGTAGATTGCTGCCAAAGGGTCTAAATGAAGGGAATGGAGAGGGCTATCTAAAATTATTGTTGCCAAAACCTTCCTTGGGGTGCGCACTACAACCCTACACAATTTCAATGCAATCGGTTAAACGATATTAGAGTCCTTTAATCTCGGACAGATATACATTTCCATTTTATCCTACTTTCGATTATTGCAGCAAATGAAAGTCGACTTATGAGATCTACGCAGGGCCAAATATTGTGTGTCTGTTTGTGTCTGAGTGTGCGTGTATGTGTGTGCCAGATGGTATGTATGTTCTCCCCTATCAAATCAAACACGGTGAAACTGATTTGAACGAAATTTGGTACAGAGGGAGCACTAGGAAAGGGCACCTCAGTGTCATGATTTATATCGCCGCTATCTTGACCGAAACGTAATTGCGGTCACCCAATTGTTCAAAGCTTAAGTCAAATTGCGACTAACCTAATCATCTGATCACTACCGAATTTCGCAACAGCATACCTTCATTTGGGAATCGTCTTTTGAGCAAACTACAAGATCATCAGCTCAATTGTTTGAATTTGGCGGCCGTGTATGTGTGCAAATCGGTCGCCCCCATCAATTCAAACACAACGAAACCAAATAAAACCAACTTTGGTACAGAGATAGCACTAGCAAGGGACAACTCAGTGTCATGTTGTATATCGCCGCCATCATAACAAAAAAGAAATGGCGCCCACCAAAATGTTCTGAGCTTAAATCAAATTACGACTAACCTATTCATCCGATCTCTATCAAGTTTTGCAACAATATACCTTAATGTGGGAAGCGTATTTTGCCAAAACTACAAGGTCATCAGCCAAATAGTTCCATGATGGCGGATGTATGAATCATACAAGTATTATAGCCTAACCGTAACTTACGATTCAACAAGGCCTAGCTTTACGAAATACGCTCATCGTTCATACGGAAGTTTAAACTCTCCTCAAGGAGGTGACCGGTAGGGTATTAGCATTTTAAAATAAAACAAGATGTTCAGTAAAGAACATACAGCCTACTTTCCCCTAAATGCATGGGTATAGTTATAACTCTTTGTCCTTTTCAAGGAGTATAACTGAATGTTGGTTGTAGTTGCTTGTTGAAATACAACATGCTATACGGATATTATACGGTGATTGATTGAATCCACATCTGAATTATATATACACACACTAATACAGCCATAACAATAACACAGGTTATCAGAAAAAATTCAACTCACCCAAGTACACGGGGCTAAATGACCAAGATATCCATGCATCTCAAATGAAAGAATAACAGCTTGCTACCCAAATCCTTCCTCGTAGAAAAGTACACACATTAGTAAGCCTACAGACATCACAGTCACACAGGTTATCAGACAACTTCTACACACACCCAAGTACACGGGGCTACAAACCATGATGCCGCAAAACACATAGAGAATCAACAACAAAAACAACAACAACAATAGACTCTACCGCGGATCAACGACAACGAATTTTAATCGCTGTAGTCGAGTGTTGAAATATGTATATACTGTATATAATATTTTCGATTGCAAACACACACTATATATGCTGAATATTATAACGTGTGAGTAGTTATAAATCAATAAATACAATAAAAGCGAAGTACAAATACTGTATTTGAACCTGCTAGGATTTGATCCACGAACTTCCAGCCTCTGACCTCAAGTCGCTACCACTACGCCACAGATGCCGTACAGCAATTTTCGGTTAACAACTGGTGTAGTATAGCTCCATAATATTTTGTATTGTCTTGCAATCAACGATTTCATTAGCGTTTTCTGCCGTTTCTATAAACCATTTGATACTAAATGTGTATTATTTTGTTCAGTACATTCCTAAAAGGATATAAACTTACGATGTTTCGGAAATACAGTATGTGGATTTACGAGCAAACAATAGCGCCATTTTGATCCAACGGGACGGGACGGACAAGCACGATATGGTACCATCCCGGCATTGTCCTGGAGTAGAAGTGGGAAACCACAAAAACCACATCCAGGATGTCTGAGATAGGAATCGAACCCACCTCTTCTCAGTTTTATCTCAAGAGGCAGAGCGTACTCCGTACCAGGCCTCAGACGAGAATTTAATTTCTTGGTAGGCCCGGGCCTCCGCGGTGACAGCCAAGAATGCTAACCACTACCTAAAGAGGCGGACTCACGTGCAATTCCATTCGTCCCTTAGAGTTGTTGTTGATTCATTAAGAGCTTTACGACATCGTAGTCATATAGCTCCGTGTACTTGCGTGTTTGTGTGTAGATTCTGTTTGATAACCTGTGACATTTTGATGGCTGTACTAATGCGAGTATTTGCAGTTGGGGCTAGAATTTGAGTAGAAGGAAGTGGCCGTGGCCTTAATTTAGGTACCATCCCGGCATTCCCCTGGAATAGAAGTGGGTAACCACGGACAGTTGTCCACCTCGCGGTGTAGCGCGCATTCTTGGCTGTCGGCCCGGAAATACGGGTTCGTTTCCTGGCTCTGCCAAAATATTTTAATTCTGATCTGAGAGCTTGAACGATGCCAACTCAGCCTCATGAGGCAAAAATGAGAAGCAGAGGGTTCGATTCCCAACTCAGCCATCTTGGAAGTGGTTTTCCGTGGATTCCCCATTCTACTCCAGGAAAATACCAGGATGGATCCTAACTTAAAGACTTGGCCACCTCTTTCCCAATTATCACCTGAATTACACACTAATACATCCATCACAGGAACACAGGTTATCAGACAAATGTTTCTCTCGGCCAAGTACATGGTGCTAAATGACCGCGATGTCGCAAAACTTCTAAATCAATTAACAACAACAAAGCAATCAATCCCAACTACCCCCAACAGAGCAATTTTTCAAGTTATTTCCTGAGGTAACTACCTAACCAAAATTAATTTCTAAGCACCGAATATATTTTATCGCCTTAACTGTTTGACGCCAGGAAGCTTGTCAGGCCCTGTGGCTAATTGGTTAGCTTACTAGGCTTTGGCCCGAAGAGTCTACTGGGTTCAATTCCTGGCTGGATAAAGGGGATTTTTTCTCCTGTGTTTAATTCCCCTGGTTTGGTGACTGGGTGATTGTAACGTATTACAGAATAAAATACATAACGTGAAGTACAAGTAACCAGAAAATGTATAAAACCGAAAGAGGTAAACTAAAACAGATAGCAGAAAAAATATTTAAAAAAAGGAAAATAAAAATAATGGTAGGCTGGGATGCGCACCTGTTCCAGAATGCTGGAGTAAGTCTAGCAGAGAATGGGTGATGACATTCCGACCCACGCTGCAAACACTTCGCACCACGATTGTGCAGCTATCAGGTTATGTAAAATATGTAACAGTCGTACCAACATAACTACACTCTTGCATTGTTATGTGTTAATTAATGTACACGTAGAAGTGTTGAGTCTGTAATGTAATTCAGTCTCCCGAGTCAGGTGTGTGTATGCTTATAATTAAGTAATTAATTTAAACGTGGCAATGGCATGTTCCAATTAAGAGATTGTTTGCTGGAAACGAAGTAAGTCAATACCGTCGTCTGTGATACTACGTTGTATCAGAAAATCATATTATTCATATTTGTGTCAAATTTTTAACACTTACACTTATATTACGTACCGTTTCCCCAGCAATATGATGCGTCTCGATTGATGATTGATGCAATTAAATACCAACAATGTAAAAGGGCGAAAGTGCCAAAATGTGCACAAAGTGGTTTCTTTTACGGGATGTATTAGCCATGCCACATCAACAGGTAGAGCCACAATCCAATGTGCCCAGTTGAGTCAGGTAGGGAAGTGTGTAAGTGCAGGCGTCTCACGCAGCAATTCTTCTGTGGTGTCCATTGTGTTGGTGTGCTACCACGGGTTTAATTGTCTGCTCACACACTGGAGTTAAAGAAGGGTGTAAGTGCCAGCGTCCAACGTGGTAATTCTTCTGTGCTATCCATTGTGTCAATGTGCTACCGGGGGTTCAGTTGTTTGCTCACACATTGGCGGTAGAGAGAGGTGTAAGTGCTAGCGTCCCACGCGGTAATTCTTCTGTGCTGTCCATTGTGCCAGTTTGCTACCGTGGGTTTAGTTGGCTCGCACATTATGAACTGGTGGTAGATAAGGGTGTAAGTGCCAGTGTCCCACAGAGCAATACTTCTAGGCTGTCCATTGTGTCAGTGTGCTACCGCGTGTTTAGTTGTTTGCTCACATATTACGAACTGGTGGTAGAGAAGGGTGTAAGTGCCAGCGTCCCATACAGAAATACTTCTGTGCTGTCCATTGTGCCAATGTGCTACAGCGGGGTTGGTTTTCTCGCACAGGACGAACTTGTGGTAGAGAAGGGTGTAAGTGCCAGAGTCCCATACAGCAATACTATTGTGCTGTCCATTGTGCCAATGTGCTACAGCGGGGTTGGTTTGCTCGCTCAGGACGAACTTGTGGTAGAGAAGGGTGTAAGTGCCAGAGTCCCATACAGCAATACTTCTGTGCTGTGCATTGTGCCAATGTGCTACAGCGGGGTTGGTTTGCTCGCACAAGGCGAACTTGTGGTAGAGAAGGGTGTAAGTGCCATTATCCCATTCAGCAATAATTCTGTGCTGTCCATTGTGCCAATGTGCTACAGCGGGTTTGGTTTGCTCGCACAAGGCGAACTTGTGGTAGAGAAGGGTGTAAGTGCCATTGTCCCATTCAGCAATAATTCTGTGCTGTCCATTGTGCCAATGTGCTACAGCGGGTTTGGTTTGCTCGCACAAGGCGAACTTGTGGTAGAGAAGGGTGTAAGTGCCAGCGCCCCATTCAGCAATAATTCTGTGCTGTCCATTGTGCCAGTGTGCTACCGCGGGTTTAGTATGCTCGCACATTATGAACTGTTGGTAGAGAAGGGTGTAAGTGCCAGCGTCCCACACACCAATACTTCTGTGGTGTCCATTGTGCCATTGTGCTACCGCGGGTTTAGTTGTTTTCTCACACATTACGAACTGGCGGTAGAGAAGGGTGTAAGTGCTTGTTAGCATGGAAACTCTATTATTGGTTTTTACTGGTAAAACAATTATTGGCACTTCATCCTTTTCCATATTGGATACTTAATTTAAGTTCAATAACAGGTTAAGACTGAAAAGGACACTTAGGTATGTCACGCACTTTCATCAATTAGGCGTAGATTGCGATAACCCGCTAGAAGAGGTAACAAACGTGGATTCAGTAACAGCAGTGAAGACGTGTGTGGCAACGCTAAACATTGACCCCAAGACGTAATACTCCAAGTTTCGGTGGACCAACGTTAATTCAAATCCATATTTTAATATTTGGTTGAATATTCGGAATTGATTACAGGTACATTTCATATGCCAAAATCTCCAGTGCGGTTTCCAATAATTTACAAATCTACAGAATGTAAGGTAGTCTAACTCTTTAAAAGGCACTGCATTGACCGAATTGCGAGTCTTACAGACTACAGGTGAGTTTGTTATGAATGATATTTATTCTTTGTTCCTGAAACATTGAAAGTTTTGATTACAAATCTTATTACTGTAAGTTGAGTTTGAGTTACGTTGAGAAATTTTGTTGTTTTATTTGAGGGGCTTGGACGTTGTGGTCATTTAGCCCCTTGTACTTGAGTGTGTGTACAATTTTTCAGCTAACCTGGTTATTGTGGTGTCTGTAGTAGTTTGCGTATTTGTAATTCAGATGAGGATTGGGAAGAAGGTGGCCGTGGCCTTACGTAGGAACTATCCCGACACTTGCCTGGAGTAGAAGCGGGAAACCTGGTTAAACCACTTCCAGGATGGCTGTGGTGGGGATCGAACCTACCTTCTTCTCAGGTTTGCCTCAAGAGGCTGAGTGGACCCCGTTCAAGCCGTCAGACCAGAATTAAACTACTTGGCAGAGCCGGGAATCGAATCCGTGCTGCCGCGTTGACAGCCAAGAATGCTAGTCACTACGCCAAGAGGTGGAGGTGAACTTGTCCCTTAGACTTGGAATACAAGAATAGCCATTCGTGTCGAATACAGCTTTGAACTCTGCATCAAGTAAAGGTGCGTTGGCCAAGGCCATACGATTGATCTCCACCTCCTGAAAAGCATTTCTCACCCAGCAGGGTTGCAGTTTCATGAGGATAATGCATTAATCATAAGTTGGTTGCAATGTTACAAACACACCTCTCTTGTTAGCACAATCAAGCATCTGAGTATAAGACCAACGTGGTCAGCTGGTCGGGTCTCCTCGGCCGTTAATCTTGATCTCCACGACCAGGGCGCTGCCTCACTATCAGACAGCTACTCAATTGTCCTCACGAGGCTGCATGTACCCTTTTCCAGCCCTCACGTCAGTTTCTAAGATCCCTGACGGAGCCGGGAATCGAACCCGGGACCTCCAAATGCGAGGTAGGCGCATTATCCTAACACCCACGGGGCCGGCTACAATATAAACTAAGCATATTAATATGAATGAGCGGCAGAAGTTTGGGGATGAAAGGCTACTGAGTGGATATCCGTTTGTCGCCACGAGTATGACTGGTGTGAATACAATGGCGATGAAAGATATGCCAAAATGTCTTCGGTCTTTCATTTGTACCAGAAGGAAATTTATGTTATACTACTTGTACTGAACACAGTGTTGCTAATATCTGGAACACACAGCATAGTCCATTATGTCCCTAAGAGTGGTTAGCATTCATGCTGTTTAAAACAATTAAACAATCGTAACTGAAACATTAAATGACCAAACATTATGCCATTTAGCGAAGCCCGTGCTCATAAAACAATCCATACCACTCTTGGGAATAAGTTAAGGTTCTAGGAAGTGTTGGTAGATTTGTACGAGTGGTGTGAAAGTTTTGAACGATACTGCATTATAGGATAAGTTTTCGTAGCTGCACGTTCGGGAAATAACGCGAAATGTTGCCTTTATGTGAAATTTCAGTTTATTTGCAAATATTTTGTTTTTAAAACAAAATTATAGTTTATTAGAAATATCGACCCTTTTGTTAAATTGTCCGTTTGCACACGAAAAATAACGCGAAATTTTGCTGTTCCACGATATTTTATTTATTGTCAAATTGCATCTTCTCCAGCGGAAAGCATCGAGTTATTGACGCATAAATAATAACGAGAAAACGTTATCATACAACATCTAGGTAGCGACCCTTGTCACTTAAAACTTGTAAGGTATGGACCTCACCATACCAAACTTGTGTGTGCCCCCGTCACTTCAAAACTCGTAAGTTGTGGCTTTGGCCACTTTTAAACTTGGAAACTGTTACCCTCGCCGTTTTGACATTTGTGAATTTGAATTATGGCCCACACCACATCAAATCTAGTAACTAGAAGTTGTAACTCTCGCCATTTCAAAGCTTCTAAATGTTGGTTCATGTCACTTCGAATCTTGTAAATGGTGACCCTCGGCAGTTTTAAACACATGACCTCCGGCCCTCGCCACTTCAAAATTTGTAAGTTGTTGTACTCGCCGCTTCCAAACTTTAAGTTCTGGCCCTCACTATTCCAAAACTTGTATGTTGTGGCCCTCGCTATTCCGAAACTTGTAAGTTTTGGCCCTCGTCTCGTCAAAAGCTTTGGTCTGCTGATTCGGAGAAATTTGCTTCAGACGACGAGGATTGAACTATCGATATTGCAGTGTTTTATCGCGATAACCTTCCACAATATCAGACGTAGCCATAGGAGATTGTTTATTTGTCTCTTCTATGGGCAATAATGATGAGTTGAAACAGCGAGCACCGCCCGCTTGCCCAATAGACGAGAACAATCAGTAAGCAGGTCACTTATCTACGCCCCACAGCCACAGTCCGTGTCATCAGATCTTCCCAACGGATTACAGCCAATCAATAAGGCAATCACAGTCATGACCTACTACAAGGACTTACTGGCCAATCAGCCTGTACATTATATTCTCCTCGTATCGCCTTACCTGACTAAAGATTAATCAATTGAACGATTAAAATGAATTTTTCGCGATAAACTTAAATGTTAACTCATTGGTTACTTCTAAAACATTTAACTTCTAACCGTCTTGGTAGCCTTACTTCATTCATCCGTTTGACATGTCCAAACCATCTCAATCGGTTTTGCTCCAGTTTGTCAATTAGTTTCAGTACTCTCAGTTCTTTCCGTATATCTTCATTTCTCACTCTGTCCTCCTCGTTTTCAGGACCATACTTCTCAGGAATCTCATCTCAGCTGCTTGTACTCTGCTCTCATCCCTCTTAGTCATTGTCCAAGTTTCTGCTGCATATGTCATTATAGGAACATAATATGCTTTGTACATTACTTCTTTAGCCTTAATTGGTATATCCTTGTTCCATACTAGTCCCCGTACCTGTTGGTAGAATGCACTCCCGAGTTGTATTCTTCTGCTAATTTCCAAATCTAGTCTTCCATCTTCAGTCAGTTCACTTCCCAAGTATTTGAGGAGCTAGTGGACTTCATGATGGAGAAGGATATAGCCATCCTCGGTCTCAGTGAAACGAAATGGAAAGGAAAAGGGGAAAGATAACTAATGGAAGGATACAGGCTGTTTACCAGTGGAAGTAATGGAAATTATTTGTAATTATTATCTTACGAAAGGAAGTCAAATTGGAAATTTAAAGGATATTTTAGCCCAGCACAAAGTTAATAGAAGCACATAAAGGTTAGGGCAACATTGTAGAGCACAAGAATTTGTATAAGCGTTATAGAACGTAGATCAAGTGCATATTGAAGGTATACCACAAGTTAGGGATGTGATCCCATGGACGTTGCTAAGGTGTGTTATGGTTGTATGACACTATGTGAAGAGAATTATACTGCAGATAGGAAAATGTATTGTAAGCTATGTTATTGATGAGTGTACTTACGAAATGATCTGCGATTGTACACATTAGAAAAAAGCTACGTTAAAATGTGCTATTCGAGTAATATTCATACTGTTACTATTAAAATGAAGGATATGCAGAATGAATGGCATATTACGTGCACGCTATTGAAGGTTAAATAAGATGTGCTGAGAACTAGGAATTTTGTGAGAACTAGAAATTTTATGTGAACTAGAATTTGTGTTAGCTGGAATTCATATCATGGAATTTACCATTGTAGTGCATTATAGAAGTAGAGCAGGAATCTGACAAGTTAGAATGATATCATGTGACTGAATTCAGTAAAAGAATGAAAGAAAATATTAAACACAATTTAAAGTCAGTTGTTGAGCCAGAGTAAAATGTTAACGGGATTGTGAAGAATTTGCTTACTTGGATATGATGATAAATTCTGGAATTGTCATCAAGGCTCCATTTTGCCAGATATTCGTTTACACGTTCATGAGATAGAATGTGACAAGCTCAGATTGAAGTGAAGTGTTTTCTTAAGTGGAATGGACCCATTTTAATTAAGAGAATATAGTTTTAGGACATGATAAGGTTAGTGGAAAATTATTTTAAATTAGAGTGTAACTGCAGCAAAACAAACAAACAAACAAATGGACAAGAGTTTAGTGCTTTTCAGGATGACCAGTTTCGTCAAGCGATCATCTTCAGATCCATTACACTTAGGCTATAAAATCTATGTTTGAAAATACAGGTGAAAATATTGACTATATGTACAATTTTTTAGTTGCAGTACCAATACTGCAACTCTTATGGGTACATTCGTGTTGACCGACTGAAAAGCTCTAAACTCTTGTTTACTAAGGCAACACTGAAAATATGGCTTCAAACTCCACAACAAACAAATAGAACAGTTTGATATTATTACCAACCTCGTATATTAAAGATACAGAAAAAGGAGATTGAATTTGTTAACTTATTTTAAGATAATGCGTTATCGAAGTTGCCAGAAGAATCAGGATGTTATTTTTTCCAGGGAAGTGACAGTGAATTATTTGTTGTGTTTTGAACAATGAAATTTATTTCGGTGACAAGATAAATACTCAGTTTTTATTTTAATTTTCCTTAATTCTCCTTTATTTGATGTGACAATCGAGTAGAGAATGTTGAGCCCAATTTTAAATATTTTATATAACGCTACGAACATTTTTGAGCTTAGTTATTCTCTTTGAGCATTTAGGGACTTTTAGTAAAATTTAATTTGAATATTGGAGTAGGGTAATAAACACAGATGTTCTCTGATTGTTTGGAGAACACCAGCATTGGTTTACCTGGAAGGCAGCTGGAAGAGAAGATCTATGCTATGAGGAATTATCTAGAAGATAAACCCACCTATCCAAGCAACTCAACACGACTTGAGATACCAAGTTCTCTCTGTCAGTTGGTCAACACGAATTTACCCAAAGACTGGGCGTGGTATAATGTACGGCATATAATATAAGTAAATAACACTACTGGAACATATAACATCTATTAGCTATGATCACTATTATAATGGGCCCCCCAGGGGACGAGGGTTGGCGACCACGGGACCCCAGCTGAGTCCGGCATTGCTTCCACTTGTGCCAGGCTCCTCTCCGTCTTCTTTCCTGTCGACCTCTCTTGGTCAACACTTATTTTCTTCCGACCCCGATGGTATTAGGCTATCCGAGGCCTAGGGAGTCTCTTCCTTTCCCGCCTTAATTGGCCCTTGTCTCATCTATCCTGATACCCTCCTTCTCTGAGGGTCAGCCTTCTTTTTCTTTTCATGTTATCTCCTGCCTTCCGCTCAAGGCCCTCAGGGAGGCAGGGTGTATGTAACCCCACCATTTCTGGTGCACCCTAGATATTGCTTCACACTCAGGGGCTCACGGCTGGTGAGTTCGGGAGTTGGCGATCCTGAGGGATTCCTGAGCTGGGTCCGTTCATTCCCCTTTTTCCACTGAATTTGGGGCGGGCCCTCTCCGCTTTCCCCTTTCCTATCTGCCTTTCATGGCTCTCCTTCCTTCCAAGTCCCTCAATCCTCATTCTTCGAGGGTTGAGGGCATTTCTTTCCTACCTGTCCTTTATTTGCCTTATCCTTTAATTGTTTACCATTTCTTCTTCTAGTATGTAGTATTAGTTATAGTTTTCATTCTCTTCTCATCCTTCACTATCACCAAAACCATTAGAAGCCGATAACCTAAATGTTAGGCCCCTTAAAACAACAATTATCATCATCATCATATTATAATGGGGCAATTTTAGAATTACGCGTTTCGACATTCAAGCAGTCATCATCAGATCCTATCACTGTGTTGAGGCTTACTTTTACATACAAATGTTAAATAACTACCGTGAAGTGCGTTTAGTTGGTGTTTATATTACGATTCGTAGTTTGATTCTCATTATATAAGGTCAGTTTGTTTTGTAAGGGTTTGCGAATTACGTATTATGCACGTGTATAAAAAATAAGAACACCACAATATAAAAACACAACAAAATAAAATAAAATTAGAGCATGCACTTGAATTTTTATCTGAGTGGAGCCACTACTCGTACAGTTGTTACGTTATCGCCTGTCTACTTGCTCCTACCATACTAGTGTTTGTTCATTTCCATAGCATAAATCATTTTCTAGTATAGAAGTTGTATTTTGTTGTCGGCGGTGCAGGGTGTCTTAGTCGGGTCGCCACGCTTCGTACACCTTTCGACGACTGGTAAAATACTACGGCCTCTTTCGCGATTCTCGTCCACTCCTGTCATTTCCCACCATCTTACAACCTGCAAAATGTTAAAATCTTCCTCCAGGTCCTGCACCAGCCTCCCTCGTCTCCTCCTTCCTTCCATGACCCAGTTCACAACTTCTCTAGTGACCTGTCATCACTCATTTGTTCCATACAGTATGTCCCGGCCGGGCTAATCGTCTGGACTTCACATCCCTCACTACATCTTTGCCTCTGAGAATCTCTTCTATGTCTCTTTTTGATCTTATTATCCATTCTTCTCCCTCTCCTACTGGGCCATATATCCACTTTGGTACTTTCCGTTCAAAGACGCTTAGAGCATTCTCATCAGAAAATGACACATTCAATGCTTCTGATCCGCGTGCCACAACCGGTCTAATGAGGGTCTTAAAGAGTTTGACTTTAAGATAAAAGTGCTGATTTTATGAGCTTAATGTTAGCAAAGTTCAGTTTCCAGCCATGAGACTCTTATTGATCACAGTAGGCTACCAAGTAAGTTGAAACCCTTCACACTCTCAAATTCATAATGTTCAAAGTTTAGGCTGTGCTGTAGAAATTTCCTTTATACTGCATGGCTGACATGTCTCTACTTAGTATAAAAAAAGTCCCCGATTCTTGGATGTCACGGACAATCTTGAGAACCGGTGGATGGATTTTGAAGAGGGTTTCACCATTCTCTAAAGGATATCTCGAGGAGGAAGCCAAGCAGTACGGATTTCAGTGAAAATGTTGAAAAAAAAAACTGGGGTCCGTTCACCTTGTAAGCACGCTCTGGGCAAACCGTTAAAAATATCTATAGACTATGAGTGTAAGAATTGTTCAGCATGAAACGTTCTACAAAAAAAAAGTCCTTGACAGCATATCTCTATCTTCAATAGATCGCCCACTATAGGTATTTTCCGTTTTCATTTCTTCCAACGATCTCCATTCAATTACTGAGGCGACAGTTTACGAGCTAGCTAGGGGCAAGCCTATCATCCCAGTTACAGCCTAGCTAGCGGGCGAGTCTATTACCGCAGATACATCCAGCAGCAAACTGTCGAGTCGTGTTGAGTTACGACTTCAGAGAAGAGTGGTTGTGTTTGGAGTGTCTCTGGAAATGCAACTCGGCTTCTCTTCATTTCGCCAGTGAACTTTTCGTTCCGCAAAGTACACAGTGAAATTAAGATTGGACGGAAGGGGGATTTGTTTTTCATGCACCTCGCCATTCTTAAATTACGTCTGACAAGAATTTGTTGCACATGCATCTCCATGATAATATAATTAATAGTCCAGTCAGTGGTTTTAACCCATCATGCCGAGACGTAAAACGGATATAGGTCGTAGTTCATTGACATCGATAAAAAAAAAGCTTAAGTTATCACGTAATGCATTCGTAACTGTTCCCGGGCAAAGCCGGGGCGGGTTACTAGTATTCATATATTTTGTTTTGCTTTCATTGATTCGAAATCCATGTTTTAGCCTATTTTCATTTATGAAAAATGACTTATGAGATCACCTTTTGTCCGTGAGTGTGTGTGTGTGGGTGTATGTGTGTGTGTGTGTGTATGTGTGGCCCTAATAAAATCTATATGGGCGAAGCGATTCCAATGAAACTCGGTATGTACATACTGATTCATCGTCCAACCTCGACCGTGCCTATCAAATTATGATACATTTCACCAATACAACATGGCGGCCACGCGAAATATTTCACTGGCATTCTATATCTCCGCAACAGTGACAGATATCACCCTTGAATTTTGTACGCTGATAAAGGGTACTACTACAAGTACATCTAGGTAACTTTCATAAACCACTTAAATACAAAACGAACATGGCGGCCAAGCGAAGTTGAAATATTAAAATAGACTTTTCTCGCGATTTAACTATCCGAGCACAGGGAAACTTCGTAAAGCAAATGCGTATACACATTGTAATGCACTAACATCTAATTTAGTTCATTTGTTAACATAACCTTATGTTGGTGACTGTGCAAAATTAAAAAAATAAATTTTTATTTATTGTGTCTAATCATGCGATCAAAGTAAAAGTTTGAATTATGAACCCACGCAGAATCTTTCATCTAACGATACATAATTCTATGGCCTACATATATAACAATCGAAGATGGCGACCATCGGAAATATTTAGACGGCTCTCAATATCTACGAATCTATTGCAGCAATCAAACTGAAATTTTGTATGTTGATAGACTTGATTAACTTAAGTTCACCTATCGAATTTTTAATAAATTGGTGATCATAAAGTCTACATGGTGGCCAAGCGAAATCTAATCATTTAAATGGAATTTACTCGCGATTTAATCATCCGAGCGCAGTGAAACTTGGTACAGTAAATTATCATAAAAATTTAATCTACTGACATCCAATTAAACTCAATTGTTTTGATAAGCCCAAGATGGTGGCAGTGCGAAATTTTAAAAGCAAGATTTCATATCTTGTGTCCTAATCATGAGATCGAAATGAACGTTTGAATAATGAACCGACTCAATAACCTTCATCTAATGATACATAACTCAATTGCCAACGCACATAATAATCCAACATGGTGTCCATCCGAAATATTTAGACGGTTCTCAATATCTACGAATTTATTACAGCAATTAAACTGAAATGTTGTATGTTGATAGAGACTATTAACATAAGTTCACCTATGGATCATTCAATAACCTGGTGATCACAAATTCAACATGGCGGCGAAACGAAATTTAAATATTTAAATGGATTTTTCTCGCGACTTTTCATCCGAGCGCTGTTAAACCTGGCACGGTATATCTTCATACAAGCCTTAATATACTGACTTCTAATTGAAAGGAATGTTATGAGAACTTAAAAATGGCGGCTGTGCAATTTTTCAAAATATATTTTCATTTCTCGTGTTCTAAGTAAGACTAGTAGGATATATGAAAATTGGCTATTTAGTTCTTCACGGAACTACTTGTTGATTCTTCCCTTCCAATGTTTGAAACATTTCTTTGAGTGATTGTTGGTTTCTTGCCACTAATGCTATATCATCAGCAAACACGCAAGCATGTTTAGAGTAATAGACTATGGTCCCCTCTAATCTCAGCTCCATCATTGCGTCATGCAAAATCAAATTGAAGAGTACCGCAGTGAGTGAATCTCCCTTCCTCACATCAGTTATCACCGATAATGCTCCACCTCCTGTGAAGGCTTTGGCATAGGATCCTTGTAAGGTCATTTCAACCAGTTTGATCAACTTGTGTAGCATTCCGAATCCTCCATGACATTAAGAATATTTCTCCTAATATTGCTATCAAAAGCTTGCTTGCAGGCAATAAAAACAAGCGTAGGTCAATATTGTATTCGTAAGACTATTCCATATTGCTTAAAATATAGGCTATAAAATTATATGCCACCAGATTAATATTATAGTATTAGGATGACTCATAAATACTGTAATGTCGTTTTTCAAATTTGGTATTTTATAAAATAGAATTGGTTTCCTTTGGTTCGCCAATGCTACTTACTCGGGGCCATGACTAGAATTACGCATATTGCGAGAATCTATCATCAAATGTTTCCATACATCGCCAGATTAACCTTTTAAGTGCTGACTTACCCAGTTAGCTCTTTGCCACGTCAGGACTGATTTCTTATTCGCATTAAATAGAATGTAGAAGTATACTTTTTAACTTATCATGTAATGTGCCCATCTGGGATTGGCACAAGAATTGAACCCCTGATCCTTTATGGAGAAATACTCGAAGACTTTAGAAAGATTACAGAGAATACAAGAGCAGGCAAAATAGTAGGCGACCGTGAGACGGCTCAAATGGAGACAGAGGGTCAAGTCAGACACATAATACCATTAAAGGTGACGGTTTAAAAGCAAAGAAACATTAAGAAAACTATTAAAATTTTAGCGAGAGTCAAAGTCGAGAGGCGATAAATACCACTCGAAATTCCAATGTGCCAGCAATTTCACTAGAATTATGACTTCTCAAGTGGAAAGCTGAAGGGAACTTTTTCTCAAGTGGCTCTTTAGAATTTAAACCAGGAATGTGTTAAATCAGCAGTTTTCCTTAAATATACAGAAGGGGGAGTTACCTCGTTAAACTTAACAAATTAAATCCACCAGAAGTGTTAAATCTAAAGGAAGACGATGAACAGGAACGAGAAAATCAGTAAGTTGGCCGACCTGAAAATACAACTCGAAAACTTCAAGCTAAGAGAAAATGTCATCATAAATTGAGCGGAATACTATTTGTGGACGAAAGGAGTCGATAGGCTGGCCCCGCAAAGGGGATAATAACTAATTAATTTAATTAAAAATAAACCAGCGAAGGATTTTCATTCCACCAGCCGGAAATCAAAATATATTTATAAAACACAATTTAGATTAAATTATGAAGAGGATCAGACCAGGGAATCAGAAATTCATCTCCCGGTTTTGTAGAGAACTATTTTCTAGACAGAAACGAATAAATAGGCCTAAGGCTCGAGCAGAAGTATGCAATCTGTCAGTTGAACGAGGGCCTTGATAGGGGCACGTCGTATGAAGTTCATCAGTCTGTGGGAGACCTTGCTAGAGGCACGTTATAAGAAGTATCGTCAGTTACAGACAGTCATCAGTCAGTTGAAGTCCGTCTTCATATCAGTCAGTAGAACGAGAAGCGATGCCGAAGGGCATGTTGTAATTATCAGTCGAGAGAAAGAGACTTTGCTAGAGGCAGATTATAAGAGAATTGTCGAAGACCAGAGTTCGAGTGCGCTACGCAGATAGCCAATTTTTAACATCCTCTGTATAGGCATGTTATTTAAGATTTAATCAGTACGAGCAAGTTAGGTCTAGCCTTGGGAACGGAGTGCGCAAGTCCGCAAGAAATTTATAAACACTGCAATCAGAAACGCTAGAGTTCGAGTCTCGTAAGAGATAAGACCAGGATAAACTGCGATAGACTGCGAAATAGTATGGGTTCGAAACCAAACAGTGCATTAACGTAGGAATGGCAGAAGATGCGGAATTATCTTAAGAACTTTTACGAACGAAGTGCGGAAAAGTAAAGAACAATTATCCGAGTAAAACGTCAGAGAACGTAGGCTCAAAAGTTAGAACTTGTAACACGATCTTCAGGGAAGATCACGATAGAAGGAAACAGAACTATAAAAATTGCGACAGGCAATTATGAAGCAAACGTAAAGAGCGATAGCAGCAGGATAAATGGGACAGTAATAAGTAAGGAGAAAGCTATCATAGGAGGAAGTCCGAAGAAAGACAAGTACGAGATTGGGATTACTAGGAAGAGACTTACCGAGGGGAAAGAAGATAGGATCACACGTTCAAAGCAGTACAGGGAGAAGCTATTCATGCTGTTTTCCAACAGATTGTACGCTGAGAATTGGTCCCTGTTCGAATGTAAATATTAATTAAGTGAATTTTTATTGTGTTTTTATAAGTGTTAAAAGTAAAACTTGAAAAATGTATCAAGATATCGTCGTGTGTAAAAATAACGACCAAGTGTTTAAAAAGGTCGATTATAATTTAAAAATGAAGTACTAAATAATTTGTGTGGGTGAAATCATCTAGAAATCACGTCATGAGCGGAAACATGGGTGAGTCAAAATGTTTATAAATATCAAAGTGATCGTATCATATGCTATCTCAATAAATGTATGTATGAAATGTATGCACGATGATAAATCAAATAGTAATAATGTGTCAGAAGGCAACCACCAATACGGTTTGCAAGAATGTTAAAAATAATTATAAAAGTGCAGAAATGATAAGAATAATGATAATGTCGAAAGCCCGTAAAAAGAGTTAAATAACAATTAATTAATGATCTAAAAGGAGGAATCTAATGTAATAAAGTAAATGGCAAATAAAATGCATGCCAAAGAAATGAAGTAACGTAAATAAAACAAGCACCGTTAAAGTAATAATAATAATAATAATAAATATTGAGTTTTTACACTCCAAAATAAGAAATGTTGAGTTTTGTACTCCGAAATGTTAATGGTAAAATGAATAAATTGCATTCCGCAAAGTAATAATGAATTATAATGTCGATAAAATAATAATAATAATAATAATAAACTCGAGTTGAATGAAGTAGATAAATAAAATAATTAAAAATTGAAGGATCATTGAGATACCTTAATATGACGATAAAATAACGCTATCCAGCAAATAATAAGAAAATGCGCTAAGATAATCGGTGTTATCGAACACCAGAAAGTGAATTGTGAAGTTACGATATATTGAGTTACGGTAAAGTAAAATGCTAATGTGAGCAAAGTTATGAAAGACGCTATGATGATCCAAGGTATTTAAAAGTTGTATTGCCATAAAGGGCCGATAAAGAATAAATAAGTTAAATGCTAGCAAGTGAAATGAATATATCCTGTGACGTGCGTAGGTTTGGAGGTAAAAGGTATATAATTGTCGGAAAGTCGTCGATTTTGTTGTGCGAGGGTACGACCCCTTGATTGAACAGGGATTCAAATCAAGTGCATTATAGTGGAGATGTGTGGTATTGTTGAGTGAGGGCTCGACCCACTTAACCGGACAAGGGTTCGAGTTAAGGGTATTGTTTGTTGCAATCTAAGTCCCGCCGGGCAATTGCTAAATATGTTATGGAAGTACGAGAGCTGCTACGATATGTGTTTCGACTGGAGGTCCGCAAAGGCGTACCTGAGCCTACATTCACATTGCCTGTACTGTTCCAACGACGTTATGTAAGCCGACCAAATAAAGTATGTGAAAGGAAAAGGTAATGAGTTATAATCTCAAACTACGGCACGTGTCACAAGGAAAGTGGAATGAAAATGAATAAATAAGTGATAGTTAATGAAGTGAGGTGATAGCTTGGATCCTCATAAGCTTTTGTTTTAAAGGGAACGAAACAGTTGAAAGTTAAAATCTATAATGATGCGCGAAGGAGGTCATAAATCACGAGGGGTTCAGGCAGTGGCCGACCACTCCTACAACGAGAAGGGAGAGAATACAATGAAGCTTTGTATGCGAAGGTTAGGGTGTTTGAATGGATACTAGACGTTATCGCGGAACACGCCAAATTTTAGATTATGAGGTGCTATGTAATTGTGAATGAAATAATTAAACTAGTGGGTATTTGAAATTTATTCCCATATGAGGATTGCAAAAATCGGATAATATTTGACCATAGTAGTCAAAGATATATTGATCATTAGATATTCGATTCCTACCTTAAGATACATGTAAAATATAAAACGGGTTAACTCAAATTTGAGTTTATAAGGTAACTGAAAAGTATGAAAAAATAGCATATGATACATCACTAAATTATCCACCCTACTGCATGTAAAGGAATTGTGTCGGGACGTGAATTCAAGGATGGGCATGTATTTTAATTTTCAAAGTGTTAAATTGTTGTGAAAAATAAGGCTTATTGATTAAAGGTACAATACTTCAATGAATGATTATAAAGAGATATAAAGTAGATTAGTTGTGAAAAAAGCCCAGAAGGGATATTAATAATACAGTAAATTATCTGAAAAGCCTTATATAAAAATAATATAAAGTGATAGGCATGCTCTATGTCTCAATAAATAAAATGTTGTGGAGAGAAATATTAGTGAATACTCAATGATAAAGAAATACCTAAGCAAGGTAACGCGGTAATATAAATTTTGTATGAATTTATTATGTCTTTGAGATTTGATTATTGGAATTTTCCAAAAATGTAAGTGTCTTGTAAAGTAATTGTAATTCCTGGGAGTTTTTCATAAAATAAACTCATGTCTTTTGAAACATGTTTGTTTTCAATGTAGTATTGCAGATCCAAAAACAAGTGCTATCATATCCAATGTGAAATCACGTTGTGAGTGGACGTAACATGCCCCGAACCGCAACCGCTAGCCAGCACGTGCTACGTTTATATTAATTTTTTGTTTAGAGACAAATCAAAATTTTTGTGCCCACGCTTGCATCATTTCCATAACAGATTTAGGGATCAAAATAAAAATTTTTCCTAAAATTATTATTAGTACAAACATTGATATTCTTTGATCCGAAACCAGACACGAGCAGAATTTGCTTCTGGTTCCACCATGCTTGTTTACATCTCTGATGAACTCCAGCTGTAGACGACAAACGTCTACAAAATGCTATGTTAGTTACTTCCAAAAGCAAAGAATACACGTTCAAGTAGTATTATATAATGCCCAACAGATGGCAAAACGTGTCAGAGATCGACTCAGCACTCAAATGCGAATGGGGAATATGAAAAAAGCAAAACGTTCTAGTGCACCGTCTATAGACGGGCGTAGCACTCAAAGGGTTAAGAAACTTGGAAAATCAAACAGAAGCTGTAGATCTGT
Source organism: Meconema thalassinum (assembly GCA_946902985.2). Taxonomy (NCBI): domain Eukaryota; kingdom Metazoa; phylum Arthropoda; class Insecta; order Orthoptera; family Tettigoniidae; genus Meconema; species Meconema thalassinum. The sequence goes on from OX336389.2 coordinate 1,328,978,988, forward strand.
ACCTAATGAATTGACCCCTGAACAGGCTCAACGTAGAGTGGATATAGGTCATCAGCTTATCGGTAACCCCATGGATCATAGATTTATCAGGAGAATTGTCCCATGTGATGCAAAATGGGTCTATTACCGCAACGCTGACGCCTCGCAACAGTGGCTCAGTCCCCGTCAACCAGCAAAAGTCATCGTTAAAAAAGGAACGTTTAGGCCCCAAAGTGATTTTGTGTGTCTGGTAGAATTATGAAGGAGTGATTCACTGGGAGTTTGCTCCCAACGGGCGTGCAGTCAATGCGGATCTTTATTCTCAACAACTGGAACGAGTTCATGAAATTTTGAGATGGAGATACCCAGCATTAGTTAACCGAAATAGAGTTCTCTTGCAGGAAGACAATGCAAGACCTCATACTGCACGAACAACCATGGCAAAAATCAGGAATTGACAGGAGTCGACTGCTACCACATCCAGCATACAACCCTAATCTTGCGCCTTTAGTTTACCATCTTTTTCGATCCATTGTCCATTTCTTGCGTCGAAGAAATTTCGAAAACCTTGAAGCTGTGGAAGTGGGTCTCGCCGATTTCTTCCCATCGCAACCCAGTGACTGGTACCGTCGCGGGATATGAAACCACGCTAAAAGATGTCTCAAGACCATAGAATCTGATGGTCTCTACTTTGCAGAAAAGTTTAATTTCTTGTCAGAAAACTTTCCAAATAAAATTGTCTTTAAAAAACGACATTACTTATGAGACATCCTCTATATTTATAAGTTCTCAGACGTCAGTATATCAAGGCTTGTATGAAGATTTACCGTGCCAAGATTCACTGCGCTCGGATGATTAAATCGCGAGAAAAATCCATATAAATTTCGCGTCAGCGCCATGTTGGTGTTGTGCTCATCATTTTATTGAATATCCCATTGTCGAAACTTTTATAATGGTCTGTATAAACATTAAAAATCAGTTTGATATCTGTTATTGATTCGTAGATATTGAGACCCGGTGAAATACTTCGCGTGACAGCCATGTTGGATTATTTTAGATGTAGGTCGTCGAGTTATGTACAAGTAGATTAAGATTATTGCTTTGGTTCATTATACAAATCTTCACTTCGATCGCATGATTAGGACACAATATTAAACCTTAATTTTAAAATTTGCACAGCTACCATTTTGAGTTTATCAAAGCAATTGAACTACAGTAGTCTACTGTTTGAAGAAGGTGAAACACCCAGAAGAAATGGTCGGAGACACTCCCCGAACGGGGGTCGTGTAGGCCTTCGGTACCATACTAAGTGATTGATATCGCAGAGAGATGGAGTGCACATTGGCCCACCAGTGCCCTCTGTCTTGGGACCGGACAGGTCAGTGTTCCGCACAGCTCTGTCGGCGTGGGGTCGTCATACCTAGTGGAAACGTGTAAGCAAGTGCAACGATGCCTCGCCGACATCACAGGATGGACTATCAGCATGTGAGTACGGTTGAACGGGGCAGAATGCTTGGGCTCCGGGAGGCGGGGCTGTCGTTCCGGGACATTGCGGCTTGTACAGGGCACGCTGCGTCAAGAATAAGGCGTATATGGATCCAGTGGAGGGTCGTACACAGTAACGACAGGGTACAGGACGACGTTATGTGACCACAGCACGGGACGACCGCCATCTTCTCCGCATGCCCATATCGGACAGAACAGCGTCGTCCTCTGTGTTGGCTCGACGTTGGAGCACTGCAACGGGGTGGACAAGTCTGCGTCGACGGTGCGGCACCCTCGGCTTCCATTGACTGGGAACCACCGACGCCATCGACTACAATGGGCACGTGCACGCCGACAGTGGCAGGCTGAGTGGCGAAATGTAATGTTTTTGGACGAGTCCCACTTCAACCTGTCCTACAGTGATGGACGCATACGCGTTCAACGCTGCCGTGGAGAACGCAATCAGGCAGACTATATTGTTGAGCAGCATAGCGGACCAACACCAGGTATAATGGTTTGGGGCGCAATTGCCTATAACAGGCGATCGCGCCTCGTACGTCTTGCGGGAAATCTGAACAGTGACCGCTACATCAGGTACGTTTTACAGCCCGTGGCACTGCCCCTCTTGCAGGCCGTTCCACAGGCCATATTTCAGCAGGACAATGCCCGCCCGCATGTGGCGAGGAATGTGCAAGCCTTCTTCGCAGAACGACGGATACCTCTGCTTCTCTGACCTGCCCGTTCGCCTGACATGTCGCCTATCGAACATGTCTGGGATATGGTCGGTCGACAACTTGTTCGTTCAGGTCCACTTGCCGCCACTGTTGATGCTTTGTGGACGCGCCTGCAAACCGCGTTGGACGGTATTCCCCAGAAGCGTATTCAAGCGCTGTATGATTCCATGCCATGTCGTCTAGCGGCTCTGAGTGCAGCAAGTGGTGGCGCGACGCGGTACAGAAGATCGACCGTCAACATGCATGTACCGGACTGTCCTTCTTGTCAGTAATGTATTGTCATGTCCCTAATCTGTGGTATAAAGTGCGATGTGGTCACATCTCTTGTTCTTTGTGTTTCACTTTCTACAAACTGTAGAGTAGGCTACATTAGATGCAAGTAGATTAAAACTTGTATAAAGATTTCCCGTGCCAAGTTTCACTGTGCCCGGTTGATTAAATCGCGAGCTAATTCCTATTCAAAATTGTAATTTCGATTGACCGCCATGTTGGTTTTGTATATCACAGGTTTCTGAAAGTACCATAGATGAACGTATATTAGTATATTCTATTACCATACAAAATTTCAGGCTGATATCAGCAACAGTTTCAGAGATATGGAATGCCGGTGAATAATTCGCGAGGCCACCATTTGGATTAGTGAAACGTATAAATTTTGAAAGGCACTGTCGTCGGGGTCAGACGTCGTAGTGGTATGTCCTCACAGAGTTTCATTGTAATCGCTCCAGCCGTTTATATCTTATGACTAGAACATACACACACAGCACACACATGGACAAAAGGTTATCGCATGAGTCTATATTTCATGTGATGAGATTAAGCCAAAACTTATTATCCTTGTTTCTATACATTAAAGAGTACATAACCTTTTATTCTAACCACTTAAGTGTTTCTTCCAAGAAACTAATATCCGAGGGCACATGGTATTTCGTGGCCAATCCTATCGTACAAGAATCTGCGTAGAAACTGTTCATTAGGAACGAATTGCTGCGTATTTTGTTTCATTCATGGCACAGGAACAACATTAACAAACAAGTGTTTCCTCCATAAATGCAGTTGTAATAAATGCAGAAATAATTAACTTCGGTATTGAAGAAATGTTGTGTAATTATTAAAATACATATCATTTTATCCCATTCCTTATGGATGTGTCTCTAATTTGTTTTTGTTTTTTCAAATACTGTACATTGCGTACGTGATTACATTTATTAAGGCAATATTATAGAGTACATAAAATGTTAGCTTACTCACTTCACCTAACTGCTCATATTACCTACGCATATCGTCAGATCTCCATAGTGCATGTTGCACCTGGACAGAGGCAGGGCTGGCATGCGAAATTAAATTCATGGCTGTGGGGGCGAAAATAATTTAATTTCGCCGTGAGCGCGATATTCGGGAGCGAAATGATAATGATTGTGGGCGCGTAATTAAATCAAAGCGAAACTTAATTCGAAGCGAAATTAATTTCGTTCCAGACTTTTAATTTCGCTCCCGGCGCGAAATTAATTTAGTTCCAGACTTAAAATTTCGCTCCCGGCGCGAAATTAATTTCGTTCCACACTTTTAATTTCGCTCCCGGCGCGAAATTATTATCGTTCCACACTTTTAATTTCGCTTCCGGCGCGAAATTAATTTCGTTCCAGACTTATAATTTCGCTCCCGGCGCGAAATTTATTTAGTTCCAGACTTATAATTTCGCTCCTGGCGCGAAATAAAATTCGTTACAGACTTTTAATTTCGCTCCCGAGGCGAAATAAAATTCCCAACCGGTATTAAGTTTCGCTCTGAAGCCTCCGTGGCTTAGGCGGAAGCACGTCGGCCTCTCACCGCTGAGTCCGTGGTTCAAATCCCGGTCACTCCATGTGAGATCTGTGCTGGACAAAACGGAGGCAGACAGGTTTTTCTCCGGGTACTCCGGTTTTCCCTGTCAAAATTTCCTTCCAGCAACACTCTCCACTATCATTTCATTTCATCTGTCATTCATTTAATCACTGCCCCAGAGGAGTGCGTCAGGCCTCGGCAGCCGGCACAGTTCATATCCTCGCCGCAAGATGGGGGCTTCATTCATTCCATTCCTGACCCGGTCGGAGACTGGAAGCAGGCTGTGGATTTTCATTTCATTAAGTTTCGCTCTCCGACGTGTATTTAAAATGCATGAAACATTTAATTTCGTTGTAGAAATTAAAATACAGTATATTGGTTTCGAGAGTTAAATAATGTTCTGTACGATGTTCGAAGTCCTGACGTCTGTCTGTTAGGTAGTCAGCCCGAAGGCTGGTTGGATCCTCAAAAAGTACCGCTGGTAGGTTATGTGGGTAGATACCCACAAAAACCCAAGGCGCGGCTATAGTGAGGCGTACTAGGCAAGATGAGGAGTGAGGTAGTTTGCCATTGCTTTCCTCACTGAGTCAGAACAGCAGTACTAACCCTATAAGTAGAACCCTTCACAGCATTCACAGGCACTGACTGTGCCCTGAATGTCATTACTAAGCACCACCCATACCTCAGTAGCTCCCATATAATCACAGCCATGAGTGAGATTGAGACAGCAGTGAAAAGCCGCATTTTACTATAGCCTGTGCCAACAGTCAAATGCAAATGAGTCGTCAAGTTACAAAACTCGTTTAATCCACTTGTGAATAAGAATCATTTTCATGAGAAACGTTTCTCTGGACTTTGCCTCACGTATCTTTTGTGTTTGTGGTTTTCTACTTTTGGTTTGTGTTTTTGGTTTTTGGTTTTGTGTTTGCTTCGTGCTTTTGCTTTTGAATTTGACTTTTTGGTTTTCTTTCTTGGTTTTGTGTTTGTTTTCTGCTTTTGCTTTTTTGAATTTTGCTTTATGTTATTTGTTTTTTGCTTTTGCTTTTGTTTTTGAATTTTGCTTTTTGCTTCGTCTTTTTTGTTTTTGTTTTGTGTTTGTTTTCTGCTTTTGCTTTTTAGAATTTTTCTTTTTGCTTTTATGTTTCTTGTTTTCTGCTTTTGCTTTCGTTTTTTTGTGTTCTGCTTTTGCTTTTTGCTTCGTTTTGTTTTGTTTTGGTTTTGTGTTTGTTTTCTGCTTTTGCTGTTTTTGAATTTTGCTTTTTGCTTTGTGTTTCCTTTTTATTCTGCTTTTGCTTTTGTGTTTGAATTTTGCATTTTGCTTCGTGTTTTGTGTTTTTGGGAAATCAAAATAAAACTAAACAAAATAAACAAAACAAAATAAAAACAAAAACAAAATAAACAAAACAAAAACATGACAATTTAAAACAATATAAAACGAAATAAAATAAATAAAGTAAATAAACAAAACAAAATAAAGCAAAATAAAATAAAACAAAATAAATTAAGGTAAAATAAATAAAATAATTAAATAAATAATTTTACGACATGATTCTTATTCACAAGTTGGATTAAACGAGTTTTGCAACTGGACGACTCAAATGTACTGCACGTTGGCAACAGTATTAGCGTAGACCACCTGCACAAAATGCTGGGCCGCAACAGCAACGTGAGTCATTCAATGGTCATCACTCCAGTGTAGGAGCAAGTGCTATGGCATCAACATCAGCATCGTCGTCGATTGAACCTCGGACTCGGGGCCGGCCTTCCCTGACGTTTATAACGCAGTACTTTATGTACAATGAGGCAACATGTACCTCTACCTGTTCCATATCAGACAAGAAAACTAATGTCCCGTGCGGACAGACATTGAAGGTAAGTAAACAACGTCCATTAAGTCACAGTTCGGAAGTAGAACTCCAGTACAGTATTTAGATCGAATGTGGAAGTGTGACATGACAGTGTTATTGTTTAGGCTATAGGAAATGCACTTCATACCTATACTCGACGTGTTTACCATGGGAGGTGTTCCTGCAAATTATATTGTAATTGTTGACTGCAACCAGTTGACATGTAAAATTGTGAAGACATTCATTCAGTGTTGCAAATACAAACTCTCAGTTGTAACTCTTCAGTCGGTCAACACTAATTTGCCCAATGACTGGGCGGGCTACAATATAATATACATAATAAATAAGTGAGTAACACTCTTCGAAAAAATATACATGTACAGTATTAGTTACGACCACAATTATAATGGGCCAAATGTAGGTTACGCGTTTCGACCTTCAAGCGGTCATAAGTGATTATAACTAATGTATGTATTATTGTTGGTAATGTTCTATAAGTGTAGAAGTTACCGCCGGGGAATTACGACAAATTTGCAAATAAAGTAAATAAAGAATAGGTGTCGCTTGACATTATTTGATCGCCGGGTTAATGTAATACAATCAAAGTTTAAAATGGGGCAGATGACCTCGTAGTTCCGCCCCTTAAAACAACAATAAGTAATAAATAAAGTTAAAAATAAACGTTTGGCTAGACTGTTTGTTTTCTTGTAGATTTCCAGAACTTGCGAAGCTTTGACCGACTTTGGATTTGTTTGTCAAGCCATTTTCAATCCTTCTAACTGAGGTGCCGCATGAATTTCAAATGGAGCTTATACATTTGCAATGCATTATTTGACTTCTGGATATTTATAGCTCTGTGAAAAATATGCCTGATTTCTATTCAAAATTACCGCATCAAGAATAGGCGAAATTGCATAGGCAGGCCGCACAATTGTTATCAATATTTTGACCAACGTATTAATGCCGAAAGTTTTTTCTCTGCTCTAAAACTTACAAACTCATGGCATCGCGCTCTGATGTCTGACGATAACCTGCGTAACAGCCTCCGGTGGACTGTTTCGCAAACAATCGTACCGAATATTGAGGATATTGTAAATATGAAGACAAATTGAAACTATACGAAAAGAAGGAAAAAGTATAATGTGACCGAAATTGCAATGTCTTAAATGGGTTCCATGAAACCTTATCACTATTTCTGACTGTGTTAATGTTAAGCACGTTATATTCAAGTACCGGTACGCGGAGAAATGCATTGTAGATGTGGGTCGGACAACAAACGTTGGGCAAACAGTTTGTTTGTTTGTTTGTTTGTTTATATTTAGGTTACGCTTGTTGCTCTAGCGATCCCAATTTTACTCGGTCAGACGCGACGGCAGGCAGCCCAGCCATGAGAGGCGGGAGCTAGTTTGCCGGCCTGCAGTGCAGCACAGCTGGCATGCCCAGCGTGCAAAGACTTTATGCCACTGGTTTAGTTGGCGTTTATATTACGATTCGCATTTCAAATAGGAATATAAACACTAACTAAACGCACTCTACTGAGTGTACTTACATAATATTTGCATATAAAATTAAACCTCAGCCCAGTGATCAGAATCTGATGATGTAGGTCCAAACGCGTAATCCCAAAATTACCCCTGTATAATAGTGATCATAACTAATGTATGTACTTTTTCCAGGAGTGTTATTTACTTCTTATTTATATATTACATTGTACCCCACCCAGTCATTGGACAAATTCGTGCTGACTGACTGAAGAGCAACAACTGACAGTGTGACCAGGTTCCTGCAGTAGTTAACTCAGAGCCCTGTTAGCGTGGGCTGTGGTTGTGGGGCCGAAACCGAACGTACAAGCACGGTGCAAGGGTGGGGGAGTGCGGAGCGGGGGTTTACAAAACTAATGAGAGTGAATGGCACGAAACGACTTTTTGAAGTGTAGGGTACCCCCAATAGAAAAAGAAGCTACCAATTAGTTATGTAATACAATGGGGCGAGGGTCATCAATTATTGCGCTATCGTAGAATAGCAATATACAATTGGCATTGGTTAAAATGGCATTTTCAGTTAATACGTGTTTATTTTGTGTTCTGTTTTGTAGGGAAAGCTTGCCAATAGGTTGGAAAAACATATCCTTATGATTCATGGGGACAGTGTTGAAGCAGCAACGATAGCACAGGAAAGGATACGGCTGAAGGTGGCCGAAGCCAAAACTAGAAAGCAGGGTAAGCGTAATATTCATAATCAATCTGCAACTCCTCTCTGCACGAGCAATCTCAACTTGAGAAAGTTGTTCGTTTTCACTCTAAACTTTATACAATTTACTGCCTACAGATATAACAACGAACTCCTCAACCCCTGGAAGACAGGCACAACGTAAGCGCAAGCTCAACATAGAGTTGTCGCAAGACACTCTAAAGGCAGCGTGCGTGGAACTGGTCACTACCAATGGGCGCTCATTTCGAATCATAGAAGATTCAGGCATGAGGATGATCCTGGGCCCATTGGTGAAGGCGTTTCAAACGGAGGATCCGACGTTCTCTATTCACCGACGGAACGTGCGAACGTGGGTTAAAGAGGAGGCACATAGCCTGCGTGCCAGCATAAGTTGTCAAGTAAGAGGGAAAATGTTGTGCGTGAAGCTGGACACAGCGACTCGCCTTAACAAGTCAGTCCTAGGGGTGAATATACAATACTGTCAGGATGGAAATATAGTATTGCGATGCCTGTGTGTAAAGCAGCTGCACGAACGTCACACCGCTGCCAGCTTGAAGACGGAAATTCTTGACGTCCTTTCAAGTTACGGCATCACTACAACGCAGGTGTACAGCACAACAACTGATAATGCCTCTAATATGGTAAAGTGCGTCACGTTGATCGGAGAAGAAGTTCCCAGTTTTGAAAGAGAAGTCATTTGTGATGAAGATGAAGGAGAGGAAGGAAGCATGATTACACCATCAGACAGTGAAAGCAGTGAAGAAGTACTGGAGCCTGATGCTGCCAAGCCCAGCGTAGTGTCAGTAGACACCAAATACTATTTACAATGGCCACAACCAGTGGATGGAATGCTTCATGCCTTTCAGGATATGGGTGTTATGGGAATACGCTGTGCGGCGCATACGTTTCAATTGGCTGTTCTTGACGGTCTCCGTTCTCCCTCGGTACAACCAGTGCTAGACAAGGTTCGCTCTATCTGTCGTTCCCTACGATCCCCCATAGTCAGTGCGTACCTCACAGCAAAAGGGCTGCCAAAACCAATGCTGGATAACGATACTCGTTGGCACTCCACGGCTGATATGGTATCTAGCATTAACCGCTTGAAAGACGACTGCGCTGATGCCATGAAGCACTGTACCAGGAAAGTATTTTTCTCCAATCAGGAGTGGGAGACTATTGCTGAAATTGAAAAGGCTTTACAACCGGCGCGAACTGCAACTAAAGTGTTGCAAGAGGAGCAGCTAACGGTTGGTGACTTCTTCTCAACCTGGTTGCGTTGCAAACTGGAGACAAAGGCAAACGAAGACAGTCATCTAGCCCAGGACATAGCAGCAGCAATGGACAAACGAGAGGCGATGCTTCTTGCTTCCGATGCAATTATTTCTGCAATCTACCTCGATCCTAGATATCAAGTTTTACTAGGAAAGGACGAAATTCTTCGCGCGCAAAGTCACCTTTATGTGCTCTGGCAGAGGATCCAGTATCTGGGTGAACATGTCCACGAAGCAGGTACAGATTCCGAACAGGACGGCGAAGAGCTGGATACAGACGATGATGATCCCGTGGAGAAGCTTCTCAAGTTGCATGAAAAGAAAGCACACGTGAAGAAAGCTACCCGCACTCCATCACGTCAGGAAGCTGTGCTGCAAATGATCCGTAATTTCACTATGGTTCCACGTGTGAAGAAATCAGAAAATGTTCTTCACTACTGGCAATCCATGCAAGAGTCTCACCCAGAACTTTACCAGCTCGCAGTCACTGCACTAGCTCTCCCAATAACGCAAGTGAGCGTGGAGCGAGTGTTCTCCAGTCTGAAATTCGTTCTGACTGTTTTAAGGGGAAGCTTACATTCTGATATTATAAATGATATTTTAGTTGTGCGCTGCAATAATTTCTTTATGCGTCACGAAGCTGTAAAACATGTAAAAAATGAGTACCTTTTTGCATGAAATGTTTCATGTTGGCTCCAGCAATAACGTTATGCTGAAATGTTATGAATAAGTAATACAGTTGTACTGTTGAACTTAGCATCTTACGTATTTGGTTCCTGAATAAATAAACTACGTTAAATAAATTATATTGTCCTTTCGTTGCACTCCCGTCACTTGGTGTATTTGGGGCTGAAGCAGTATGCCAGTAATAATAGCATGGTTCTTGAAAATATTATGTCATATCAATGAAAAAGTACACGCTGCCTAAAGTTCATGTTGTTGTTGCATTTGAAGGGCTTGGGCATCGTGCTCATTTAGCCCCGTGTACTAGGGTGTGTTTATCTTATAAATATAAAATATAGAATATAGAACTTGTCTGTGTTATTGTAGTGGCTGTAGTAGTGTGTGTATATGTAATTCAGGTGTGGTTTGGGAAAGAGGTGACTGTGGCCTTCAGTTAGGAATTTGCGACAAATTTATAATTTGCTTTCACAAACTCGTCGTTCTAGTACGAAACACATTTCAATTTGCAATCAGCAACCGTAATTTGGATGCGTTGCTCAATTAAGATATATTCTCCGTCTATTTCTCACTTTTGTTTTTTTCTGTAGTTACGATCGGTTCGTGCAACATACAGTAATTGGTACTTTGTCGTACATTTATGACAATTGTGAACAGTGCACCGACACCGCTATGGTATGGATCATACTATGATCAGGTAAACAGGATTGACCCTGTTTGGAACACTCCCTGTCCCCCAACAGGGCAGATCAAGGGGGTGGAAGATATATATATATATATATATATATATATATATATATATATAAGCAGTTGTTTCATTCCACCGCAGGAGTCGTCCCCGCAGTGGAAGGACCCCTTGGATGGTTTCGCCGTCTCCTCGGGCCAGAGGAGTGAAACTTTGGTAGGGTGTATAATTGTTGGAGAGGGGAAGGTTTGGTATGTGAAATTCCATCTAAGTTTTTAGTAGTCGCTGACGGTGGCGTTTGGCGGCAAAAGTAGGAACTACTTGAAAATTGATCGTCTGCAGTCCTTACTTGAATTAAAACAGATACACACACTAATACAGTCATCACAATTAACACCGGTTTTCAGACAGATTCTACACACACCCAAAGTACACGGGGCTACATGACCGCGTTGTTGCAGCCCCTAAACTTAAGAACCTACCTATCTACCTACCTACCCATGTACGTTTTAGTGGCAGTTTGTGAGGGAAGTATATGGGTGTTTTTGCTAAGGAGGAGTTGGGGGGTATCGCTTCAAGGAGGAAATGTGATAAGGGGGGGGGGGGTGAAGTTGAAGACGGGAGGGGGAGTAGTGGGATAATGGGGGAGAAAATGGAGGGTTCGAAAACGCCGATGTAGAAAGTTAACAAAGGTGTATCGTGTTGGGTTTTTTTCCTTTCTTTTTAAGTGTGAGATGAATGATACAGCGAGCAGATGGTGACAATGAGAAGACAGCTGGTGTTGGCGAAGAGTACAAGAGATGTATGACAGATGAAAAGTGGAGAATTGGTGTATTTTTTATATTATCAATTATTAGGAATGTAACAGTGAGCTGATAATGAGGAGAGAAATTGTAATGTAAGAACTCAATGCTGTATGAGCGTTAGAGGGTGGTGAATTGTGGATGATTTTGTTTTGTTTGTTATTAAGTGAAGGCTAGGGATGAATGAGACAATGAGCAGATGATGGTAATGAAAGTGTAGATAATGGGGATAGAAAAGGGAAATGGTGATGTCAGAGCACAATGATGTATGAGAGAAGTCAGGCGCCGGAAGAAGGTTCTTGAGTGTGTAGATGCCCAGTTTAGTATTAAGAGGAGTGCGGAGAGGCCATGCCAGTAGTGGACCGACAACGGGATTGGTCTGGGTGCGAGCCCTGAGGATGTAGCGGCGTTGAAGAATCTCGACGTATGTAGTGAGGGGCGGCAAGGGCATGCGGTCAATTAGGTCCGCAGTGCGGTAGGCGAAGGGGAGGTGCATAGCAAGCGGACAAGACGGCACCCAAGTTGGAGGAATGATAAATGGGTGGAGCATTGATTTATAGGTGTGTATCAAAGTCTTAGTGTTGATCCCCCACGACGTGCCTGCCAGGCGGCGGAGAAGATATGCTCGCTTCCGGGCCGCGGTTAGTCGCGTTGTGAAATGGGGACGGAAGGTGAAATGTTGGTCGAAGAGCAAGCCCAAATATCGGACAGTAGGTGCAGGGGTGAGGTGACCATGGTGGAGACTGAGACGTAGATTCGCAGGATTTCGAGTGGGGACAGTGGCCCACCTGCGGGATTGGAATAGGATAGTTTTTGTCTTCTCGGGATTAAGGCTGAGGTGCCACCTGTCACACCATGTGGTGAAGCGGTCGAGATAGGGTTGGGTGTGTCCGTTTATATGGGCGACGCTGGCGAACGGTGCCACAATAGCAGTATGGTCCGCAATTTGCAGGAGTTAGAGGTGACGGGTTGGCTGAGGGATGTCGGCTACAAAGAGATCGTAGTGGAGGGGGAAGAGGACCGAGCCCTGGAGGACGCCCTGTTCAAAGGATATGCGGCGGGGATAGAGGTTGTTAATTGTGATTTTGGCCATGCGGTGTCGAAGGAAGGAGTTGATAACACGTATGTAGCTGTAGGGAAGGTTGAACTAGTGGGGCTTGAGAATTAGGACATCATACCGCACGGTATCGAAGGCATTTTGGAAGTCAAAGGCAGTAATGAGGGTAGGAGCAGGACGGTTGTTATTGTCGGCGATGAGGATGGAAAGGCGGAGTAGTTGGTCTTGAGCAGAGGGGTGGGATCGGAAGCCGCAGTGGGAACGAAGAACGAGGTGGTGGCGGATGAGGTGGGTGTGGATGCACTTGGTGAGGAGTTTTTCGAAAGTTTTGGAAAGGACGGCTGTCAGGCAGATAGGGCGGTAAGAGTTGGGGGAGGACGGTGGTTTGTCGGGTTTAAGGAAAAGAAGCATTGTGGCATGGCCCCATTGGGTGGGATAAAAACTGGTGAGGAGGAGATAGTTGTAGAGGCGGGCAAGGGCGGTGAGATGAATGGGAGGTGATGGTAGCGGATGGAGTCGGGGCCAGGGGCTGTGTTGGTGGTACGGGTCAGGGCGGAAGGAAATGTCAAATTCAGTGATAGGGGTATCGAGAGAATGGGGAGAGAGATCGTGGTGGATAGAGGGTTGAAGGTGGAGGCGGGAGGGCACGGTGGTAATAAAGTCATCATGTTCGTGGGTGTGGGAGGGGTCGTGGGATATCGAAAGATGCGGGAGAAGCGGTTAGCGAAGATGTCTAGTTTGGCTGCGTCGTCTGGGAGTGCCGTCCCATTATATACAGTCGAATGGGGTAGTGTGGTGTGGAGGTATTGCCGGTTAACCGGTTTAGGTGTTACCACTCACCAGTTGGTAGAGAGAAAAGGAGACACTCGGTTGAGTCGGGAGCAGATGGTGTGCCACAAAAAGCGCTTGTGGGCCTCGATGTAGGAATTGACACGCCAAAGTGACTGTCTGTGGCGCTGTAGGAAATAGCGGTCACGGGTCCGTAGATATGAAGTGTAGTAAGAGTGGGATAAAGTGAGGAGACGACGTTCCTTGGGGTGGATAAGGGGCCGTAACGGGGTCGTTGGGATGAGGGGGATGGCTACCTGGGAGACTTGTCGTAGTATAGTTTCTATGTGTGCAGTATATGCATCGACCGTCGTCCGGTTATCCAGTGGGAGATGGTCCGCACGGAGGTGATTGTTGACGTGGGCGCGGTATTCCTGCCAGTTTGCTGTGCAGAAATTCTGGACCACCCTGGGAGGTGGTAGTGGGGGAAGAGGGAAGTTGAGTAAAACGGGGGCATGATAATATCCTTTGAGGGGCAGGACAGACACGTCTAACAGATGGAGGAGGGAGTTATGAGCAATGACTGCGTCGGGGTGGTATTGGAGGAAGGACGGGTAGATTCTGGGAGAGGGAATGAAGGTTGAGGTCGGCCATTAGAATGAAATGGGGGAGGACTTCAGACACGTGGGTAATGAAGTCTTTGGGGGATGGGGTGGTAGGGACGAATGTAGATGGTGGCTAGGTGTAGGACGCGGGAGCAAATAAGGCTTTCGGGGAAGAAAAGAAACAGATTTCATTTAAGACACAAAATGAAATGTTCCATGCATTTTAATTTCAGGCCGGGGTGGGGACTAAATGCCGGGAACGAAATTGATGGTCGTTAACAAATTTTATTTCGCGCCAGGAGTGAAATTAAAATTTTTCAAGAATTTTATTTCGCGCCAGGAGCGAAATTAAGAGTCTGGGACGAATTTTATTTCGCGTCAGGAGCGAAATTAAAAGTATTTAATGAATTTAATTTCGCGCCAGGAGCGAAATTAAAAGTCTGTAATGAATTTAATTTCGCGCCAGGAGCGAAATTAAAAGTCTGTAATGAATTTAATTTCGCGCCAGGAGCGAAATTAAAAGTCTGTAACGAATTTCATTTAGCGCCGGGAGCTAAATTAAAAATCCGTAATGAATTTAATTTCGCGCCAGGAGCTAAATTAAAAGTTCGTAATGAATATAATTTCGCGAAAGTTTGTTACAAATATCATTTCGCGCCAGGAGCGAAATGTTATTCCATTGAACAATTTCATTTCGCGACGCTAAATTAAATTGATAATACATTTCGTTTCGCATGCCAGCCCTGGACAGAGGTAGTCGTGAAGAGAGCGATTTCTACGCCAAGTGCGCTGGTGATTAACGCTATTTACGAGTATTTGTCCTAGCCTGCTCCCTGTCTGCCGAGACCATAACAGCCGACCTTCTGGAGAAGATTCTTGACAACACATCGACCTTCACCTATAGGCCTACCCCTGGCCACCTGCTGTGACCTCCGGTTCCAAAAGTCATGGATTCGATTCCCAGCTCTGCAAAGAAAACAAGAGATTCAGTAAAGAACATATAGCCTACTTTCTCCTAAATGCATGGGTATAGTTATAACTCTTTGTCCTTTTCAAGGAGTATACTTGAATGCTGGCTGTAGTAGCTTGTTGAAACACTACGTGCTATACGGATATTAAACGTTGATTGATTGAATCTTCACCTGAATTAAATATATATATATATATATACACACACACACACACTAATACAGCCATCTTAATAACACAGGTTATCAGACAAAATGCAACACTCACCCAAGCAGTGGCGTACCAAGGCTACTTGGCGCCCGAGGCCAACTAGATAGTAGTCGCCCCCTAACACTAAAAGGTTCATGGATCAATAAGTTTAATTAAAACACAGTTTAATGTTCATAAATATGTGTTTTAATAAGTAGTATGTTACTTTAACACATTATAAAGAGAAAAAAAATAATAAAATAAAACTGTAAGTATTAAAAGGTTAGTTTGTTTGAAAAATAATAACAAATAAAATAAAGAGAAAAGAAGTTTCAGAGTCAAAACAAAAAATTAAAAATTTGCCTTCCTGGCCTTGATGGCTGCAAACTTATTTATAATAGAATTTAAGTCTATAGTAGCAGCCACATCACGTTCAATTGGTAAAATTGCTAAATTACTTAGTCTTTCTTGCGTCATTGTGGATCTTAAGTAATTTTAATAAGCTTCAGCTTACTAAAAGATCGTTCACAAGATGCCTCAGACACTGGAAAGTAGTTTGAAAGCGATGATCAAGTTACTGTATGCCTCTAACCCCAAATTAGACCTAAATATAACAAAATATCTTTGGGTTTCAAGTCGATCTATTCATTATTTTTCTTTGATCTTCGTAATAAAACTATTCCATCTTTAATATCTTCAAAGAGTTCTTCTCCGTTCAAATCTTCAGGGTACTTCTCTGCAATTTCGAAACATTTCCTCTTTAGAGTGTTAAAATGTTTTCATTTGGGGTTACGTATTGAATGTATCCATCAAAATTACAGAGGAAGCCAAAACGTTCATCCTGTTCCTTGATATTGGCGAACCGTTCACTTAACTCACGAATAAGTTTATCTAAGATTTCAAGTGTGCTCCGCTATACTTAATCTTTCCAGAAAAGTTCAACATCATGAGTGGATTCCCCTGGCATATTCCGCTTCACTCTTTGTCTTCGTTCCGTGGGTTCTCCCCATTCCTCACACTTCTTAGTAGCTTTTGATATAACATCAACTGGAAGGGTTTCTCTCTACATATTAAGCTGATCATGGAAAGCTTGTAGACAAGTTATTACACAAGTGAACGAAATACCTTCGATTTGCAGAGTTTTCTATGTTCGGTCAATTTTTGGAAGTACCTCAGCCCAGAAAGATAGAGTTACAAAGTCAAATCTTTCTACTGCATTAATTAACAGCGCTGCACTCTATCTGGTATCGACGGTTTCAGTTGTAGTGTCTGAATTTTTCTAGAGCATGAAGCACTCCATCTGAGATGATAAGGCTTTCACGGTCTCTGCTTTAGAAATCCATCTTGTATCTGAGTGGCCCTTGACCCAGGCCCCAGGCTATAAACGGGCATACTGGGCATTTGCCCAGGGCGCCAAATATTAGGGGGCGCCGAAATTTAGGTGACGCTGAACGCAGAAAAAGGTTGACTCAACAATCCCAACATTAAAAATAAGTATGATATGCAAATCTTTAAAAAGTAGAATAAAATAACTATAATTTAAGCGAATATAAAATAAAAGGAATATTAAATATCACATACATTCGTAGTATTTATGTTTAATCATGAATATATTGTAATACAGTATTATAGCTCTTTCAGACAGCAAATTAAATTCTCTATTGTTATTGTGTTGTGAAAAAGACGTAACCCTTAGCACAGACTTTTCTGACATCATAAATAAATTTGCAAAGTTAAAAGCCAGGAAAAAAAACCTTTGATTTGAAATGTTTCTGTATATTGTACTTTTAAAATTTAACTTTTGGACTTGTAATCCTGGGGTTTATTGTGAGTAATGTATCAATAAATGGCTACAAAATTTTATGAACGACTTACATTTCTTATTATTTCCTGTGATACAATATTAGTAACGTAGTTGCCTGAAAAAAAAACCGATTATGATATTTTTATAACATATAAATGAGAGAAAGGGGGCCAGTAGACCATTTGTCCAGGGCGTCTATCGCCTTAGCCCGGGGCCTGCCTTGACCAATAGGCTGACATGTTCCTTGAGGACACTCCACCTGTGAGTCGAACTAGAGAAAAATGCATACATTTGCTGAACTGTTCCAAAAAGTTGCACTTGATTCCAAGAGTTGGATTGAGGGATTGGAATCGTACCATTAAGATCATCGTGTTTAGCCAGTTTATTAACTACTGTAATATTTGATTCATTAATATCAAGGCCTAAGTTGATACTGTCAAATTCTCATTCTTTCTGAGTTTCATTGTTTTCAGAGTTCAGTGATCCTTTTATGAAAGTTGTCATAAAAGATTTCAAACTATCAAGTGCTTTGGTACGTTGCTGTTTCAGTTGTCTATTTTGAGCCCCTCTTGCCTTGTGTCGTTTCATAATGGAAACTGAAATACAATGAAACAAATTACCTATTGAAGTGAAAATCCACAGCCTGTTTCCAGTCTCCGACCGGGTCAGGAATGGAATGAATGGAGCCCCCATCTAGCGGCGAGGATATGAACTGTGCCGGCTGCCGAGGCCTGACGCACTTCTCTGGGGCAATGATTAAATGAATGGCAGATGAAATGAAAGGATAGAGGAGAGTGTTGCTGGAATGAAATTTTGACAGGGAAAACCGGAGTACCCGGAGAAAAACCTGTCTGCCTCCGTTTTGTCCAGCACAGATCTCACATGGAGTGACCGGGATTTGAACCACGGACCCAGCGGTGAGAGGCCGGCGTGCTGCCGCCTAAGCCAGGGAGGCTTAAACAAATTACCTTTTATTATTATCAATTATGATTCTTGGTGTTGACCAATAATGATTCTAGATTAAAATTGCTTCAGCCAATAGCAAACGAAATAGAGAGGAAACACTGTTTTTTTGTCTTTTTCCAGTTTTAAATTGTTTTAGAGAATTTAACCCACCATAATATTTTTGCTAGTGCTAATTGCACTTACCTGTTACCTGGTTGTGCATGAACGGGAATTACTCATTCTTTTCAACTAAACGTGCAAACACACTGTAGACTACGGTATATTCACAATTCATTGATACACAACGACTGCGAAATAAAAATAACTCAACTCCACAAATGAATAAACTAAGGATTAAGGTTAAGGATTACACTTCATGACTAGCAAACTAGCAATCGTCAATTCTGTTGTGACTTGATGCCCCCACCCCGCGTCGACCGGCATCGTCATCAACCACGCATCCCCTCTCCATCACCGCACAGTGTGTCGAATCCCAATTCTAGGTGGAAAAAATTAATAACTTCGTTAATAGTGCTGGGATTCTATTAAAAGTTGGCAATATACCGTTTTCGAGGTCGCTAAATTCATTTCTGGCATCGTCTAAAGTGTACGATCTTCGGGGGGGGGGGGGGGGTAAATATATAGGGGTGAGGGGTGAGGTGAGGTGTAAAAAATGACCGAAAGCAACACAAGAATCATCCATTTTTTGGTAGTAAAAATCACGATTTAGATGTGTATATGATAGTTTATGACAGTGGTAAACATACTATTTAAAACTGGATAAAATATGAATAACAATGAGACTTTCAGTCAAGTATTCTTGTTACACCTTATTTGAGGGAACAGACGAAGTCACTGTATGTAAAATCATCCAGATTAAAAACGTATATTAAAGTGTTATTAAACATAGAACAACCAAATATGCACAAAAATAACACTTATTTTCTAAAAATAAAAAAAAATATTCCTCAAAATCATACAAACAATTTCTTTATAACAAAATGTCATTTTACAGTCCTGTTAATGACGTAGTTTTAGTAAACACACTTCACACACAAAAACAATATTATTTCTCTAGAAAAGCATGGAAATAAAGACAGCATATATTGAATATTAGGCCTATTTCTCCTATTGAAAATAAAAATAAAACGTCCATTCGTCAAGTAATGTTCTCATTAATCTCACTCCCCTTAATAATAACAAAATGTCTAATGTTCATTCGTCACCTGATTCTTCTGTAGAGTCCAGAGCATCGTAGCCATTGCTATACTGGTCTTCATCATTTGATGTCAAAGTTCCTTGGGGGTCATTAAGTAACTCAATAGCTTCCATAGGTAGATTACCTATGAACGTGGCATTGTTCTTTCTGCACTCTCCCATTTTTGTTAATATTATGGGATATCAACTTAATTTTGCTTCTTAGCTCCTGCTCCTGAGTGTCAGTAAGAGTTGTAGGATCAAATTTATTCATAACATATTGAAATATGACGTCTGTACGCCCCTATTTACGACACCACCGCCACGCGTTGAAAAATTCTTCTCGCGGTAATGCCCACATAATCACTGAAAATAAGAAAATAAACCAACATGCACATTCGTGCGCAACCAAACCACTACAGATCCTGAATCTACATTAAATTTCCTATCGAATGACGTTTAAAGTAAAGTGGCACTATCAGGCACTCATAAAATAAATAATTTATTTAGTGCAGAAAGCTTGTATTACGCATGAAAGTGCGAACACATACCTCTTTTCACTATTCCATGAGCCGCAGAAGACAACACCTCGTTGAACTCACTAGAATCACAACGTTCGGTTCACTCCAACACCTCCTATCAAATGACCTGATAACTGCCAGGAAGACGTTTCAGCACCTATAACCTCCCTCCTACGCACCAGAGAGCGGAAAGGAAGACTGAAGGTCACCATCTGGTGTGTTCACTATCGAATGAGCCAGTTTTCGCTTTCATTTGCGACAGTGAATTTTTTTCACCTAGATATGGGATTCGACACACTGTGACTTCATGACTAGCAAACTAGCAATCGTCAATTCTGTTGTGACTTGATGCCCCCACCCCGCGTCGACCGGCATCGTCATCAACCATGCATCCCCTCTCCAGCACCGCTCTGGTTCCGGCTCAGGCGCTCATTTCACCCATACATCGTAATCATTTCCTGTGTGCTCGGCGCCCACGAACAATTTCGTATTATCTATACATAGTTTAAGACGAAACGTGTATTTCATTTCTAAATAATATTACTGCAGTATTTAACAAAGTAATAAAGAAAATTTGACTATTAAAACCGTATATTTTTTTTCCACAAAAAGAAAATTTGTTTAAAGTAAAAAAAAAATGTGTTTTTGGATTTTGGCACCCACCTACCTTTACGGCGCCCGGGGCGGCCGCCCCGTTCGCACCCTCTTTGGTACGCCACTGCACCCAAGTACACGAGGCTAAATGACCATGATGTCCATGCATCTCAAATGAAACAACAACAACAACAACAACAGCTTCCTACCCAAATCCTTCCTCGTATAAAAGTACACACACTAGTGAGCCTACAGACATCACAGTGACACAGGTTTTAAGACACCTTCTACACACAACCAAGTAAACGGGGCTACAAGACCATGATGCCCCAAAACCCCTAAAGAATTAACAACAAAAACAACAACAAGAATAAACTCTACCACGGATGAAGGTCAACGAATATTAATCGCGGTATTCGGGTGTTGAAATATGTGGTGTTATAAGTAGGCCTACTGTATATATACTGTATATATATATATATATGGATGGCTGAGGGAATCGAACTCCCTCTACTCATTTGGGCCACCCGAGGCTGAGTAGACCCCGTTCCAGTCCTCGTACCACTTTTCAAATTTCGTGGCAGAGCCGGGAATCGAACCCAGGACCTCCGGGGCGGCAGCTAACCATGCTGACCACTACACCACGGAGGCGAATATATATATATATATATATATATATATATATACTAGCTGACCCGGCAGGCGTTGTCCTGCCAATCAAAAAAGTGTTGTAACTTTGTTTCTTGAAGTGCTTTCAGATACACAATAATTTTTTCAATTTCTGTTAACCGCCTCTAAACTATCGTAAAATGGATTAACTAATTTATAAACATTCGTGAGAGCGTGCACAACCACTCACCAAAGTTTCATCGCAATCAAATGAATGGCATATGAACGCATACGGAATTTTGTTGAAAGATTCGTGCGCTGTCATTCACTTGTTGAATCTACTCGTGCACTACAACTGAGAAATGGATTTACTAAGTTAGAAACCTTCACGAAAGTGTACACAACAACTGATCAAAGTTTCATCGCAATGGATTTCATTTGTTGAATCTACTCTTACGCTACGTATTGTAAAATGCATGTACTAAGTCAGAAACCTTTCCTGGAGTGTACACAATAATTCACCAACGTTTCATCGCAATCAGATGAATGGTATATGAACGCGTACAGGAATTTGTTAAAACGATTCACGCGCCATCACTCGTTGGTTGAATCTACTCGTGCGCTACCGATTGTAGAATTGATTTACTAAGCCAGAAACCTTTCCTGGATTGTACACAACAATTCGCAAAGTTTCATCGCATTCGGGTGAATGGTATATGAACGCCTACGGGACTTTCTTGAAGCGATTCGCGTGCCGTCGCTCATTTGTTGAATACACTCGTGCGCTACCTGTTGAAAAATGCATGTACGAAGCCATAAACCTTCCCTCGAGTATAGGCCTACACAACATTTCACCCTAGTTTCATCGCTATCGGACGAATGGTAGGCCTATATGAACGCATACGGGACTTGGTTAAAACGCTCCACGCGTCGTCGCTCATTTGCTGAATCTTCTCGTGCGCTACCTTTTGTAAAATTGATTTACTAAGCCAGAAGCCTTCCCTGGAGTGTTCACAATATCTCACCCAAGTTTCATCGCTATCGGACGAATGGTATTTGAACGCATACGGGACCTTGTTGAAACGCTTCGCGCGTCGTCGCTCATTTGTTGATTCTACTCGTGCGCTAGCTATTGTAAAATGGATTTACTAACCCAGAAACCTTCCCTGTAGTGCACTCAACATCTCATCCATGTTTCATCGCAATCGGATGAATGGTATAAGACGCATACGGGATTTTGTTGAAATGATTCGTGCGCTGTCACTCATTTGTTGAATCTACTCGTGCTCTACCAATTGTGAAATGGATTTACTAAGTTAGAAAGCTTCACGTAAGTGTACACAACGACTCATCAAAGTTTCATCGCAATTGATGAATAGTATATGAACGCATACGGGATTTGAACGCATACGGGACCTTGTTGAAACGCTTCGCGCGTCGCCGCTCATCGCAATTGATGAATAGTATATGAACGCATACGGGATTTGAACGCATACGGGACCCTGTTGAAACGCTTCACGCGTCGTCGCTCATTTGTTGAATCTACTCGTGCGCTAGCTATTGTAAAATGGATTTACTAACCCAGAAACCTTCCCTGGAGTGCACTCAACATCTCATCCAAGTTTCATCGCAATCGGATCTATGGTATATGAACGCATACGGGACTTGGTTGAAACGCTCTAACGTGCAGAGACAAAGAGAAGAATTCGACATCACCTCCACCTATGGTACAAAACATAACTTTGCTCCCCGGGCGGAGTGTAAGTTATGTCGGTAGTTGTACAGGTTGTGACCATGTGGCTCTAACGTGCAGAGACAAACCGTCCAAAGACATCAGCTTTCACCAAGGCCATTGCTAGTGGTTTCCATGACGACTGTTTTTGACTGTATATTGTGGTTCTAAAATTGTGTGTAAATTGTGGTTTTAAATTGTGTTTATTCCACCTACCGGGTCAGATTGTAAATCTAAACCATACAGGGACCACCCTAATATACATACCGAATTTCATCAAAATCGGAGCTGCCGTTTAGGAGGAGTTCAGTGACATACACACGTGTCGAAGAATTAAATATATAAAGATATATATACTGTATATATATACTGTATATATATATATATATAGTATTTTCGATTGCAAATACACACTATATATGCTTAACATTATGATGTGTGAAGAGAGGGTTAGGAAAGAAGCGGCTGTGGCCATACATTTGAAACCATCCCGGCATTTTCCTGGAGTAGAAGTGGGAAACCACGGAAAATCACTTCCAGGTTGACTGAGGTGAGAGACGAACCCACCTGTTCTGAACTTTGCCTCACAATGCTGATTGTATCCCGTTCCAGCCCTCAGACCAGAATTTAATTTTTTAGCAAAGTCGGGAATCGAACATGGACAGCCACGAGGTGTCAATGTAAGATATTGAATAGCACTGCAATTTTAGGCATACCAATCTTTAACGAATGGCAAGATTCGTAATGATATAAAAACACTGAAATATAAATTGTAGAATACCAGAAAGTAAAAGACGATATCATTCCACTAGAGTGTTGGTAGAAATCAATCATTCAAATCAAGTTCTTGGTATAAAACATTCTTATAATCCCGTATCCGCAGTCCTGTAGCGATTACTGCGTTTGGATTCCAAATAGCGCTCCTTATTAAACTTTAATCGTTTTCTTACTAACCACGTTTTGTAATCAGATTATATAAACTTTTTCTTGAGAAATGTTTAACCATTTTTAATAAACAAACGACAAACTGTTTTTATCAGACCGCTTGCTAATTAAAGGTTTTGTGAGAACCGCTTATAAACAACTTTCCTTTCATCAGCCTGAGCGGTATTTCTCATACCGGATGGTGTAGAGGTATTAAATACTTGAATGTGCATTTATTCCTCACACTAGACTTGTGAACTGTAAAACCTTCGAAACACTTCCCTCAGAATCAGTCAAAACGTAAGTCGTCACAAACATTTACTAAATTTAAGTGCAAAATCGTTTGACAAGGAAGATTAAAAATTAACTCTAAACGTTTAAGAAAACTTTTAAATGTTAATTTAGCAATCGTTTTCTTGATTTACAAAACGTTTTCTAAACATTGTTTTAAACATTCAATCGAAATTGTTAAACGGGACATCGCAAAAAACGTTTCTGATCGTGCACCCTAATTCCGAATAAGCTTTGTGTATGATGGGATCACAGGAGTTAATATGGATTTGTAATGGGTAGCACTCACACGCAATAAAAGGACGGTTGCATTCCATTACTGTAAACCATAATAAAGTTAACCATGCGCAGTCAGCATGCAAGGCATATGATAAAATCATTAATCCTGTTTTATCATATATCACATATTTAATATACCCGAACTGTACATTCACAACACAAGTAGCACGAGAATTCGTGACACATCGAATTCTTCATCCTGATCGAATCCTGGTACAGTCAATTGGCATTTGTGGGTGCGCCTATCAATAAATTTACTGGCAAGTTATGGATCATCTTCCGGGCAAATTCCCATTTTAACCCATATATGCCCAATTACTGCTTTTCATATATTCCATATTAATATAAAATGGTCAAATGTTTACACTGATAATGTATAAAATAAAAAAGTGACAGTCAGTCTGAAAGACTAGACTTTGTCTCATTTTAAATGCTACAAATGCTGAAAAGTGCTCGAAAGGCTGGAGGCTTCTCGCTTCGCTCGAAGCCAAAGACTCTTGACAGGTTAGAAAATTGTCTGCATAATACTTATCTTGCTTATCTTGTTTCAAATTACTAGCGAACGGCAAGTGCAAACCAAGGGCAAAGCAAGGTCAAGTGCACGGGATGCCGTCACGCTCACCAGAGCGCGCGGGCAGATGCCCCTTCCATCCAGTCTAAAAACACTTATAGTGGGCGATGTATTGAAGATAGAGATATGCTCTCCCGGACTTTTTTGTAGAACTTTTCATGCTGAACAATTCTTACACTCATAGTACATTGATATTTTTAACGGTTTGCCCTGCGTAAGCTTAAGAAGTGCACAGACGCCAAGTTTGTTTTCGACTTTTTCACTGAAATCGTTACTGCTTGGCCATAACATGCCATAACTAAAAATGTAAGTATCCTGCCTATAAATCCAATATGTCCATAGTTACAGAAGTGTTAATAAATAACCGCCAATGACATGGACTCACATGGTACTTCCTAACAGTCCGGGATTCGATATGAAGACCCCATCCTTCCTTCCATCATACTGACTGAGGTTATAGGCTCCGTCCTGGGTCCCCATCCATCTCTTCTCCTTTAATGAATGGTTTAGTGCATATTCCTTCCCTTAGGTAGGATACAGATCAGCTTGCAGTACGCCATGTGCTTGGTAAGAGGTACTGGGTTCGACCTCATGGTGTAATAACGGAGCACAGAATTTAAATAAACATGTGATCTTCTCGAACTAGACCTCACTGCTTATGAACTTGGCAGATCATTTAGTACTGTAGAATGACCATGCACTTCTGCCTGTCCCAGTTTCTAAAAGGGTGCTTTTTAGAACTTGGATGCAAAAATGACTGGCAACTTCGCCGTGCAAAATCACACGCTCTCCCGTGTTTTATGCAAAAATAAATCGGTAAAGAAAGTTGAAAAATGTACGGTTAGGGATTGAATGGTCCACAAAATTATGTTCGTTCTAATATTTCGACCAATTGATATTGTGTTACTACGGCACACGTTCTTTCACACGTAAATATCCCTTTACCAAAATTTCCAATTTCTCACTCTCCAATCAAATAACCAGTTCACCATGCTATACACGCAATTAATAGTTCGGATTTCACTTCGCTTACGACCGAAGCGTAATTCTCTCACAATGATTAACACGAACACTTTATATTTTGAATTCAACCTTTCGAAGCCCGGATTCGCCTGACCCGTTTTCTGCCAGACGACATGATACAACTGTCATAAAGAAGAATGACCGCCGACCATGTGGAGTGGAAGTGTCTCACTGACGTCATGTGTTCAGGTGAGCTGAGTGTGTTGAGAAACTCTCTGCTCGTTCCCTCGACAGTAAGGTACTTCTAGTGGTGTTTTTTTTTCACATTTTTTTCTCTCTCAAAAATGAGACTCCGGACTCAAATTATATATTATATTTCAACTGCACGTGCTACTTCCCGACTACTTAACGAATCTGTCGAACTTCAATTTCTTGAACGTTGCTAAATTGCTACAAGAAAGTAATTAGTGTGTCTTCTTATTTGTACTTGAAATACTGGAATGCACGTGATATTCTTCGCATTTGTAATTCTTGGGGATCTCGACAACAAGGACAACAGGTAGTTCCGAGAAGAAATAAATAGCCTATTTTCATATATCCTACTTATGTCAATTGCCTGTATAAACATACAAAATTTCAGTTTGATTGCTGAAATAGATTCGTAGACATTGAGAATCATCTCAATATTTCGGATGGTCGCCATGTTGGATTTTATATATGTAGGCCATAGAACTATGTACTATTACATGAATATTATTGCGTAGGTGTATTTTTCAAACTTCAATCGCATAATTAGGACACAAGAATTAAAAACTTGTTTTAAAATTTAGCACAGCCACCATCTTGAGGTAATGGAAACAATTTACATGAATTAGATGTCAGTGGATTCAAATTTGTATAAGCATTTACCGTACTAATTTTCACTGCACTTGGATAGTAAAATATCGAGAAACGTATATTTAAATATTTAAATTTCGCGTTGCCGCCATGTTAGATTAGTGCTCACCAGGTTATTGAAAGTTCCGTAGGTGAACTTATGTTAATAGCTTTTATCATAATACCAACTTTCAGTTTGATTGCTGTCGTAGATTAGTAGATATTGAGAACCGTCTAAATATTTCGGCTAGTCGCCTTGTTAGATTTTAAAGTATGTAGGCCACAGGGTTATGTACTATTAGATGATGATTATTCCGTAGGTTCATTTTTCAAACGTTCACTTTGATCGCACGATTAGGACACAAGAAATTGAAACTTAATTAAACAACTTCGCACGGCCTCCATCTTAAGGTTGTGTAAACAATGGAACTAAATTAGATGTCAGTGCTCTACCATGTTGCACTGCGATTGGATGGTTAAGTCTATTAAAATGTTTCAACTTCGCATGGCCGCCAGGTTCATTCTGAATCTACGAGGTCAGTATTTTAATTAAGGGCCGTTTCTTTTTTTAAAATACACCGAACATTTTATTTTGAAACAACATTTATTTTTAGGTTTTACATACCTTCCTCTATTTTCTACATAGTTGCCTTGTTTATTTAGGCACTTGTCATACTTTAAAACTAAGTTCTGAAATCCCTCTGCATAAAAGTTTGCCGCCTGCTCTGACAACCAAGAATTCACGGCTGTTTTCACTTCTTCATTGTCGCCGAAGTGCTTCCCACCTAGATGACGAAGGGCTATACGGTGGGTGATCCAAAACTTCCCACCCAAAAGAGTCAATGAGTTCCCGAGTCCGGGCAGCAGTGTGAGGTCTTGCCATGATCTTGCGCTGTGACGGTAAAGTGCGAAAATGGGTACGCGAGTTCAAAAGAGGCCGTGAAAATGTTCATTGCAATATCACCATACACCTCACAAAGCTGACTTGTTTCTTGCACTCAAAAAACGTATCACAGATCGTACCTCACACGCGGCGAATCAATAATCTTGAACATTGTAAAGAGGCACAGTTCAGCGTTCAGGTTAGCTACACTGCTGCAACTGACGTCTGCTTGTTCGCAAAGGATGCCGGGAGGTAGCGCACATGCTTGTTGCGGCGTGCGCACTAACTACGGGCTTTAAAAAATAAACGGCCCTTACTTAAAAAACAACCTTCGTAGCAGGTCTTTGAAAGTCACTTCTAGTAGTACCCTTTATCACCGTACAAAATGTCAGGGTGATAACAGTAATAGTTTTGGAGATATAGAATGCCGATGAAATATTTCGCGCCGCCACCATGCTGGATTGGTGAGACGTAATAAAATTTAAACGGCACGGTCGAGGTCGGACAAAATAGTACTATGTCCTTACCGAGTTTGATTTAAATCGCTCCAGCCGTTTAGATTTTATTCGGGACACACACACACACACACACACATACGCGCGCAAACACACACAGACAAAAGGTGATTTCATAAGCCTACTTTTTCATAAATGAAAATATGCTAAAAATGACATTCGCCAAATATTATTTTCATTGAGAAACTAATCTTGTTGTAAACGTGGGTATGTCTCATGATACCGAATTCTTGAGGGAATAATTGAATTAATATGGCAGAAATTGGATTTTAAATGTGATGCAGCTAAATTATTTTATTCAGGTAATGATTTCTCATATTTTGATAAGAGATGAGAAATATATCGTAAGACAATGTTGCTAAGGAATTTGAGAAAGAGATAATTAATATAAAGAAATGTTAGAGCAGGATGGTGATGCATACCTAACAGTGATTATACCAGATTCCAATGATCGATGTGAATCTTAAGAAAAAGATAATAGTTGGATGATTATCAAGTGTTTTTATTGAAACAAAAACATTAGATTATTAACTACGTGAGTTTGTCCCAGAGAAATGCAAGATAGTTCTATTCTCAATGTATTACACACCAATTTTGACATATGCAGCAGGTACTTGGACCACAACAAAACGCGATGAAAGCCGAATCAAATCAGCCGAGATGAAGTTCCTTAGAGGAATAATTGGGAAGACTCGGAGGGATAAAATCAGAAATGTGGACATTAGGGAGAGAACTGGGTTCCCAAAACTGCAAGACAAGATAGAGACCAGTAAGCTGAAGTGGAGCGGACATATGATGAGAATGGAAGAATATAGAGTACCAGAAGAATATTTATGGAGAAAATACCAGGAAGAAGTCCATGAGGAAGGCCCAAAAAGAGGTGGATAGATACGGTGAAGGAAAGCATAGAGTAAAGAGGAGTAAAAGAAAAAGAAGTATTGAAAGAAGGAAATGAATGGTGGAGGGATAGACAACTGTGGAGGTCCTTGATTCGCAACCCGAGCCAGGGAACTGGAAACGGGAAATGAAGAAGAAGAAGAAGAGGAAGAAGAAGTTTGTGTCTAACGTAAGCTCTAGATAAATGTGTGTGAGAAATGTTTTTGTAATATAGCATAATTTGATAAATTAATTTGGTTACAGGAGATCATAATGTATAGTTTAAACTTCAATCATCAAAATGGGCGTAAGAAATGGTCACCAAATGAAAGTGAAAAGTGACTTTTAAATGTTATATCATTAGTGAAGGTGACTGGACATCAGTGGCGTAACTAGGTTTTGCTTCTGGGGGAGGATGAGCTGAGTCAGAACTAAATTTTAGGGTGGTGGGCGGAGGGGATCTCGGATATAATGAGACATAATAAATGAAAGATACTGCACGGTACCGAAGTTTGCCTTCATGAAGGTAGCAATGAAAGAATATAGTAGGGCAAATATGGAGGTAATGTTGCCTGCAGACGACGTTGTGATCTGGGGCGAGGATGAGATGGAGGTACAAGAACAGTTAGAAGTAATAAATGAAGAGATTGAGCAATGGGGATTAAAGATAAATGTGGAGAAGAGTAAAACAGTGGTGATGAGTAGAGATAAGAAGGAAAAGGAGTAATCAAAGTAGGAGATAAGGAATTGGAAGTAGTGAAACACTTCAAATACTTGAGAAGTGAACTGACTGAAGATGGAAGACTAGATTTGGAAATTTGCAGAAGAATACAACTCGGGAGTGCTTTCTACCATCAGGTACGGGGACTAGTATGGAACAAGGATATACCAATTAAGGCTAAAGAAGTTATGTACAAAGCATATTATGTTCCTATAATGACATATGCAGCAGAAACTTGGACAATGACTAAGAGGGATGAGAGCAGAGTACAAGCAGCTGAGATGAGATTCCTGAGAAGTATGGTCCAGAAAACGAGGAGGGACAGAGTGAGAAATGAAGATATACGGAAAGAACTGGGAGTACAGAAACTAAATGAGAAACTGGAGCAAAACACACTGAGATGGTTTGGACATGTCAAACGGATGAATGAAGTAAGGCTACCAATACGAGCTCTGGAACGACGGATGACAGAGAAGAGAGGACGAGGAAGACCAAGAATGCGTTGAATGGACTCAGTGGAGAATAGTATTAGAAAACGGAACCTGGATTGGAACACTGTGTCGGAAGAGGAATGGTGGAACGACAGAACAAAGTGGAGAGGAACCATATTTGCCCCCACCCAATGTCAACTGGAAAAGGGAAAATGAAGATGGTGATGATGATGATGAATGTGTAAATGCTCGACAATTAACAATTTTGTTGACATTGTATTCTTAAGTCCAGTTTTCTTCGCAAAATCACCTCTCCCTTTCTATTCCCCGACATTGTAGAAACATTAATAAACTACAGTTACCAACTAAAGTTTAACTTAAAACTGCAACACGAGTTAACCCAATATTATTCACTTTCCTAAACAACACTCACACTCGGATATAACAGGATGGTAACTGACGAGAGATGTTATTTTTGGAAAGGGATGAGAATACACCCATCTCACCGCCACCCCTCTGGCTAACTGAACAGCTGACCATTTTGCTCATTCAGCGAGCAACTAAAAGTTTGGTGCTTTTCAGTCGGTCAACACGAATGTACCCTAAAAGAGCTGGGTTGTGCCCTAATCCTGAAATAAATTACATGAGATTAATAAATACACTAGGATGACCAGTTTCGATCGTCAAGCGATCATCATCAGATCCATTACACTTAGGTTATAACATCTATGTTTGAGAATACAGGTGAAAAATATTTACAATATGTACAATTATTTAGTTGCAGTATTGGTAATGCAACTGTCGGTGTATGCTAAATGTAGTATATCTAATGTTACGTGAAGTGCTAAAATGGTGATAAAAATCCGGAGTTCGTCTGTTTGGGGTGATTATATGGTTATACAAAATCAACTATCGTTATATTGTAATAATACAGGCTGATACTTATCCGGTTGTCTTCCTGACTGGAACTTCGAGTAGTTTCGTGTTCACTCTAGCACCAGATGTTATAGCCTAAGTGTAATGGAATTGATGAAGATCGCTTGACGATCGAAACTGGTCATCCTAGTGTATTTATTAATCTCATGTACTTTTATTTCAGGATTAGGACATAATCCAACTCTTTTTTGGGTACATTCGTGTTGACCGACTGAAAAGCACCAAACTTTTGTTTACTTAGGCAAAACTGAAAAATGGCTTCAAACCTCACAATCATGCAGCAAGTGTCAATTATGCAAAAACTAGAAATGTTACACGGGTGAAAAGAGTTGCTTTCAAACACAATCCAATCATTTGTCAGCAATCCGAAGATTGGTTTTATTTCAAATTAAAAACCTCACAAATTTCTCGAGTTACGCCACTGCTGGACATTTTTCTTGATTTTTAGGGCCTAAGATTTTTTTAAAAATCTCTTGTAAGTTGTTAAGAAAATTCTGTAGAGCTTCTGTTTATGAGATACATTCATGCAGCATCAAATGATCCAAGTTCGCAATCCTTTGCAGATTTCAGGATATGGTTTAGTTGTTTTAATTATTCAGTTGAATAACACTTTGAAATATTATTTCACATCGCTGGATTCTAATTTATAGTGATGGTTCCTGATTAGTGTTATTTGCCCAGAATGGTGTGCTTGTTTGGAATTTTATTTTGAGGCTACCCAAATACCAACCTCGTAAGCAACCACGAAATACTTTGCCTCATGCCACCCCAGCAAGTTGTTGTAAACCATTCCAAACTAACACTTTGCACAATGATTAATTTAATTAGGTTTCGTGTACTTCTTCTCAGACAATATGCGGTGTTTTTAGCCGGGCATCGCATAATCGGCCGGGAAACGGAAACAGTAGGTTGTTGGGGTTTTTATTAAGTGGAGAAATTTATGCGGATTAATAATGCGTTTAGTTTTTCTTATATTCTATCCTACAAAGCCTCAGCGTGTTTAACTCAGAAAACCAGTTATGCCCAGAAGTTAGTTATTTCCACAGGTATGCATTATTATTATTATTATTATTATTATTATTATTATTATTATTATTATTATTATTATTATTATTATTATTATTATGTCCGGCTCCATGGCTAATTGGTTAGCGTGCTAGGCTTTGGCCAGAAGAGTCCCGGGTTCGATTCTCGGCCGGGCATCAGAGATTATAATCTTCTGGGGTTAATTCCCGTGGCCCGGGGACTGGGTTTATGTGGCGTCTTCATCATCACTACATCATCATAACGACGCGCAGGTCGCCCACGGGCGTCAACTAGAAAGACCTGCACTCGGCCTCCCAGGAAGTCACACGACAAAAATATATATTATTATT
The DNA here is from genome assembly GCA_946902985.2 of Meconema thalassinum. Lineage (NCBI taxonomy): Eukaryota > Metazoa > Arthropoda > Insecta > Orthoptera > Tettigoniidae > Meconema > Meconema thalassinum. The sequence continues at coordinate 1,329,011,140 of OX336389.2, forward strand.
ATTATTTCTACATACTGAACAAGAAGTTACTGTATATACGTGATTTCATTGCTTGTTGGCAATTCTTCTATGTGCATCTCCTCTAAGAGGGGCATGACGGTGCAACGGTCAGGCTGCTTGCCTTCCACCAAAGTGATTAGGGCTCAATTAATGTTTAATGGGTTATTTCACGTGAAATACCACGTCCAATAGCTCGGATTACACCTAAATTAGAGGTCATGCGGCTGATGATCTCTAGACACAACTCACGAGCTTCCTTCCTTCCATAATATCCATGAATTTGCAAATAATTAACCCAATCCTTAGGGACATGAATATTATGCCAATAACACAGTAGTCTATATAACACCCTTGTCACCCCATTGCAGTGGCCATTTATGATGGGATGTCTTCGTATCAGTATTTAAATGGTAATATGTCTTAATATCAAACATTGTAAGTAGTCAGCATTGCCGGTATTATGTTTCTGCACAATGGCTATTCAAATATTAACCCACATAACGGCAATGCAGTCATCAATATAATATAATCTTTGTGCTTATACGAGAATTGAGCAAGCCTTCATGACCTATTACTGAATACATTTTCTATTCATAAGGCATTATTCTAGATACACACATCAAAAAAAGTTTTGCATCACCTCGGTTCCAAGAGTTCCGGAACCGTTAAATACAAAGGGAATAGAGATCAACACAAACAACATTTCAGCTCGTTTTATTGCTCATGAGACCCACACATTGCATGTTATACCATCATACAGCTAGACTTTCAGCATTTGTGGTCCAGATTGCAGTACACACCACTACCTCTAATACCCAGTAGCACGTCCTCTTGCATTGATGCATGCCTGTATTCGCCGTGGCATACTATCCACAAGTTCATCAAGACACTGTTGGTCCAAATTGTCCCACTCCTCAACGACAATTCGGCGTAAATCTCTCAGAGTGGTTGGTGGGTCAAGACGTCCATAAACAGCCCTTTTGAACATATCCCAGGCATGTTCGATAGGGTTCATGTCTGGCGAACATGCTGGCCACTGTAGTCGAGCGATGTCGTTATCTTGAAGGAACGCATTCACAAGATGTGCACGATGAGGTCGAGAATTGTCGTCCATGAAGACAAATGCCTCTCCAATATTCTGCCGATATGGTTGCACTATGGGTCGGAGGATGTCATTCAGGTATCGTAAAGCCGTTTCGGAGCCTTCCATGACCACCAGTGGCGTACGTCGGCCCCACATAATGCCACCCCAAAACATCAGGGAACCACCACCTTGCTGCACTCGCTGGACAGTGTGTCTAAGACGTTCAGCCTGACCAGGGTGCCTCCAAACACGTCTCCGACGATTGTCTGGTTGAAGGCATATGCGACACTCATCGGTGAAGAGAACGTGATGCCAATTCCGTGGGGTCCATTCAGCATGTTGTTGGGCCCATCTGTACCGCGCTGCATGGTGTCGGGGTTGCAAAGCTGGACCTCGCCATGGACGTCGGGAGTGAAGTTGCGCATCATGCAGCCTATTGCGCACAGTTTGAGTTGAAACACGACGTCCTGTGGCTGAACGAAACGCATTATTCAACATGGTGGCATTGCTGTCAGGGTTCCTCCGAGCGGCAATCCGTAAGTAGCGGTCATCCACTACAGTAGTAGCCCTTGGGCGGCCTGAGCGAGGCCTGTCATCGACAGTTCCTGTATCTCTGTACCTCCTCCATGTCCGAACAACATCGCTTTGGTTCACTCTGAGACGCCTGGAAACTTCCCTTGTTGAGAGCCCTTCTTGACACAAAGTAACAATGCGGACGCGATCGAACTGCGGTATTGACCTTCTAGGCATGGTAGAACTACAGACAACATGAGCAGCGTACCTTCGTCCTGGTGGAATGACTGGAACTGATCGGCTGTCGTACCCCCTCCGTCTAATAGGCCCTGCTCATGCATGGTTGTTTACATCTTTGAGCAGTTTTAGTGACATCTATGAACAGTCAAAGGGACTGTATCTTGGATACAATATACACAGTCAACGTCTATATGCCGGAGATCTGGGAACCGAGGTGATGCAAAACTTTTTTTGATGTGTGTAGATTCATATACTGTAGAATAATCATTGGCATGAAAAGTAGGCTGTATAGTTCTTCACGGAACTTCTTGTTTTGTTTAGAAATTGCGATTAAACAAATAAAGAAGACGATAACCCCTGATAGAGCAGTCTCGCGTTGAGACAGCATGACAGTAGACTGGGCCGGGCCGGGTAGCCTATATCAACTCCTGCACAGTCAGCTCGGACATCTACGTCAACCACATCAACAAAGCAACCATTACATCAAATGAACAAAGTAATTCTAACAGGACATGACATACTTACCACTTACTTGTGCCGGGCTCCTCTACGTCATCTTTCCTGTCGACCTCACTTGGTCAACTCTTGTTCTCTTCAGACCCCGACGGTATTAGGGTATCCTAGGCCTAGGGAGTCTCTTCCTTTCCCGCCTTAATTGGCCCTTGTCTCATCTTTCCTGATACCCTCCTTCTGCAAGGGGTCAGCCTTCTTTTTCTTTTGATGTTATCAGCTCAATGCCCTCGGGTAGGCAGGGTGTGTGTAGCCCCACCACTTCTGGTGCACCCTGGATGGTAGTACACCCTCAAGGGCTCATGGCTGATGAGTATGGGAGTTGGCGACCCCGAGGGATTCCTGAGTTGGGTCAGGTTTTCTCCCTCTTTTACATTACCTCTGGGGCGGAACCTCTCCTCTTTCACTTTCCTATGTGCCTTTCATGGCTCTCCTTCCTTCCAAGTCCCTCAATCCGCAATCTTTGAGGGTTGATGGCATTTATTTTCCTCCTGTCCTTTATTTGCCTTATTCTCCTTCGTTTTCCATTTCTTCTTCTAGTATGTAGGTTGGTAGTTTTAGTTATATTTTACTTTTCATTACCATCTTCACGATCACCCAAACCATTAGGAGCCGATAACCTAGATGTTAGGCCCCTTAAAACAATTATCATCATCATCATCATCATCATATTATTATTATTATTATTATTATTATTATTATTACATATAAAATGCTGTATAAAATAGGCAAGGAAGGAATATACACTGGAAATGGGATTCTCAGTATCTTTACCCGATGCAAAAATAGCATTAGTTTGTGAAACTGCTCTTCATATTTGATATTTACAGTCGTAATTTAAATGTCTTGTACTGATTTAATTCAAAATAAAATTAATAGCATTAAAAACCCATAAGAACATAAAATGTACTCATAAATCCTTAATATGTACACTGTATGTACATGATAAACAATAAAAGTACCTCCACCTCGTGGGGTAGTGACTATCATTCTTGGCTGTCACCACTGAGCTCAGGGGTGACCACGATAACGCCTGATCTCTTCAAACCCAGGATACATATTTGAGGACCTCACTTTTACAGTATATTTATTTTTCTCAGCAGCAATTGGTATTATGGGAATTCTTAACTGTCATTCTCTCCCTTAATATTCCCATTTCTATGGAGTAGGTGGGTGAAGAGAGATTAGTCTTATGTTGGTGGATGGTTTTTTGTTTATGGGCGGATGCCCTTTTGGCACTTAGCTTATCAGGAGTGTTATTGAGAGATAAAAATAAGGGGAGACGAATTAAACTGGGCAAGAAGTTGGAAGGAAGCGGTCGTGGCCTGCTAGAAGTTACCGTCCCAGTTCACCTGGATTTGAAAACGGCAGACCATGGAAAACCACTGCGAGTTTGTCTGACTGAGGGATTTGAACACATTCGTTTTTTCCAATCTGTAGATTGCTCTCGTAACTATCCCAATCGGCTACTATTGTGCGTAATTTTAAAATTTTATTAAAAATATGCCTTGTGTCTTCAAATATGTTTGATTTTTGCCATTACTTAATAAGAAAGACAGATTGTAAAATCTTAGCTACAACTTTTGTCTTGGGTCTGAAAAGGATAAAAAAATGAATAAACAATATCGATATACCGGTAAAATGTTGTTTTTAAATCATCTTAGGTGCTTGGGACAAATTGTTCATCAAACCCGTGTTACCTGGGTGTGTGTTGATTTTTTTCTTATAACCTGTGTTTCTGTAGTGACTGGAACATTGCCTATATTGTCTGGAATTGATGTAGGTGCGTGATTATTGGCCAGCAGGGAGGGGAAACCCCACAATCAGGATTGCCACTGCCAGTGCCGGGATACGAATCATCGATCTCTGGACTTCAGTTCCCCCTGCACAACAAAGAAAATGCATCTTGCCTTACATCTGGTCTCAAGAGATTCAATTGAAACTTTCAATTACCAACGAAATTGACACTGAATTGAAAGAGTGATGCGGATTGAGAGGAATTTGTCTTGAAATTCCATCAGACTCTGTGACTGTTGCAAGTCAGCTGTCGTGTAATTAAAACTAGCGGAACGAAAGAACTTCGTATTACAGAAAGCAATCCTATCTCTTACTCAACTCGTTCTCTAACACCTTTCGATTATCGAAAGTAATTTCACTGGTTTTGACTTTCTCTCTCGAGCTCTCACTACCTGCGTAAGTTGTGCTTGTAGGTCAGCAGGCGGGATGAGGTCAGGGTCAAGGTCACGGCGAGAGAATCCAGTTCGTTGTGCTCGCTCGGCATGGTGAGCAGGCGCGTAGATCCCCCACCTCTCCCCACCGCTTCCTCTCCTCAACTCCCTTTCCCGGCCGAGCCTAGCCCATAGCCGCGGCATCAACTGCCAGGAATTAAAAACACTTCCTCGCATCAGAATGCAATTACAGTTTCTAATCCGGTTTATTCACTGCAGGAAATATCAGTATGGATATGAAACACTCGTAGTAACTCGACACTGGAAAGAAGGCAACATCAATAGTAAGTTCGAATAATACTATAATAATGAATTGTGGCTTCATAGGAGGCCGACTAGAGGTCTTTTGATTTGATGCCCGTGGGCGACCTACGCATCTTAATGAGGATGAAGACGTCACATAAAGCCAGTCCCCGGGTCAGGGGAACTAACTTCAGGAGATTAAAATCCCCGATGACCCAGCCGAAAATCGAACCTGGGACCTTTTGGGCCAAAGTCCAGCGCGCTAACCAAAACGCCATAGGGCTGAACATAATAATAATAATAATAATAATAATAATAATAATAATAATAATAATTTATTTTACGTCTACCGAGAGTGGTAGCTACACTCGCTAACCCACAGCACTAGGCCATGGGGCCAAACTATCTGCGGACTAGGTTCGAGCCCCACCATCCTTGAAATGGTTTTCCGAAGTTTCCCCATTTTCAACACTCCAGGCAAATGCTGGGACGGTACTTTCTGACAGGCCACGGCCACTTCCGTCCACATCCTTGTTCGGTTTCGTTCATCTTCATTCATTTCATCTCTCATTAACTCCATCAGGAAGGGCACCCGGCCGTAAAAAACACTCGCCACATAGGGTAGACATACACAATACAATTGATTTTTCACCTCTTTTAACAACTGCAGCTTTTAGAGATGGCGAGATGCCGGAATTTGGCTCCAAAGAGAATCTTTAACGTGCCAGTTAATCTGCTGACACGGCTCCCTCGCATTTGTGCATCCTGAAATCCAAACTGCCTGCACCAGAATTCGATCCAGTAACCTAGGGAACAGCAGGTGAGAAAGTTATTGCTGCACCACGTAACCGGTCTGTAAGTTCGCGTTCAAACCCACGCTCTTCCGATACCAGCGAGGCATGAGGCTCTCGGCCCCCCGTCGCAATTCAATAATACTGTAATATACAAATTTCCGTACGCGTTTCTTTATTCGAAATCATTTGTGTAGGACGATCGGTACCAAATTTTTGGTTCACTGCAGGGAAGTGTTGTTTGAGTTAGAGATGTAGACATTGACACTTTCCCCCAGGGGCTCACATCTAGTGGGTCGTCGGTTGGCGACCACGGGACCCCAGCTGAGTCCGGCATTGCTTCCACTTACTTGTGCCGGCCTCCTCTCCGTCTTCTTTCCTGTCGACCTCCCTTGGTCAACTCTTGTTCTATTCCGACCCCGACGGTATTAGGGTATCCGAGCCCTAGGGAGTCTCTTCATTTCAAGCCTTCATTGGCCCTTGTCTCATCTTTCCTGATCGCTCCTTCTTCGAGGGGTCAGATCTCTCCTTTTCTTTTCATTATATTTCCTTTTATCTTAAGATTTCCGCACTGTTTTTGTTAATTGGCCCCCCGTGTATCTAAATTCCCCTTAGCGAATCTTCGGCATCTACACTCCATATTGTATGTATTTTCTATCTACGTTGCATTTTGTAAGTCTTTTCGATCTAAATTGCATTTTACGAGTATTTTCAACCTCAATTGCATGTTGTAAGGATTGACAATCTAAATTGCTTTTGGGAGTATTTTGAATTTCAATTGCATTTTGTAAGTAGTTCAACCTAAACCGCTTTTTGCAAGTATTTTCAATCTAAATTGCATTGTGTTTGGTGGGCATTTTGCAAGTATTTTGATTCTCAATTGCATTTTGGGGTATTTTGAATCTAAATTACATTTTGTAAGTATTTTCAATCTAAATTGCATTTTGTAAGTATTGTCCATCCAAATGAGTCGTTTGAATCTACCGTACGTTTTGTAAGCATTTTCAATTTCAATTGCGTTTTGCAAGCATTTTGAATTTCAATTGCATTTTGTGAGTATTTTGGATCTGTAATGTGAGTTTTTCAATCTAAATTGCATTGTGTATTTTCAATTTCAATTGCATTTTGTAAGTATTTTGAACCGAGCCTCCGTGGCTTAGGCGGCAGCACGCCGGCCTCTCACCGCTGGGTCCGTGGTTCAAATCCCGGTCACACCACGTGAGATCTGTGCTGGACAAAACGGAGGCAGACAGGTTTTTCTCCGGGTACTCCGGTTTTCCCTGTCAAAATTTCATTCCAGCAACACTCTCCACTATCATTTCATTTCATCTGTCATTCATTTAATCATTGCCCCCAAGGAGTGCGTCAGGCCTCGGCAGCCGGCACGGTTCATATCCTCGCCGCTAGATGGGGGCTTCATTCATCCCATTCCTGACCCGGTCAGAGACTGGAAGCAGGCTGTGGATTTTCATTTTCAAGTATTTTGAACCTCAATTGCATTTTGTTCGTATTTTCAATCTCACTTGCATTTTGAATTTCAATTGCATTTTGTAAGTATTTCGACTCTACATTGCATTTTGTACGTATTTTGAACCTAAACTATATTTTGTGCGTGTCTTTCGATCTATTCCTTTTGTGAGTACTTTCCTTCTCAATTCCCTTTTGTAAGTATCACCGAGAGTGGTGATTCGTTTCAATCTGAGTTACATTTTGTAAGTATTTTCAGTCTCACTTAATTTTTGTTCTTGTTTCCATTTCATTGTCATTTTTGCTATCACACAGACCATTAGGGGCCGATAACCTAGATGATAGGCCCCTTAAAACAACAATTATCATCATCTTCACATTGACACTTCAGCCCCGTGGAAGTTCCACCATCGGCCGCCTACTGCGTTCTGGCTGTTAAATGATATTGTACAATATATAAAAATAATTGGAAAGTAATTTCATCTTTTACTAAAATTGAACTCTCTCAATAAGTAATTGAGTTACGACAAGGAATTTTGGCTTCAGACATTATACACTTAACAAATTATCAATATTGAAGCTCAACTTATTAGATTTTCGCATCTGCGTATTAAAATAATTGCGAATATATCGTTGCACCAAGGTCTAATTTAACCTTTAACTAAAACTGAAATAGGGGCGAGAGGCGTGGTGGTGCAGTGCTCAAGTTACTTGCCTCTCACCAAGGCGGACCAGGTTCAATTCCCGGTTATGCATGTGAGAATTTCGAAGTGAATTATCACGTCCTGTGGTTCGGATTCGACACAAGAAAGGAGATTCCACGGCTCATGATCGCGAGATTAGACTAAGGGTCGCGTGAAGCTACAAGCTTCCTTCCTATTAAAACTGGAATATCTAGAAGAATCAAGAGAGAGAGAGAGGAAAATAGAGAGAAACGTTTGAAATTATAACTAATGAACTACAAGTAATTGTGCTACGACGAAGATTGTTGGTTCAGACGAATTATCCATTGATCCCCAACTTACTTAATTCTGATATCCGTGCATTAAAATAACTGCAAATATTCGTCCCATTACGTCCTACGTAATTATAATTTATTGTACAAATCTATGTACGCTTGTTTGTGTAAGGATATATGTGCCTAACGTTTTGTTCACTACAGGGAAGTGTTGATTGTGTTAGGAACTTGGCCATTGGCAATTCAACCAATCAAAGATCACTCAGAAATTTAAAAGAAACAAGACAGAAACAGAGAGGAAAACACAGAGAAAAAAATTAAATTATAACTAATGAACTACCGCTACAAAGTTAAGGGTCCGTAGCCTATTACGAGAAAACAAAAAAATGAGATTTCCGGAGCCCCTTATGGTGTGGAAAATTGCGGAGAAAAATCACACTCAGGATAGTCGCTGTTCGAATCTTGGATCTGTAACCTTTCAGATGTCCATGGAACGTGCGGGTTGTAAAGAGATAGGCTATTATTGTGTGGCGTTAGGGAAATACAGGATACCAGACAATAAATTGATTTATATGTTTCTACTCGCAATATGTGATCTGAATAAAACATATTAGTGAGCCCGAGTGAAGCTTTCCCACTTTTCCGTAACAATAATTAAACTTGATCAGAAACCTCGTTAAAAAAGAGAAAAAGAGCAAGTTGTTATAGGAAGTGTATTTAGTTGAAATTGAGGACAAAGGAAAACAAATCTACCAGACTGGACAGATAGGAACTTGGACAAGTGTATCTAATGTTCCGCGTTATAATTGAATCTGATTTTCATAGCAACATTGGCGTTGTTGGATGATATCAGTCATGAAAAGGCTACATAATGTAGTTGACAATGAGAAAGGCTGGTCTCGGTAAAAATATTGCTGCATTTTCCAATGCTTGTTCTTGGGCTTCTTTGATTACCTGTGGTGACCCTAGGATTTGGAGAACAAATAAAAACACGAACACAAATTTGTGAATAGGATGTACTGAAACACCAAGCATAAAAAGTAAACAAAAATTTGCAGGCAAAAGAAAATTTGCTGCAGTGGGATTCGAATCGCCTAAAATTACATAATCTTATCAAATGCCAAGCATGCTCCCCATAGATCATTATTACACGGTATAATAAGACCTAGTAACTTAACTTCATAGCGTGTAAAGGCTTTCGCTGGGTACCGCTTGGCGGATAAAAGTGTAACTTCACGAACTTTCATGACTTGTGTCAGTTTTATAAATAGGCTGACTTGGAGTTATTAAATGTTGAATTAAAATTTTGCTAAAACGTCGTGTGTCCTGACGCGTGATGTACAGTATGCCATCCCGTTATGTTGTTTCCTTAATGTGTGTCTGCAATCCTTAGTGAAATATTATATAAGAGAATGTACTTCGTTACTCAGCCTCGATGTCCGCCCTTCAAAGTGACAGTCGCCACTACCACCAAGGTGCTTTGCGCTGCCTGGTTATGCTGTAGCTATCCTCGCGACCGTGGTGCACGATCTAACGAGCACGGCCACGCTGCGGGTTAGTTGAATTGATACCCTATTTATTTTAGCTCCATCGGAGTATAAAATCTTTAAATTTCTATGTAAAATATTTGTTGTTTCTGGGGTTTGCTCCATTTAGCCCCGAATACTTGAATGCGTGTGAGTTTTGTCTGAGAACCTGTGTTTACTATCAGTTGTAACTCTTCTGTTGGTCAACACAAATTTGCCCAAATTGATGATGATAATTGTTGATTTATGGGGCCTAACATCTAGGTTATCAGCCCCAAATGGTATGGTGATAGTGGAAAAAAACCATTTGGACATGAAAACAACCTGCTAAAACTAATTACGCACTCACATCTAACTTATCCAGTTCTCCAGAAGAGGAAATGGACAACACGGCAATAACAAAAATTAAGACTCTGGGAAAAGAACCCTCAACATTAGAAGAATGAGGATTGAGGGACATGGAAGGAAACAGAGCCATGAAAGACAGATAGGAAAGGGCGTGAGGGTCCACCTCAGAGACATTGGAAAAATGTCAAAAACTGGACCCACCTCAGGAATTCCTCGAGATCACCAACTCCCGAACTCATCTTCCGTGAGCCCTTGAGGGCGTAGCACTATCCAGGGTACACCAGAAGAGGTGGAGCTACACAAACCCTGCCTCATTAGGGCCTTGAGCAGAAGTCAAGAGGCATCATCAAAAGAAAAACAAGACATATGACCCCTCGAAGAATCAGAATATCAGGAAAGATGAGACAAGAGCCAATTAAGGCAGGAAATTGAAAGACTCCCTAGGCCTCGGTTACCCTAATACCGTCGGGGTCGGAAGAGAACAAGAGTTGACCAAGGGATGTTGACATGAAAGATGACAGAAAGGAGCCCGGCACAAGATATGCCAGTCTCAGCTGAGGTCCCGTGGTCGCCTACCCACGTCCCACAAGTCGTGAGCCTCTGGGGGTTGCCCAATATCGCTGGGCAGAGGTACAATGTATACAGTACATATAAATAAATAAATAAATAAATAAATAAATAAACACTCATGAAAAGAAATACATGTATCAGTTATCAGTTATAATCACTGTTGAATAACGGACAACTTAGGAATTTGCGTTTCGACCGTCAAGCAGTCATCATCAGATGCCCAGTCATAAAAAAGAAAATCCACAGCCTGCTTCCAGTCGACCGACTGGGTCAGGGAATGGAATGAATGAAGCCCCCATCTAGCGGTGTGGATATGAACTGTGCCGGCTGCCGAAGCCTGTCGCACTCCTCTGGGGCAATGATTAAATGAATGACAGATGAAATGAAATGACAGTGGAGAGTGTTGCTGGAATGAAATTTGTGACAGGGAAAACCGGAGTACCCGGAGAAAAACCTGTCTGCCACCGCTTTGTCCAGCACAAATCTCACATGGAGTGACCGGGATTTGAACCACGGACCCAGTGGTGAGAGGCCGGCGTGCTGCCGCCTAAGCTACGGAGGCTCTAGATGCCCAGTCATATTGGGCAAATTTTTGTTGACCAAGTTTTTTGATTATTATTTTTTATTTTTTATTTTTTAGCGTATGGCTTTTAGTGCCGGGAGTGTCCGAGGACTTGTTCGACTCGCAAGTTTGTAGCTGCTTCAAGGCAGACACCCAATGGGTGAGCTACAAGTACCGTCGCGTGTGGAGTGTTGTCTGGGGAGGAAAGTTTGAATGTAAGGACGAGGAGTTGGAAGGTAGCTGCTGTGGCCTATAGTTAGGGACCAACCCCGGCATTTGCCTGGAAGGAAGATGGGAAACCACAGAAGACCATCTTCAAGGTTGCCGGCGGGGGGATTCGAACCTCCTCGCCTCCCGGATGTGAGCGACTGCCAGCAGTCCTGCCGTAACGACCACGGCTAACTCACCCTGGTGGCCTACAGTTAAACCATCCTGACATTTATCTGGAGTAGAGATGAGAAACCACGGAAACCACTTCTAGAATGCCCCAGTTAGGAATGGAACCCACCCCTTCTCATTTTTGCCTCATGAGGTTGAGGGTATCCTGTTTCATCCCTCGGACTAGAATTACATTTCTTAGCAGAGTCTAGAATGGAACCAGCTAAGAATGTTAACCACTGAACCTTGAGGTGGTCGAACTACTGTAGTTCGAAACGTCGAGAAAAGTTTACAAACCTCAAACTCAAAGCAATAGATCTGGGAGCTGCAGCACACACGTGTGTTCTCAGAACCCTTTGTATCCACTGTGGCGATCGCTCGAAATCCAGGCACAATTGCATTATTATGTGAAAGCCCACAGCTGTCTTCCATTTCCATCTCCAAGCGAGTTGGTGAGAAGCAACAAATGGGCTACTGAGCAATAGTAGAACAGTTGGAACAAAGCATTTGTATCATCAGTCTACAGATCATCGATTCTCTTCTATAATAAACCATGTTCATAGTCTTTGATTTCATTCGTATATAGACTACGGTTCCAGAGGACCTACTGTCGACCAAAGTATTATGTGTACTCGAGTTTGAAGGTTGTTTGTGACGTAACCAATAGACATACATAAAATCCAATAACATCATTATTTTCGTCGCTCTATTTTACGTGAGTTCATGTAGGTTTGGAATTTTTAGTTTATATTTTAATATTTTTTATCGCAGTAGGAACACAAAAAGTGCCCGTTTTTAAGCGTGTTTCAACCATGCGTCACATTTAAGAATTATTATCTCACAAACCCTTCATTGTATCGAATCCAAATTTTAACATAAGATACATTGGAATGTTGTATAACTGGTTTATTAATTTCAAAATTTTGCGTGACCAAGAAACAATGTTGCTATCATTTGTCTAAGGTAACGTTTTCTCGGCTTGGGGTGGTTGGAATTTGTAGTTCTTGGTCGCGTTATATTCCTTATTCATCAAAAAGTTATGTTGTATGACTTTAAAATACGTAAATTTATTCACTTATTTTATATTGGTTTATTTTTGAACGGGGAAATACGACCTCGCCTCGCTCGGCAGTGATGGGCTCCATCTCAGCAACGCTGTACAGCCTACCCCGGAGCGGCTGGCAGGTGAATCATGCCTTATTTCCACGAACAAATACAAACCGATATAAAATAAGTGAATTAATTTACGTATTTCACAGTCATACAGCATATCTTCTTGATGTATAAGGATTACAACGCGAACAAGAGCTATATTTTCCAACCACCCCGAGCCGAGAAAAAGTTACCTTACAAAAATGATAACAACTTTGTTTCTTGGACTCATAAAATGTTGAAATTAATAAACCAGTTATACAACATTCCAATGTATATTGTGTTAAAATTTGCATTCGATCTGATGACGGGGTCGTGAGATAATAATTCTTATATTAAAATATAAATTAAAAATTCCAAACCTACATGAACTAACGTAAAATAGAACGGAGAAAATGATGATGTTATTGGATTTTATGTAGGTCTATTGGTTACTTCACAAACAACCTTCAAACTCGAGTGCACATAATACTTTGGTCGACGTAAGTTAGAATCCCTACTCTGCCAAAAACTTTAATTCTAGTTTAAGGGTTGGAACGGGGTACACTCAGCCTTCTGAAGCAAAACGGAGAAGAAGTGGGTTCGATTCTCACCTCCTGAAAGTGGATTTCCGTGTTTTCCCCACTTATATTCCAGACAAATGCTAGAATGGTTCCTAACTTAGGCCACAGCCATCTCCTTCCAAATCCTAGCCTCAATTCCAAATACACACACTACTACAGACACAGGTTATCATTAAAATTCTTGCATACACACAGAAACACCCAAGTAAACAAAGCTAAAAGCCCCTCTGATGAAACAATAACTAATTGGATAATATATTTTGTCACGTGCAATGCGTGGAGAAAATGTTGATGTTGTGGCTGTTGTTGATTAATTGAGGGGATTTATGGCACCGTGGAAAAAAAGCATCTTTTGTGTGGAATCTGTCTCATAGCCTGCGTCATTGTGATGGCTTTAGTAAAGTGTGTGTATTTGATGCTAGGATTTGAATTGAGGTGACTGTGGTTTTAACTAAGGAACCATCCCAGCATGTGCCCGGAGTAGAAGTGGGAAACGATGGAAAATTACTTCTAGGATGGTTCAGATGGGGATTGAATCTACCGCTTCTCAGCTTTGCCTCACGAGGCAGAGTGAACTCCGTTCCAACCCTCAGACCAGAAATAAATTTCTTGGCAGACACAGAAATTGAACCCGGACCTCCACGGTAGCAGCCAAGAATGTTACGAGGTGGAAACCACGTGGAGAAAAGGAGGGAAGCTACCGTCAATGCAGAAAAACAAATAACGTGAATTCTCAGTCGCATTCTAGTACAGTGAGATTCTTTTGCTGGAGCGGCGCGCCTTCCGCCAGCCAACCCAGCTCGGACCGCAGGGTTGCGCGGGTCATTTAAGTCATTAAGTCACTTAACTTTCATCAACGAGGGTGTGTAGTGTCAGCACACAGATGGGAAGGTAACATAAACAACAGCTTCCTGCAAGATTTAACTAAAGAAGCACAGTTTTTAATTTCTTGGGAACCTGATGATCTCACGTCACCATTTAAAGGTTAAAACTTACCTTTTCACAGAAGATGCTGAAAATGGTCTCCTCCAGCTGACAGACAGTAACTTTGGAAGTTAAATCGTTACATTATGTAGCTACTCCTGCACCCGCCTGCGTGTTTACAGTAATTATTCGAAGAACGGACCTAAGCCCCTTGATGTTCAATTGTGGGGTAATTTAAAATACAATGTACATATCAATTACCGGTACCCGTACTCTAGTGGAGCTGAAGAACTATATACGGCAGCAAATATCCCTCACAACAGAAGGGATTTACAACGTGTAAATGCTAATTTATTTACATGGTACAACGCCTGTCTGTCAGCTGAAGGAGAACACTCTAAGCATATTCTGTTTGCTGGTGGATTTACAGTTAATTAATGTACTTTGTCACGGTTTCCACCTCCGCGCAATCCGCGGAACCAAGCTCGGTTGACTGGCGGAAGGCGCGCGCGCCCGGCAGCCTCGAAGCAGCTACAATACTGGCGAGCCGAACATGTCCTCGGACACTCCCGGCACTAAAAGCCATACGCTAAAAAAAAAGGTAGTACTGAAACAACGTTATCCCTTTGATCATTCAGTACTCTGCATCTCAGACGTACTACTGCAGAGGTGTCCATACAGCACACCAGCAACACTCCGGCGCGGCGTGCTTCTGGCTCAGACGGCCTTGTAGCGATGGTGGGGGAAGACTATGTTTGTCTCGCTCGCTTCCCCACCTCACAAAATCCTGTAAGCTTATTGTCTTCGCTGTGTTGTTGAACGTCAAACGGTATTCTCTATATTGAGAATATGAAAACACATAGCTTACCACGATGGGTGATTATTAGAGGTGTTAGTTTTTGTTAATTAGCGATAAAACGAAAAGTCATATTTAGAGGTTTGGATGTTTTATTTTCACGTATTTATATGTTTCGTGCCACCCAGGAGTGAAATTAAATCGCGAAATAACGTGAATTTTGTGAATAACACCACAAATACCGCAATCTGCGAAATTAAAACAAATTTTCATATTTTTTCCCCACACCAATCCGAACATTTTTGTCCACAAGCCGATAATCGAATTTGGTTGGTGTTCAATTCGAGAGAATGATCGATTGTATAGTTTCGCGAGGGGTAATACTACGATATACGTCATATTACGATATACTGTCGATATTCTCGTTACTCGCTGGATTTTAGCGCTGTGGTAAACAGCTGTTATATCGCGGCGTGAATAGTTTGGCCGACTACTTCCAAAAGGTTATGTGATAGTTGTTCATAATGTAAACTACGTTTGTCTCCTGTTACATCGGTAGCGAGTGTAAATTATAGTAGAGAATTCTATATAATTTAATAAAAAGTGCGCAAATTGTGCGTTATCATCGAAGCTAGTGTGTTATTTGCGTGAATCAGTTGGCGACCACGTGTTCGTCGTATTAGTTCCGAACTTAGCAGTACAGGAAGATGAGACGCGACGTAATTTAAATATTATGACACGAATTCAGAAATACATTTTGCGTGTGGTTACGAATTTATACTGGCGTGTGACTACAGTCAACCGTGTGATAACAGTGTTTGTTACTGGGCATCGCTCAGTTGAGTTTAAAAATGCCGAAGGTAGCTGTTTCTGCCACAGACAGACTTAAAGAATATAAGAATGAAGGATTTATAATTTCTTGTGGCATTCCTATGTGCAAATATTGTGATTGTCGGTTAGATTATCGCAGGAAAGATGCATTAGACAAACATTGCAAATCGGAGAAGCATTCAAAACGCCGAGAAAATTCGCGTCTTGAAGTTAGTGTTCCTAGAGTGGCCACCTTGAAAGAAACATTATCAAATGCTAGTCGTGTGAAGGATATGAAAGAAGAGTTTATTTTGGACACTACTACTGCGTTTGTGAAAGCTAATATACCAGTAGAGAAACTAGACAATCCTGCTATCCGTACTTGGTTTAATAAGTACGTTCGCGGAAGTGGAGATTTACCATCAGCAAATCAGATTCGTCAGAAATACATCCCCATGATTGGCGAAAGAAGGAGGGAAGAAATTTGGGAAGATATAAAAAACAAAGACGTGTTTCTGCTATGTGACGAAACAACTGACAAGAATGGTAGGTGTGTTTTCAACATTCTTTTTCGTCCATCAGTACCATCAACTGAAATGAACACCCATCTGGCTGCCTCTGTTGTTCTAGATTCTGCCAATAGCGTAAATTGCTCCAATGCGATATTAGACACCTTGAATTCCTATGAAATTGAACGGGAGCGTGTAGTGGCAGTAGTTACGGACTCAGCACGCTACATGACAAAATGTGTAACTACTCTTCAAGGATTGATTGAAGAATTAAGTCATGTCCAGTGCTGGGCTCATAAAGTCAATCTTATCGGCTGCGTATTTGAAAACGAGCTGGACGAATTGAACATGTCTATAGTAAAGACAAAGAATGCCTTTTTAAATACGCGAAAAAGAAAAAGCAATTACGTTGCATTTCTAAGGGAGAAATATGAAAACACAGAAAAAGAGAATGAAATTCTAGCTTTCCCAATGCCTGTATGTACAAGATGGAATTCATGGTTTAAGGCTGCAATGTATATGGCCACGCATGTGGAAGATCTGGTAGAATTTTTCAAAACATTGGAAGATTCAAATTCTGGGGTCAAATTTTTCCAACAAGCATCGACTTCAACAATACAATTTATATAATTACAAGCATTGTATGTTTCTGTTGTTGGTGCCTCTCTTATGGACTTGCTTAATTTCTTGGAGGGATCTAAGTACCCAACAATTCACTTACTGGCTGGGAAGCTAGATGACCTTGAGGTAAAGCTCAAGCTATTAGGCGATGGTGGAATGTTCAATCATACGATCCTCCAGAACTTGGAACAGCTTCCTCAAAAGATGCAGATAAAGGTTAAGTCCAATCTTACGTGTGTTGCCCAGTCAGCTCTAGTGAAAGTCAAGACTTTAAGGACCACGGATCCAGCCAGGAAGACTGTAGAAGCCATCGGGTCATTGTTTGATCCTCGGCATGCACCTAAGAACGTATCTCCCACAGAACTGCTCCAATTTAAGAAGAATGCCCCATTTCTTACGAAGATGGAGTCTCAACAGTTTTTAGAGGCTCACAGCATTTACCTGACTGCAATCAAGAACCAACTGCGTCATGAAGATAATGTGAATGTTCCAGAGATCCTCATGGGATTAAGGCCTGCTCACCGAGACTATGCAACAGCTGCATTAAAGTGTGTGTGGTATCCTTGTTCAAATGTGGATTCTGAAAGGTCATTTTCGAAATACAGTCTCATAGTAAGTGATAGGAGGCGAAAATTGACAGCTGCAAATGCTGAGACTTTAACCATGATCTACTTCCAGTGATTTCACCGCAGTATTTGGATAAAACTGAAAAAGGTATTCACTGAAATGTGTTTCGAGATGGTGAATGTAAAATAAAAATGTGACTTCCATATAAGTATTATCTCATTCTTCCATAGCCATGTTTAACGTTTTACCCTGCTGTTTTGTTTTTTACTTTGTAAACAAGAGTTTAGTGCTTTTCAGTCGGTCAACACGAATGTACCCAAAAGAGATGGGTTATGCCCTAATCCTGAAATAAATTACATGAGATTAATAAAACACTAAACTCTTGTTTACTAAGGCAACACTGAAAATATGGCTTCAAACACCACAATTTTTACTTTGTTTTATTAATTGTTTATATTTTTAAATGCACTTATTGTACAAACCTTATCGCTTTCCAAATTTTAACATGTCATCCCCCGAAAAAATAATAAAAACACAAAACACCACCTTTTGAATTTTAAATCAACAAATCTTCAAAAAAATAACAACACTTTCTAACACCTCTAGTGATTGGTTATCGTTTCGGACTGCCACCACCAACCTTGCAGGGCCGTGGTAAGTGATTTTTGAAAGGCAACAAAAATCACGATACGCATGTCATACGATGTTGGCATGTTAAAGAACCCATTTGAATTCAGTAGGCCATGTTCATAATCGCAAAATTAATCTCGGGATTTTCCGCCATTACAAAGTTCCTCATTTCTCTACTAGAAAGCGCTATAGTGTCAAGGAGCTTAGATATCTAGCCTCCTTGACTTTCATGGCGCTTCAAGGAGCTATAAATTCGACAAGCAAGTTGCAATCTGGGCGTCAATTAACAAAGCTTGCACTCGGCACCCAAGGCCATACGATATTATTAATTTATGAAAACACATTGAAACAAACCGAAAACAAGGGAAGAAACAATAATGTGACCGAAATTGCTAACCTTAAATGTGTTCCATGACACCTTCTGCCTGCTTTAATACTAAGCACGTAATGTGCAAGTACCGGCACGCAGAGAAACACGGACAACCAACACATTCGACGAACAGTTTCTTTGTTTGTTTGTTTGTTTGTTTCCATTTACGTCTTGTGCGCTAGCAATCCCAACTTGACTCGGTGAAACGAGCCGGGAGTCAGGGCGGTCAGTCCAGCCAAGAGTGACAGGAGGCAGCATTGCTAGCACGCCAAGCGTGCAAAGACTGGACAACCCTGCACTACTGTACCTTGTGTGCTAGCGAACGTCCGAAAGACATTGGCTATCTTATCCATAAGTTGGAAATAATGGACATGAAGGTTGTGAGGATGATCGTCGCCAATGGTCATTGCAAACAATGACGGGCAAATACCAGTAATGAAGAAATAGAAGCAAATATAGAGTTGAACACGATGAATAAAGCTGTGCACGTCACTTCACTTGGATCATGGCAAAGCCCTGCATCGGGTGATCGAATCCCATACGCCCGACTAGCCACCTGACCTGTCCAACAGAGGTCCACATAACTCGACTGGGTCGAGCGCTGTATCTGCCACGAGTAGGAAATGGAATGTTAATACTATACTTCTAGTCACCTCAAGACCTAAGCGGTCCCTTTGACGATCTGGGCAGTGAAGAGGCTAACGCGCCAGGAAATAGTTTCCACTTTTTCTGCTTGTTTTTGGCGCACAACATTTTCCAACACATGTTATGTTTCCATAAGCTGGCTAGATTACTTTTCAGAATTTCCTGTGTAAAAATGATTTTCACGTTAATTGGGACAGTTGTCAACTTTACTTTTCATGTGATGAATTATTGTGTGTGTGAATAGTTTTTAGTGGTATTTGGAACGATAGGCAGAGTGATTCAGTACTAATTTGATATTATATTACATTTTGTTTTGTAGAAACCTTGTTTGGGCAGCAAAGGAGCACCTGAGTTATTCGATGTTATGGCTTATCAGGCTCAAAGGTTGGCAACTCTGTTACGATCGACAAAGTGTTCAAATGATTTTGAATGTATATGTAATACTGTAGTAGGTTGAGACATGACAATCTCGTGTTTCCATGTCGGAAAAGAAGGAGGAACAGAGAGAGGAGATACGCCGAGGAATATTTTCTCCAGGACTTGATCTGACGTTTGGTTTACTACTAATTATAAAGAAAATTAAAATCCACAGCCTGCTTCCAGTCGACCGACCGGATCAGGGAAGGGGTATTTGAAGTAAATCAGCCGTGGAACTTTTGAAAGGAGCCATCCTGGCATTTGCCTGGTGGTGAAAATGGGAAACCACAAAAGCCATTTTCAGGATGGCCAAGGTGGAATTCAAACCTACCCTCTCCCAATGCCAGCAGGCACGAGGTAGCGTGGACGGTAACAATAATAATCTTGGTTTGGTCAAAGAGAATGGTGAGTTTAGAAGACGGCGTGACTAGGATTTATATACATACCACTACTGTATGTGGAGAACTTTAGCCTACTTGTTCCGCCCTGTTACGTAGTGGCTAGCATTCTTATGTGTCACTGCGGAGGCCCGGGTACGATTCCAGGCACTGCCAAGAAATTTAATTTTGGTCTGAGTGCTGGAACGGCGTGAACTCAGCCTGGTGTGACAAGACTGAGAAGAGGCGGGTTCGATTCCCTCCACAGCCATGCTGGAAGTGGTCTCCCGTGGTTTCCCACTACTACTCCAGGCGAATGCCGGGATGGTTCCTAAGCTAAGACCACGGCCGCCCCATCCCAATCCTCATTACAATTAAAACTACACATACTAATACAGCCATCACAATAACACAGGTTATCAAACAAATTCCACACTCACCCAAGTACACCGGGCTACATGACCACGATGTCGCAAAGCCCCTAAATGAATCAACAACAACAGAACTTAACTGACGCGATGCAGAAAAGACGGATTACGATTTATGGGCACGTGACCTGAATGACGTCCACACGATTAACCTATCGCATTTTCCCTTTTCTCCAAGAAAAAAGGACAAGGGGAGCCTGGTTCAGTGAGGTACTAAACGAGATTGGGATCTTATATGACGATACCCAGGAGCGTGATCAACTTAACCATCAGAGTTTCCAACTAAAGCCAACGCTGAAAACTGGAAAAACGTCAACAAAGGAGAGAAAGGAACAACGCCGTCTACGAATGAAATAATACGGGACTAATCTTAAAGTTAAAAGGAAACAGTTGAAATGACTTTGTCCTTAGTTGGCAGAAACGAAACAAGAAGAACATTCGAAATTACTTCAGGGAATAGCACCCATTGGAGAGCGGTCTTAACTTTTGAGTAATGAAAACAAGTAGTTCCGTGAAGAACTAAAGCCTATTTTCATACATCCTATCTCTCTCAACACACAAATTCCAGTTGGATTGCTGGAATAGTAGATATTGAGAACCGTCTAATATTATGGATGTTCGCCATGTTGGATTTTAATATAATATATTATATTATATTATTACATATTATGTAGGTCTTAGAGTTTTGCACTATTACATGAAGGTTATTGTGTACGTGTAGTATTCAAACTTCAATCGTTTGATTAGGACACAAGAAGTTAGAACGAGATTTAAAATTTTGCACAGCTGCCTTCTTGTGGTTATGAAAACAATTGAAATAAATTAGATGCCACTGGATTAACATTAGTATAAGCATTTACCGTACCAAGTTTCACTGCACTCAAATGGTTAAATCGCGAGAAACGTCCATTTAAATATTTATACTTCACTTGGCCGCCATGTTTGTTTTGTAGTTACCGGGTTTTTTGAAAGTCTCATAGGTGAACTTTTAGTAGTTCCCTTTATCACCGTACAACATTTCAGGATGAGATCGGTAATAGTTTCGGAGATATTGAATGCTGGTGAAATATTTTGCACAGCCGCCATGATGGATTGCTGAGTCGTAATATAATTTGAAGGGAATGGTCGGAGTCGGCTAAAATGGTGCTATGACCCTACCTAGTTTCTTTGAAATCGCTCCAGCCATTCAGAAGTTATTAGGGGGACAAACACACATATACGCACACACGGACAAAAGGTGATCTCATAAGCTTTTTTTTTTCATAAAATGAAAATAGGCTAATAGGACAGCAGTCGGGATTCGAACCTAAATCTCCTGCTGGCCGGACAGGCACTCTTACACGCTCACACCACCGTGGCCACCCCACAACGTCGCTTTCGCTGACGATTGTGATTATCCGGAAATAACCCCTGTTAACGTTTGAACCTTTCGAGCCATCGATTGGAGGCAGAGAAATCGAAGTTCAATTTACCTCTATTTCATGGGCTTTCTTTATTGGATAACAGGCCCATATACAATATGCCTTGTGATTCGTTACTTCTGTAGGTAGTCAATTAAAATCTCCAAGTCTTCATACTTTCCGGTTTTCAATCGTTATCTGCTACTTCCTCCCGACCTGGCAGCTGTGACGACGGAGTTTCCTCTCTATTAATGTCCTTAAAATCTGGACTGTGCAAGGTATCCGCGAGTAGCTTCTGGAAATAATCTCTCCGTATTTTTGCAAGACATTTAATCTGTCCTATACAGAAAGTACTTTCTGTAAGCCATAATCGCAATGAAACCTTAAGATACACTAAGCTGATGAGAACTGCATCGTAATTAAGAAAAGTCCAGTTACTGGTGTAGCGGCTACCTTTCTTGGCTGTCGCCCCGCAGATCCGGGTTCGATTTCCGGCACTGCCAAGAAATTTAATTCTGGTCTGAAGGCTACACTCACGAGTTGGGCAAATTACTAACATAATGTATTTTCGAAACAAAATTCAAAATACAATAATTCAATCCTTGAAAATACTCTTCATTTCCCCCTTTTCCAGTTGACGCTGGGTGGGGGCAAATATGGTTCTTCTCCACTTTGTTCTGTCGTTCAACCATTCCTCTTCCGACACAGTGTTCCAATCCAGGTTCCGTTTTCTAATACTATTCTCCACCGAGTCCATCCAACGCATTCTTGGTCTTCCTCGTCCTCTCTTCTCTGTCATCCGTCGTTCCAGTGCTCGTCTTGGTAGCCTTACTTCATTCATCCGTTTGACATCTCCAAACCATCTCAATCTGTTTTGCTCCAGTTTGTCATTTAGATTCTGTACTCCCAGTTCTTTCCGTATATCTTCATTTCACACTCTGTCCCTCCTCGTTTTCTGGACCATACTTCTCAGGAATCTCACCTCAGCTGCTTGTACTCTGCTCTCATCCCTCTTAGTCATTGTCCAATTTTCTGCTGCATATGTCATTATAGGAACATAATATGCTTTGTACATAACTTATTTAGCCTTAATTGGTATATCCTTGTTCCATACTAGTCCCCGTACCTGTTGGTAGAAAGCACGAAATACTAAATTGTGTTAAATTGAAACTTCTGAACATTTTCAGTAAAGTTTGCTCGCAAACCATTGATTTGAAAAATCCTAATGCAATGGAAATCTTCTTCGCTGGGAGTAGGCCTATTAGGTATTTTCAGATTTATTTTAAAGTACAATTTTGTATTTTGAATACATATTTCGAGTATTTTGCCCAACTCTGTGTACACTCAGCCTCACTCTACTCCAGGCAAATGCCGTGTTGGTTCCTAACTTACGGCCAAGACCGCCTCCTTCCCCATTCTCACCTGAATACAGCCATCACAATAACACAGGTTATCAGACAAAATAACACACGCACCCAAGTGCACGGAGCAGAATGACCACAATGTTCAAGCCCCTCAAATGAAACACCAACAACTAACTAGCATTACTTTCCAGATTAATGAGAACATGAAGATACAAAATAACCAGTGATGGACGAAGCAAAGAGGATATAATAAGTAGGTTGGCTCAGGCAAGGAAAGCATTTCTACAGAAAATGAATCTGTTGATATCGAATATAGATTTAGGTATTAGGAAGTAATTTTTGAAAGCCTTTGTCTGGAGCGTGACACTATATGGAAGTGAAACTTGGACTATTGGTGAAGCAGAAAAGAGGAGAATAGAAGCGTTTGAAATGTGGTATTACAGGAGAATGATGAAGATGAGATTGGTAGATAGGGTAACAAACGAAGAGGTATTACGAGTGGGAGAGGAGTGATGTTTCTGGCGACTGCTAATGAAGAGAAGAGATAGTTTGGTAGGACACATATTAAGACACCCAGGAATAGGAAGCTTAGTTATGGAAGGAAGGGTCATGGATAAGAACGGTGGGAGAAGACCAAGGTTAGAATATGTTAAACAGATTGCCTCGGATGTAGGGAGTGGTGGCTATGTATATATGAAACGATTAGCTCAGTACAGGGAGGCATGGAGGGCTGCATCAAACCAGTCAAAAGACTGAAGACTCAAACAACAACGAAGATACATTGCGCAACGGGAGCTGACTACGGACAAAAATACAAAACAATATTCTAATTCTTAAGCCTCCGTGGCTTAGGCGGCAGCACGCCGGCCTCTCACCACTGGGTCCGTGGTTCAAATCCCGGTCACTCCATGTGAGATCTGTGCTGGACAGAACGGAGGCAGACAGGTTTTTCTCCGGGTACTCCGGTTTTCCCTGTCAAAAATTTCATTCCAGCAACACTCTCCACTATCATTTCATTTCATCTGTCATTCATTTAATCATTGCCCCAGAGGAGTGCGTCAGGCCTCGGCAGCCGGCACAGTTCATATCCTCGCCGCTAGATGGAGGCTTCATTCATTCCATTCCTGACCCGGTCGGAGACTGGAAGCAGGCTGTGGATTTTCATTTTCATTCTAATTCTTCCACGTATAAGAATCTCTGAATATCCACACATACTGTTGTTCTGAAAGGTCGAAGCTGCTGTAGAGCAGTCTAAACAACTCCATCAGAGAAGAAAGCTACGACAATGGGATTTTTGAACCACAATGGTGTTCCCCACCAGGGGAATCACTCTGAATGCTGCCAGTTAATATGCCACATTTACCACTCAGGTGCTTCTTCAGCGTGGCTACACGGACTGGACACAGAATACTTGTCCTTGCACAAGAATGGTGACTATGCCGAAAAGCAATGCGTATCATTATATTTGGCCATAAAGTGAAGTTTGTCTGTGCGAGCTCCTATTACCTTATTTCATCTTACGGATAGTCCCCGATTCGTCCCCATACCTTCGAGCACCTGGCCCAATTAACGCTAATCTCATCGGATCGTGTGTTTGAGACGTGCTCGCTTCAAGTAAATCTCATAGCGCACGACCTTCTAGTTGAGTTGTTTTGTTTTTGTTAATTCATTTGAGGGGCTTAGGAAATCAGCCCCGTGTTGTTGGGTGTGTGTGTTAAACTTGTCTGATAACTTGTATTCCAGTGATGGTTCTAGTAGTGTTTGTAACTTTACTGGTGCCCTGGGACTTGAAATAAAGTACTGCCCCTGCATTTGCCTGGAGGGAGTGTAGAAGAACCCCGGTAAAACCACACTCAAGATAGCCGCTGTCAGCGCCGGGATTCGAAACTGCGATCTCCGGACCTACCGCAGCTGCCCGCATGGCCGTGGTGCACGATTTAACGTGCACGGCTACGCCGAAGGGTAGTTGAGTTGCTGAGTTTATTTTTTGGGGGCTTTGCGACATCGTGGTCTTGTAAGCCCATGTACTTGGGTGTGTGTAAGGAAACTGTGTCACTGTGTTGGCTGTACTGTAGTAGCGTGTGTAATTGAGGCTGCGATTTGGAAGAAGGCGGCCGTGGCCACAAGCATGGAACCGCCCCTGCATTTGCTTGGAGTAGTAGTAGGAAACTACAGAAAACCACTTCAAATATGGCAGGGGTGGGAATCGAACCGATCTCCTCCAATTTTCCCTCACGAGGCTGAGTGTATAGTTCAGTCGCCAAACGGATCCCAAACTGAGCCCCCCCCCCCATTACAAGTGCCTCTTGCCTGACAGGAGGGTAGCGGACATTAGGCGGAAGTTGGGTTTAAAGTTACCAGCCTCCAAGACAAATCCTTGCCGCAATGTTGCCAATATACAGTAGCATATCTCTTATTTTAAAATACGCCAGTCTTTCCTTCAGTGCAAACCGTTCACACGTGTGCTACTCGCTGTCTAGAGTCTTGCAATATTAAGCCTACTTCATTAGACTAATTGATATTTGTGATGTGTTGGCTATTGTTCTACAGTTCGCTTCAGACGCAAAATGTGGCAGATATGCAATTGGCAGTGTCTTCAGCCCCTTTAAACCACATGGAAAAGCAGAAGACATTTTTTTTTCAGAAAGAGGAAGCCGACACCAAGCCTTATAAGTAAGTGGGTGGGTCTGAGCGACAAGTTTGTGAAAATTAAAAGCTTTAAAGTGAATATCAGTTGGGCGACTGAACTTATTTTGTTACATCCCTCAAACCGGAATTAAATTTCTTGGAAAAGCCAGGAATCGAACCCGGACCTCCAGGACAACGGCCAAGAATACTAGCCACTAAACCACGAAGTATAAGGTGCGTTCAAAAAGTAACGAGCCGGAGGCAAAATTACAGAAACCAGTACCTATAAGTTAGAAGCATTGGTCCTGGCTGTTGAGGCACTTGTCCCACTGTGACACGAGGCGGTGAATGGCTGTCTCATAAAATTCCCTCGGCTGCGATGTGAACCAGTTCCGCACGTACAGCTGGACGTCGGCGTCCGAGGTGAATCGTTGGCCCCACAGAGCCCTTTTCAGGGGACCAAACATGGCGAAATCACAGGGAGAGAGGTCTGGACTGTATGGAGGGTGGCCAAGAACCTCCCATTTGAATTTCTGCAGGAGTGCCGCGACTGTGTTGGCCGTATGAGGTCGTGCATTGTCGTGGAGCGACCACGGCGGCTATGGCGTTCACTGTCACTCGGCGGTCCTGGGAAATGAGTGCATCAACCAGCTGGACGTTGTCATCGGTAATGCAGGGGGGTGCCCCAGACCGGGCATCGTCGGCTAACGACACCCGTCCTTCCCTGAAGCTCTTGTGCCACGCCTTGACCCTTGCAAGGGACATGCAGTGTTCGCCGTACACTTGTGACATTCGACGATGAATGCCAGTTCCCCCTACTCCTTCCGCTGTCAGATACCGAATAACACCTCTTTGCTCTTCGGTTGACGCCTCCATGTCACTGTTTGCAATGCGACTGGCAGCGTTGGACGATTGATGCATGCT
The DNA here is from genome assembly GCA_946902985.2 of Meconema thalassinum. NCBI lineage: Eukaryota > Metazoa > Arthropoda > Insecta > Orthoptera > Tettigoniidae > Meconema > Meconema thalassinum. The sequence continues at coordinate 1,329,037,683 of OX336389.2, forward strand.
GCTGCTCACTTTGTATCGTCACGTGACGTGCACGCGTGCCCTCTAGCGACGGGCTGTGACCTTCCACTCTCTGATCGGAACCACACCTCGTTACACACGCCACGATTAGCCGATGTCGTCACCGGTTTGCGCATTCCAGCCTCCGGCTCGTTACTTTTTGAACGCACCATATAGTCCATACAATTATGCACAGCGTCCTATCATTGATGAGTTCGCGATTTCAGGTGTTATCCAGGGTAGGCCTACAGGAGGACGGGATATGTGCGTGCTGGTGTAGGGGCTCACATTCTTCGCTGTCACCCCTGATTCTCCGCTCTGCCACTGGAATGGGATGCACTGAGCCTCTTGAAGTAGAAATTGATGATGATGTTGATTGTTGTTTTAAGGGGCCTAACATCAAGGTTATCGGCCACTAATGGTTTGGGTGATAGTGAAAGATGAGATGAGAATGAAAACTATAACTAATGAAAATCCACAGCCTGCTTCCAGTCGACCGACCGGGTCAGGAAATTGAATGAATGAAGCCCACATCTAGCGGCGAGGATATGAACTGTGCCGGCTGCTGAAGCCTGTCGCACTCCCCTGGGGCAATGATTAAATGAATGACAGATGAAATGAAATGATATTAGTGAGTGTTGCTGGAATGAAATTGTGACAGGGAATACCGGAGTACCCGGAGAAAAACCTGTCTTCCCCCGCTTTGTCCAGCACAAATCTCACATGGAGTCACCGAGATTTGAACCACGGACCCAGCGGTGAGAGGTCAGCGTGCTGCCGCCTAAGTCACGGAGGCTTACGAAACCAATAACTAATACTTACTACAAACTTACATAGTAGAGGAAGAAATGGTAAACAAACAAAGGATAAGGCATATAAAGGACAGGAAGGAAATATATGCCCTCAACCCTCGAAGAATGTGAATTGAGGGACTTGGAAGGAAGGAGAGCCATGAAAGGCAGATAGGATAGGGGAAAGAGGAGAGGGCCGGCCCCAAGATCAGAGGAAGAAGGGGACAAAACGGACCCAGCTCAGGAATCCCTCGGGGTCGCCAACTCCCAAACTCATCAGCCGTGAGCCCTTGAGGGTGTAGTACAATCCAGGGTGCACCAGAAGTGGTAGGGCTACGCACACCCTGCCTACCCGAGGGCATTGAGCTGATAACATCAAAAGGAAAAGAAGGCTGGCCCCTTGCAGAAGGAGGGTATCAGGAAAGATGAGACATGGGCCATTTAAGGCGGGAAAGGAAGAGACTCCCTAGGCCTCGGATGCCCTAATACCGTCTGGGTCGGAAGAAAACAAGAGTTGACCAAGAGAGATTGACAGGAAAGAAGACGGAGAGGAGCCTAGCACAAGTAAGAGGAAGCAATGCCGGACTCAGCTGGGGTCCCGTGGTCGCCAACCCACGCCCCACTAGATGTGAGCCCCTGGGGGAGAGGGGAAGTAGAAACTGAGAAACGTTGGGTCTATTTCCACCTCAGCCATCGTAGAAGTGGTTTTCTAAGTCTATAATACTACAGGAAAATGCTAGAATGGTTCCTAACATAAGGCCACGACTGACTCATTCCAAATCTCACATCAATTACAAATAGCCTACACCCACTACTTCACGCACCACAATAACAAAGATTATCAGACAATACCAACACACATTCAAGTCTACGGGGCCGAATTGACCAGGATGTCCAAGCCCCTATAGTAACTCAACAACATTGAAAAGATTGTTGGTTAGTGAGTTGAGTTTATCTACGTACAGGTACTTTAAGAGTCCACACGAGATTCCATGGAGTTATTCGCACGTCATGTGTTATTATTCAGAACTTCGTGGACTCTGACCATCTATGGGCAATGGGCAGAATATGAAAGGTGGACAAGTTCATGGGTTGAGATACCAGCGGACCCGTGCGAGAACTCTCGCATAATGGGTTGTGTGCGCCCCATGTGTTCAACTACCCGCCCGGCACTAGTGATATGCGGGCTGTACGCGACACTTCTGCCAGGAGCTATCACTTTGTTTATTTGTTTGTTTGAAAGCACTTTATAAACAAATAAACATATTTCCGTTGACTTTTCAAGAAATGCAATATCCTACTTGTACTATTGAGACGATTTGGAAGATTCTGATACAAACCTCACCTTCTAACTCCTTCTGGTTTAGGAGCTTGGGTTTTGTGAAACATACACCTTTGTGTTTCATAATGACCAGTGTTTAGGGAAAAACTGTGAGATACGATCAGGAGTAAATGAATTGCATATGTTGACTATGTGTTGATTTACTTGGGTGCGCTGCACGAGATGTTTGACTCGGCACAATACAGACAACAAAATACTTCAGATTACGCAATGGGCCTATGCAACGATAGGATTTACTTATAAGGTACGAGGCATGCGACGTACAATGTTGAAAATCTCTTTGCTGAGTCACTAAAGTAATTCCGAGCCTTCTAAGGTGCTTCCACAATAAAATGTATAACTTTACAGGAGCTTTTTAAAGAAGGGAACATGCTGATGTATATACATACAGCAAATATGGTGGTGTTGTGGGTCCTCCACGTCGTGGCCTAGAGACAGCGTTTCTGAGTTCTAAACGTAGGGCTGAGAAATGATGATTATGAAAATTGTTGTTTTAAGGGACCTAACATCTAGGTCATCGGCCCCTAATGGTTTGGGTGATAGTGAGAGATGAGATGAGAATGAAAACTACTGTATAACTAAATCAAACTACAAACTTACATACTAGAAGTAGAAATGGTAAACAAATAAAGGACAAGGCAAATGAAGGACAGGAATAAAAGAAATGCCATCAACCCTCGAAGAATGGGGACTGAGTGACTCGGAAGGAAGGAGAGCCATGAAAGGCAGATAGGAACGGGAAAGAGGAGAGGGCCCTCCCCAAAGTCAGTGGAAAATGGGGAGATAAAACGGACCCAGCTCAGGAATTCGACAGGATCGCCAACTCCCGAACTTACCAGCCGTGAGCCCCTGAGGGTATAGCAATAACAAGGGTGCACCAAAAGTGGTGGGGCTAAATACACCCTGCCTCCTGGAGGGCCTTGACCAGAAGGCAGGAGATAATATGAAAAGAAGAAGAAGGCTGACCCCGCGCTGAAGAAGGTTATCAGGAAAGATGAGACAAGGGCCAATTAAGGCGGGAAAGGAAGAGACTCCCTCGGCCTCAGATACCCTAATACCGTCGGGGTCGGAAGAGAACAAGAGTTGGCCCAGAGAGATCGACAGGAAAGAAGACGGATAGGAGCTTAGCACCTAGCCTAGTAAGTGATAGCAATGCCGGACTCAGTTGGGGTCACCAACCCAAGTCTCACTAGATGTGAGCCCCTGAGGGGAGGACTGAGAAACCAGTGGAGCCAAGTGAAATGTGATAAGCGTGATAAATCACTCATGAACATAGTTGTTTCAATTGAGGGGCTTGGACATCGTGGCCAAAGAGCTCCGTGGTCTTGGGTGTGTTTAATTTGTCTGATTTATTTCAGACGAGGATTGAGAATGAGGCGGCCGTGGCTTTACACTAGGAACATCCCTGCATTTGTCTGGAGTAGAAGTCAGAAAACACGAAAAACCAACTCCCGGATAGGTGAGTTGGGAATCGAAGCCTCCTCTTCACAGAGTTGCCTCACGAGACTGAGTGTACCCCGTTCGAGCCATCAGACCAGAATTAAATTTGATAGCAGACCCGGGAATCGAACCCGGACATCCAGGGTGTCAGCCATGAATGCTAGCCGCACTACCAGCAAGTGGACATACAGTAAGTATAGTAGAGGCTTGGTGGAGGCAGCTCTGAACACACGTGAGAATTGTATTGTGCTAGGCTACTACTGTGCGTAAACACGGTTACCAGAAAACAATAAATAATTGAAAATTGGAATTAGAGACTCACGGGAAACAACATTAACACAACAAAGAATAGGGGTATAATTTATGAACAAACAACCTACTTGTTGAACAAATAATGCCGCAGCTTCCTCTTGAATTGTACGGCATTATGTTTGCTGGCCTTCAGGTGCGACGGTAGGTTGTTTCATGCACAAATAGATCCACTGTATTTACAAACTCCAGCTTATACGATAGAATTCTGGGCAGTGGGGCGTACAGTGTAACTCCGTGGCCCTACTGAGCTGATCGGTAGCCAAGGGAAATTTTGTCTAGAATAACAGATGAGTGTGTATTATTAAAACGTTTTCGTTGGTATAACAAATCAATTTGGATTTATACATTCTCTATATATGGAAGGCTACATTTTTGGCGTCTGACGTTAGAGTATATGTCGGAATATTTTGCAAGAATGAATTTAGTGGCACGATATTGTATCTGTTCTAGCTTAAGGACATTTCCCTTGGTACCGGGGCTCCATGAAGGGCACGCGTGAACTTACAGTGGGCGCACTATGCTCAAGTAGGTGATCCTCTTCATTAATGTACTGTTTCAGCAATCTAGATATATATAAGAATACATTTTTTGTGATATAAAAACCTTCAAAACCTTCACTAATTTGGAATATTGTGAGTTCAAAAAACAAATGTCTGTTTTTTGAAATGTAACCGGTAAACGATTACAGGTATCTGCACGTAAATCTCTACTTAGTATAAAACAAAGTCCCCGATTCTTGGATGTCACGGGTAATCTCGAGAACCACTGGATGGATTTTGATGCGGCTTACGCCATTCTGTAAAGGATATCTCAAGGAAGATTTCTGTAGAAAATAATTTATTTATGATCAAAGGAAGCCAAGCAGTAACGATTTCAGTGAAAAAGTCGAAAAAAAACTGGCGTCCGTGCGCTTCTTAAGTTAACGCTTGGCAAACCGTTAAAATATCAATATAGTATGAGTGTAAGATTTGTTCAGCATGAACAGTTCTACAAAAATTCCGCGAGAGCATACCTCTATCTTCAATACATCGTCCACTATAAATGATTTTACGTTTTCATTTCTTCCAACAATCTCCATTCGGGGGGCGTGGTGGCTCAGCAGTCTAGCTGTATGCCTCTCACCAAAGCGGTCTGGATTCGATTCCCGGTCAATGCATGTGAGATTTTCGATGTGAAATGCCATGTCCTGTGGTTCGGATTCCACGTAAAAAGGAGGTCCCGTGGCTTATAATCACAAGATTCACGGTCACGTAAAACTACAATCTTCCTTCCTTCCTTCCTTCCTTCCTTCCTTCCTTCCTTCCTTCCTTCCTTCCAATCTCCATTCAACTACTGAGGCGACAGTTTATGAGCTAGCACGTAATGGATTCAAAAATGTTTCCGGGTGAAGCCGGGGCAGGTTGCTAAAGCTTAATAAATACAATATTTCCGAACACAAATTCAATTTCAGTGAATATGCTGTATGATCATTTTGATACACCGCACCTATTCTCGTCCGCGCAATACCACGCCTGACAGAAGTTTAATTATGTATTATTTATACCATCACCAAAAACAAGATGTTAGTAAAGAACATACAGTATAGCTTACTTTCTCGTACATGTGTGGGTAAAGTTGTAACTCTTTGTCTTTGTGATGCACGTTGAGATTTGTACCTCATAATTATGAGACTCCTCTCCTCTTATAATACGTTTAGTTCAAATTCCGCTCTTGCATCCAGAGGAATGAATCTGAGTCTGCTGGAGGCTCGTGAGACTAAACTCAGCCTCATGAAGACAACTAAGAAAAGGCTGGTTCGATACCCACTTCATTACAGCGCTTTTCCAATGTTTCAGATTTCTACTCCACGCGAATGCTGCAATGGTACCTAACTTAATTCCACTGACAAGAACATGAAGAAACGGGCTTAATCTAAGAACCATCCCAGCATTTGCCTAAAGTAGAAGTCGGAAACCACGGAAAAACCCCTCTAGTATGGGTGACGTGGAATCGAATCCACCTCTTCTCAGTTTCACCTTACGAGGATGAGTGAACTCCATTCCAGCTCTCAGACCAGAATTGAATTCCTTGGCCGAGTCGGGAATCGAACCCGGACCTCACCGGAATGCTAATAAGTACAAGAAGAGGTGACCGAGCTAAGACCTTGACTTCTCTGGTACAGCAGGTACATGGATCTCCTCTTGAGTGATGCCATTAGCCCGAGACTGGTTTCGATGCCCCGTGCAGCATGACAAGCCTCCGCCTTACGATCTGGAGAAAAGACATTGACTCACTTGGCTTTGGCTATTAGGACATATAAGCAAATCCTTCATAAGACTGCTAGAAGATCGTCCATCCTCCTAGACCCTACACCCAACATCCAAAGCCGGCGATGTTAACAAGGCAGCGAAAGAAGTATTCATCATCAAAATAGCGGGCAAAGACGAAGTCTATTGGGTAAATCGGCTTAAAAGTGGGGTCATGACTTACTTGACTTGTCTTATGTCCTGTGTCCCCTTTTGGAGCAAAGGGCTGTAACAAAGATCCTCCATTGTTCCCTTCTCCTGGCAATCTGTTGTAGATCTGCCCAGGGTTTGCCTTCTTCCCTCCTCTCTTCCTCCACGCTTCTTTTCCAGGACTCCTTAGGTCATCCACTTTTTCTTGCTCCTTGCGGATTCCATCTAAGTGCTTCTTTCTCTATGGCATCCTCTTTTCTCAGACAGTGACCTATCCATCCCCATATTCTCCTTTTAATCGGATGTTTTATGTGGGTCTCTCCTGTCCTCTTCAAGAACAAATAATGCCCGAAGAGGCAGACGCAAGAATCAACACCGACCCAATTACAAAGGAGGAAATCATCACGGCTATCAAGAAGATCAAAAATGGCAAAGAGCCAGGAATTGATAACATCCACTCAGAATGCCTAAAGCAGGGTTTCCCAAACTTTTTCTGATCATCGCCCACTTTCGAGATTTTTTATTTTTTTCGCCCACCTCATTTCAAAAAAACGCACAAATCTTAAAATTAATAACACATACATTCAAATACCTACATATAAGTTGAGAAATGATGATTTTTACGGACATTTTTCTCTTAATAGTGAACCCTTTACCCTATGTTGGTTAAATGATTCTACTTTTTATTTCTTCAATTAATAAATATTTCAACCAGCATCATGAAAGTAGCCAGACAGCGATGAGGAAATTTCAAGCATTATTGGAGACAGTAGGGACATACCTGCATCAGTTTAACAAAAGGCTAAATACTTGAGCTATGAAAAGAAATAGCATAGCGATGTATCACGAGGGCAGGTGTGGCTACCTCAATTTTAGAAGCGACGCGCGGTGAGACATGGTTCTGGTATGTTCATTGTGTTATTCGCGCCTAGAAGAAATATGATGCAGTAACGTGAATGGCTGATGAAGAAAATAGACACTCCCAAGACGCCAAGATCTACTAGAAACCGCCAAATTATTAGAAATGGAGAACCAATGAGAAGAGAATGCCTACTTGCGCGCCAACTCCGGCTGGGGTACGCGGTGGATAGCATTCACGTGGGAAATCGCCTAGACAAAATCTCTACGATCGATTCTAGGATTAATGGGCATATTCTTGACCTGTGCAATATTACGAGTTCAGTGATATTTATTTCATTCCTGTATCACAATTATTTCGAGAAATTTTTACATAAAATCCCCCTCCATCAAGACCCAAGGGCCAGTTCATTTATAAGTGTGTCGAAGAGCCAAGACATTATTATTATTCTGTTCGTCTACGGACGTAGACACAAGATATTCATTGTAAAGTGTTAAATGCAGTGATAGATAGTCATAGTACTATAGTTATAGGGGCAGTAGCGTCGATAATTCGCCAACGAACAGTGACAGGGAATTTAGTACCTGAACAAGCGAATTTAGTAGTCAGACATAAAGTGTATAATAACCTAATTTTTGTATCAGCGCAAGGATGACATCGATGAATGCAGAGGAAGTTTGGAATTCTCAACACTCCGTCCAGATGGCTGATATGAGATAAAGAATCATCCAGTTGGGGAATGGTGTCTGATGTTCTTTGACGGGTGACTACAAAGGAGATGAGTACAAATAATATTATTTATTATTTATTAAATTAACTTATGGTTTATGGGACATATTTTTTGTAAATACTTTGCTTGTGTGATTAATGTAGTATATTTTGTTTGATCTGACACACTTTTGTTTGGAAGCAGCTCGCACAATGGTAGTTAATGGAAGGTTCTTTTCTTTGTGTTGTGTTAACTAACGTAGCTATGTGAACGGCCGTGTTCGCCTAGGTTACGGAGTGCGGTTAAAAACGTCTCTCGGAGATATGTCGTGTTTCAGAAGTAGGACTGAATTAATATAATTATATAATAGATTGGAGGGTAATTAAAATTTTGTTGAGATTTATTATTGATCAGATTCAGTGTGATTATTGCCTTTGGAGCAATGTAATTTGTGACGAAGAGTATTCAGCTCTATCGTAAGTTTTAAATATTGTGTTAAATGTTTGCGAGCTCTAATTCAGCAGACCCGTGTGAAAGGCGTTATGTCAGTCCCAAATGTGTGTATTGTGAGTAATTTTTTGTGGTATTACAAGCGGGAACTTCAGCAGAGACTGATTTCTGTCAGCTTGGTACCAGATTCATATTGTATCCTTGCGAGGACAATTATGGATATGTGATTATTGTCTGACCATATGTTGAGTTGGAGGAGATGTTAGTTGCTGTTGATTCCTTGAGATAACAGTCCAGCTGGTCGGCTATTTATATACACTGGAAGGGGGACATGACTGGTATTATGGAAAGGGTGAGTTGTGGTCACAAGGGCTGGCTGAGTTTCGCAAGCAAGCTCATTAAAGTGGAGTGCACGTCTGGCTCCCAATTACTTGAAAATAAATATAAATGTGAGAAACTGATCAATGGTAAAATTGTTTAAATAAATGGGAGTTGCCTACGAAACACGATAACCTTCGAAGCGTTGCTTTAACATGCAGTTTTGTTAATATAAAGTAATCTTAACCACTCAGGTTGTTTGTTGTTGTTGGTTTATTCTATGTTTATTTTCCATGTCAGTGACCCGTGAGTCACGTGCGGCGCTGTGTTTCCTTGTTGTTGAGTATCTGGCCAAGGTGGCAGCTCATTTGGTTAAGTGTGTCACCACACTAATAAGGGTCTCAGAGAGATGCCTGTAAATAGTAGAGTTGTAATATGTGTGTCAGAGTTAGATTTAAGGATTTTTATTAATGTTATGCCCATATCCATAAACGTTGATTTACGAGATGATTGTTCGTGAGCACCGTGGCTGTTAACCCGTTGTGAACGAACGATCATCCAAGTACTCATTTCTCGTAGATAGTCACCACGCGAACATAAATTCACATGCAAGGTAGTGGAACTAGGATCCACATTTCATTAGAAAAGGGGAGATCTGTCTGACTCCTCAAAGCGATAAATATTCCTGTCAGGGGAAAATTCAGGGAGGATTTTTTTTATTATTGTTTGTTTTATTCTTTTATGCACAAATTAGTTATTAAATCTTGTTATTATCTTACGTTTTGTCTCCTTTCTTTCTTAGTTATAGTTTTTATCCTATAACCCTTGCCTCAGAAAAGCACGTTGTTTGGCGGACGTAAACACCACACTATGAACTGAACGCGACCCCTTGATCAAAGATTCTTGCATAAAACACTGCTATTCTGAAGGGTTCATAGGTGAAAACTGGCGGCCAACGGTGGGGCTATTCACTGTGGTGTAACGGGGAGATTACACATGTCAATAGTGGCGCATTTGAGTAAAACTGGCATGCCGCAAGTGCAGGCAGATATGACAGTATTTAATCACCGGGAAGTGATATTTTATTAAAAGTAGTTGAGGCGAAGTGGATACCGCCAAATGTGTGAAAAATAAATTAAAATCAGGAGTTTGCAAAGTAAAATACGGTTCACGTTGTTGTCTTTTAAATTAAAGTAAAATTAAGATGTGATACCGGGCGCCCAATGATAAAGTTAAAACTAGATTTGTTTAGAAAGTCAAACCCATGGAAATATTAGGAGGCTGTAGCCTAAAATGACAATTAATACTTTGTTAATTAGTCAGTGTTAATATCAGATCAGGATAACTGTTTAATGACTAAATATGTGCTTGGGTTTAAAATTAAATTGAGTAAAACTAGAACTACTCAGAGATGCAATCAACTAGTGGGATTAAAGGTAAAAATAAATGAACTGAGTAGGATAAAGAAATTAAATGTGCATTGGATTTATGTGCGTGTCAAAGGGCATTGGCGTATGCCATTTCCCATATGTCTCATATAAATTGTAAAACATGGCAACGGTGGCGCAGATCCAGGAGATCATTGAAAGTGCAGCGAGGAGAACTCAGGAATTGTTGGATACTAAACTAGCAGAACAGAGTCAATCTATAAACACTAGTATGTTAGAGCAAAGTGAAGCGTTGAATACTAAACTATCAGAACAGAGTCAATCTATAAACACTAGTATGTCAGAACAAAGGGAGTCTATACGCAAATTATCTGAGCAAAGTGAAGCGCTAAAAATTAAACTGTCAGAACAAAGTGAATCGCTAAATACTAAACTGTCAGAAAAAAGTGAATCGCTAAATACTAAACTGTTAGAACAAGGTGAATCATTGCGGACACAGTTAAATAACAGTAGAATTGAGCAAAATGAATATCAGGCGGAACAAGCTAGGTTATTAAAGAGTGAAATTAATGACACTATAAATTCACAGTTAGAGGCGCAAAATAATAAAAACACGAACCAATTAGCTTCGTTAACCGCAGAGATGAAAGAGCACACAAACCAACAGATGGTATTACTGGCCCTTGATGTAAGCAAAAATAATGAGAAACAGTTAGAGCAGATTGAAAAAATGGAGAGTATTTTTGATAAAAAACTTAGCATTCTCGATGAAACGGTGTTAGCTAAATTAGAGCAGATTGAAATAGCATGCACAATGAATACAAGCGAGGTCAAAATAGCTCAGGATAAGTTGGAAGGTCGATTTAAGGAGATGGAGAAAAGTGGCAGGGTCATTCAACGACAAATATCAGCAGTCGATGAGAACATATCAGGCATAATTAAAGATATGGACCGTCTCGAGATAAAATCAGCGGAACAGTGGAAAAGCCTAGAAACGGAACAAGAACAATTTAAGAGTACATTAGACGAAAGGCTAAGCCAGATAGAAAATAATCAGGATGAAAATAAGAGCCAAATTGAAGAAAAAATAAGCACGATTAAAGAACAGATCAGGAAAGATTGGAAGAAAATGAATATTGATTCTAGAGAGGAAAGATCCACTATTCTTAAAACAGTAGGCGAAAACCACACGCGTATTCAAGCTTTGGAGCAAGAGGTAAAAAATAAACTTAAAGAGCAGACAGACAGGATCATTAAAGCCGAACTCCGCTCATTAGAACAATCATCTATATTAAAAACGGGAGCATTGAAAGGCAAGCCGGATGACTCACATAGTCCCCAACCCAGCATAGCAGGAAGTCAGACTCAAGCAGAGAGCCCATTAACAACAAACACGGAAGGATTTCGCAAGAACGTAGATAGAAGCTCAACACCACGGGACAGTCATCAGCCCACACAACTTATTCAAGTACTTCGCTCAAATGACTACAAGCCGCAGAAATACACCGAAAATTCAGGGGTAACACCTAAGGCCTTTATCAAAGAGATTGAAGACCATTTCAATGACACTGGGGTACCTGAAGCACGTAGATTGAGAATGATGGAGAGATTTTTATCAGGAAATGTTCTCACCTGGTTTTTAAGTTTCAAATATACATTTGGAACCATGTCAGATTTTAATTTAGCGTTTCTGCGCAAATACTGGTCACCCGCCATACAACAGAGTTTAAGAATGGAGCTTTACTCTAGAAAATACCAAACTACCCAGCAGACAAAATACTCAGATTTCTTTAACATGCAAATGCTAAAATTTCGCGACCTAGATTACCCATTAAACGAAGCAGATTTGGTGATGACAATAGCAAGGCAAATGCCAGTTAATGTACAGCAAGTACTAGTTGCAGCAAACGTTAGTACGGCCCTACATGCAGAGCAGATATTACGGCAAATAGATGAGACCACATCTCATAGTCATTTTAGAGGAGGAAGACAACTGGAATTAGTCAACACCACAGAGGTCGTAAAAACAAAACAAGGAAATACTAAAACGCAGGGTACTAATACAAGCACCTCCACACCTAGGCGAAACCAGGAAGAAGGGGAAAACAGACCATATCAGCGTAACGAAAATCACTACAAAAATAGATACCAGGGCAACAATAGATACCAACAGAGAGGATATCAACAATGGCGTGATAATCGAAGGAATTACAGGCCTTATGGAAGATACGGTGATTACAATGCCAATCAACGATGGAAAGGAAGGAGAGATCAAAATCAAGGAGATCAACGTAACTATCGAGATGACTGGGATGATAGGCACGCTCAATCACAAAATTACTTAGAGGAGTTACACGCTAATCAAGGTGGAGAACTAGGAAGATGGGAAAAGGCCATTGGGAACAGAAAGAACCCAGATACACATACTGAGGAAGCTGGAAGTCTACTGAGACAAGAGGAATATCAAGGACATGAGCGACAGAAGGACGATGGGAGTCGAAATGGAGCTAAAAAAAATGTTAATTTTGGATCAAGGAGACAGTCTCAAAACACAACAGTCGGAAGTTGAAGATGGATGGATAGTAGCGAACATACAAGAATGGATTGCTTTACCAGAAGACTGCCTGGAGGAGACGGTGAAACCTCGGAACGATGAAATTAGGCAATTACCCATTATTTACGCAAGGATTGGTGAAATTAATATAAGATGCTTATTGGATACGGGGTCACAGATCAGTCTAGTATCGGAGGCCTTGGTTCGAGAGTTGGGACGGACTCAGAATATTCCTGTAATTCCGGTACCACAGCTCAAAGTGAGGGGTGTTATTCCTGAACGCACCATCACTTGTAAACGTCAGGCATACTTAGAGCTGAACATATTGGAACACACTTTTGGGCAAACGTTCATTATCATGGCAAAGATGAATTTCAATATAATTCTTGGTGCAAATTTCATTTGTGACTATCAAGCAGTGATAGATTTGCACAAGAATACAGTCAGTTTTAGAGAATATGACCAGCTGAAAAACGTGGGATTGCATATGGATGAAATCACTACCGGAAGAAATGTAAATTCTTGGGCATTGGAAGCAATATCAGAAGAGACGGAAGAGGAGGTACGAAAGGCGGAAGATAACATCGTAGAAGGGGCTGTTGTGGAACTAGATGAGGAGATAGAATCCCAGGAGATATGGTCTTTATTAACAGAAGGAGATGACAGTGATGCACAATTTGAAGAGTTACTACAGGAGCGGCTCAATGACATTCAACTTGGGGGTGAACACAGAAAACAGTTGGAAGAGATTTTAAGGAAGCACAAAACAGTATTTGATACAGTACCTGGGAAAATTTTAAATTTCAAGTACTCTATGCAAGTCGAGGACTGGTCACCTTTCAAAAGCAGATTGTACCCAATTCCTGAAAAGTATCGTGGTCAAGTTAAAATCATTATAGATGAGATGTTAGAAGCGGGAGTGATAAGGAAGACACCTACACCTTATCTAAATGCGATTTTGGCAGTCACAAAACCAAATGGATCTATTAGACTTTGTTTAGATGCCAGAAATCTCAACATGAGACTCATTTTTCCTGAGTATGACAGAGCGCCAATTATCAGAGACGTATTAAAAGGCTTTAAAAACAAGAGCATTTATTCATCAGTCGACCTGACGAGCTCGTTCCACCATCTTGAATTGGATGAGAAGTCACAGCTTCTAACTGGCTTCTTATTCGATAACCAGACATATTGTTTCGTCAGAATGCCTTTTGGAGTCAAAACAGCGGGCTGTGCTTTAATCCGAGCACTGGACCGGAACCTAACCGAGGAAGTAAAGGAGATGACGGTGCGATACATTGACGACATTCTGTTGGCATCCGACAACATTGAAACTCACATGGAAAATTTAGATAAAGTATTGGGCAACTTGAAGGCATCGAATTTCAAAGTAAACCTGAAGAAATCGCATTTCTTCAAGAGCGAGATCTTATATTTGGGTCACGTCATTGACAAGGAGGGAGTGAAGCCAAACCCAGCTAAGATTGAAGCGATAAAGAATTTCCCTACACCAACGAGAGTCAAGCACATTCGGGCTTTCTTAGACGTAACGGGATTCTTTAAAGAAAACTGTCCAGGTTATACAGAGACTGTAGCTCCAATGCAAGCAATGTTAAAGAAAAATAACAAATGGTCATGGAACGCGGAATGTGAGAAGGCATTCCAAGCAACAAAACAGCTATTAGAAAACTGCATTAAATTAGGATATCCAGATTTCAAGCACAAATTTATAATCCAAGCGGATGCTTCACTAATTGGGATAGGTGCTATGCTCTACCAAGAGGATCCAGCTAACCTGCAGCACAAAACATATTTGGCATTTGTCAGCCGGAAATTGCGTAAGCACGAGCGAAATTATACTGTAACCGAGCTAGAATTGTTGGCCATCCTTCATGCGCTCCAACAATGGAAACGAATAATCTATGGTTACCCGATTGTTGTCAGGACTGACCACAAGGCACTAACATTCTTGTTTAAGACGTCAATGGCAAGCGAACGTGTGGCACGTTGGTCTATATACATTCAGCAGTTCAGCATTGAAATTGAACATTGTCCAGGGAAGATGAACGTGATACCGGATGCACTCAGCAGGAACCCAGAGCCTGATAATGAAGAAACAGCGATGGTACAACACTTGGAGTTAACACCGAAGGACCGGGAATTCTTGGAGGAGTTACGTGAGATACAGCGAGAACAGGAAGCGGAACCATGGATGATGCTATTAATTAAATACTTCAAAAAGCAACTACCTACAGGAACACCTGCATTTCGAGAAGCGAAAGCCAAAGAAGGAAGATATGTTTATGTCAACAATTTGCTGCACAAATGGGTAGATAATGACCACACCAAGTTACGCATATTAGTACCTGCATCGTTACAACGAGGATTGACATGGCATACGCACGAAAGTTACGGTCACGTGGGCTTAGACAAGTGCGAAGCGACTATAGGAGAGACATTTACATGGCCACGTATGAGAACAACTATATGTGACGTCATTACAACTTGTGACCCGTGTCAGAGAACGAAGCCAAATAATTATTTACTGAGGCAATATCCTAGACCATTGCTACCTCAGAAACCATGTGAGCTACTGGCGATGGACTGTCTTGGTCCAATTCCGAAGGGAAGGAGAGGTTGCCGTCATTTGCTAGTGTGCATTGATGTATTTTCTAAGTTTGTAGTACTATGCCCTATTCAGAAAACAACATCGAAGCAGGTACTCAGTCGCATTCGTAATAGAGTTATTCCAACCCTTGGAAAACCAGAGTTTATATTATCAGATCACGGCAGTTATTTCACAAGCGCCGAATTCAAGAAAGGAATGGAAGACATGGGTATAAAACATGTTTTAAGCAGTATCCGACATGCCCAAGCAAATCCAAGCGAGAGAGTAATTAAATCTGTAACTTCATATTTGAGGATCTTCATTCCGAACGAACACCACAAATGGGTCGATAAAATTAAGGACGTAGAGACATGCATGAATTCTACCAGGCACGAGTCAACAGGACAAATCCCTATGGTCCTACACAAGAACGAGTATCCAGTAAGAACGTGGAAAAGCATCATTAATTGTCCACAAGATCCCATGATAGCACCAGACTTGAGAATTGAAAGAACGAGAGCATAAATGAGAAAACAAGCAGACCGCAGATTACGGCGAGTAAGAAATACGAGGTTCCACGGTGATCTTGAAGTCAACCAGCTCGTTTTGGTAAAACGACCTGCTACATCGGACCCAGAAAAGAAAATCTTTAGTAAATTCTGCGAGAAATTCATAGGACCCTATTCTATCGTAAGAAACCTTGGAAATAATGCTTACAGAGTGAAAGAATTAAGCACAGGAACAATGTCAGTTTAAACGCTGCCAACCTAAAAAAATATCGTCGAAGTGAACCATGGTAGCGCCGAAATAATGACGCTGTTTGAATATACGGACGTCCTACTATCAACAAAGTAAACGGGGAGCAGTTGAGTACGGTACGTGATGAAGGAGGAAGTAGAGCTGTTGTTGACAAACAGTAACGAGGCAAGTAAGGTGTTGCCGCAGGCATCCGAGCGTCACGCAAGATTGGAAGGGGAAGAGACAAGCAGGAAATGAAAACGAGTAAATGCCATTGAAGACAGGAGCGCCTAGACCAAGTAAGAAAAAGGGGTGATTCTGGAAATAAAACAAATTGGCCTACGGAAGTATTGTAAAATTGTCGACTTTATTCCTAAGTTCGAAATTTTGTGAGTGGGAGAGTTGTGAACCCTTTACCCTATGTTGGTTAAATGATTCTACTTTTTATTTCTTCAATTAATAAATATTTCAACCAGCATCATGAAAGTAGCCAGACAGCGATGAGGAAATTTCAAGCATTTGTTGTAGACAGTAGGGACATACCTGCATCAGTTTAACAAAAGGCTAAATACTTGAGCTATGAAAAGAAATAGCATAGCGATGTATCACGAGGGCAGGTGTGGCTACCTCAATTTTAGAAGCGACGCGCGGTGAGACATGGTTCTGGTATGTTCATTGTGTTATTCGCGCCTAGAAGAAATATGATGCAGTAACGTGAATGGCTGATGAAGAAAATAGACACTCCCAAGACGCCAAGATCTACTAGAAACCGCCAAATTATTAGAAATGGAGAACCAATGAGAAGAGAATGTCTACTTGCGCGCCAACTCCGGCTGGGGTACGCGGTGGCTAGCATTCACGCGGGAAATCGCCTAGACAAAATCTCTACGATCGATTCTAGGATTAATGGGCATATTCTTGACCTGTGCAATATTACGAGTTCAGTGATATTTATTTCATTCCTGTATCACAATTATTTCGAGAAATTTTTACATAAAATCCCCCTCCATCAAGACCCAAGGGCCAGTTCATTTATAAGTGTGTCGAAGAGCCAAGACATTATTATTATTCTGTTCGTCTACGGACGTAGACACAAGATATTCATTGTAAAGTGTTAAATGCAGTGATAGATAGTCATAGTACTATAGTTATAGGGGCAGTAGCGTCGATAATTCGCCAACGAACAGTGACAGGGAATTTAGTACCTGAACAAGCGAATTTAGTAGTCAGACATAAAGTGTATAATAACCTAATTTTTGTATCAGCGCAAGGATGACATCGATGAATGCAGAGGAAGTTTGGAATTCTCAACACTCCGTCCAGATGGCTGATATGAGATAAAGAATCATCCAGTTGGGGAATGGTGTCTGATGTTCTTTGACGGGTGACTACAAAGGAGATGAGTACAAATAATATTATTTATTATTTATTAAATTAACTTATGGTTTATGGGACATATTTTTTGTAAATACTTTGCTTGTGTGATTAATGTAGTATATTTTGTTTGATCTGACACACTTTTGTTTGGAAGCAGCTCGCACAATGGTAGTTAATGGAAGGTTCTTTTCTTTGTGTTGTGTTAACTAACGTAGCTATGTGAACGGCCGTGTTCGCCTAGGTTACGGAGTGCGGTTAAAAACGTCTCTCGGAGATATGTCGTGTTTCAGAAGTAGGACTGAATTAATATAATTATATAATAGATTGGAGGGTAATTAAAATTTTGTTGAGATTTATTATTGATCAGATTCAGTGTGATTATTGCCTTTGGAGCAATGTAATTTGTGACGAAGAGTATTCAGCTCTATCGTAAGTTTTAAATATTGTGTTAAATGTTTGCGAGCTCTAATTCAGCAGACCCGTGTGAAAGGCGTTATGTCAGTCCCAAATGTGTGTATTGTGAGTAATTTTTTGTGGTATTACAAGCGGGAACTTCAGCAGAGACTGATTTCTGTCAGCTTGGTACCAGATTCATATTGTATCCTTGCGAGGACAATTATGGATATGTGATTATTGTCTGACCATATGTTGAGTTGGAGGAGATGTTAGTTGCTGTTGATTCCTTGAGATAACAGTCCAGCTGGTCGGCTATTTATATACACTGGAAGGGGGACATGACTGGTATTATGGAAAGGGTGAGTTGTGGTCACAAGGGCTGGCTGAGTTTCGCAAGCAAGCTCATTAAAGTGGAGTGCACGTCTGGCTCCCAATTACTTGAAAATAAATATAAATGTGAGAAACTGATCAATGGTAAAATTGTTTAAATAAATGGGAGTTGCCTACGAAACACGATAACCTTCGAAGCGTTGCTTTAACATGCAGTTTTGTTAATATAAAGTAATCTTAACCACTCAGGTTGTTTGTTGTTGTTGGTTTATTCTATGTTTATTTTCCATGTCAGTGACCCGTGAGTCACGTGCGGCGCTGTGTTTCCTTGTTGTTGAGTATCTGGCCAAGGTGGCAGCTCATTTGGTTAAGTGTGTCACCACACTAATAAGGGTCTCAGAGAGATGCCTGTAAATAGTAGAGTTGTAATATGTGTGTCAGAGTTAGATTTAAGGATTTTTATTAATGTTATGCCCATATCCATAAACGTTGATTTACGAGATGATTGTTCGTGAGCACCGTGGCTGTTAACCCGTTGTGAACGAACGATCATCCAAGTACTCATTTCTCGTAGATAGTCACCACGCGAACATAAATTCACATGCAAGGTAGTGGAACTAGGATCCACATTTCATTAGAAAAGGGGAGATCTGTCTGACTCCTCAAAGCGATAAATATTCCTGTCAGGGGAAAATTCAGGGAGGATTTTTTTATTATTGTTTGTTTTATTCTTTTATGCACAAATTAGTTATTAAATCTTGTTATTATCTTACGTTTTGTCTCCTTTCTTTCTTAGTTATAGTTTTTATCCTATAACCCTTGCCTCAGAAAAGCACGTTGTTTGGCGGACGTAAACACCACACTATGAACTGAACGCGACCCCTTGATCAAAGATTCTTGCATAAAACACTGCTATTCTGAAGGGTTCAATAGGTAAGTTACATCATGTTTATTTGGGAATAATTATATACATTACAAATTTGCAAATAATAGGTCTAAAAAGGAATAACAATCAATGAAATGAATTAAAGAAAATAATAAAATTAAAACTACATGAATTTTATATCTAATTAATTAAACAACATGAATACCTATGTCCAATAATTTGATGAACTACTTTATTTGTAAATACTGTAGATTAAAGAGAAAACATAATTGTTTTTGCATTTTCATTGCATTTTATTCCTTGTTATAATAGGCAAAAACTCCTCGGTCATAATTATTGTATATATAAAAAATGAATTATTTGCCCACCATTTTTTTCAAATCGCCCATCGAATTCACATTTAGTCATATTCGCCCACTGGCGTGCTAAAATCGCCCACTACTGGGCGAATTCTCCCAGTTTGGGAATCTCTGGCCTAAAGGAAGACATCGAACTATCAGCAGAAATATTCCACCCCCTGTTTGCCAAAGTGTGGGAACAAGAGCCTATACCAGATGACTGGAAAAAGGCCTACTTGTGAAATTTGCAACAACAAAAAAGGGGGGAGATAGGTCAAAATGTGAAAAGTGGGGTCATACCTCTTAACATTCCTTTAATCTATAATCAATCTCTTCATAACGTATCACTACTGTCGACCAAAGTATTATGTGCACTCGAGTTTGACGGTTGTTTGTGAAGTAACCAATAGACCTACATAAAATCCAATAACATCATCATTTTCGTCGTTCTATTGCACGTTAGCTCATGTAGGTTTGGAATTTTTAATTTATATTTTAATATTTTTTGTCGCAGTTGGAGCACAAAAAGAGCACGTTTTTAAGCGTGTTTCATCCATGCGTCACATTTAAGAATTATTATCTCAAAAACTTGTCATCAGATCGAATCCAAATTTTAACACAATATACATTGGAATGTTGTATAACTGGTTTATTAATTTAAAAATGTTGCGTGTCCAAGAAAAAAAGTTGTTATCATTTTTGTAAGGTAACTTTTTCTCGGCTCGGGGTGGTTGGAAAATGTAGTTCTTAGTTGCGATGCAATCCTTATACATCAAAAAGTTATGCAGTATGACTGTGAAATACGTAAGTTAACTCGCTTATTTTAGATCGGTTTGTATTTGTAAGCGGAAATAACACATCGTTCACCACCTACCCGCTCCCGGAAAAGCTGTACAGCGTTGCCGAAATAGAGCCCATCGCGCATCATGGCGTGCCTCGCTCGGAAGTGATGGGCTCCATCACAGCAACGCTGTACAGCTTTCCCGGAGCGGGAAGGTGGTGAACGATGTGTTATTTCCGCCTACAAATACAAACCGATCTAAAATAAGCGAGTTAATTTACGTATTTCACAGTCATACAGCATAACTTTTTGATGTATAAGGATTACATCGCAACTAAGAACTACAATTTCCAACCACCCCGAGCCGAGAAAAAGTTACCTTACAAAAATGATAACAACTTTTTTTTCTTGGACACGCAACATTCTGAAATTAATAAACCAGTTATACAACATTCCAATGTATATTGTGTTAAAATTTGGATTCGATCTGATGACGGGTTTTTGAGGTAATAATTCTTAAATGTGACGCATGGTTGAAACACGCTTAAAAACGTGCAATTTTTGTGTTCCAACTGCGACAAAAAAATATTAAAATATAAATTAAAAATTCCAAACCTACATGAGCTAACGTGCAATAGAACGACGAAAATGATGATGTTATTGGATTTTATGTAGGTCTATTGGTTACTTCACAAACAACCTTCAAACTCGAGTACACGTAATACTTTGGTCGACAGTAGTGTAGCACACTGACTACCTCGTGGCGACCCAAACGTAGCATGCACCAACAGTAGCCATTGCTCACTGCTGACCAATAGCATGCTTCCTCTATCTCTCCACGTGGACTCCAAGTCGGCCTGCTCGCGTGTCAAGTGTCCAGTGTTGCACAGTTGCACACAGTGCTGTCCTGCCTCACTGCTTGTTCTCGGTGGAGAGTTGTCAACACCGTGCCACGAGCTGGGAAAGCCGTGGTTTCCCGCACGCATGGAATGTAAACATATCCACCCAGATAGGTTTCTA
The DNA here is from genome assembly GCA_946902985.2 of Meconema thalassinum. Classification (NCBI taxonomy): domain Eukaryota; kingdom Metazoa; phylum Arthropoda; class Insecta; order Orthoptera; family Tettigoniidae; genus Meconema; species Meconema thalassinum. The sequence goes on from OX336389.2 coordinate 1,329,058,752, forward strand.
AGGTGAGCCGATCTTTAACGAGGAATTTTGACAGAACTGTACTTGTTATTGCACTTACATAGTCTTATGCGATATCACCATCATCAGGCCCGAGAAATTGTGTGTGCTTTGATTTATTTGGTGGTCCACCTCACGGTGCAGCGGCTAGCATTCTTAACTGTCGCCACCGAGGTCTGGGTTTGAATCCCGGCTCTGCCAAGAAATTTAATTCTGGCCTGAGAGCTGGAAAGGGGTACACTCACAAGGGAACGGATTGCGGTGTAAAATTCTAATCTGGTTGAAATTTAGTACACAATAATCTTATAGAGTTGTACAATGACGTAGTGAAAACAGCAAGGGCCACTTTGAATTTTGAACGCCAATAATAAATGCCGAAAACCTGCCGGGTGACGGCATGATCGAGGAGATGGGAAGAGGTAAAGCTGACCTTGAATCCTAGCAGTACGCGATGGCTCATGGCCACCAGGCGTGTTGCGTTGCATTCCCTACCTTAAACAATCCCCTCAGCTCACCCTTCTACCCTCTCGATTATATAAGGTGCGTTCAAAAAGTAACGAGCCGGAGGCTGTAATGCGCAAACCGGTGACGACATTGGTTAATCGTGGCGTGTGTAACGAGGTGTGGGTCCGACCAGAGCGTGGAAGGTCACAGCCCATCGCTAGTGGGCACGCTTCACGACACGTGACGATACAAAAGTAAGCAGCAGCATGCATCAATCGTCCAACGCTGACAGTCGCATTGCAAACAGTGACATGGAGGCGTCCAACGAAGAGCAAAGAGGTGTTGTTCGGTTTCTGACAGCGAAAGGAGTAGGGGGAACGGACATTTATCGCCGAATGCCACAAGTGTACGGCGAACACTGCATGTCCCTTGCAAGGGTCAAGGCGTGGCACAAGCGCTTCAGGGTAGGACGGGTGTCGTTAGCCGATGATGCCCGGTCTGGGGCACCCACCTGCATTACAGATGACACGTCCAGCTGGTTGATGCACTCATTACCCATGACCGCCGAGTGACAGTAAACGCCATAGCCGCCGTGGTCGGATTGAGCGTCGGAAGTGTGCACACCATCATGAAGAAACGACTGCACTTGCGGAAAGTGTGTGCCCAATGGGTGCCCCACGGTCTTCAACCACACCAGGAAGCATGTCGAATGGCCTACTGTCTTGGTCTTGGTTGGACGATTGATGCATGCTGCTGCTCGCTTTGCATCGTCACATGACTTACACGCGTGCCCTTTAGCGACGGGCTGTGACCTTCCACGTTCTGGTCGGAACAACTCCTCGTTACACACCCCACGATTAGCCGATGTCGTCACCGGTTTGCGCATTACAGCCTCCGGCTCGTTACTTTTTGAACACACCTTATGAAATGCAACATAATGTGATGTTTTGCGCTTGGCCATAAAACGACCCTTCATTTTTTTTCCTATTTTACTCTTTGTAATCCTTGCAATAGTAGATACGAACTGATAAGGGAGTGACGCGATGAGAGGAAGGTGGAAGGTGGGGTATGCAACGCAGCACGGTAGGTCTTTTACCTGTTGGCCGGGAGCCATCGCGTGCTACTAGGATTCTAGGTCAGCTTTACCTCTTCCCACCTCCTCGATCATGTCGTCACCTGACAGGTTTTCGGCGTTCAATATTGGCGTTCAAAATTGAAAGTGGCCCGTGCGGTTTTCACTACGTCATTGTACAACTTTGAAGGAATATTCTATACTAAATTTCAACCAGATTAGAATTTTACACCACAATTCGTTCCCTTGTCAGTCTCGTGAGGCAGAAATGAGGTGGGTTCAATTCCCTACTCAGCCATCGTGGGAATGGTTTTCCGTGGCTTACAGAAATCTCTTCTGCCTCTTTGCTCTATAAAAACTTCCGCGATCTTTTAGGGACGTGTCGAGTGTGCGACACTCTTGTTGTTCCATTTAGGGGCTCAGACATCGTGGTTTATCACCTTCGTATACTTTGGCGTGTGTATATTTTTGCGATTACTTGTATTATAATGGTGTCTATAGAAGTGCGTGTGTTTGTAATTGAGGCTAAGTTGGCCTTAAGTTGTTACAGATGTTATAAAACCTCTTCTTATGCATCGAATTTTTAATTATTGCACAGTGAATGCAAATGTAACATTAAGCAAAAATGTTGTTGATGATGATTATAATAATAATAATAAGACGAAGAAGAAATATACGTGCTAACAATATTTTGTCATATTTCTCTGTCAACAGACTCTCTCTATTCGGTCATCTACCAGCCCCTTTGCGTTGTTCTTGTTGTTGATTCTTTAGCGGCTTTGCGACATCATGGTCATGTAGCCCCGTGTACTTGGGTGTGTGTAGAATTTGTCTAATAACCTGTGTCACTGTGATGTCTGCACTAGTGTGTGTATTTGTAATTAAGTTAGGATTTGGGTAGGAATCGTCCGTGGCCATAAGTTAGATGACATCCCGGCATTCGCCTGGCGTAGAAGTGGGATACCACGGAAAACCTCTTCCAGAATGTCTGAGGTGGGAATCGAACCCTACTCTTCTCAGTTTTGCCTCACGAGACTGAGTATGCCTCGTTCAAGCCCTAAGACCAGAATTAAATTTCTTGGTAGAGCCGGGTATAGAACCCGGGCCTCCGCGGTGACAATCACTACGCAACGAGGCGGACGTTCCCTCGCGTTGAATCCATGGGTTAGTATGGATCAGTTAATTGATAGCGTTACGACTCCACACTAGTAACACACCGTCGGCGAACTTCCAATGACGAAAAAGTTGCCGGTATAGCCTACTTCATAAGACTGAACCAGGGACATTGCACCCGGTGTTTATCCCTCAATGACGAACATATTTCGCTGATGAGGTAAATATCAATTCAGTGCCCACGTATTCAGTAGCATGATTAAGCATTCCTGGAAGAAAGAAACATTTCCAATTAAATATAATTCCTTCGAAGCACCTGGTAATATTACAGTATATGAGACACAGAAAATGCGCAGTTATCAACCCCCAACTGCACAAATACATTTTTCTTCCAATGAGCATATTGTCATTTACATTTTGTGATTACAAGATTTCTATATTACGACCAACAAAATATAACATGATTTTTTATAGTGTAATACCGGCCTAATAATAATGTTTAATGAGAGGAGGGATAAGGGGTGACACAAATAGGCCTACTGATCACCGGGAATGACTTGAATGATATCAAGCAAGCTAAAAAAAAAAGGAAGGATCGTGACTGCTAATCTCACGATCATGAGCCACGGAATCCCCATTTTTACGTAGAATCCCAACTCTAGGACGTGATATTTCACTTCGAACGGGTTGAATGATATTGAACACACTGCTCCAGAGAGAAGGTAGATGATGAGAGGGGGTCTAATGAACCGACCCAGTACTTACTGATACTGAATTTGAGTAGGCCTATATTGTCTACACAGACATGGCGATACGTGTATTGAAGATTGTCAGCGCAGAGACAAGAAAAGGGTGACGATAAGCTTCTATGTCACCCACAACATAATGTAATACACTTAGTTGATTAAGAGCCTAGCCTTCTCAGCCTAGTTTATAGCAGCTCGTTTAGACTTACGTTTTATATCCAGTCGCGCTATCGTCTCTAAGAATTCAGTGATAAATGCGTACGATAGTTTGCATCCGCAGGAAATTTTATTGATAAGAAACGAAATGACGTAGACAAAAAGGGGGCATTAGCCGGCTATTTACACTACTGTGATAAAAATTATACAGGCCTATGAAATCATCCTGGGTAAGTCTGTCTTCATTCTGTATGACTGTGTGTGTCCGTATGCCTCGTTGGGTGCATGTCACCCTTGCAATTTGCTAAATATCTCAATCATGTTGAATGAAACTTACTAAAATGGTAGCCCTCCTCACGTGTACCTTAGCCATACTTCTTATATTGCCGCCATCATTAAGAAAACAGTATAGCGAATGCGTAAATTTTCATAGCTAGATGGCCAACTGATCATTGCATTGTACCAACCTATAATGTGCACCGGACTCCGAAGTTACAAATCTCTCAGCTAACTAATTCCAACATGGTGGCTATGTAAAATAGATCATTGCTTACCAAAATTGGCATTTAACAATATTCTCATTATTGAGGTAAGTTGGACGAGTTTCAATCAAATACATCGAATATAACGTAATCCCCCATCTTGAATTTATACAATATCAAAATTGCTTATTTGCCATCTAAGACACTTAGAATGTAGTAGTTTTGCAAATGTTGTATTGGAAATTTACTCACACACTCAAGATAGCAGCCATGCGTACTGTACCCGAATTACGGATGCCCACATGATATCATTTTTGTGTGATGATGACAGCGAGACGAAAGTTTGAAGGGCGCGCTGAGCAGTAGTTCGTCTGGGAGATCAGAGATCGCACTAGGGAGACACCCGTGGCGCTAACGGCGAATTCGGAGAAACTCGTTGATAGAAATAAAAATTTTGCACATTTGATGTTTGGAATCGATGGTGAATTACTGGCTAGGGATTCTTGATGACGCCAGAAGAAGTTTCATGTGAATCGACCAAGAAACACGGAAGTTAGGAACAATTTTGTAAACCCACACTGAAGGAGGAATGTGTAGGGGGTGAACCCGGACAAAGGAAGAGCGGGGTAGGTCGTTTTGATAGCAAAGCCAGCACTCTGTCACATCGGCCAGGGGGATGACAGATCATAGGGAGCTCGTGGGTCGCGGTAAAGCTCTGCTCGGGATGTGCTGCCAACCAATGAAGAGTTAATTTTAGCACTAAGGTTCCGTAGTTGGCACTCATGAACGCTCACATCAATCCGACTGGCGGAAGCGGGAAAAGTTATATTTTGATTGATTTTCCTTGTGTTGTTGTTGGTTGTTTTGACTTGTTCGGTATTTAATTATTTATTTGAATTGAATTGAGAGTCAATCATGCCACTGCAAGGGAGGAAAAATTGCCAAGCACCGGGATGTAAGAATTATAATGATAGTAAGAACAATACGGCAATTTTCATCTTCCTGGTGTTGACCATGTGTAAAACTAGTGGGCAATATTGACTACTCTCGAATAAAAATATATAGAGAATAAATGTGTGCATTTCATCTCTTGTTTGTTTTCATACCCATTCTCCTTTGCATTGCAATAAAATTTGTGTTTTATGGCTACGGAGAGGGGTGGGTGGCAGCCGGCATGCTAGGCAAAAAGTGAGGTTATGGCAATGTAGTGTGTGCATTTGGACAGTTTTCTTTATATTCATCGAATATCCCAACAATTCTGTAGAGTAGGAGAGCAATGTTTAATTAGCCTAGAGGTGAATTAAGCTCTAGAACGGCATAACTGTGACCTTCGTGGCAAATCTATTGCCAACATTGATATATATCAAAATGTATTTTTTCCTATCTGGACGTATATTTCAGCGCCTAGCGAAAAGCGCAGTTATGTTTGTGTTATTTTCATCAATAATCAACAATTCATCGCAGAACATACTGTTCATTTACGTGTAATAAAGGCCACATTCATATGGCTTTTTACTTTTTATGTTGCCAGACTTGCCGGAGCAGTGCATAGCCTCAGGCGTTGCTCTCTCTCGGAAATTCTATAACCAAAGTGACGAATCTCTTATAGTTACATGCTCCTTGACATCGGCTCAGAATCCTATATAAGGAGGCAGTCCCGTACACTCAATATTCCGTTATCTCAGTATTACTCGGTCAGTCTTACTGTGTCAACGTCATACTGTTACAGTCTACGTCATTCGACACGTCAGCACTTAGTCTGTAGAAACTCTGATGCTTTATAAAACTATACTACGAATATGCAGTGGATAGTACTTGTAAAATTCTTGGAATACCAATCTGGAGTTGTCTGGAATACTTAGTCAACGACCTGGGGCCATCTCTTCTGAACAGATTGAGTAGGGGAGTACCCTTTACCCAGTATAGGAGTACTAGTGGGGCCTATCTGCTTATGTGGATCTGGTTGGAGCATTCTCCATTACCCAAGCAGAGGCTAGACTACGATATGGAACCAACATTGCCACCGCGTGTTGCGTGGAAGCATATTCCGTACTCATGTTAGGTGATCTCTAATGCAGGTATCTTCGAATTTCGACACTCCATGATAGTCCGAGTATTTCCATTGAAAACAAGTCGCCATGTCAAAACTGTTGTACATGGTTAAAGACTGGCCTTTACAATTGGACATTATTACGAGTTTTGAAAATGTGGAGCAAGGGTGTGAAACCACTATAATGTTTCTAATAGCACAAGCTATTATGTCAGACATTCGCAAAAGTTTTTGTGGTCTTTACCACTGTATAATTCCGAGCACGAATATGAACTGTTAAACACCGAGCGGATAGGATGATGGTGGATGCGAGTGACGAAGGAGATGATGACGCGGACGATCGAAGGGAAGGCTTGCCATACAAGAGGCATCTTAGAAGATACATTGGACTGTGACGTTCAACCGAGGACCCGTCACGTCATGAAACGTCGGAGAAATATGTGAGCTAAACTTTGAACATGTTACTAGTAGCTAGCTGTACGCATTTTCTTTTCATATAAAATATCAACACTATCTACGCATTGAATGTAGGTGAATATTTTCACATTAATTGTGTTCCGATTGGAATAGTCAGTCGAACAGTGATTTTCGGTACAGTCAGTTTAAATAAGCTTAGATCAGCGATATTTTGATAGAGTGACACGCTGATGTCCTTTTAGTTTTGCTTAGAGTATTTTCTTTAAACATGAATGTTTTTGCATTCCTATTAAATTATGGACTTCTCAAATAACTTAAATAAGTCTAGTTACATTAAAAACTCGTTACGAGATTATGATAATAATAAGTGTTCATTTGAATGTTATAAACAATTCTATGATATTTGCGATTAATTATTTTAAATTCAGTATTGTAACATAAAATATTTTCCAGTACAAAATAATAGAGTTTGGAGACTATGATGAATGGTTAAATGAATTTGTTGTTAAATTTGGCAGTAGAATCGAATGGGAGTTATTCATTGAACTTAATTAAGTACTGCACATTTCTGAAATGCACTGTTAAAAGAAAATAGGAACGGAAGGTAATCGAGAAAAAGATAATGTATAAAATAGAGAAAACCAATGTCAGATAAAGGAATCGGAAGGATTTTGGCCAGACATTAATAGGACGCTTATTTGAAGAAATTGTTTAAATAATTACTAAGTGGCGCTTGGATAAAAGTATACGAGATTTGTCTGTATGACAACAAAAAATATAGCACTAATGTGAAAAACAAAAGGTATTTGCTAAAGAATTGGAATATTATGCAGCGTGGAGTGATGGCATAGAATTATTGTTGCAAATTGTGATTTGCGTGGAGGCAATGAGTCGTCCTCTGGGAAATAGTGTCCCGAATAATAATGTTGTTGAGAGATAAATATGTTGTTAGCACATGTTGCTAATACTGAAAAGAAGGGTAGAACCAAGAAGTCGTCCCATATTTTTGTCGCATCCAAGTACTGTCAGTGGAATTCTGTTCAAAAATATCTGAGGTGATTGTCCTATTAACTATTTGAATGCACCTATGAAGTGAAGCTCCTATATACTGTAAATTAGATTTGATCGAACCTTGCCGGATCTATTGAAAAGAATGAAATAATATAACATTTTGTGAGATATAAAAATAGGAAATTATGTTTAATGAATTGAAGTGCATAAATATTGAGATGGCCATGGCATAATTTAATAGGAGTAATGCAGGAGTAATGTCAATTAATAATAATGTTTAAATCTGCTGTAGAATATTTTCTGAATTTAATTATTGCTGGAAAATGAATATAAAAATAAAAATACTGATCTAATAGTCTAATAATAATGTGATAATGAATTAAATGTTTATAATTATGTTAGGAATTTAATGAATTAAATCAAGATGTGTCAAAACTAAATTAATGTGTTAATAAATTGGATTATTGTGATTATAATAATATTTTTTCTTTTGTTGAACAAATTAATGATCATATTTGTGATTGTTTATGTGGAATTTGTTAATACAAAGATATTTGGAACAGCTAAATGGTATAAGAATTAAACAAAAAATAGTTGATGATTGTTCTGTGGAACATAATATTCCAGTCAAATTATATTAATATTTGACGTTCATATTACTCAAATATTGGTAGACTATTAAATCGTCATGTGATGACTAGTGAGCGAACAGGAATAATCCTGGTTATTTCTTTATAACAGACAATCAAATCTTGTTGAAACATATGAGAAAATATATGAAAATATTTTGAAAAATAGGAATTTTGAATGAGACGACATTTATCCAGTGGTGATAAAATAATTTGACTTCTGATAAACTATATAAATCAGAACTTGTCAACTTGAGCCATAATTTGAACGATCAACTTGGAAACAGTGATGTTTATTTTTAAAAAATATATTTTGTCTTAAAAAATGAACAGTGTTAAAATGTAGAGTTGAACACAGGGGTCAGACGAACTGAAATTTTACTCTAGACCACCTGCTATATAATTAGTGTAAATAATTACATTTGATGCCAAAATGGATTGATAATTTTCTGGATATCAAAAAGCGAAATGTTTTGACACTTCGAGTGCATTAATTTTCTTGTTGAATTATATTCTGAATGAGAAACAGAGTTCCCAAGTGTTGGTATTTTATGTATTCTTTTTGTGTTTATTGTTTTTCGTCAATTAAATTCATTTATTTTTTTATTTTTTAATGAGATGTTTTTATGAAATTGTGCTATTTTCAATTCTCCTTCTCTCATCCTTGCTTGCATAATTGTCAAGATCAGTGAAGCAAGATTTTTATTTAGTTTTTCGCCCATATATACCCTGAGATATTAGATCTCGTGCTGAACTGATTTCGGGAATTTGCAAATGTGGTCGTTGGACTTCGGTCTAAACGGGCACAGTACTATACTGGCGGACAAAAATACCCCAACACCATGAAATAAGACATGTAGAGTACGTAAATGTTGGCAATATATTTGTCGAGGTAACATATTTCATTGTTTAAAAGTACAAGACAAGGAAGGAAGCTTGTTGTTTAATGTGTTAATCTCGCGATCGTGAGCCACGGGACCTCCTTTTTATTTGGAATCTGAACCACAGGACATGGCATTTCTTTTCGAAAATCTCACATGCATTGACCGGGAATCGAACCCAGTCCGCTGTGGTGACTGGCAGACAGCTTCACCGCTCAGCCACCACGCCCCTTCTGGGGTTGGTGCAAGACAACAGGTTAATGTCCACGCGAGAAAACCCATCGCAAATGTGCCAAGTTGGTACATTAATAACCGGTATAATCGCCGGACTGTTGAATACAGGCATGCAAACGTGCATGCATTGTGTCGTACAGGTGCCGGATGTCAGCTTGTGGGATGGAGTTTCATGCCTGTTGCACTTGGTCGGTCAATACAGGGACGGTTAATGCCGGTTGTGGATAACGCTGGAGTAGTCGTCCAATGGTGTCCCATACGTGCTCGATTGGGGGCAGATCGGGGGATCGAGCAGGCCAAGGCAGTATGTCGACACTCTGTAGAGTAGGTTGACTTAAAACAGCGGCATGGGGGCGTGCCTTATCCTGTTGGAAAACATCCCCGGGAATGCTGTTCGTGAAGGGCAGCAACACAGGTCAAATCACCGGACGGACGATCACATCTTCAGTCAGGGTGCGTGGGATAACAACGAGAGTGCTCCTGCTGTCATAGGAAATCGCTCCCCAGACCAGAACGTCCGGTGTAGGCCCAGTTTGTCGACGCCGCAGATAAGTGGAATGCAGACGCTCAAGTGGCCTCCTTCTAACCAACACACGGCCATCACTGGCACCAAGGCAGAATCGGTTTTCATCGGGAAACACAACGGACCTCCACTCCTTCCTCCAATGAGCTCTCGCTTGACACCACTGAAGTCACAGACGGCGATGGTTCGGGGTAAACGGAATGCACGGTGCAGGGCGTCTGACTTGGTGCTGTCCTTCGTTGCGTCACTGTAGTGCCAACTGCCGCTGCAGACGCCGAATACGGTGGTCCTCCCTCTCGGTGGTGCTATGGGGACGTCCGGAGTCCAGTCTTATTGCGACCGTACCTTCTCGTGACCGCTGCTGCCAGCACGCATGCACAGTGGAGACATTCCTACCAAGTCGTTCTGCAATAAAGCGGAAGGAAAATCCACCTTCACGTAGTCCCATTACACGGCCTCGTTGAAACGCAGTGATCTGTTGATACTGGCTTCTTCGTCGTCATAAAGGCATTCTTGACTTTTCAAAGTCACTCCGTCCAATCTCGCAGGTAACTAGCGCTCTCACACAGTACAGCCCGGAATTAATGCAAACCTGATGTTCATCGTCATTGAGCCACTACTAGCGCCACGCTAATGCGATTTGCGGGAAATATGAATCAACTTCCTCCTTCAGATGTATAAACACGCCTACCAACATTCGTTAATCTAGCACAACCTCCTCTTGGGATATTCTTTTCCGACTCTTTATATAAGCATTAAAATCGATAAAGTAATAGGCAATTGAGCAATTTGCACGTTATTAAATAGGATTCATTACGGCCTTACTGTATGTAGCACGATTCACAAGGATATCAAGGTGAATAAAACGCGTACCCCGTCATCCTGAATATCTATATAATTATATAATATAGCCTATAAAAATCAATGTTACGTCTGTCTGTATGTATGTCTCCTATGCGTTCATATACCATTCAACCGGTTGCGATGAAACTTGAGTGAGTTTTTGTGTGCACTCCAGGGAATGTTTCGGGCTTAGTAAATCCATTTTACAATAGATGGCGCACGAGTAGATTCAACAAATGAGTGACGGCGCGCGAATCGTTTCAAATCCCTTATGTGTTTAAATACCATCACCGATTGCGACGAAACTTGGGTGAGTTGTTGTGTGCACTCCAGGGAGGGTTTCTGGCTTAGTAAATCGATTTTACAATAGGTAGCTCGCGAGTAGATTCAACAAATTAGTGACAGCGTGCGAATCGCTTCAAATCCCAAATGCGTTCATATATCATTCATCCGATTGCAATTAAACTTTTGTAAATTGTTGTGAACACTACAGGAAATGCTTTTACAATAGGTAGCGCACGAGTAGATTCAAAAAATGGGCAACGGCGCGTGAATCGTTTCAACAAAGACCCGTATGTGTTCGTATACCATTCATCGAATTGCGATGAATCTTGGGTGAGTTGTTGTGTACACTCCAAGGAAACTTTGTGGCTTAGTAAATCCATTTCACAATAGGTAGCGTACGAGTAGATTCAACAAATGTGTGATGGCACGCGAATCGTTTCAAATCCCTTATGTGTTTAAATACCATCACCGATTGCGACGAAACTTGGGTGAGTTGTTGTGTGCACTCCAGGGAGGGTTTCTGGCTTAGTAAATCGATTTTACAATAGGTAGCTCGCGAGTAGATTCAACAAATTAGTGACAGCGTGCGAATCACTTCAAATCCCAAATGCGTTCATATATCATTCATCCGATTGCAATTAAACTTTTGTAAATTGTTGTGAACACTACAGGAAATGCTTTTACAATAGGTAGCGCACGAGTAGATTCAAAAAATGGGCAACGGCGCGAGAATCGTTTCAACAAAGTCCTGTATGCGTTCATATACCATTCATCCAATTGCGATGAAACTTGGGTGAGTTGTTGTACACACCCCAAGGAAAGTTTCTGGATTAGTAAATCCATTTCACAATAGGTAGCGTACGAGTAGATTCAAGAAATGAGTGACGGCGTGCGAATATTTTCAACAAAATCCTGTATGCGTTCATATGCCATTCATCCGATTGCTATTAAATTTAGGTGAGCTGTTGTGCACACTGCCAAAAATGGTTTCTGAATTTGAACAAGTAGTTCTGTGAAGAAATAAAGCCTATTTTCATATATCCCAGTTATGTTAATTGCCTCTATCAACATACAACATTTCAGTTTGATGGCTGTAATAGATTCGAAGATATTGAGAACCGTCTAATATTTCGGATTGTTGCCATGTTGGATTTTTATACTGTATATGCACTGTAGGTCTTGGAGTTATGTACTACATGAAGATTACTGTGTAGGTGTAGTATTCAAACTTCAATCGCAAGAGAAGTAAAAACGAGATTTTAAAAATTCGCACAGATGCCATCTTGTGGTTATGAAAACATTTGAAATAATTTACATACCAGTGGATTAACATTTGTATAATCATTTACCGTACCAAGTTTCACTGCACTTGGATGGTTAAATCGCGAGAAACGTCTATTTAAATATTTATAGTTCGCGTCGTGACCATATTGGATTTGAGCTCACCAGGTTATTGAAAGTTATATAGGTGAACTTATAGTCATAGCCTCTATGAACATAAAAAAAAAAAACAATTTGATTTCTGAAAGAGATTCGTAGATATTGAGATCTGTCTAAATATTTCGGATGGTCGCCATGTTGGATTGTTATATGTATAGGCCATGGAGTTATGTACCATGAAAGGAAATTTATTGCGTGGGTTCACTATCCGAACTTTCACTTCGATCGTATGATTACGACACAAGAAATAAAAACTCAATTTAAAATTTCGCACAGCCGCCATCTTGAGGTTATGTAAACAATTGAACTACATCAGAGCCAGTGCATTACAATGTGTATACAAATTTACTGTACCATATTCACTGCGCTCAGATGGTTAAATCGCGAGAAAAGTCTATTAAAATGTTTCAACTTCGCTAGGCCGCCATGTTCGTTTTGTACTTTACAGTTTTTTGAATGTTACATAGATAAACTTGTAGTAGTGCCCTATATCCCCGTACAAAATTTCAGGGTGACGTCAGTAATAGTTTCGGAGATATAAAATGCCGGTGAAGTATTTCGCACAGCCGCCATCTTGAGGTTATGTAAACAATTGAACTAAATTAGATGCCAGAGTATTACAATGTGTATAAACATTATCTGTGCCAAGTTTCCTTGCGTTTGGATGGTTAAATCGTGAGAAACTTCTATTTAAAAGTCTCAAATTCGCTTCACCGCCATGCTAGTTTTGTAGTTTCCATAATTTCAAAAGTTACATAGGTGAACTTCTAGTAGTGCCATTTATCATCGTACGAAACTTCAGGGTGATATCGGTAATAGTTTCCGAGATATTGAATGCTGGTGAAATTTTTCGCACGGCCGCCATGTTGGATTGGTGAGACGTAATAAAATTTGAAGGGCGCGGTCGGGGTTGGCCAACGTGGTACTATAACCTCTTCGAGTTTCATTGAAATCGCTCCAGCCATTTAGAAGTTATTAGGGACACACACACGCACACACACAAACACTCACATACGCACACACATACACACGCTCGGATAAAAGGTGATCTCAGAAGCCAATTTTTTCATAAAATGAAAACCAATTGATAGTAGGTAGCATACGAGTAGTTTCAACAAATGAGTGTTGCCCAGCGAATCGTTTCAGGAGAGTCCCGTAAGCGTTCATAAACCATTCCGCCAATTATGATGAAACATTGGTGAGTTGTTGTGCACACTCCAACAAATGTTTCTGAATAAGTAAAACCATTTTACATTATATGGCGCACGAGTAGTTTCAACAAATGTGTGATGAGCGCGAATCATTTCAAGAAATTACAGTAACTTTGGTGAGCTGTTGTTCTCACGCCCGCGAAGTTTTCCGAATTTGAAAATCAATTTTACAATAAATGGCGTGCAAGTCGTTTCAACAAATGATCTTCGGTGAACATTTGTGCACGCCCGCATAGGTTTCTGAATTAGTAAATTGATATTTTGATTTTGTTGAGTCGCTTCAACAAATGAGTGTCTTTCATACATTTTTGCGTCAGTGCATGTGCTTTCTTTGTATGAGTATGAATGCTTGACAGAATAGATTTGAATCATTCACATCGACATTTCAGTTCGTGTGTGACGTAATTTGCTCCAATCTTTACATAATAATAGTCCATCCATGCCGTGCCAGATGACTTCGCTGTATTGATTTGAGAGTATCACAATATTTGAGGCAGTTATATCAACAGTATATAATTCAACCAACATGTGCGTTTCTAAAAGTAGCTATTTGGTGTCACCACTACTCGAGTCCAAGCTCTGTGAAGGTCTCTTAGTTACCAACGTAATGACTGTATGAGAGTTCATATTACGTGCAGCCACCATCTTGAAATTAAAAGAAAACTCTCAACAGTTATGATTTACAGTAACGAACATTGATGCCAAGATAGGATCGCATATCTGACCTTGTATGGCCAAGGCGAAACAACAAACTCTCCCTACATCCAAGATGGTGGCCATGCGAACTAATAGAATATTAAAATCGACAACACAGAATGAAATATGGTAAATTAGACGAATCTTCAAAAGAGGTGAGTATCATATAAGAGCTCTTACTTGCGTTCGTCAAAAGGTTATCACACTGAATATAACACACAATGGCCATCATGAAATTTTATAATATAACAAGATGTTCAGTAAAGAACATATAGCCTACTTACTCCTAAATGCATGGGTATTGTTATAACTCTTTGTCCTTTTCAAGGAGTAGACAATTGAATGTTGGTTGTAGTAGCTTGTTGAAATACAACGTGTTATACGGATATTAAACATGAATATTAGGTGTCCTTTGATAGTGCTACCTCAGTACAAAATTTCATTGAATTTGGTTTCACCGTGTTTGAATTGATACGGTGAATCGATTTGCACACATACATGGCCGCTATCCGTGAATTATTGGTCTGATGACCTTGTAGTTTGGTCAAATGATTCTTCATACATAATGGTATCAAGTTGCAAAACTTAGTAGAGATCAGATGATTAGGTTGGTCGTAATTTGAATTAAACTTTTAACTTTTGGGTGGCCGCCATTACGTTTTCGTCAAGATGGCGGTGATATAAAACATGACACTGAGGTGCCCTTTGCTAGTGCTACCTCTGTACTAAATATTGTTCAATTCGGTTTCACGGTGTTTGAATTGATAGGGGGAATCGATTTGCACACAAACATGGCCGCCATGCGCAAAGTATCGGGCTGATGACCTTGTAACTTGGTCAAAGAACGCTTCTCACATAAAGGTATGTTGTTGCAAAATTTGGTAGAGATCGGATGAATAGGTTAGTCGTAATTTGATTTAAGCTTTAAACATTTGGGTGGCCGCCATTACGTTTCCGTCAAGATGGCGGCGATATAAAACATGACACTGAGGTGCCCTTTGCTCGTGCTACCTCTGTACCAAATCTCGTTCAATTCGGTTTCACCGTGTTCGAATTGATAGGGGGGAACAGGCATTCAGAGTACACACACTCACAGACACACAGCCTCACAGACACACACACAGACAGACAGACACACAATTTTTCGCCCTGTGTTGATCTCATAAGTCTACTTTCATTTTTTGCAAAAATCGAAAGTAGGCTAAAAATCAATAGATTTCTATGTTTCAGAAATGAAATACCGAACATTAAAGTAGTGAGTAATAAACGTATATGGAGTAGGCCCCCATCGTATGCCCAAAGCAAAATAACGGCGAATTTTAAGTTTCAAAAAAGCGGCTGGGTGCAATGTCAATACGTAATAGTAAATCATACAGAATGTAATTGCGCAATTAAAACGAAACTTAGTAAGAAATAAGTACCATATACGGGATCTTGCTGTTAAAAGCTATAATAACAACACACTGAATACACCGTGCAGTAACCATCTTGAACATATAGAATATGATAATGAATAACGAATTGTATTTTTATGATAAAACAACGATAATTAGCAGTAATATACAATAGAACATTTAAAGTAGCTTTCTATGACGTAGTGAAAAGAACAACGACTCTGTTCGTTTACGACCACAGCTGGGCGTATTCTTAAGACTTGAATATATTTAACTCACGATATAATAGCACAATTAACGCGTAAATTGGTGAGCGACGAATAATATACAAAAGACTGCTACAATTATTCATAAGAATAGGCAATAAGAGTTAAGTGCTTTTCAGTCGGTCAACACGAATGTACCCAAAAGAGCTGGGTTATGCCCTAATCCTGAAATAAATTACATGAGATTAGTAATTTATTTCAGGATTAGGGCATAACCCAGCTCTTAATCTCATGTAATTTATTTCAGGGTTAGGGCATAACCCAGCTCTTTTGGGTATATTCGTGTTGACCGACTGAAAAGCACTAAAATCTCGTTTACTAAGGCAACACTGAAAAAATGGCTTTAAACACCACAAAGAATAGGCCTTCTTGAAATTATAAAATATACGAACAAATAACTGTATATATTAGAGATACAATATCTCTAATTACAATTAATGTAGAACTATATTGGCTTTGTACACCCCCACGATACAGTATACAGTATATTCAAGATGGTGGCTGGGCCTACTATTAAAAATTCAAAATCAATAACTGCGGATCCAATTGCGTAATTAACACCAAAATTTGTAAGAGGAAAGGAACAGGTAAGGTACCTTGCTTGCATTAGTCATAATACTATCACACTGCATACAGGGTGTAACAAAACAAGGTACGGCACAAATTGTAGGACACATTCCTCACACGTAGACGAAGAAATTATGTTATATGAACATGGGCCCGGAAATGCTTTGTTTCAATGTTACACCACATTGTCTCCAACTAATTACGCATGGGAATCACCCAAGAACAGAACGTTTGAATCGTGGGGAACATGCACTCTTGGTTACGTTGTCATTATCGTAGGTGCACCGCCAGTGGTTTGTTTTACATGGCCCCGTTGCCATGCGACTTAGCAGATGTGCCTTTAGATGTGCGACAAAACATGTACTTCATGCACGATGGAGCACCTCCTAATTTTAGTGCTAATGTCCGTTGGCTTCTAAATAACAGATTTGGTCACAAATGGATAGGTAGTGGTGGACCAATTGCCTGGCCTCCACGCTCTCCGGACCTAAAATCACTGAACTTTATTTGTGAGGGCATTTGAAAGTTTTTGTGTATCGAACCCCAGTACAAGATGTTGAGAGTCTCCGTGCCCGTATTATGGAAGGTTACGGAACCATACGCAGTACTCCAGGGATACATCCCAAGGTCATATAACATAATTTCTTCGTCTACGTGTGAGGAATGTGCCCTGTAATTTGTGCCGAGCCTTTTTGTTACACCCTGTTTAGCACGCAGCCGCCATATTGAATATATAGGACATTATTACCGATAATCCACTATTATTCAGAGTTACAATTACGGAACGCAGCAAATATTTAGTTTCGCATAAAGAGCTTTCTCTGTAGAATGCGCAAGATTAACGACTCAAAACACTCAAGTTGGTGGATGGACGTACAGTACTTTTCTAAATTTCCAATCAATTCCTCTGGATACATAAACGGAATTTGAACGAAACGTAGTAAAAAAGAGACAGTCAGTCTGAAAGACTGGACTTTATATCATTTTAAATGCTACAAATGCTGAAAAATGTTAGAAAGGCTGGAGGCATGACGTCACGTTCGCCGTGTCGTTGCCGTCTCGTAACTCCAGAGCTCACCAGTGAACCAGTACACAAGCACCAAGCGGTACTATGACGTCACACACCTCAGTGCATTTTCGGTACATTTCGTGACGTCACCGTAACGTAACACCGAAGTCGACTAGGTCATTTAAAATGATAAAAGTGAGTTTTATATGGGGTACAACTCTTAGGGTTGATCACAAGAATTTTTAATCACACTGTTTGATAAGGACAAAGAGTTATAACTTGCTCATGTAGCCTCTAAGAGCTTAGGATTTGACGGCCAGCGTTCTGCCTGGACTTGTAGGCTGGGCCCTTAATAATAGCAAACACAGTTTTCGGAGAAATGTCGGGAGCTAACTTCCTGCCAGGACCACGGCCTGCAAGTCCAGACAACTTGTGCATAGTAAGACTTTATGTACTTTGCTGAACATCTGGTTTTATCATTTCAAATGATATTGTCGACTTCGTCGTTATGCTTGGATCTAACGTTATGCGTTACGGTTACGGTTACGGCATGTCTGACGTCATCATGTTGTTCAGTGCATATGCACCGAGTCTGAGTTTACTCCTGGGAGATGGCGAGTACGTGACGTCAGACAGGAAAACAGGGTGACTCCTACAGAGGTGTGCAAGATGTCAGACAGGAATACAGGGTGACTCCTAAAGAGATGTACACGATGTCAGATAAGATTACAGGGTGACTCCTAAAGGGGTGCACAAGATGTCAGACAAGAATACAGGGTGACTCCTAAAGAGGTGTACAAGATGTCACACAAGATTACAGGGTGACTCCTAAAGAGATATACAAGACGTCAGATAAGAATACAGGGTGACTCCTAAAGAGGTGTACACGATGTCAGACAGGAATACAGTGTGACTCCTAAAGAGGTGTACAAGATGTCACACAAGAATACAGGGTGACTCCTAAAGAGATATACAAGACGTCAGATAAGAATACAGGGTGACTCCTAAAGAGGTGTACAAGATGCCAGATAAGAATACAGGGTGACTCCTAAAGAGGTGTACACGGTGTCAGACAGGAATACAGGGTGACTCCTAAAGAGGTGTACAAGATGTCACACAAGAATACAGGGTGACTCCTAAAGTGATATACACAGAAGAAAATGGAAATTGCAACACCCAGAAGGTGTGGTGCTACATTGCTGCAATTGCACATGCAGGACGAGTGTTCGGCTGTGATTCGATGATTACACTTTCAGGTCCCTCTGACTGCAAGTTTGGACAACAATCAATACAGGACGTGCCCACCACGAGCTGCAATACATTGATGATTTTTTCAAGGCATGGAGTCAATAAGGCCCTGGATCTCTTCCTGAGGAATTGTGGCCCATGCTTGCTGCACTGCATGGATCAGTTGTTCCAGAGTTGTGCGTGGCTGAGGACGGTTGGCCAGTTGTCGACCCATCATGTCCAACTCATGCTCAATAGGACTGAGGTCCGTGGATCTGGCGGGCCATTCTAAGGTTATGATGTCGTGGAGAGCTTCTCAGGAGATGCGTGCAGTATGAACCCGGGCATTGTCCTGCTGAAACATCCCATTAGCAATGTTCGCCATCATAGGGACAACCACTGGATTGAGTACCCTATCAACGTACTCTTGAGCAGTCATAGTGCCCTCAACAAGCACTAATTGTGATTTCACATTAAAACCAATAGCTCTCCAGACCATAATGCTTGGTGTTGGCCCTGTGTGCCTCCCGACAATAAGGTCTGGGCGGCCCCTCTCCCCGGTACGTCGGCGCACACGGTTCCGGTGATCACTGCGGGCAAGACAGAAGCGCGATTCATCGCTAAAGACGATCCTATGCCATTCGTCGATCCACGTCGATCGTTCTCGACACCAGGCCAGCCTTACACGTCTCTGTTGTGGGGTCAATGGAACACCTTCAGCAGGGACACAGGATCTTAAGCCAGCTGCACGCAGGCGATTACCAACTGTTTGTTGTGTAACGTGGGGTGCCACAGCTGCTCGAATTTGCGCTGCTGTTGCATGGGGTTCCATCCAGGCCATCCGAATGATGCGGCGATCCTCTCTCACAGTTGTCTGTTGCGCTAGGCCTGTGCCAGGTGAGTGTGGGTACCTTCATTTGATCACTGCTGCCATACACGTTGTACCGTAGATGCCTGTCGACCAACAAGTGCAGTGACAGTTCTTAGCGGTAATCCAGCCTCACACAGCCCAATTATCCGAGCCCTCTCAAACGGCGACAGTTGTTGATAGCGTGCTCTTCTCTGTCGTCGAAGCATGTTTGACGGGGAACACTTCACTGCACAGACTGCAAGTCAACTATGCTACACCAGAGTACATACCGGAGTTGATTCCTCCGCGACCAATCACGTGGGGAGACCTGTTCATATTCATATTCATTCATTTATTTGCAATGGGGGGTGTGTCCCCCGGTGGCAAATTGTATATACATAACAAATAAATAACTATACATAACAATTCAATAACAATTATACAACAATTAAACTGGAGTATTTACACAAATAGTCAGTCTTTTCTTAAACACACCTATATGTTTGGGAAAAGGCTCTAAGACTGCGACAGGTAGAGAGTTCCAGTTATCAATGGCACGGTTTACAAAAGAATATTTACCATAATTTGTTCGCTGTGGTCGGCCCTTAACTTTGAAAGGATGATCGCTCCTACCCATGTAAGTGGGCTTTCCCAATCGTTTGCTAAGCTCACCCCATGCTGGTTGATTTGTATACGTGTTGTACATAGCGCAGAGTCTAGATTTCATCCTCCTAGCCTCCAGTGATTCCCACCCAAGTTTCTTTAACATACGGCTCACACTGCTCCTGGGATTAAAGTCACTGAGCACAAATCTAGCGGCCTTTCTTTGTACCATTTCCAACTCATGTAGCATCAATCCAATGGGTCTGAAACTTTGATCGTTTACATACCTACATGGCATCGTTCCATATCTTGAAAATCAACACAAACGACCAATGCCTTCATGGTGTTGCAATTTCCATTTTCTTCAGTGTACAAGACGTCATATAAGAATACAGGGTGACTCCTAAAGAGGTGTACAAGATGCCAGATAAGAATACAGGTTGACTCCTAAAGAGATATACAAGACGTCAGATAAGATTACAGGGTGACTCCTAAAGAGGTGTACACGGTGTCAGACAGGAGTATAGGGTGACTCCTAAAGAGGTGTACAAGATGTCACACAAGAATACAGGGTGACTCCTAAAGAGATATACAAGACGTCATATAAGAATACAGGGTGACTCCTAAAGAGGTGTACAAGATGCCAGATAAGAATACAGGGTGACTCCTAAAGAGATATACAAGATGCCAGATAAGAATACAAGGTGCCTAATAAAGAGGTGTACAAGATGGCAGAGAAGAATACAGGATGGCTCCTAAAGAGGGGCACAAGATGTCAGACGAGAATACAGGGTGACTCATAAAGAGCTATACAAAATGTCAGACAAGAATACAGGGCGACTCCTAAAGAGGTGTACAAGATGTCACACAAGAATACAGGGTGACTTCTAAAGAGACATACAAGATGCCAGAAAACAATACAGGGTGTTTCCTAAAGAGGTGTGCAGGATGTCAGAGCAAAATACAGGGTGACACTTAACGAGGTGTACAGTATGTTGGATTCAATTCAAATACAGGGTGACCCTTAAAGAGGTTTGCTAGATATCTGATTCAAATAATGGGTGACCCTTAAAGAGTTGTAAAAGATGTCAGACTCAAATACAGGGTGACCCTTAAAGAGGTGCCCGCGCGGGAAGCCTAAGTTCATGGGTAATTGAGTCTGTTGAAAGATGATGATGATGATGATAATTGTTGTTTTAAGGGGCTTCGCTCGAAGCCCTCCTGAGCCTTTCTAACATGTGTAGCATTTGTAGCATGCGTCATTTGAAATGATATAAAGTCTAGTCTTTCAGACTGACTGTAATGTTTTATTTCTTTTACTACTGTTATACAGTATAGTTAAATATAAGTCAGTAATTACTAGTACGGCCTGTTTGACATCTCTTGATGAATGCAGTACATTTACATTTGTCTGTTGGCACAGCCTAGAGTAAAATGTGGCTTTACACCGATGTCTCGGTCTCACTCATGGCTGTGATTATATGAAAGCTACTGAGGTATCGGTGGTGCTTAGTAACGACATTCAGGGCACAGTCAGTGCCTGTGGATGCTGTGAAAGATTCTACTCATAGGGTTAGTACTGCTGTTCTGACTCAGTGAGGAAAGCAATGACAAACTACCTCACTCCTCATCATGCCTAGTACGCCTCAATATAGCGTTGCCTTGGGTTTTTGTGGGTATCTACCAACATAACCTAACGACGGCGGTGCTTTTTGAGGATCCAACCAGCCTTCGGGCTGACTACCTAACAGACAATTAGTAGTAGCTCCCATTTCATTCCCATATTTTAGTATCACCTTAGCAGCTGACCAGGATATCTCTCCCAGTGAAAAGGACAGCACACACCACCACGAAAGAGCCAGTACGTTTGAAATAGTGACTGTGCGACTCATAGTAAAGAGGCTCATGCACTTTGCTGATTGGCTGCGTGGTGCAGCCGTACGGTCTCTTCTGCTGTGCCCAAGGAGGGGCAGTGAGTTGGTATTTGAGGTTGCGCAAACGCGAGGAAGCTGTGTCAGTAGATTTACTGGCATGTCAATGTTCCCCTTTGGGGAAGAATCCCGGCACCCTGGCGTCTCTAAAAGCCGCAGTTGTTGAAATGAACGTATAACAAATAACATTAACATTAACATTATTATTATTATTGTTATTATTATTATTATTATTATTATTATTATTATTATTATTATTATTATTATTATTATTATTACTTTGCTGCCACCCTTGGATGCCCGTATTCGATTCTCAGTGCTACCAAGAATTTAAATTCTGGGAAGGTATCGTTAATTTCACGCAAGGGATATTATGTTTGCAGTCTTGTTTTAGGATTTTGGGGCACATGAGTTAAGTTTAATAGAAAAATACCTTATGGTTTAGTGAAATTTTGGAATTCATTGGGACATAGTCATTCGGAATTACTGATCTATTGGTCTGAAGATTGAGTACAGACTGCATCATGGCTACCTCGTGGTGTAGTTATTAGCAGTCTTGGCTCTCACAGCTAAGGTCCGAGTTCATTTCACGGTCATGCCAAGGAATTTAAATCTGGTTTGAAGGTTGAAAGAGGGTTTACTTAGTCTCCTACCTCGTGGTGTAGTGATTAGCATTACTAGCTCTCACCACTGAGGCCCGAGTTCATTTCACGGCCTAGCTAAGGTATTTAAATCTAGTTTGAAGGTTGAAAGAGGGTTTACCCAGTCTCCTACCTCGTGGTGTAGTGATTAGCATTCCTTGCTCTCATCACTGAGGCCCGAGTTCATTTCACGGCCCTGCTAAGGTATTTAAATCTGGTTTGTTTGAAGGTAGACAGAGGGTTTACTCAGTCTCCTTCCCCACGGTGTAGCCGTGGCTGCAATGGGGAGCTGCATCGAGTCCGGAGATTGGAGGCTCAAATCCCAGCGCTGACGGTGGCTATCCTGGGTGTGTTTATCCCCCTTTTTTCCACATTCCCTCCAGGAAAATGCCTGGTTAGTGCCTTATCTCAAGTTCCGGGCACCTACCTGAATCTAATAATTACTGTTACACACAATACTACAGTCATCACAGAAACACAGGTTATCAGACAAATTTAACACTCATCCATATACACGGGGGTTGATGACCAAGATGCCCCAACCTCTTAAACGAATGAACAACAATAACTTATTATCATAAACCCAAACTGAGAGAGGTTGGTTTGATACTTGCCTTAACCACCCTAGTAGTGGTTTTATGTGGTTTACCACTTCTACGCCAGGTAAACGGAGGGATGGTTCTTAATCGCGGCCGCCTACTTCATGACCATAGCCTCAAGTACAAAACACGGGGCTGATGGCCATGAAGTCCAAGTCCCTACATGACGCAACAATAGATGTATAGAGTCATTTACGGAATCGTAACTTGATAGCATAGAACCAAACGATGCATTGTTCTACTTGTTGCTTTAGGGTGAATGATCTTCAGTTGACTAAGATCAGAATAATGGCTTCCGTGTTGACTGAGTTATCACGGCTCACGTGCTCGTGTAAGTTACAAGTGTTAGGTAACATTGATTTAAACGGTCAGCCAACCGTTACATCATGTACTAAACAGACATGGAATTCTGAACAATGACTGCTATGTAGTAGCTTACGTTATCGCCCATGACGATATTATCCCACCATTTAAGTAGTGATTGCTTCCTTAAAAGGCATGGGACATCATGTCCATTAGCGGCCTGTATTTTGATGTGTGTTAAATTTGCCCAATAACTTGTGCTGTTGTGATAAATTTAGAAGTATGTGTAACTGTACTGCAGCACGCTCAGGATGACCGCAGTTTATTATTATTATTATTATTAGTCTATTATTATCAATAGCAAACAACTAGCTATACGTCGCATCAAAAACTATTACCTAAGAAAAAATTAACTTATAACATATACTTATTATTATAACTACTATATATATATATATATATATATATATAATTTGATATAATATTAAAACAAACAAAAAACAATAATAATTATAATTAAAATATATATAATTTAAACAAATCATTTGCGTGCACCCATGTATTGAAATACAATCTGTATATATTGAACCCTTGCAAAGAAGCATATGAGACTCAGATTCGGGGCGTAACAGGTCATATTCGTAAGTTGCTGTCAGGGCGCTTCATTAACTTGCAGGGTAACATATAACAAAATAACATGCAGGAAAGAGTGAAGCCAGGGTTAAAACAACTGAATTTAATAACAAATCACCATATTTACACTTAAACAATTAACAACAAAAACTCCCAACTGACTCCCGCTTAATAAA
Source organism: Meconema thalassinum (assembly GCA_946902985.2). NCBI lineage: Eukaryota > Metazoa > Arthropoda > Insecta > Orthoptera > Tettigoniidae > Meconema > Meconema thalassinum. The sequence goes on from OX336389.2 coordinate 1,329,083,181, forward strand.
AATGCCGAACTTAGGCGATATCTCTGGAGAGATTAATTACCTGGACCAAGTGTCCTTAAATAAAAGATACAAAAAGTGACCATATAAGTGCGTACGCCGTTCTACATGCACCACGATGTGTACTTTGAATGCGTGATTCGTTATCATCCAGAATGACCCTTCAAACAACGAATCCGCATTTCCTAGAGCTAGACCGACACAAGGGAACACAACTACAATACATTAAATTAAACCGACACTTCCTAAATCTACTATAAACAAACACAAAAATTTCCGTGTGAAATTGGACTTAAATTGCCGTAGCAACATTTACTGCCTAAAAACTTAGGACTTCTCACACAAATCAACACAAGTACATTAACACGTGACCAATAGAAAAATACTCAAATGACCGCTGTCAAAATTTACAAATACTCTACCACTACACCACACGGGTGTGACAAACAAAATTACATGAAATCGAGTCATCAACAAAGCAATAGGCAAACAGCCAACATTTACGTTAATCACAATATTCTTATCCATACAAGGTACAACAATCCGTTACACACATGGCGAACTCCCCAATTAATTATGGCTTAAAATTAGCCATCACAATGAACAGGTTTGCTACATGAAAGCTTACAGGGTTCAGTCGGACAAATAGGACTGCCTATCAAAATAAGTCACAGGCAAAACGGGCGGTTTGTGGAACTCTGCATGTCTGTCAACCCACGTGTCAATAACCTCGACCTCCCAGAGCATGGGGTCGAACCTCGAAGAAATGTGCCCCAAAGCACAATAATACGTGTGTGTCAGAAAAAACATATGGACAAGAATCAGCAGTCTCCCAAGAGCACTCTGTCTTTCCATCTAAAATACAACAGCAGCAAAAATATATAAGGGCGGTAGGACAACTACCCCCTCCTCACGTAGAATCAACACACACTAGACACATCAACACACACTGAACCACACGTATGGGTTGTGACAGACCCTGAAATAAAAGACACAAATAATATCCACACGCTAGCGCCGTCGTTCTATGCCGTGACTAGTCACCTGAAAAGGACTCAAGAAAAATCTATCAAATTAGAACGAAGGTGTTCTACAATTACTTTTAAGTTGGTGCACTCGGCTACCCTAACATGAATAATAACCTGTTCAGCAAAATGTTTTACAATCAATTCCTCCCATTCCTATTTCAAATATTAACGTTAATAAAGCACCATTTATCGAATGTAACGGGTTCCGCAATTGCAAGGATAAAATCACGCACGCACGCCGCGTACATTACACATGACTCAAGAAAAAATCAAAATATCAACAAACACTTTGGCCACGCGCCAACGGACATTTAAACATATAGTGTCGGTACAAGAAAAACAGCTATAAAACAAGAAAGAAAAACATGACTATTTACAAAGTTCCCCGGCCAAATCTAACTACATAATTGAAATAATCCAATTTTAGTACATCACCGCTTCTGCATGTAGGACTAAGGACATCCTCCTCAACCCATTGCCCTATGGACAATTTAGCACTCCATAGTAGTCGTCTGCGTTGATTTCTTGAAGCTCATCCCAACTTCAAACCACGTGCTGATCATCTTGGTCTCGACTCCTTGGCAGAAAAGTTCAATGTTAAATATTTGCCTATCTATAATCGCTTGCAGGCTACTCAGTTCACCCACAATTGTCCTACTGCGATTAATAGCGAAGACTGGCCCTAATTATATCGCACATACGCACTATAAAAACACACATACAATACACACAATTTATACATAAAATATACATCTCGAGTCCGCGCCACTGGCTCGTTAACAAGTTCAAAATCCTGGCTGCACCAGCAGTCGCTATCTCGTCCGGTATTTCCGTCCCGTCTTGGACTTCGGTTCTGGTAAGCGCTAATTAGGGTGATACGATACTTCCCCCTTAAAGTTGAACTCGTCGTCTTTAAAAGAATGTTACAGTTTATCACGCGCTGGCGTGAAATATTTAGATCACACAATTTAGTTGATTTTAGAACAAAATGTATTATAGCTTTTAAAAATTCGATACTGCAAACGCTGCGACTTTAGCTCCCCAGAGCTCAGAAAATAAATTAGCTTCACTGATTTTAGAGCGTAAAAATCACATTTTGAACTGGCGTGGAGTATGCCTCTGAAGGCTCCACACAATAAGTACTCCGATAAATTCGAGCGTCAAAATCACACTTCAAACTGGCGTGGAGTATGCCTCTGAAGGCTCCACACAATAAGTACTTAGATTGGCGTCAGGCCAGACTATTTATGAGAAACTGACAAGGGCGGAGGAGTGGGGCGGAGTCGGATAAAAACTTCCAGAGTTTTTGTCTCACAAAGATGGGGCTAGTGTCATTCTTCTCCAAATAAATCCAACGTCTCAAATTACTCGAGCGGAGATTAATCCGTTCGGCGGTTCCTTAGATACACGCTTCCGCGCGCTTTTTACTACTGACGCCGTCCACCTCGTGGTCACAGCTTGGTCTCTTGCGATTGGCTGATTCAATCGTATGTTCGTTGAGAGGACCTCGTGATTCTTCCTTTATGTCTCCAATTTTGGTACAGTAGTTGCACAATTTGGCCTTGAACTCGACTAATTCTGGCCGTCCCCCAGGAATAGCTACCAACTCAGCTTCTGTTGCAATCATTACGAAATGCTGGCCTCCCTAATATCCAAGTCGACTTCCTTATGTGCTGCCTAGGCCGTAGTAATAATAATAATAAATATGAATACTTATTTATCGAAGATCAATAAGGGTTCATTTATCCTCAGCAAGGTTTTGAAATTCGAAACAATTTATTGGTTTGGATTTCAAAAACAAAATCCACTGTAGTAACAACACATCTCTTTAAATCTCACTCAGCTGCTCGAGTGTATGCCCCTCTGACTCAATTAGTGTGCTCCCTTCTCGCTGGAATGTCATTCATATTTTCTCTAGGTCTCCCCCTTCTCCTCACGTAGTTGCCACTCCCGTCGTCTCAGCTGCTCGTTGTTTACAAACAAAGTGCGTACTCACGCGCTCCCCGTGGATTTGAGTGTTTGCTTTCAAAAAAAAAATTTTTTTTTTTGCAATACAGATTCTGCACATATCATCTTTCCTAATCATCAAATGGTTCCCTTCTGTAGTACGGTTTCAAATTGGCGCTATTAAAAACAGATTTTGCACCAGTGCTCACTTCTTCTAATCTGTAGGCATTGTTACCCAGATTCTTAATTACCCGGAACGGGCCAATGAATTTTGGACAGAACTTGGCGAAGACTTTGTTCTTAGGGTCGAAGATCGGTGGTCTACGAACCAGCACTAATTCTTGTTCTTGTAACTCTCGGTGAAACTTCTTTCCTCGGTGCCGTCTCAGCCTTCGGTCCGCTTGGTTCCTCATGTGCTCTCTCGTTCGCTGGATTCGCAAATCATGCGCTAATAATGGATCCCTTGGGCAAGGAATGATCTTGTCCCAAGTTCTTTCCGGCAACCTGTTGTGGTGTACAATCAGTGGGACTTGACCCGTCGACTCGTGCTTAGTAGTGTTCATGCACATCTCAATTTCCCCTACTTAGTCTACCCATTTATTGTGTTCGTTAGGAATCATTACTCTGTAGTATTTAGCGACACAGCGAATTGTTCTTTCGCTCGGATTTCCACCAGGATGACGAATACTTGAAAATATGTGTTTTATTCCTAGGCTCTCCAAACCTTGCCTAAAAACATTGCTTGTGAAATAGGTACCGTGATCTGATAGAATGGATTCCGGCTTCCCAAGCATCGGAATGACTTTGTTCTTAATTCGACTAAGGACTTGTCCTGATGTCGTCTTCTGAATAGGACATAGCACGACCATCTTCGAAAATACATCGACACATACCAAGAGGTGTCGGCATCCACGCTTTCCTTTTACTAAAGGACCAAAGCAATCAATCGCGAGCATCTCGCATGGTTTCTGCGGTAATAGTGGTCTTGGAGGTTGTTTCAGAATCAAGTTGTTCGGCTTTGTGCGCTGACAAGCGTCACACGTTCCAATTACTTCAACAATGGTGAATCTCATCTTGGGCCAAGTAAAGGTCTCCCCTATCGTAGCTTCAGTCTTATCCGTGCCGATATGTGCTAGGCTCTCGTGAACATGCCAAGTTAATCCCCTCTGTAGTGATGCTGGAACTAAGATCCGCAGTTTAGTATGATGCTCATCCACGTACTTATGTAACAAGTTATTCAAGTAGTGAAATCTCGCTTGTTTAGCACTGGCTTCCCGGTACTCCGGTGAATTTGGTTGTAACTCCTTCCTATAGAATTTTATCATCATCATCATCCATGGGTCAGCTTCTTGCTCCTTCCGAATATCCTTCAATCTCGCCAAAAACTCACGAGCCTTAGGTGTCAAGGTAATATTGTGAACTTCCGCTGTTACTTCGTTTCCGTCCTCAGGGTTTCTACTCAAGGCATCTGGTATGACGTTCAACTTCCCAGGACAATGCTCTATTGTGATGTCAAACTGCTGTATGTAGATGGACCAGCGCGTAACTCTCTCACTTGCTATTGTTGTCTTAAATAAAAATGTCAGTGCATGGTGGTCGGTTCTAACAATGATGGAATAACCATAGATCATCTTGCGCCACTGTTGGAGAGAATATAGAATTGCTAGTAGCTCAAGTTCCGTAACTGTGTAGTTCCTCTCATGTTTCCGTAATTTACGACTCGTAAATGCCAAATAGGATTTCTTCTTGGGTTCTTCAGCGTCCTCTTGGTACAGCATAGCACCAATCCCAATTAACGAAGCATCTGCTTGAATGATAAATTGTTTCTCAAAATCCGGATATCCAAGTTTCACACAGTTTTTCAATAAATCCTTCGTTGCTTTAAAAGACCTGTCTCACTCCTCGTTCCACGACCATCGATTCGCTTTCTTCAACATCTCCTGCATAGGCGCTACTGTTTCTGTGTAACCAGGGCAATTTTCTTTGAAGAAACCTGTCACTCCCAAAAATGCTCTAACATGTTTGACTTTGGTAGGTGTGGGAAATTTCTTAATAGCATCAATCTTGGCTGGATTAGGCCGCACGCCCTCGACATCAATTATATGTCCCAAATATAAAATTTCGCTCTGGCAAAAATGTGATTTTTTTACGTTGATCTTGAAGTTCATGGTTCTCAGGTTGTCCAGCAGTTTATTTAAATTTATCAAGTGTTCTTCCATTGTCTCAGAAGCGATTAATGTGTCATCAACATATCTCGTGGTGAAGTTCTTGACCTCCTCAGTCAGATTTCTATCGAGTGCTCTAATGAGTGCACATCCCGCAGTTTTCACGCCAAAGGGCATTCGACACCAGATGTAACTTTGATTATCGAATAAAAATCCCGTCAACAGTTGGGATTTTTCTTCAAGTTCAAGATGGTGGAAACTATTCGTCAAATCAACACTTGAGTATATCTTCTTCCCGCGGAAGCCTTTCAAAACATCTTTGATCCTCGGTGCTTGGTCGTGCTCAACTAGCAGTTTGCTATTTAAAACTCGCGCGTCTAGGCATAGCCTAATTGATCCGTTTGGCTTGGTCACAGCCAATATTGCGTTCAGATAAGGAGTTGCAGCTTTCCTTATCATGCCAGAATCTAATAAGTTAGTAATAATGTCCTTCACCTGAGAAAAATGCTTCTCTGGGATCGGGTACAATTTACTTTTGAATGGGGTCCAATCTGTTACCTGCATCGCATATTGAAAATTTAAAACTTTCCCAGGTACGGTGTCAAAAGCTCCTTTATGTAATCTTAAAATTTCTTCCAATCTTCTTCTATCAGATTCCCCTACGATGGCTTCCTTAAGTCGCTCCTGAAGTAGAATTTCGAATTTGGTTCCGCCCATTTCTTCTTCCGCCAAATGCACCCAAAGTTCCTGCGAAATATCTCGGCTGTCCATTTCTAGCACTGCTGTCTGGTTGACTTGCTCTCCCCTCAAGATCTTATCTCCGGCCTCATTAGTGCATTCCTCAACAACCCAAGTATTGGCCTCTCTCTCCAGCGGATTCTCTTCCATATTTAAACCCACATGATCCAATCCTTCTACTTGTTTGAAGCTTACAGTGTTGTTATGTAAATCAATTACAGCATGAAAATCGCAGATGAAGTTGGCTCCTAAAATTATATTGTAGTTCATCTTTGGAATAACAATGAATGTTTGCGAAAAAGTATGGTTCAATATTTCCAGATCTAGAAATGCTTGCTGTTTACAATTCATAGTTTTGTCAGGAATGACACCTCTGACTTTCATTAGCGGTACCGGCATAATAGGAACAGTCTGTTTTCTTGCTATTTCTTTAATCAAAATTTCAGTGACTAGGCTCACCTGGCTACCTGTATCAATCAAACATCTCACCCTCATACCTCCAATATGCGCCTAAATAATTGGTAGCTGTCTGATAACATTTTCACGGTTCTTCACCACTTCCTCCAGGCAGTCGTCTGGGAATGCTACCCACTCTTCTATATTGGCCACTATCATCTCTTCTTGCTCCCTGGCGATCTCCGTTTTTAGCCTGTCTCCTTTCAGTTCATTTGGTTTTTTTTTTATCCCGGGCCCCATTAGATGTGTTTCGCCGGTTATCATTCTGTCGCTCCTGTTGCCTCAGTAAACTCTCTGCCCCCTCTCCTTGATGGTTATCTGGGCTCTGTCTGTTCGCCATGGCACGCCCCCACTTCTCCTTCTCCGCTTCTTCATTACTTAATTGATCCAAGTATTTACGGGATTCAATATATCGTTCGTCCCAGTTATTCCTATAATCCCCTCTTTTTTCTTGGCGATAGTCCCTGCCGTAACTCCATCTACCATCTCCATTTCTGTGGTAAGGTCTACCTTGTCTCTGGTTTCCCCTCCAATTCGTGTATTCCCGCTGGTACGTCCACTGATTATTTTGATTTTGGTTATTCTGATGATATCTCCCGCGGTTATTCTGATAATTCTGATTGTTGTTATGGAACAGGTTTCGGCCGTCAAAATCTTGTCTTCTTGGCGTGAACTGTGTCCCTGTGGACTGTGTCTTACTTTGGTTCCCCTGGCCGTGGTTATTTTGGAGTCCCTGAACTACCTCTGCCGTGTTGACACATTCCAAATTCCTTCTTCCTGTCTGTGGGCTTACCATACTCGTCTCATCTAAGTGTCTGAGTAATTCTTCGGCTTGGACTGCGGTCTGAATATTTCCTGCGACTAATAATTGTTGGATATGCATTGGGAGTTGTTTTCCGATGGTTAGAACCATATTCGGCTCGCTAGGCGGGTCATCAAAATCCCTGAATTTTACCAATTGCTGACTGAAGAATTCTGAAAAACGGGTTGGATGTGTACTGTGGTATTTGCGCGTGTACAGGTCCATTCTTAACCCCTGCTGTAACGAAGGACTCCAAAACTTCTTCAAAAACGCCTCGCGGAATTGAGCCATGTCTGTAAACGTGTACTTGAAACTTAAAAACCAGGTCAGGCTAGGTCCTTCTAAAAATTTCTCCACCAGTCTTAATTGTTTCTCCGGGCCGATGTGTTGGTCATTAAAGTAGTCAGTTAATTGCCGTAGAAATGCTTTGGGAGTGGTTCCTGAATGTTCTTTATACTTATCGGGCTTAAAATCATTACCCCGAATGACTTGGATGACTTGGGCTGGTGCCAAGTTCGGTTGCGGAGTTGAAGTCTCCCCCCTGTACTGCTGGAATGCATTAGTCGTTAGTCTGGGACTTTGACCCCGACTCGTGTCCTCAGCCAACTTCGAACCTGCCGGACTTCCAATACTTGTTTGCTTTTCCGGAATATTTTCGTTTGAAAATAACGTCGCATTCTCCATCGATCTAATCTCGTTTTTTATGATTAATTCTGAATGTTCCTGTAATTTCGACTTCATATTTTCCTCCAGTGCCTGCATTCGCTTTAAAACTGCCACCCTGTCTTCCTTATTCGCCTGAGCCTGCTGGTCCCAATCTCGCCGGATCCTACTTTTTAAGCTATTTATTTTCTCCTCGTTCCTCTCCTGATTTTTCTCTAGCTCTTCACGTATCCGTTCCTGCGTTTTTACTAGTTGTTCCCCCACCTCTTCTCTTATAGCCTCTTGCGTTTTTATTAGCTGACCTTCCAAATTATCCTGAGTTTTGACGAGCTGCTCCCCTACTTCTTGTCTTATGACCTCTTGTGTGTTTATTAGCTGGCCTTCCATCTCTTTTCTTATGATCTCTTGTGTTCTGCCTAATTGCTCCTCTAAATTTTCCCGCAAGTGTATCCGCTCGGTTTCAGCCTTAACTTCGACTTTATCTATTTCCTTTATTAATTCCAGCACGTTGTTATCTACCGAATTAATTTTCTGCTGTAGTTTCTCTTGGGTTTTCTTCACTCCCGCGGTGTTACTGACACATGCTGCCTCTATCTGCTTGAGTTTATCTGCCACCATCTCGTCAAATTGTACTAATTTGTTATCAAATTTCGCCTCCAATTTCTTCATTTCGCCTAACTGTTTGATGTTGTTTTCCGCAACCTCGCCTGCCAGTTTCTCTACTTTTTTAACGCTCTGATTAATATCATTCGTGATTTTTCCTAACTGTTCGGTTTGTGTTACCGCCTGTTGTGACAATTTGTGGTTTAGTTCATTGAATTGTTTGTCAGTGTCTAATTTCTGGACTTCTAACTGGACCGAAATGTTACCGCTCATATCAAGTAATTGTTTTTCACTATGCTCACGCTGAGCTTCTAATTGTTCTTTTAATTGTTCTTCCGTCTTTACGGACATCTGCACTAATTGTTCTTTCGTTTTCGCGGACATCTGTTCTAATTGTTCCTCCGTTTTCGCGGACATTTGGATCGACATCTGTTCTAACAATGCCTTAATTTCATCAACAATCGCCATTTCACACACACAAATATATTCAGAGAAAAACAGGGTTATGGGCTAAGGTTTCAGCCCTATACGCACATACATGTCACACATTTAAATATTACTGGCTCTAATTTAATGAAAATTTCAGTAACAAAATTTACTGAATACAATGACACTTATTCCCAAACAACAAAATAACCCCTAGTGATCTGCTTTTAAATTCCTAACCAACAGAATTTACGAAACACCAATTAACCGAAGTCAATTAAATGTCAGATATAAGGCAACATCTTCCTGCTTTGACTGAGTTCATTAATAATGCAAATTTCTAATTTTAATGTGGGCGCCAGAACAAGTTTATAACAAATACCAAATCAAATTCTAACCTTGTTCAATATTTCTAACTTTAGGAACTCAGTGATTTTACTAATGCACATGGCGGTACAACATCGCCTCCATTTACTGAATTTACATGTCCGCTTGACCTGGCATCATTTCTCAACGAAATAAATATGAGATCAGCGAAGCAACAACAACCACAATCCCCACTTGGGCAGCCATTTTTGTTTTATGGACCCTTGCAAAGAAGCATATGAGACTCAGATTCGGGGCGTAACAGGTCATATTCGTAAGTTGCTGTCAGGGCGCTTCATTAACTTGCAGGGTAACATATAACAAAATAACATGCAGGAAAGAGTGAAGCCAGGGTTAAAACAACTGAATTTAATAACAAATCACCATATTTACACTTAAACAATTAACAACAAAAACTCCCAACTGACTCCCGCTTAATAAAAATGCCGAACTTAGGCGATATCTCTGGAGAGATTAATTACCTGGACCAAGTGTCCTTAAATAAAAGATACAAAAAGTGACCATATAAGTGCGTACGCCGTTCTACATGCACCACGATGTGTACTTTGAATGCGTGATTCGTTATCATCCAGAATGACCCTTCAAACAACGAATCCGCATTTCCTAGAGCTAGACCGACACAAGGGAACACAACTACAATACATTAAATTAAACCGACACTTCCTAAATCTACTATAAACAAACACAAAAATTTCCGTGTGAAATTGGACTTAAATTGCCGTAGCAACATTTACTGCCTAAAAACTTAGGACTTCTCACACAAATCAACACAAGTACATTAACACGTGACCAATAGAAAAATACTCAAATGACCGCTGTCAAAATTTACAAATACTCTACCACTACACCACACGGGTGTGACAAACAAAATTACATGAAATCGAGTCATCAACAAAGCAATAGGCAAACAGCCAACATTTACGTTAATCACAATATTCTTATCCATACAAGGTACAACAATCCGTTACACACATGGCGAACTCCCCAATTAATTATGGCTTAAAATTAGCCATCACAATGAACAGGTTTGCTACATGAAAGCTTACAGGGTTCAGTCGGACAAATAGGACTGCCTATCAAAATAAGTCACAGGCAAAACGGGCGGTTTGTGGAACTCTGCATGTCTGTCAACCCACGTGTCAATAACCTCGACCTCCCAGAGCATGGGGTCGAACCTCGAAGAAATGTGCCCCAAAGCACAATAATACGTGTGTGTCAGAAAAAACATATGGACAAGAATCAGCAGTCTCCCAAGAGCACTCTGTCTTTCCATCTAAAATACAACAGCAGCAAAAATATATAAGGGCGGTAGGACAACTACCCCCTCCTCACGTAGAATCAACACACACTAGACACATCAACACACACTGAACCACACGTATGGGTTGTGACAGACCCTGAAATAAAAGACACAAATAATATCCACACGCTAGCGCCGTCGTTCTATGCCGTGACTAGTCACCTGAAAAGGACTCAAGAAAAATCTATCAAATTAGAACGAAGGTGTTCTACAATTACTTTTATGTTGGTGCACTCGGCTACCCTAACATGAATAATAACCTGTTCAGCAAAATGTTTTACAATCAATTCCTCCCATTCCTATTTCAAATATTAACGTTAATAAAGCACCATTTATCGAATGTAACGGGTTCCGCAATTGCAAGGATAAAATCACGCACGCACGCCGCGTACATTACACATGACTCAAGAAAAAATCAAAATATCAACAAACACTTTGGCCACGCGCCAACGGACATTTAAACATATAGTGTCGGTACAAGAAAAACAGCTATAAAACAAGAAAGAAAAACATGACTATTTACAAAGTTCCCCGGCCAAATCTAACTACATAATTGAAATAATCCAATTTTAGTACATCACCGCTTCTGCATGTAGGACTAAGGACATCCTCCTCAACCCATTGCCCTATGGACAATTTAGCACTCCATAGTAGTCGTCTGCGTTGATTTCTTGAAGCTCATCCCAACTTCAAACCACGTGCTGATCATCTTGGTCTCGACTCCTTGGCAGAAAAGTTCAATGTTAAATATTTGCCTATCTATAATCGCTTGCAGGCTACTCAGTTCACCCACAATTGTCCTACTGCGATTAATAGCGAAGACTGGCCCTAATTATATCGCACATACGCACTATAAAAACACACATACAATACACACAATTTATACATAAAATATACATCTCGAGTCCGCGCCACTGGCTCGTTAACAAGTTCAAAATCCTGGCTGCACCAGCAGTCGCTATCTCGTCCGGTATTTCCGTCCCGTCTTGGACTTCGGTTCTGGTAAGCGCTAATTAGGGTGATACGATACTTCCCCCTTAAAGTTGAACTCGTCGTCTTTAAAAGAATGTTACAGTTTATCACGCGCTGGCGTGAAATATTTAGATCACACAATTTAGTTGATTTTAGAACAAAATGTATTATAGCTTTTAAAAATTCGATACTGCAAACGCTGCGACTTTAGCTCCCCAGAGCTCAGAAAATAAATTAGCTTCACTGATTTTAGAGCGTAAAAATCACATTTTGAACTGGCGTGGAGTATGCCTCTGAAGGCTCCACACAATAAGTACTCCGATAAATTCGAGCGTCAAAATCACACTTCAAACTGGCGTGGAGTATGCCTCTGAAGGCTCCACACAATAAGTACTTAGATTGGCGTCAGGCCAGACTATTTATGAGAAACTGACAAGGGCGGAGGAGTGGGGCGGAGTCGGATAAAAACTTCCAGAGTTTTTGTCTCACAAAGATGGGGCTAGTGTCATTCTTCTCCAAATAAATCCAACGTCTCAAATTACTCGAGCGGAGATTAATCCGTTCGGCGGTTCCTTAGATACACGCTTCCGCGCACTTTTTACTACTGACGCCGTCCACCTCGTGGTCACAGCTTGGTCTCTTGCGATTGGCTGATTCAATCGTATGTTCGTTGAGAGGACCTCGTGATTCTTCCTTTATGTCTCCAATTTTGGTACAGTAGTTGCACAATTTGGCCTTGAACTCGACTAATTCTGGCCGTCCCCCAGGAATAGCTACCAACTCAGCTTCTGTTGCAATCATTACGAAATGCTGGCCTCCCTAATATCCAAGTCGACTTCCTTATGTGCTGCCTAGGCCGTAGTAATAATAATAATAAATATGAATACTTATTTATCGAAGATCAATAAGGGTTCAATATGTTGTAAATAATAATATGTCTCGCAGCAGATAAATAATCTGTACTGGATGTGCCGTCAGATTCTTGAGACATATCACACGAATGTAATATCAATGGTATATCAGAAATAAATTAAATTAATTAATTAATTAATTTAATTAAATTAAAATAAATTGAATTGAATTGAATTAAATTAAATTAAATAATAATAAAATAAATTGAATTGAACTGAATTGAATTAAATTGAATTAAATTAAATTAAATTAAATTAAATTAAATTAAATTAAATTAAAATAAAATAAATTGTATTATTATTATTATTATTATTATTATTATTATTATTATTATTATTTTAGAGCGTTACGCCCAACTAAGGAGCGTGATTGGACCTATTAACAGATCAATTTGCGTCCTTCTCTTCCCAACTCTTTATTCTCTCGCTATGATTTTTCTTCCTTTCTTCTGTCGTCCGCCTCGTAGCGTAGCGGCTAACATTCTTGGCTGCCTTGCTTGTGGGTTAATATATTGGAAGCTGTACAGAAATGGAGGAAGCGTGGTATGAAACTCAATTTTTAATAAATGAAGGTGAAGTGAAACACAAGTGTCTGGTAGGAAGTAGGTCTACTGAACTTGGAATGGTGGACCATTTCATGATTTTGTGCCGCGTGGTCTCCCAGGATACGGTGCAACAAACCCAATGCACTGTGATCTGCAAGATGCTTAATCAACTGTAAATAGTCTGTATTCACACCGGCCACCTCGTGGTGTAGTGACTAACATGCTTTACTGTTGCCACGGAGGTCCGCGTTCGATTCCCGGCTCTGCCAAAAAAGTTCATTCTAGTCTGAGGACTGGAACAGAGAACACTCAGCCTCGTGAGGCAAAACTGAGCACTAGGAGTGGTTTTCCATGGGTTTCCAACAAATTCTGCACACACCCAAGTACACAGGGATAAATGACTACTAAGACTGGCTGCGTGGCTCAGCGGTATCGTTCTCTCCTACTGTGCCAAGGTTGCAGGATCGATTCCTATCGCAGTCACCTGTCATTTGCAGGTGCGCAAATTAGTGGGAGCCGTGTCAATAGATTTACTAGGATGATAAAGATCCCCTTCGGGGCAAAATTCTGGCACCCCGGCGACTCTAAAAGCCTCAGTAGTTAAAAGGGACGTAAACAAATAACATTATTAATTAATGACCACGAAGTCCTAGCCCCTCAAATATAACAACAACAACAACAACAACAAGTAGTTCCGCGAAGAGCTAAATAGCCTATTTCCATATATCCTACTGGTCTTACTTTGGACACAAGAAAACAAAACAAGATTTTAAAAATAGCACAGACGCCATTTTTTACTTCTCATAAAATTACATTTAATTAGACGTCACTATATTAAGGCTTGTATGAAGATATACCGTGCCGCGCCAAGTTTCACAACGCTCGGATGAAATGTCGCGAGAAAAATCCATCATAATATATGAATTTCGCGTCGCCGCCATATTGGTTTAGTGCTCAAGAGGTTAATAAAAGTCCCATAGTTGAATTTAAGTTAATAGCCTCTATCAAAAAACGAAATTTCAGTTTAATTGCTGGAATAGATTCTTTGATGTTGAGAGCCGTCTAAATATTTCTGATGGTCGCCATGTTGGATTGTTACATATGTAGGGCATAGAATCATGTACCATTAGATGAAGATTATTGCGCAGTTTCATTATTCGAACGAGCACTACGATCGCATGATTAGGACACAAGAAATATAATTTTAATTTAATAAATTTCGCACAGCCGCCATCTTGAAGTTATGTAAACAATTGACCTAAATTAGATGCCAGTGCATTTCAATGTGCATAAACATTTACTGTGTCAAGTTTCACTGCGTTCGGATGGTTAAATCGCAAGAAAAGTCTATTTAAATGTTTCAACCTTGCTTGGCCGCCATCTTCGCTTTGTTCTTAAAAGATTTATGACAGTCATAAAAATGAACATCTCGTAGTACGTTTTATCACCGAACAAAATATCAGGGTGATATATATTACTGTTGCGGAGATACAGAATTCCAGTGAAGTATTTCGCGCGGCCGCCATGATGGAATAGTGAAACGTATTAAAATTTGAAAGACACGGTCGAGGTCAGACGAGGTAGTTGTATGCACTTACGGAGTTTCATTGAAATCGTTTTGGCCGTTTAGATTTATTAGGAGGGACACACACACTCACATATGCACACACACACACATATGCGGAAAAAGGTGATCTCATAAACCTACTTTTTTCATAAATGAAAATAAGCTAAAAACAAGTATACACCAGCGTCTCTTTTTCGGAAAGAAAACTGGGTGGATTGAAAGTAGCAGTATAAGGAATGTTGTGCTGACAGGCAGATGGGAGGGTGCTCGTAGAACGACTGTTGATTGAGACATCTCGTCCGATAGGCCCGACTGCAGACTAGACTGAATAGCTGAAGTCCGTTCGCCGAATCGAGATAGTGGAAGTAAACACAGTTGTACACATGATTGCAGGGCTGCCCGCAAGGGGTGCATAGAGCTATGCCTGTTAAACGTACGTCAACTTCAGTGCTGTGTATAGCCTACATGTGAAGCAGGATGACTTATCAGTTATGTGCTACAGCGCGGTTTATTATCATTTTAAATGATCTTGTCGACTTCGTCGTTACGCTGGGGTCTGGCGTTAAGTTACGATGACGGGACGAAATGTACCCAGATGCACTGAGGTATGTGACGTCATAGTACCGCTTGGTGCATGTGTTCCCCGACAATCTCTACTTCGTTAGCATAAGACAAAATTCCCCGATTCAAGATGTCACGGGTAATCTCGAGAACCACTGGATGGATTTTGATGCGGTTTTCACCATTCTGTAAAGGATATCTCGAGGAAAGATTCTGTAGAAAATAATTTATGTATGATCAAAGGAAGCCAAGCAGTAACGATTTCAGTGAAAAAGTCGAAAACACACTTGGCGTCCGTGCACTTCTTTAGCTTACGCTGGGCAAACCGTTAAAAATATCAATATACTATGAGCGTAAGAATTGGTCAGCATGAAAAGTTCTACAAAAAAGGCCGCGAGAGCATATCTCTATCTTCAATACATCGCCCACTATAAGTGTTTTAGACTGGATGGAAAGGGCACGTCCCCGCGCGCTCTGGTGAGCGTGACGTCATCCCGCGCGCTTGACCTTGCTTTGCCCTTGGTTTGCACTTGTCGTTCGCGAGTAATTTAAAACAAGATAATCAATATAAGTATTATGCAGATAATCTTTTAACATGTCAAGAGTCTTTGGCTTCGAGCGAAGCGAGAAGCCTCCAGCCTTTCTAGCATTTTTCAGCATTTGTGGCATTTAAAATGATACAAAATCTAGCCTTTCAGACTGACTGTCACTTTTTAATTGTTATTTTATGTATTTATTTATTTATTTAATTAATTAATTAATTAGTTCTTAACTACATATGACAGGCAACAGTATACAGTGCAGCACAGCACTAACAAAGTGCAGCAAGTCTTGTCTATTCTAGGGCTACGGCATGACTAATGATCACGGAGCTTCTTGGATACCCTTGTCCGGCGGAGCACATGACGTGAACTGGGCGTGTTTCCCTGTCCGAGTAGTCAGGGGCACTGTCTCGACTCGGTGAATAGACTTTAGTTCTCCCCGTTTGGGAGACGCTCAGGGAAAATTAGAAAATCCCAGGACGCTTCAGGGTCCATAAACGTTGTTGTTTCATTCGCAGGGCTTGGACATCGTGGTCATTTGGCCCCGTGTACTTGGGTACATAATATAACCTATAGAATTTGACTGATGAAAAGAAAAATCCACAGCCTGAGAATTTGACTGATAACGTGTGTTATTGTGGTGTCTGTAGTTAAGTGTGTTTTTGCAATCAGATGAGGAGTAGAAAGGAGGTGGCAGTTGCCTTTATTTGGGAACCACCCCAGCATTTACTTGGAGTAGAAGTGGGAAACCATTTCCAGGATGGCTGAGGTGAGAATCTCAGTTCTACCTTACGAGGCTAAGTGTACCCAACCCTCAGTCCATAATTACATTTCAAAGCAGAACTGGGAATCGAACCCAGACCTCCGGGGAGACGGCCAATAATGCTAGACGCTAAAACTCGAGGTGGTCGGCTCATTATATGAGGCTAGTTGTTAGTGTAATATACTAAATTACATTATTTGAAATTGTAATATCCCATTGTATTCAGAAAAGCACCTGATGTAAAATACTCGACTAACATACCATGAAGATAACCTTTATGTTCCGCCCCATAAAACAGTAATCACCATCAGCAATAACAAACAAATCTCACTCTCATGGAAGTTTATGTACTAAAGACTGTGAGATATGCAAACCTTGGCTTTATGCACTAAAAAGGGATCAAATACGTACGCTTTGTTGTTAAATTGATTTCGAAGTAATGGACGGTATGAACATTTCAGCTTACCTCCTGACCGTGATTAATGGATTCTAAGCTGCAGTGAAAGATGGTAAAGGGGGTCACTATCTCCCCTAATAATTTCAGTGCTTATCTTTACACAGTTACATAAAGAAACTGAAACCGTGTATACTATTATTTACACTATATTAAAAAATAAACATTTTATCATTTCAAATGATCTTGTCGACTTCATCGTTATGCTTGAGTCAAAAGTTATGCGTTACGGAGACGGTTGCGTTACGGAGACGGAGACGGTGACGTCATGCAGCCGCGCGGGAAGCCTAAGTTAATGGGTAATGGACGGCGAGTGCGTGCCATCAAATAGCGACGCGGGAAGCCTAAGTTAATGGATAATGGAGTCTGTTTAAAGAGTCCTGGGGCGTCGAGTGACCTGGGGCTTCGAGCGAAGCGAAAAGAATACATGGTGACTCCTAAAGAGGTGTGCCACACGCCAGATATGAATACAGGGTGACTCCTAAAGAGATATACAAGATGCCAGATAAGAATACAAGGTGACTCTTAAAGAGGTGCACAAGATGCCAGACAAGAATACAGGGTGACTCATAAAGAGGTGTAGAAGATGTCACACAAGAATACAGGGTGACTTCTAAAGAGATATACAAGATGCCAGATAAGAATACAGGGTGCCTCCTAAAGAGGTGTGCAGGATGTCAGAGCAAAATACAGTACAAGATGCCAGATAAGAATACAGGGTGACTCCTAAAGAGATATACAAGATGCCAGATAAGAATACAAGGTGTCTCTTAAAGAGGTGTACACGATGGCAGAGAAGAATACAGGGTGATTCCTAAAGAGGTAAACAAGATGTCAGACAAGAATACAGGGTGACTCAAAAAAAGGTGTACAAGATGTCACACAAGAATACAGTTTGACTTCTAAAGTGATATACAAGATGCCAGATAAGAATACAGGGTGCCTCCTAAAGAGGTGCGCAGGATGTCAGAGCAAAATACAGGGTGACACTTAACGAGGTGTAGAGTATGTTAGATTCAATTCAAACACAGGGTGACCCTTAAAGAGATTTGGAAGATATCAGATTCAAATAATGGGTGACCCTTAAAGAGTTGTAAAAGATGTCAGACTCAAATACAGGGTGACCCTTAAAGAGGTGCCCGCGCGGGAAGCCTAAGTTAATGGGTAATGGAGTCTGTTGAAAGAGCCCTCCTGAGCCTTTCTAACATGTGTAGCATTTGTAGGATGCGTCATTTGAAATGATATAACGTCTAGTCTTTCAGACTGACTGTAATTTTTTTCTTTCGTATTTGACTTTCCTAAATACAAGGCATGATCAAAATGTTTCTGTTTGGTGGTCGTACAGTCTAGAATCGGTATGTTAATCAGGCAAAATGGTCGTGAGCATTAAGGTACTCGTCCTACCGACACATCAGGTTGAAGATCCCCGTGTGCTGGTGCGTGAAGAAGTCCGTAACCGCCTGCAGCACATTCTCGTCCGATAGGAATCGTCGACCCATCAAGACCTTTTCTAAGGGACCGAAGGCGTGAGAATCACATGGGGAGAGATCAGAACTCTAGGGCGGGTACACGGGTATCTGCCACATGAGTTGGCGTACCTTCTGCGTTAAGACCTTTGCAATATGGGACGTGCGTTATCATGAAGCAGCAACACCCCTGGTCGTAGTTTTCCCAGACGTTTCACCTTAATTGCACGCCGTAGTTTCTCCAGTGTTGCCTTCTAGATCGATCGGCGTCTTGTGTCGAAACGCCAGCAGCACGGAACTTGGCGCACCATTCCACAATGGTGGTTTTCGACAGACATGCTGCCCAATACACATTCGTGATTCTCCGATGGATGTCCGTCGGTGTTTTTCCTTCGGCAGCCAAGAAAAGAATAACAGCACGTTGGTCCTGTTTGGACGGATTTAATAATAGCGTCGCCATATTTTCCGTTGCCGCATTTAATGCACGCACTTCGGCAAGACACGACTGCCACACTTATCCCTTGCATACGTGTCCGTGCTTATATACCACATCGGAGTTGCATACACAATGCAGCAACGCCCTCAAACCGCAAAGTTTTGATCACGCCCTATATTTGTAGCTTTAACCATTCAAAATTAAACATAGAACTTTTGGAAGTTTTGAAATTTTTATTAAATGTTATCCCCAGAGGCTCGAATAAAGGTGACCCCATGGCGTGTATTGAAACAACAACAACAACAACAAACAATTTAGTATTGTAAGGTATTAAACTAACGATATTTTTAAATTAATTCATCATCAACATCTTCCTAGCGTTTGTCCCGCTTTGGAGCAGGGTCCGTTACTTTACATGCCAATCTCCATTTCTGTCGGTCAAGAGCATCATGCAGACACAGATTAACTTGTCGCATTTCTTCTCTAAGGCGATCGAGCCACCTCTTCCTAGGTCGCCCACGAGGTCGTTTACCATCCGGGTTGAGACACAAGGCAGTTTTGGCCACTGATTGTTCGTGACTACGTATGACGTGGCCGTACCAGCGTAGACGAGCCTCCCGCATTTTATCCTGTATGGGCGCCACTCCCATCCTCCCTCGGACATCGCAATTCTTGATATGGTCAAGTCGCGTCAGACCAAGCACCGAACGAAGCATGCGCATCTCCATAACCTGCAGGGCTTGCTCGTGTTTAACAGAGGCCGGCCAGCATTCAGAACCGTAGAGGGCGACTGGGCACACGACGGTCTTGTAAATCTTGGCCTTAAGATAAGTGGGTATCGTGCGGTCGAAGAGGACTCCAGTTACCTCCCTCCATTTGAACCAACTGGCACTCACACGAGTTCGGGCATCACAGAGGGTGTCACCATCTGAACGAGTCAAGGAGCCAGGATACCTGAATTGGTCGACTCTTTGAAGATCTTGACTACCTACAATGATGGTGCCAGGCGTCGGTGACCCACACTTCATATACACGGCTTTCTGGACATTCAGCTTCAGTCCATTCTCAGCCAGCCT
This sequence comes from Meconema thalassinum, assembly GCA_946902985.2. Lineage (NCBI taxonomy): Eukaryota > Metazoa > Arthropoda > Insecta > Orthoptera > Tettigoniidae > Meconema > Meconema thalassinum. The sequence continues at coordinate 1,329,102,986 of OX336389.2, forward strand.
CGTATTCCACTCCTGCAGTTTCTCTTCAAGAACGTTGCGTTCTTCTGCAGCAAATAATACATCATCAGCATACAGAAGCGTCCATGGATATTGCGAATGGATATCTTATGTTATTGTATCCATGCAGAGAATAAAGAGAAGTGGTGACAGGGCTGATCCTTGATGGATACCGACTTGAATGGGGAAAGGAGAGGTGAGTCCCGCGGGACATCACACAACACTACTGCACTTACGATACAGAAGTTGTGTACAGCGGACGTATTCTTCAGGAACACAATGTGAACTGAGTGCATACCAAATCAGTTCATGTGGAGCAGGATCAAATGCCTTCTCGAGATCTAAAAAGGCGATATGAATAGATCTGTTCTTTTCACGGTATCTCTCAGTGAAAAGCCGAGCTGCGTGAATTGCATCCGTTGTTCCACATCCTTTCACGAAGCCACACTGGTTGCTAGTGATCTGGACAATGTCACGCAGTCGACAGTCAAGGATTCGCTCAAAGATCTTTTCATCGTGTGGCAGAGGAGGCGAATAGGTCTATATGTGCCACATTCACATGCATTCAGGTCCGGTTATTCGAGGTCTTTTCGTGGGTACGGTGTCAAACTTGAGATCTAGTACAAGGAGGCGGTGTTGGGGAGCGATGTCATCTGACGGGATGACTTTGACATTTGTTACCAACTTCAAATCATTCAGCCTGAGAAGCCAGTGTCGATTTGAGATGTTCGACCACCGCTGTAATAGGTGATCAGGTGAGTTGGCCGTTCCCTAAAATAGGTGTTAGCCACAACAAGGTCGTGTGATTCTGCGCATTCAAGGATAAGACATCCCTCTTCATCTCTGGTACCGAAACCTCGCCCACCGTGGCAATGAGGATAGCCATCTCTTTCTGACCCAACATGGCCATTGATATCTCTGCCAATGAACACATATTCATTCTCTGTGAATGAACGAAGATGAGTATCAACACTCCCCGAAAATTCATCTTTCTCATCCCCTGAGCAACCCACTTGAGGGGCGTAGCATGAGACGACACGAATAGTTGAGTTGTTGTAGTCAAGCTTCACATAAGCCAGTCTGTCTGTGATGCGGCTAACCTCTACTACACTGCCTTGAAGCCTCTCGCAGACGACCTCTGCGACACCGTTCTATGTAGATTTCCTGCCATAGTAGAACAACTTGTACCCCTCACCGATATCCTTGGCCTTGGCTTCTGTCCATTTCGTCTCCTGTACACATGTCTATCGATCGAGACAGCTGCTAGTTCACGGCTTCGACCTGTGAGCGTACCGATGCTCATGGTCACCAGACGTAGGTGTTCGACTCGCTTCTTTAGCCTGCTCCGTCCATAAGCAGGTAGCCCTCGCTCATTTCCCGCGTCGTCCGGTCGATGACGACGCGCGTCACCTGCGGGGGACGCCCTAGCATATTCAAGGTTCGTACTGGCATGTTCATTTGATGCGTCGAAAAAGTATGATCCAACCGATGTGTCACTCCACCTGTCGTTAATAATTGAAGGCCGCTCCTGACATGGAGAACAGACGCCGTTGACGGCCGCTCCTAACCTGGAGTACAGAAGCTGCCAGATGGATGTTAGTGGCATTTCCTCCACTAAGGGACCATCACTCCACCTAAAGAAGCTCCTCCGCCCGAAGCCGTTGGCCACTTTAGGTTGTCAAGTTATTTACCGCCGCCCAACACTCGGCTTTAGCGATTTTCCAGCTGGGTGCGAAGCCAGCCAACCCTTCTCCTTTCTCATTCCGGACTTGGGACCGGACATTGGGGATATTTTAAAATTAATTAAGTATTTGAAATAAGAAATCGTTAGTTAATAACTATGAATAATTTTAACTATCTTCGAGAATATCATGTTATATGTGGGCAATGCTCCGTTTGTAAATTATCATTTGAGAGAACAGAAAATCGGGCAGTGAGCAAGGTTTGAACTTCCGTAGGAATCGATATGCCATTGTTAGGATGAAGGAAGAAGAAAGATTGTAGTTTAACGTAACCGTTAATCGCACGATCATGAGCCACGGGACCTCCTATTTACGTGGAATCCGAACTACAGGACATGGCATTTCACTTCGAAAATCTCACATGCATTGACCAGGAATCAAACCCAGTCCACCTTGGTGAGAGGCAGATAGATTGACCGCTGAGCCACCACGCCTAACATTGTTAGTATGTACGAAGTATAAGGTAGTCGTATACTACACAGCACAATGAAATTAACCCAATACAAATTACAAAATGCAAAGCATTCTCTTATAAGGTGGTGCACACATACTCATATTGTATAGCATTTCCATAAAACCGGAGTTATCTTTCTGTTAGAGGCCAATCTACGGGTCGTGTAACATGTTTTAAATCCCAAGTGAGCACAATTAAGATGGTATAGGGTGGTAAATTAGCTACCACTACTAATGCCTATTCATGCGGCATTATGATCATTTTAATGATAATAACGTACTGCGCCCGTATTTCCAAGTGTAGTATCGGCCAATATCCGAAGATGGTGATGGATTGCAGCAACTCGTTGTCCCCGGCTAGAAAAACTCCCAAGAGCTACTGGCAAATACACACAGGAGTGGGTAGGCTATAGATCTAACTACAGAGGTTGTGTGTAACTAAATACATATGGAGAGTGAGAATCTCAGGCGTAACGATTAAAAGGCATATGTTATGACATTTAATCTACTTCTATAGCCCACTAATATATATCAATGTACTGCAAAAGATAACGCATTATTTATAAGAACGTATCAGGGAAACGTAATGACGTGTCTGGCTATTTCTTTCGAAGACACGGTATACTGTAACAATGAAAATTTAAAAAATCAGAATCACGAAAATAATCTGTAAAATACTCTCCTAATCATTTCTAACTAAAATAAAATAAATTCGCAAATTAAAACTTCAAGCTTTAGGCAACTAACTACTGTGCCCTAAATTTCAAGAGTAAGAAACATTTTACATATTCTTTAAATTACCTAAAATAAAATGAATTTACTCATAGCGTTGGCCTACGCTATTAGAATGTCAATTTGTATATATATATATCGAACTATCATTAATTATTTACAAATCTTACAAGTTTCTCTTAGTATTACTTATTTAGGGGAAGGGTGGGCATAGTGGCCACGGCGGGCATAGTTGCCACGGGCAATTTTTCTACCGTACAGTGCTCCTACCTGGCTGCAAGCGCCTCAACTACTCCACTAGACCGCCATTAGTGTTGTGTTGAGCCTTGAAGCTGATCAGATTACACTTTTAGAAATTGTCATCAATTTTGTTGTTTTTCAAGTTGCTAATGTATGGTAAGTGTACAGCATTAACTATTATAACTAGGTATATGATTCTAGTATGTATTGATGACTGTCATACCTGAAACAAGTGTGATTTAAACTTCAAATTCAACTTTGAAAGTAAGACCTGGTGTACCTGGTTGGGCCTGCAGAGTCACATTTACATAATGGCGTAAAAGAGGGCAAAATGGCCACGGCCATGGCCACTTTGCCCGACACTACATATTATATTTTTTAAGTAAAGTATTTATATGAAGCCTAGACCAAACAAAGTTTGTGCTTTTAAATGGGATACATATTGAACGTTTTAAACATCTCCTTGCATGAGCAGGGTGGTAGCGCAGTCAGTTAAGCGCCGGCCTTCGGAATTGTGGCATGCTGATGGTTCCAGGATCGAGCCCCGCTGGGCTGAGGTGATAAAGAAAGAAGGTATTCGGGAGAAAACGAAATCAAAAGTGGCAAAACGTGCTTTGTTCACTAAAGGAGATAGTAACTCCGATAGTGACGAGAGTGATACAAATTATCTTTACTGACAGGACTTATATTAAAAAGAAAGCAATGAAGGGTGGATCAGATGCTCTATTTGCCTGATATGGGTACACGAGAATTGTGCTGGGTGTGATGAGGAAGACAATGAATTCATATGTGAAATGTGCAATTAAACAAAAATAGGCTAAACACAATATCCATAAAATGTTTTGAAGCATTTCAACTTTTGTATTTTTTATTGTACTCAATAAAAATTTGGAAATTAGTTTTATAAAATGATAGGGACCCTTAAACATGTGTGGAGATTTATAACAATACTTTAATTTGTAAAAAAATATGCTAATAAATTTTTATAAATGCATTTGCAGTGTTATTTGTAACAACGGGTATAGTTGCCATCTAGTGGCCATTTTGCCCTACCCCATAGGGCAAAGTGGCCATTTGGTAGAGGTTTGAAAAAAACTTTTTTTTTTCAAAAAGTATCTAAGATATAGTTAAAATGATTTGTTTAAAGATACATAACTAAATAAACTAGAGTATGGCCAATTTTCACTTGTTTTTAACAATTTCAACTTATTGAAAACAATGTTTTCCCGTTAGCGTGGCCACTATGCCCACCCTTCCCCTACACTCGTCGTTCCCACGAACTTGGATCTAATCCAATATTCTGTCATATCTGGGATCTATATTCCATACAACCAAGTAATGATATAGTTTACTTAACTTCACTCTGGCCTTTTGTATTTAATAAATATAATAATAGTAATAATAATAATGCTCGAACTTGAATAACAATTACCAATATTTTTCATACTTTGTTAACTTAGAACCATTTCATTTCATTTTCATTTCATATTTATTCATCAGTAGCCTTACACTATATTTACAGTACACTGAAGGGAGTCTCTAAAAAGAGCAATGTCCCACTTCGCATTCGGGATGCGTCAGAGCCCCCACTATATATACTGGGATATATTTACATATGTACACAAGATGGCAATTAGTGAAAATCGAGCAATGATTACATTATTTACAGTATATATTAGTGGATTGGTAAATGCACATTTACATAGGATAAGGGAGGAACAACACGAGAAGAGATCAAATAAATATTGCAAATAGAGATTCACGGGAAACACTAGCACAACAAAGAATTGGGGCATAATTGGTGAAGAACAACCTATTTGTTGAACAAATAATGCCGCATCTTCCTCTTGAACTGTACGGCATTATTGTTGCTGGCCTTCAGGGAACACGGTAGGCCGTTCCATGCATAAATCGATCTATTTACAAAACCCAGTTTGTACACTCAGTCCTGGGTAGTGAGGCGTACAGCGTAACTCTGCGGCCCTTATGAGCTGATCGGTAGCCAAGGGAAATTTTGTCTAAAATAACAGATAAGTCTGTATTATTAAAAACAAAATCAATTTGGGTAAATACATTCTCAATAGATGGAAGGCTTCATTTTTGGCTTCTGATTTTAGAGCCTAAGTCGGATTTTTTCGAAAGAATGAATTTAGTGGCACGATTTTGTATCTGTTCTAGCTTAAGGGTATTTACCTTGGTACCGGGGCTCCATGAAGGGCACGCGTCACACTAGGCTCAGGTAGGCGGTCCTATTGACTTTGGTGAGGCAACCACGTCGACTTCTGCTTAGCATACCCAGTTGGCGGGCAGCTTGTTTCCTCGAACCTAAATGTGACTTCAACTGTCACGGCGATCAACTGTTTCTTCACGCTTCATCGTATTCTGCATAATTATTGCAACAGAAACGCCTCTCATGTCTATCAAACTGACTTCAATACTTTAAAAACTTCTTATACAACTGTGTCAAAGGGTATTCCTTCCTCACATAAATATATTATGAACCCAGACTATCTGACAACACAGATATCAACATAATTCTTAACTTCAATGAAACAATGCCGTACAGCACATTGCCATGATTGCAACATCTAACATATCTTTCCTCTATTAACAGGGAATACTTCAAAAAATACTCACAAAATAGTATATAATCGTAGCTTCCAATATCAACATTATCAACTGTATAAACATTCCTCAAAGAACTTGAATATCATCTGGCATCACATATTTCCAAATCGCATTTCGATCTGGTTACAAGTAAGTAACTTAACAATTACATCAATTTAAATTACTGGTTCAATGCTCTCCTGTTTTATATCTAGATATAATAATAATAATAATAATAATAATAATAATAATAATAATAATAATAGTAATAATAATAATAATTATAATAACATTAATTTCTCTACTTCTTTTATCAATACATTCTAATATTGTTCCCAAACAACAATCCTACATGTCTATAAAACTGACTTCAATTCAATATAGGCTACTTCATTGCTATATTATCTACATTCATAATGCACGTCAAAAATCTTTCCACATCGTCAAAAATATTTTTCAGAACAATGTCATTGATTACTAATATTCATCATCTTTCCTTTTAACATATAATATATAACATTTCCTCGAGGAATGATCGTCATCTGACTTCTCGACATATCAGCTTTGATATAAACATTCCTGAGTTCGTTCTATAACAAATATCATCATCCTAGTATTATAAATTAACTCGAAAATCCGAATAAAGATAGAAAATTACGAATTAAAATCTCCACAGTCTAATTTAAGAATACGAAAAATGACAAAAAAAATACGGTCTGAGACTTCGAATCTAAATACTCCTACTTCCACGTCGCATATAACTGACCCTAACAAATCTTAATTTCCAAAACTCCAATTTTGAAAAACAAATAAATCGCTATCAACAAAATTGAAAATAACGAAGCAAATTACTACAATAAGAAACCTAGAAAATTGGTAAAATGGATACTTTCATAAATCTTCAAACTACTAAAAATGGGCTTCTAATTAAAATCCTTCACCTACCTTTAATTGCGTATAGTTGTCTAGAAGTGGAACATCTTGCGTTGGATTACATAAATAAGGTTTCCATCGTGTACCTTCATTCAGTGGTGATTCCAGAGGTGCCTCCTTCGTACAGCTCCAAGTAGAAGTCACTCCTCTCGATTGGAAAAGTACGCCAGACATCATCGTGTAGAAGCTCCTTATAGCTCTCCGGCGTCTCCTTCTCGAACAGCATCTACTCGTCCTGGATCTGAACTGGGGTTACCCTAGTTCTAACTTGAGCTGGATCTGAACTGGGTTTGCCCTTGTTCTGGCATCTTCTTCTTTTCTTCTATTCACCATTTCATCCGCGTAGAATTTAATTATAGCAATTGCAGCCATCTTTTAATAGTCGTCCATGTAGAATTATAAATTTTGATGACATCACAGGAGTTAATGGTCTCCTCCTCTCGTTAATATTTACGTCACTCCAGATATCCTCATCATCTCTGTAGGCTATGTTTCCTTGTGCATGTTTAACAGTGCATTACAACGACTTTTCGATAATTAGTATAGATTTATTTTCGTAAGACATAATTCTTTTCTTAACGAAAGTACTTCACAAAATATTCAATAGTTTTACTGTCTTTATAATGCTTTTCGCTGTAATGTTTTTCTCTATATATAACGCGATCACTTAGTTGCTTTTCGACGTTCTTACTACAAATTACTTCTGCCAAGTTAAAAGTTTCAATACTTTCACAAATGTTCAATTACGTTGTGATATATTTTGTAGCTTAATCTCACATTAAATCGTTGGTCTACATTACCGTGATGTGTTTCCGCACTTAGAAATTGGACTGGTTTCTATTACACTCGCATACTATCGCAGCGTAATGAAACACGTCTGACCTCCAGAAAGATTTCAGAACAAGAAGCCACGATCGTCCTGTTCGCCCCCTCCCCACTTCTACTCAAAAGTGGCGTCCTCAACTCAAACATGCGGGAATTGTTGGCGGGTACAACAATTATCTCCATTACTCTCCAATGAGTCTTCCATCGTAACAATTTAATATCAAAGATATTCTATAATAATATTTGACGTCTTCTTCGTGAATAAGAACCTTCTAATTGGCCTCGCAATGAGTAATGATAAGCTTTTCTAATTGCTCTAAATGTAATTTTCCCATTGGCTATCGCATACCACGTGATCATCTTGCATCTTGACACGCTTATGACTCGCGTCATCCAGTATTGCACGAGCCTCGACTCTCCTTCTACAAGATATTTATGTGTCAGGCAAGATTGCCTAAGCTGCCCCTGCAACTAGTCGTGTGTTGGCTTCACGCATCAAAAAGAAACTCGTTTTCGCTGTCTCTGGCTTGCTTCTTTCTGAGCGAAATTTCTGATTGGCTGGGTTTGTTTACTGTTGCTCGACCCGTCTCGACTTCACGCTAAAGTACTCAATTCCAGCATCGATAAAATGCATCAGATTGACTTTCATAACAGGCAAATATAATACAATGCGAATGCAAATGCGGATAGAGTACTTGAAATCAAATTGTTTCCATTCCACGCAGCAAGCAGCGCGCTCTAACTCCATACTTGAAACCGTTTATTTTCTTCTTCAGGTAATCATTTACCCACCGTCGTGGTCTATATAAAGAAAGGTAGCTCTTCGTCCAGACTGCCAGTGTAAATACGCGGCCCTGCATCAGAAGATTGGAACTAGGAATTCGGAACTGAGCGTCGGATGCATGTAAGTCACGCCCTTTGCATTCTCGAATAATCTGCGGACCATTACTCATGTCTTACGAAATTGTTCAATATTAACGATTTAACTGTTTAAGATAGTGTTTCCCAAGGTTGTAGGATCGAATTCTGGCGCAGTCAGTTGACATTTGAGGTTGCACAAATGTGAGGGAGCGATCTCAGTAGATTTACTGGCACGTTAAAGATTCCCTTCGAGACGAAATTCCGGCACGCCGGCGTCTCTAAAAGCCGCAGTTGTTAAAAGGGTCGTAAAACCAATAACATTATTATTATTATTATTATTATTATTATTATTATTATTACATTGCAAGACGAGTACGTGCCGTAGTGAAGAGCTCATTTAGACTCTCTATAGATATATGCTGAACGTGGCCGGTAAGTCTTATATGTCTTAACAAATAAATGCAAAGTATGACGTTACGGAACTATTCAGAAACTTTGTACTTTAACCAGTGTTCATTTCAGAGAGAGATGACTGTATTATTGCCGTCTTTATTGTTGCTGTTGTTGCTGTTTTATTTAGCCCCGTGTATTTGGCTGAGTGTGGAATTTTGTCTGATGATCTGTGTTACTGCCATGCCTAGCCGTGGTCGTTACGGCATGACTGCTGGCAGTCGCTCACATCCGGGAGGCGAGGAGGTTCGAATCCCCCCGCCGGCAACCTTGAAGATGGTCTTCTGTGGTTTCCCATCTTCCTTCCAGGCAAATGCTGGGGTTGGTCCCTAACTATAGGCCACAGCCGCTACCTTCCAACTCCTCGACCTTCCATTCCCACTTTCCTTCCCAACGATACTTGTAGCTCACCCATTGGGTGTCCGTCTCAAAGCAGCTACAAAAACTGGCGAGCCGAACATGTCCTCGGACACTCCCGGCACTAAAAGCCATACGCTAAAAAAAAATGCCATGCCTGTATTAGTGAGTGTATTTGTAATTCAGGTAAGGATTGGGAAGTAAGTGGCCGTGACCTTAATTTAGGAACCATCCCGGCATTTCCCTGGAGTAGAATTGAGAAACCACGGAAAACCACTTTCAGGATGGCTGAAGTGGCAATCAAACCCACCACTTCTCAGTTTCGCCACTCTTTCTTTTTCCTATCTGTCTCTCCCTCAGAAGTGCTGAAATAAATAGGGATACTCCACTCACCAGGCATGCTGCAAGTGCTTGCATGGCTCATGCAGTTAAAATGCATTTACGTGTGTACAGTCGAGTCGAATCAGCATCCTTTATGTTACTCATAAAACAGGGATGTCCAATTATTTTTACTGCAGAATGAAAATGCTATTTCATAAAATGATAAAATTTCTGGTTGTTAAAGCTTGTAATGAAAACACTATTATTCCAGTTCTTGCAACAGAATATGAATTGAGGAATGGATCTCAGGGGAGCTTGTGCTCGCGAGCACCAGATTAAGAATGCCTGGTTTATCCGGGGTGATTCAGCCGCCCCTTCCAATATCGATGCTGCAACCCATCTAACGCGTGTTGGCAGGAAGGTCGATAATATTCTCTTCTTGCATCCCGTATGACACTAATGCACTGCAAGCATATCCTTCAAACGATACTGAAACCTAATACACCCTCTGTCTGAAAAGTTCGGTGAATGGGCTATATTACGAACGGATTGTTGGCTTACCCAAAACAGCCGTTACTATCCTTAGAAGTAATCCCCGTGGATGGTTATGCACTTCTTAGAATGGCTGTACAAGTCCTGGCATAGTCTTCCTGAGGGATAGCCTTCAGTTGGGTTGTCACATTACGTTGGATGTCGGAAATGTCCGAAAACCTCTGGCCCTTCAGGGCTTTTTGGCGACCCTGGACCCCGATACTCCATACTTTGACGCTTGCCTTCAAGGTCGTACCTCAGGCACCAGGTCTCGTCACCCGTGATGATGGTTTTCTTTCAGGACCATTCAATTCCACAGAACATTCACCCTTCTCACTGCCACCCGTCGAACAAGTGTGCACGTTAGGTTCCATAAATTCACCCTTCTCGCTGCCGCCCGTCTATGAGGTGTGCAAGGCAGGTTGCATAAATTCACGCTTCTCTCTTGCTTTCAATTTAGAGTTTCGACGACCCAAACTGAAGGCTATTCCTAATGAAGACTATGCCAGGAGTTTCCTGGACTTGTTCAGTCGTTCTCAGAAGTGCATAACCATCCATGGGGATTACTTCAAAGGACAGTGAAGGCTGTTTCAGGTAAGCCAACAATCTGTTCGTAATATAGCCCATTCACCGAACTATTTAGACAGAGGGTGTATTTTTCCCTCATATTAGTATGTAGTCACATCGAGGGGAAAATAATAGGGCTCAGTATCGTTTTCAGGAATTGCTTGCTGTGCATTGGTACCATACGGGATGCAAGCGTTAGTTGGGTTGCAGCAAACGATATTGTAAGGGGCTGCTGAATCACCCGGTATACAACCCGAGCATTAAAAAAAATCTATTTTTCCTGTAGATAACTTATTTGTGTGTTGTCCTCGGCAGAATAAATGAGTAAGTAATTCGATCATGAACTGTAGGCATCTACGAGCACTTCGAGTAACAGCAGGCGTTCTCAACCTGGTGCCCGCGAGCACTAGCTCTCTTAAGATCCATTCCTCCATTTCAATTCTATTGCACGAACCGGGATAATAGTATTTTCATTACAAGTGCCAACAGTCAGCATCTACAGTATTTCATTTAGTGATTTATAAATATTATAAATAATGGATAATCCCTATTTTATGTGTAACATGAAAGATAGTGATCCTACTTGAATGTTTAAACGTAAATGTATCTTACCTGTATGAGTCATGCAAATAGTTGCAGCATGCCTGGTGAGCTATTTCAAGCCATTTGAGGGAGACAGAGATGGCATGAGGGTAGTGCTCACAGTCTTACAAAAGTTGAGAACGCCTGAGTTACAGGGTTTGGTGCATTGAGCGCTGGAACCAGTCAGTCATTTGAACAGACTGTCCCTCCCTGGGTGCTCTAGGCACAGGGGTGTCCACGTTACCCGGACAGTATAACAATTGCAATTATCATATTTTTAATAATAATAATAATAATAATAATAATAATAATAATAGTCACTTCCATAGCGTAGCAGTCAGCATGGTTAGATGCCGCCCCGGAGGTCCTGGGCTCGATTCCCGGCTCTGCCACGAAATTTGAAAAGTGGTATGAGGACTGGAACGGGGTCTACTCAGCCTCGTGAGGTCCAAATGAGTAGAGGGGGTTCGATTCCCACCTCAGCCATCCTCGAAGTGGTTTTCCGTGGTTTCCCACTTCGCCTTCGGGCAAATGCTGGGATGATACTTACCATAACGCCACGGCCGCCTCCATCCCTCTTCCTTGCCTATCCATCGTAACCTTCCAATCCCTTCCCTCATCAGGCCCCTGTTCGCTTTGCAGGTGAGGCCACCTGGGCGAGGTGCTGATCACACCTCACCAATTGTATCCACTCCGACCAGATGTTCCCAGCTCTAGGACACTGCCTGAAAAAGGCGGCAGGGGTGAGTTCCCTCGCTGAGTTCGTGGAAGCCACCACCCTGGAGGGTAAAATCGATTAAAAATAATAATAATAATAATAATAATAATAATAATGTTATTGGTTTAACGTCCTGTTTAAATACTGCGGCTTTTAGAGACACTGTGGTGTCAGAAATTTGCCCTGAAGGGTATCTTTAACGTGCCAGGAAAATCTACTGACGTGGCTTCTTCGCATTTGCGCATCCCCAAATGTCAACAGACTGAGCCAGGTTTCGAACCTGCAACCTTGGGATCAGCAAGGGAGAACGTTACCGCTTGGCCATGCAGCGAGTCAGTATCACATTTTTAAAAGCAACTTTCAGTGAAGTCGCAACTAAAAATTCACTTAAGGACGTCTATGGGGCATATACTATGCGCGGTGGAAAGAACAAGATGTTGTTTTGAAAGAGCTGATTGTAGGAACTGCGCATCCATTCCTGTTCATTAAGTAGATTCTTGCCCTTGTGTTGAAGGTTATGGAGCATAGGGTGACCTAGACGGGAGGGACATTGACCCACATAGAATTAGAACGGGCGGGTCAGGTCGAATGGGCGCCCGCCCTGTCTCTATGGAGAGACGTGAGACGCAAGGCGGACGCAGAGCCATGAACTTCCCTACCCCCACCCCCCTAACCTAGTTAGAGGACGGTGCAGGGTGATGCAGGCAGCCCCAGACTAGGAAGATATATTGCCTGACACCAAGTTCAGTACACAATAATAGCTTTACATTGGCTATGAATTTCAGCTAGATGAGGTTTATACATCAGAGACGAGCAAAAAATCCCTGGAGCTCGAATGTGTACTGATCCACACATCATAGGATAATAATAATAATATTAAAAATAATAAAAATAATAATATTAGTAATAATAATCCAATGAGCGTGATTTCCCACACCTCTATTACTGAATGTATGGTGGGGAGCGTAATGGTGCAGTGGCATAGCTGCTCGTCTGTCACCCGGACGGCCTGCGTTCAAATCCCGGTGACAGCAGGGTGGAATTTTCAGCTGAAAAATTACGTGGTGTCAGGAAAGGCATCCTGCCTTGAATTCCCGGCCAAAACCAAAATGAGCTTGGTTGGCTCAGGCGACCGAAATGATTTCAGTATTCAAACTGAAATTTTGTTTGGTGATAGAGGACTGTAAGTTAAGTACATATTATTATGTGACTTTTAAAATCCTGTTAAACATGAAAACAAGATGGTGGCCACGAGAATTTCAAATATTTAAAATGACTTTTCTGGCGATCTAATCTTCCAAGAGCAGCGACACATAGCACAGCGATCATAATTTAGAGCTAAATATATTGAAATAATGTTCAATTTTTGAAAAGTGCAAGATAACGAGATGTCGCCTCCGTACCGTAGCGGACAGCATGGTTAGCTGCCGCCCCGGAGGTCCTGGGTTCGATTCCTGGCTCTGGCACGGAATTTGAAAATTGGTATGAGGACTGGAACGGGGTCTACTCAGCCTCGGGTGGTCCAAATGAGTAGAGGGGGTTCGATTCCCACCTCAGCCATCCTCGAAGTGATTTTCCGTGGTTTCCCACTTCGTCTTCGGGCAAATGCCGGGATGATACCTACCGTAAGGCCACGGCCGCCGCCATCCCTCTTCCTTGCCTATCTATCCTAACCTTCCAATCCCTTCCCTCACGAGGCCCCTGTTCGCTTTGCAGGTGAGGCCGCCTGGGCGAAGTGCAGATCACACCTCCCCAGTTGTATCCAAATTGACCAAGTGTTCCCAGCTCTAGGACACTGCCTGGAAAGGCGGTAGTGGTGAGTTCCCTCGCTGAGTCCGTGGAAACTACCAACCTGGAGGGTTAAAAGAGAAGCAAGATACAGAGAGAGTGAAATGTTAACAACATACGTTCTTTCTCGTATCCTATATACACAATCGAAGTGTACTTAATAACCTCCATCTACTGGCACTAAATTATATAACATACTTCCCATAAATTAAGGGTTCCTTTACTATCGCATGAACCGACAGCAGTGGTTACGCTGGCTAAAGCGCAGCGTTAGGTCATGGGGCCAAGCTCTCTGCTGACTCGGTAGACGCGTGGGTTCGAGCCCAACTGTCGGCCGTCCTTTAAATGGATTTCCGTGGTTTCCCATTTTCAACACCAGGCAAATGCTAGGACGGTTCCTTCTTACAGTCCACGGTCGCTTCCTTCCACATCCTTGCCCTGTTTCATTCACCTTCATCCATTCCATCTCTCATTTCGACGCGCAGGTCACCCACGGGCGTCGACTAGAAAGACCTGCACTCGGCCTCTCAGGAGGTCACACGAAAAAAAAAACCTATCGCATGATAAATGCGAACAGCGACATCAGGTCTAGTGTTTGCATTTTCATAAGGTTGAAGGCTAGTAGTAATTTCAGGCCATAATGAGTTGCAAGTGAAGAGGTCTTACTTGCCAAATTTTCTCACAATTGCCATTGCATCCTGTTAATTATTTATCATATTTCGGGGACTGCCAATGAAAGTAGAAGGCAAAATAGCAATACGATCAGCTCTTAATCGTTCGTTTTTAGCTTTAAAATGTAAAGCATCTGCAAGACCGACATAGGTATCGACACGCAATTTCGTTTGTAGATTGCGAATATATTTCAGTCTATCTCCTTCTGAAATGAAAATGAAAATCCACAGCCTGCTTCCAGTCAACCGACCGGGTCAGGAAATGGAATGAATGAAGCCCCCATCTAGTGGCGAGGATATGAACTGTGCCAGCTGCCGAAGCCTGTCGCACTCCCCTGGGGCAATGATTAAATGAATGACAGATGAAATGAAATGTTAGTGGAGAGTGTTGCTGGAATGAAATTGTGACAGGGAAAACCGGAGTACCCGGAGAAAAAACTGTCTGCCTCCACTTTGTCCAGCACAAATCTCAAATGGAGGGACCGGGATTTGAACCACGGACCCAGCGGTGAGAGGCCGGCGTGCTGCCGCCTAAGCCATGGAGGCCAGTATATCTCCTTCTATTCGACAATAATAGTCAACTATTAATTGTTGAGTAAATTTACTGTCATCAAGCAAAGGGCTGAAATTCCCTGCAGGAGGACGCATAGTCATATTTTGCTTCACGTTCGTTTTACGATTCCCTCCTGTTGGCCACCCTGTTTCTCCGTAAGGCCAGTTCAGGGAACACAATGCATACTGTCAACATCAATTTCTCGATAAACTCCATGTTTAGAAAATACCGCTTTGTAGCGGTGTGAAGCCGGAGCACGGTCAGTTGGTTCAAAATTAGCTACAATTTCTGAGAAGGTTGGGTAATTGTTATGTCTAGCCTCTCCTTGAGGTTCATGGAAAAAACGCATGATCAAATCTAACGATTGACGTTTTGATGTCTAACATATTTCCGCTCGGTTGCTGGATAGTTTTGTGGGAGTGATTTTGAAAATTGGGGACGGAAGTTGATCGGAACGATCGAGCTGGTAGTAAGACTGAGTTCCACCTCACGAGGCTGAGTGAACCCTAGGGGCCGATAACCTCGATGTTAGGCCCCTTAAAACAACAATTATCATCATCATCATCATGAGTAAACCCGTTCTAACTCTCAGTCCACATTTCTTTTTGTCAGAGCTGGGAATTGAATCCGGACCTTTGTGGTGACTACACCAGGAGGTGGGACCCATGTACTTGGGTGTGTATTAACATTGTTTTTGTGGTGCCTGTAGTAGTGTGTGTGTAGTTGAGATTAGGACTCAGAACGAGGGGTCCGTGGCTAAGGTGGGTACCGTGGCCTAGAGCAGAAATGGGACACCAAGTAAATCAACTTCTAGCTTGGCTGAAATGGGACTCGAATCCATAGAATAGGAATCAAGTAGAATGGACCAACAATTTCAAGGCGACGGGCAGCTAAAATTTCAAGGAGAGGATAATTATACGGTATAGTAAGCAAGAGGACGGGTATTTTCCCTACGGATCAGGAAAATCCTTGGTTCAACAGACCATGGAAGACCTTGACCTACCAAGCAAAGAGTCGTGACCCTTTTCAGTTCTGCCACATGTAGCTGTCCAGCCTCAGAATAGATTTATTTTTGACAGAGCCGGGAACCGAACCCCGACTTGAAAGATGACAGTCAAGAATACTAGCCACTACAAAACGATATGGTATGAACATCTATTAACAGTGACTGTTGTTCGAACTTGCTTTTCAGTCAGTCAACATGAATTTGCCCAATGACTGGGCGGAGTACGATGTATATTTTTTTGAGTCGTTTCGGTCATCAATGGACCACGATGTTCTTCACTCATATGATCACTGTAAAGCTTGTTTTCTTGTCTGCCAGTAGATCTTCATTCTTGACGAATGTTCAGCTCGCCTTTCTTCCGTCCACTTGCAGTGAGGGCGAGTCATCACAGATGTTAAAGGGTGTAAATTACTGGTTGATTTAACCGCCTTTCTGAACAGGTTCCTATCCCAAACCAGAGCTTGATTGATTCGAGCTTCTGTTAGGTCCTTTTTAACTTGCATCGACCATTTACAATAGGAATTTTTTTTTAGAGATTGATGAGTGGATTCGATATGAAAGTCGATGATGCTCCATCCGCTCCAAATGTCCAAAGAAAGACATTCTCCTCTCTCTCATCACACTCACCAAATCTTCTATATGTTCAAATAATTCATTGTTATGTCTTTTTCTGCAAGCACCATTATCATTAACAGGTCCTAATATTTTCCTTAGAATTTTCCGATCCTTAAGTTCCAATTTTCTCAATGGGCCTTTGTCTGTCATCCGCAAGCATTCTGCAGCATACAGTGCTGACGGCCCAATTACTGTATTATAATGACAAAGTTTGACATTCCGGGACAAGCCCTTACTTTTGTAAATGTTTTTGCAGGTTTGAAAGGCACCTTCCAACTTGTTACATCTGCTCTCAATGGCAGCTATTTCCGAATTATTAGGGGTAATCCATTCGCCTAGGTATTTAAATTTTCGGACTTTTTTGATTTTTTGCAGACCAATCGTGATGAATTTTGAGGCATCTTTGACATTTGTGATAAAATTAGTTTTATGGAAGGCCACTTTAAGTCCAGTTTTAGCAGCTATGATTTGTAGTTTATTAAGTTGGTCAGTGGCCTCTTCCATTGAATTAGCGAACAAAGCAACGTCATCTGCAAAACGAGACAGTTATATACGATGTATATATTAATATTATTAATTAATTAATAAATTAATTAAAGCGTTACAAATATACACAGTTTAAAAAATTCTGAAAGACTGTACACATTTTATGATTTTCCTTACAATTTGTACTCATTGGTTTAACCTGTAAATTTACAATTATTAAATGATAATATTACAATGTAACAAACACAGAAGGATGAGCAATCACATATGCCACTAAAAGGTGCAACCTTGTATGTGTCATGCATATCATAGATTACTATTTCTGAAAACTGTATAATGGCTTAGTCGAATAACACGATCTATGCATATCCTTTATGTACAAAAAATAATGAATAACATTCCTGGGAAAAAATACATCTATTACTTATGATCACTTTTATAAAGGGGCAATGTTAGGATTAAGCGTTTCGACCTTCAATGCATCATCATCATAGTATTGAAGTTTAAATATGTACACAAATACAGTATATTATATAACTACAACAGATTGTAGTGTGCAACAGCTGTGCGATAACGGCTCCACTGAGATGAGGAACCACACACCTTCAGGTGCATGTTTTAATTTTATTTTCATTTCTATTACTAGCAACCCGGCCCAGCTTCGCCCGGTATTCTTAACACTTTACCCAGCATAAGCTTAAAAGGCGCACGGATGGTTAGGTTTTTCTTCGACTCGATTCACTAAATTCGTTACTGCTTGGCTTATTTTGGTCATAAATGAATATTCTTCTACAGAAACCTTCCTCGAGAAATCCTTTACAGAATGGTGAAAATCGCATCAAAATCTATCCAGTGGTTCTAGAAATTACCCGTTACATCTAAGAATCGGGGACTTTGTTTTATACAGTGAGATTATTTTGCTGGAGCGGGACCGGCGACCGGCTGTCGGGCGCGCGCGCCTTCCGCCAGCTAACCGAGCTCGGGCCGCGGATATCGCGCAGGCGAGATAACCGGGGTCATTAAGTCACTAAACATTCATCAACGAGGGTGTGAAGTGTCACCGCGCAGATAAGAACGTAACATAAACAACAGCTTCTTGCAAGATTTTATTAAAGAACCACACATGTTTTTTTTAATCATTTTAAATGATCTTGTCGACTTCGTCGTTACGCTGGTGTCTGGCGTTACGTTACCGTGACGGGACGAAATGTACCCAGATGCACCGAGGTGTGTGACGTCATAGTACCACTTGGTGCTTGTGTTTCCCGACAATCTCTACTTCGTTAGTATAAGACAAAAATCCCCGATTCTTGGATGTCACGGGTAATCTCGAGAACCACTGGATGGATTTTGATGCGGTTTTCACTATTCTGTAAAGGATATCTCTAGGAAAGATTCTGTAGAAAATAATTTATGTATGACCAAAGGAAGCCAAGCAGTAACGATTTCAGTGAAAAAGTCGAAAACCCGTGCGCTTCTTGAGCTTACGCTGGGCAAACCGTTAAAAATATCAATATACTATGAGCGTAAGAATTGGTCAGCATGAAAAGTTCTACAAAAAAAGTCCGCGAGAGCATATCTCTATCTTCAATACATCGCCCACTATAAGTGTTTTTAGACTGGATGGAAGGGGCACGTCCCCGCGCGCTCTGGTGAGCATGACGGCATCCCGCGCGCTTGACCTTGCTTTGCCCTTGGTTTGCACTTGCCGTTCGCGAGTAATTTGAAACAAGATAAGCAAGATAAGTATTATGCAGATAATTTTCTAACATGTCAAGAGTCTTTAGCTTCGAGCGAAGTGAGAAGCCTCCAGCCTTTCTAGCATTTTTCAGCATTTGCAGCATTTAAAATGATACAAAGTCTAGTCTTTCAGACTGACTGTCACTTTTTTATTTCTTGGGAACCTGGATGACCTCACGTCACCAGTTACAGGTTAGAACTTACCTTTTCACAGAAGAAGCTGAAAATGTTCTCCTTCAGCTGACAGACAGTAACTTTGGAAGCTACATCGTTACATTATGTAGCTACTCCTGTTCCCCCCTGCGTGTTTACTGTGATCAATCGAAGCACGGACCTAAGCCCGCTTTATGTTTAATTGAGGGGTAATATAAAATACAAAGTGTACAGATCAATTCCCCTTACTCTAGTGGAGCTGGAGAACAATATACGGCAGCAGATATCCCACACAACAGAAGGGAATTACAACGTGTAAACGCTAATTTATTTATACGGTACAACGCCTGTCTGTCAGCTGAAGGGGAACATTTTCTTTAATCATGATTTGCTGGTGATTTTACCAATAATTAATGTACTTTGTTACGGTTTCCACCTGCACGCTACCCGCGACCCAAGCTCGGTTGGCTGGCGGAAGGCGCGCGCGCCCAGCAGTCGGTCGCCGGCCCCGCTCGAGCAATGGAATCTCCCTGTACTATGTAGAGATATTGTGTTGTTCCAAATTGTATATCTGTGCATAATACCGGTTCTCATACGTAATTCACAAACCCTTATAACAAAACGAACTAACCTTACAACGAGATTCAAACACCCATTAAACGCACCACAATTTGTTGTAGATAGATAATATATTTGTGTATAAATTTAAACCTCAATACAGTGATGAGGATCGGATGATGACGTAACGCGTAATCCTAAAATGTTCCCCCTTATAATTGTGATCATAACAAATACATGCAGAAGAGTGTGGTGGCCCAGCGGTCGATCTGTTGGCCTCTCACCACGGTGGACGGGATTCAATTCCCGGTCAATGCATGTGAGATTTTCAAAGTGAAATGCCATATCCTGTGGTTTGGATTACACGTAAAAAGGAGGTTCCGTGGCTCATGATCGCGAGATTAACGGACACGTAATAGTCTAACTACAAACTAGCTTGCCACGGTGGGTGAGTGGTCAACGTGTCGGTCTACTAACGCCAAAGTTGCAGGTTCGCTCCTGGCCATGGTAAGTGATTTTTGAAAGGCGGAAAAAATTACGACACCTTGTCATACGATGTTGCCATGTCAAAGAACCCATTCGAATTCAGTAGGCCGTGTTCATAATGGCAAAATAAATCTCGGGAGTTTCTGCCAACACAAAGTTCCTCATCTCTCTACTAGAAAGTGCTGTGGTCTTCAAGGAGCTTAGATATCTAACCTCCTTGATTTTCATAGTGCTTCAAGGGACAACGAAATTCGACATGCAAGCTACCCTTTGGGTGTCAATAATAAAGCTTGCACCCGGCATCCGAGGCCATACGATATTATTATTATTATTATTATTATTATTATTATTATTATTATTATTATTATTATTATATACTACAAACTTCCCTCCAAACTAATACATGCAATTTTTTCCAGGAGTGTTATTTACATATTATACATTGCACCCCGCCCAGCCATTGGTCAAATTCGTATTGACCGACTGAAAATTAACAACTAACACTTTGCATAGATAACACTGTACGAATGGCTTCAAAACTTGACATAGGCTACTTGCCAATGAATAGCCTATAGTACTGTATCTCTTCACGCAGGTAGGTGAACTCTGTGTCATGGACGCCGTAACTTGCATCATCATGATCACAAATACACACATATTTTGCGGAGCCTTAATGCGTTTTTTCAACTTGCTTGCTGTTATCGGTCATGACTCCACGTACTTATCAGCCGAGCAGGTCAACTGCGATATGAACTCCGCATTGTCACTTCTCAACGTGCTGTGGCTCCAGCTGTAGTCTACCCTGCGTACGGCCACAAGTGGTTGTTCCTATAGCCTAGGAGCTAGGGAAATCCTCGTCATCAACACTATCAACGTGGGTGTGCATGATATATTTCAGTGTTATTGTGAAGAATGGTTATTTGGATAGCAGGGAAAGTACGCTTGCCTCTTACCTATGAGGCCCTTGGTTCGGTTCTCGGCGCCATCAAGGATTTTAGAATGTACTTGAGGTCTGGAACGGTATCGGAGCTACACTGTGCCTCATGAGGACCAGTTAGTTGCTGTCTGAGCTGAGAGGCAAGCAATGATTAACGATCGAGGGTCATGACAAGATGTCAACGCGCCACCTCTGAATCTCGTTGCTTGGTAGGCCAAGGCCTTCCATGGGCTGTTGAGTCAAGGTTTTTAAAATATTTCTAAGGATTGGTGTAGGTGTCTAAAGACTGGAATTAAATGTAATATTCATAATTAGGGCTCGGATTTGAAGGTTTTATACTTTTTTCCCACTTCCATAATTAGAACATTTTAACGTACATTTTCGTTTCATTGCCCTGTTACCGAATATATTGTGCCAGTTTACCGCCAAAAAACGTCTATGCGGTATTCCATTCCTATATGCTCCAGAATCCCAGAAAAAAGAACGCATAACCTTCATGTATCTGGACTAGACCCAAGAGGGACGATATTATGATTTCAGGGCGCGCCGGGTAAAATGTTCGAAAGTGGGAAGAGCCTGAATCCAAAAACACCCTACCAATTTAAGAAAATGCAAATAACAAGTCCAGTTTAAGATGTAAACAAGAAACCCTATCAGGATTCATTTATTTCTACTCATATTCATGAACAAAAAATCAAAACAAACAGTTAACAAATTGAAATCCAGGTTTCTAATCCTTACTCTAATCTACAATTAATCATATCCTTCTCTCATATTGGGTATCGAACATTAAAGGAACACGAACCATTCTGAAAAAAGAACATCCTACATGTTCCTTAAGTCCTCAGAGTAGTCCTATGAAACAACAAGATGTTCAGTAATGAATACAGTATATAGTCCGCTATCTCCTAACTGAAAGGATATGGTTATTACTCTTGTGATGAGCGTTAATTGTTGTATCCTACAAAAAAAACTCCCAGTTTACTAAGTGTCGTTGTAATTCGTCTTTTTCATCCAGAGTTATTGACTGAAACATTAGAAATGTACGCCCATTCAACATCTTGTATATATGGAATCGTTTCTTTTGTGCGTTCTGCAGAAAAAGCCCTTTATGTGAGACTACATTTTTGCTGCGTTTCGTCATTGTAACTGTTAGCGAATTGTCGGTATTACTGACTTACACAGTATATTCAAGATGGCTGTTATGTGCTATATGCAGTGTGATAATTTTATGATTAATGCTAGCGAGGTATCTTATCTGATTACCCTCTCTTACAAAATTTCGTGTTAATTTCGCAATTGCTCTAGAGTTATTGATTTTAAGGTTAAATAGCATGCTCAGCAAACATCTTGAATATATGGCGGGGATGCCTTTCGCAAACAAAGCCTATATACGGTTCTACATTAATGCTAGTTTGAGATATTTTTTCTCTAATATATGTTGATATATTGTGACCGTTTAGTTGATGTCAACAACCACGATGACTCAACTAACGACACATAAATCAAATAAAAAGTACCGTGAGGATCAGGTGACCTTCCATAAAGGCTAAAGCGGCACGAGAGTCCGTAGTCCACAGGGATCGTGGTACATGGTGACGATGGTCATAGACCGCCTAAGGAAAGGTTCACCTTAAAACTAGACTGAGAAAATAAACATCCAGACTCATGTAAAACACCGTGAAAATTTATTAAAATTCACAAGCCC
Source organism: Meconema thalassinum (assembly GCA_946902985.2). Taxonomy (NCBI): domain Eukaryota; kingdom Metazoa; phylum Arthropoda; class Insecta; order Orthoptera; family Tettigoniidae; genus Meconema; species Meconema thalassinum. Next base: position 1,329,125,603 of record OX336389.2, read on the forward strand.
CTAGCCTAGTTCGGAGGGTTATAATCGGCTAGTCCGCAAATTAATAAATAAACAAAGATAAAGAACAGGTCCCCTACCTGAGAAGTTACTGAAAACCCTCGCGAAAGATCTAACTCACAATGATAAAGCAACAACAGCAACGCTAGGAATATGGTACGACGCAAGTCCCTAGTTCAAGTTACAAGATCAAGCTAATATCTGAATTTACATTTAACAGGGTAGCAAAACAAATCTAGGTTAGGATGGTACCATTTCGACATTTAAATTTAACATTAATTCAACTAGCTAAGTCCTATCAATTAACAAAATTTACGGCGATGACGTCCGTAAAAGAAAACAATTACATCCAAAAGCTAAGTGTACAGCCATGAAAAACAAACAATTTAATTATGCTTAATAACTATGTGCTAACAGCACACAATAAAGTAACATGTAGGGTTTAATACACTTGACATCATAAATTAATAACGAAATAGACACAGTAGTTTTATTAAAAATTCCTGCCTACACCTTGGTTTACTCTTTGTAAACCATAGTCATCTAATGTGTATAGTTACGGTGACGAATGCGCGGTTGAGACCACGTCTGACATCGCATGGCCTGAGCTCCACAAGCTACGAACTCTAGGTTCGCACATGCTTCAGGTCACTACAAAAATGTCAACTGTCCTAGTCATTTCCTCACAAGGAAATTATCTTCAACTGCACGGCTATGTCAACAGTTCCAGAATGCAAAGAACAAAGTTAGATAGAAAGAATCGTTAGTTAGGCTTGTTTTACAACAATTATGCGTCTTATTATTAGAATGTCGGTTTATAGGTTTATCGTAGGTTTATGGCGAATAACTTTGACAATAGCCTGGGCACGGAGTGTCTCCAACTGAGATCGTTCTCCACCAAAAAGCCTCGACTCAACAGTCGGAATATAATCAACGAGTATAACAACTCGGACACACAATAACACGGGTTACCAGCGGCGCTAAGCTCGCGTTCAATAACTCTGGGATAGGCCTGTACAACAGTTACCTTCCAAAAACATCTGGTCAACGGGATCATCCCCGGACAAAGCATACAATAACATCCTGCTATAACAGGGTAGACTTCACCATCCTATAGAAAACCTTACATAACTGTACCTGTCATACGACAATACACGCAACAGAGCGTTAAACTAACAAAAACCGATCCATAAAACAAGTGATCAAATACAAGAGTGGAAACTGATTTCCATAAGCAAAATAGCAATGAAAGGAAAAGCGAATACAAATTGTACTCTGTCCTCGTCTATAGTAGTTTTGTCTCACAATGAAGCAGGCGTGCTCTAGGTCACTGGGTTACATAACCAGTTTATTCAAGGCCGGCGATTTAATCAATACAAAACCTGCACCTGGCCGGTACATAAAAAACATTACCATAGGTTACGGATCTCTACAGAGTCCGTGTATCAAACGCACGCTATAAATCTGAGTATAGTAATACACTTCCGTCTTTCTACCAAAGACGTCTAAATGAAAGTAAACTTACAATAACTGAAGCTCTTTGCTTTAAAAATGCAACTCAGTAGTTGCTAGAACATCAAATAAAAACGTGTCTCACACGACACAAGCAAAATATGATAAATGTGGCACAGATTCACACACTAGATCTGCTTAATGATACGTTGGGAACTGCGTTCGATGCTAGGCAACGAAACATTCCTTCTAGTTGTTAGGTTCAAACATGACCAAGAATAGCTTCTGAGCTTATTCAAAATGAAATATAATGCATTTACAAACTGGTAGTTACTGTCGACTACCTAAATGATACGACCGTTCTAACGACAGTCAGGGGTGTAACAAAGGATGGCTGCGAAGAATGCAGTCAATTAATAACCAAGGCATCTGATTGCCATAACTACAGTCAGCAAAGACTTGAAAATTACCCCAAGTAGGGTTGAACAAAATAGCCTCAAAATGACTACGATCAGGTTCAGCAAAAAGGGTAGGCATTGACGTTCCACGACGTTCACCAAGCTGCACCAGGGCTGACCAAAATGTCTGACCCCAAGGGTGTCTCACTCTAAACTGAAATAAATGACATCTAACTAATCTAGTTACATCCCTACCTAGAAAAATGGCTGACACTGAGTGTGGTTGATTCACAAACTACATTAAAACTACTATACCACCAGAAACTAGAACAAAGAAGGGGTGTGACAAAAACTCACGAAATGGAGGAGCTCTCACTCAGCTCTCTATTCCACAACAAGGGTTGTACATAAACCTCTCTGGCTCTCTGGATCGGTATCCTCATCAGGATTCCCATCTGGACTCCCCCAAAGACCAGGGTTCGATTTGTCCCTGACGACATCTTCGTGGATATGCCTGGAAATGGCATTTTGGCTCCTTCCCTCTCGTTCATCGTTCTGGAAGTTCCACCATCATGCGGGTTCCTGTAGAAACGTCACCCCCCATACCGGGATGGTATTAGCCCATGGTGACTGCTTCAACCATGGTGAAGAAAAGTCCAATCACGTGGGTAGCGAAATAAGTTGCGTGATTATTCATCCTCTCACTTCCAAAATTATAATGTCCGTCGTGACTATTATTGGCTTCAATTATAAAATACGACACAGCCTTAATCTTGCAGATGTGAATTAGCATGTGAGCTAACACTATTTTATAATGCTGCACGTGCTAGTGACGCTACTTTTGTATCACGCAGCATCCGTGAATTATACGACGTTTCAAAGATGAAATTTCCACTTTGGCAAATCAAATATCTCATACAATTATAATCACACTTATTCAGGATAACACTATTACCTGTATATTTCCACTAGGCATCTGCCCTCCACATACACGTGGGTAATATGTGATGTTACAGCAATGTTGTGCAATACACTATACTTGCCAATAATTATTTCCCAAGCTTCTTATTTAATTCACTGGACTTCATCGACAGTGGATATTAGTATTTGCTTGCTCGATGGCACCTTATAATCACTTTTAACGCTAAACAGCGGATATTCTTCTACGTCTCGTAGGACAAATGTAATTCCACGCCTACACAAGGCGGATTCTCAAGACGCAGTGCTCCGGTACTGGGTGTCTCTAGAAAGTAGGTCGTCAAAACGAAAACGTTGAGCGACTACTTACATTCCTTTTTGCGTATCTGCAAGGGTATTACCTTACCTAAAGTAAAAATAAACATTCTCCAAAATGTTTTAATAATGCAGCATGACGAAATGGAATATTCTGAGCCTCATAGGAAAGATAAAAATAATTAATAAGACCTCAGATAATAATTAGCAGTCTACACCAAAGTCAAAAGTGCGATTCACCGCTACTTCAAAGTATCGCGTGATCTCTCAGCTTCACGTGGCTTCCTGGGTGTGTTCAAAAGTACAACATCCCATCATAAATGCTCTGTCATAAAAAAATATCACATGAACCATAGCTCAGCGGGTTCATCTGCCTCTCTGTCGTTTCAAATAAAAATGTTGGGATAACATTTTTATTTGCTTTGAAATTCATTCAAGAGTGATATTTTTTTAGATTGGCTGCATTAAAGGTTCCAATGCGCTCTCCTGTCCTAATGTCTTCTATCACATAACTTCCATTGTTTAAAGGCTGTCGGATACGACTAGGGCCATAATACAAGGATAGAAATTTCCCATATATGCGGTCTATAGGACTAGAAATTCCGGGTCTCCTTATAAGGATAAGGTCTCCTTCTACTAGTGGTTCTCTAAACCTCTGGCGTCTAGTTCTTCTCAAGCGCTTGGCAGCTTGTCTGTCCATAGTCTCTCTCGCAGCTAAAAGTCTGCTGGCATGTGATGGTTGTAAACAAGGTGGATTTACAATCACACGATCCCATATTCTCAGCGGCATCTGGTTCAAATGCAAGACCATAGGTATTTGACCAGTGCTCTCATGTACTGTTGAATTAATACATTTTGCCATAATAACAAGGACTTCAGTCCATCGCCAGTGTTCTTCTTGACAATATAATCGACAGAATTTTGCGATAATAGACATCACGCATTCTGCTGGGTTGCTCTCTGGATGTCGAATAGATGATAAAACATGACCTATTTCAAGCTCATTCATGGCATTGGCAAATTCTGCTGAGGTGTACTGTGATCCGTGATCAGTCAACAAGAATTGTGGCTTTCCTGCCTCCGGTATCACTTGACGTCTAATCCTCTGAATAATCTGTTGTGCAGTAGCTTTTTGAATTGGATGAAGCATCGTATATTTCGTGAACACATCCACCGTTACAACGATGTATCGATTCCCACGACGAGCCTTAGGTATTGGGCCATACAGGTCCTGTGCATACAACTCTCTAGGTTGAGTTGGTAGTATTGGTCTAGGTTGTTCCTTCAGCAAGTGTGACGTGTACTTGTTCCGCTGGCATGCGTCGCAAGCACGTAAACACTGTCTAACGGTGGCTCTTAACCCTTTCCATGTGAAAGACTCTTTGATAGTTGCAATGGTTTTGTCTGTTCCACCATGTCCAATGGATAAATGTACCATAAGAATAACAGATTCTTGGTATCTCCTAGGAATAACTGCACGCAGTTGAGTGTGGTCCTCGTCTACAAACTTGTATAAGACACGATGATAAATCAAATAATCATCTGCAACAGCAGCAATCCTTGCATAATGATCATCCAGTGGATCCATTCTTCGTTCTAGGAAACGGATAATATGTCTGAGTTCCTCCTCACGTCGCTGTCCTTCAGGTAAATGACGAAGTCGGCGAAGGTGTTCCTCGCATTCTCCCTCGATGTCTATGGCATTAACAGTAGCTTCAGGATTCCGGCTGAGGATGTCGGCCAACACATTCTCTCTGCCTGGTCGATAAACTATTTCCAAATCGAACTGTTGGAGAAACAGCGTCCAACGTGTGATCCTGTCGCTTGCCAGTCTTGTTCTCAAGATGAAGGTCAACGCATGATGATCGGTTCTCACAATAATCCTCTGACCTAACAGAAGTTTCTGCCAGTATTCAAGTGCGTAAACAATTGCAAGTGCTTCTATCTCGGTCGTGAAGTAGTGAGATTCATGTGCTCTTAAACGTCGGCTTAAGAAAGCAATGTAATGACGTTTCTTCTCATCATCTTCCTGCAGTAAAATGGCTCCTATACCAATGGCAGATGCATCAGTTTCTAGAATAAAGTTCCGAGAGTAATCTGGATATTCTAACTGAATTGAGTCCACAAGCATCTGTTTAGCTCTCCTGAAAGCTATCTCGCATTCATCATTCCAGTTCCACCTGCAGTTCTTTTTCAATAATCCTTGCAGTGGTGCAACAGTTTCGGAATACTTCTCACAATGGGCAGCAAAGAATTGGAGAATTCCTAAGAATTGTCTCACGTGTTTCACACGGGTTGGTGTTGGAAATGCAGCAACAGTTCTAATCTTTGCCGGATTCGGTCTATATCCTTCTCCATTGATTATGTGTCCTACGAATTTCACTTCTTTCTGAAAAAAATCGACACTTGTCAAACTTGACCTTAAAATTTGCCTGTCGGAGATTCTCAAAAACAAGGCACAATGTCTTTAAATGCTCTTCTTCTGTTCCCGAAGCTATGATTATGTCATCCACATAACATATTACTTTCTGCTTCACTTCATGAGTCAGCTTGGCATCAAGTGCTCTGATTAATGCGGCTCCGGCATTTTTCAATCCAAATGGTAGTTTTTGGAACACATAAGTAGTCTGATCAAACAAGAATCCAGTATATTTCTGAGTATGCTCAGATAATCTGATATGGTAATAAGACTGAACCAAGTCTAATGATGAAAATATCCTTTTTCCTTTGAACTTCCTGAGAATGTCCCTAATCTTGGGCGGTCTGTCGTGCTCAGGAGCTAGGCGTTCATTCAAGGCTCTGGCATCAAGACAAAGTCTCAAGCTTCCATCTACCTTAACCACAGGTATTATGGGATTCAAGAAAGGAGTCGGTGATTTCTTGATTGTACCTGCTGCTTCCATCTCATGGATCTTCTCAGCAGCTTCTTCGAGATGTTTCTCGGCAATCGGGTAGATCCTTTTCTGGAATGGGGAATCGTCCAGTAATACAAGATCATACTCGTAGTCTAATATCTCACCAGGTGTGGTGTCGAATATATCTCGGTATTCGTTCAGTATTGCGTCAAGATCCTCATGTGTGGGTGCTGATAACGATTCTGCCTCTTCGTCGGCATCTAGTGTCGCCTCAATTTCCTTGCCCTTTAATGCTTCGACTACGTCTACTTCGGATAGGAATTCCGGTTCTTCTTCAATTAGGCTCATCTGAATGGGTTCGTTCGGCTTGAACTCTACCGTATTCCGTCCCATGTCAATGATTCCATCATATTTTCTAATGAAGTCTGCGCCCAAAATGGCATCATGATGCAGGCCCTTCATTACGAGAAATTCGTGCAAGTACACGTGGCTCGAAATCTTCACAGTACACAAAATCTGGATTTTGCACGTTACAACGCGGTCAGGTATGACACATCTGACTCTTATAGCTGAAATGGGCAACTCCGTCACCTCAGAGTTTGCTCTAAGTCTGGCATGGCAATCGGCGGAAATTACACTAATCATCGCTCCAGTATCGATGAGTATGACTACACTGACTTCATTCAAGGTGGCTACAATCTTGGGTAGACGTGTTAATTCATAATTGTGGTTCGTCGTTCGTCGTTCGTCCAACAAGTCTTCTTGGATTGGCTCCCAGAGTAATATAGAGGCAGTTACTCGGTGCTCAACCAAACAAGAATCTATTGATTTTTCGGAGTTTTTTTTTCTGTCATGGCGAGAAGTACTGGGCTGGTTCTGCTCCGTCTCCTGCGCCGAACGTCTATTTTCCCTCGAAGTAGGGTTCCGTTCTCCCTCTTCTTGGATCTGCAATTCTCTCAATTGTTGGAGGTACTCACGGCTCTCCCGCGCTCTTCCTTTCCAATCCCTGTCTGGCTGGTATCTAGGGTCTCGATTTCTGTCGTAACCCCCACTATATCGATAGTCTCTAAGGATACGTCCGTGTTGCTGATTTCTTCCTTCATTCCCTCGGCGGTTGTTTTCATGACGTCGGTTGTCGTCCGTCCTTCGGTCGAATCGCCGGTCCCAATGACTTCGCCGGTCATCATGTTGATTTCGAGTATACGGAGTGTTGTTCCATTCTCTCCTATTATAACTGTAATTGTTATCACGTCGCCCAGAATCCTCTGTGGTTTGTGTTTGTTGTGGCGTCTGGCTCACTTTATCAACAGTCGTCAGATTCATATGTCTATCCTCGCGCCTATCAGCCTTCTGCTGACGGTGTGTAGGAAACTGTTCTGTGTTAGCGTCCAACCTTCGCAGTATCTGGTCACACTGCTGGAAAGTGGATGCCCCTGCAGCGATTAACACACGTTGTACATCCGCAGGGTACTGCCAAACAATTGTGTTCACCAAATCTTGTTCGGACAACGGAGGCTGAAGACAACGGAGCTTCGCGAGCTGTATTGCGAAGTAATTCGCATAACGAGTAGGTGTATTGGAACTGTACCTTCGAGTGTACATCTCAGCTCGGATACTCTGCTGGATGTCGCTCGACCAATATGTTCTTAATAACGCTTCCTTAAAGTCTTGGTAGCCTGTAAATGAGTATCGGAATGCTCTGAACCAGGTACCGGCTTGTCCCTCAAGCAGTCGCTCTATAACTCTTAGTTCCCTCTCTGGAGTTACCATAGTATCACGTAAGTAGCTTTCGACATTTGCTAGGAATTCCACTGGAGTAACACCGCTCCCAGTTCCCGAGAAGCGAGCTGGTTGCTCCTCTCTTGAACGAATTATGGTGACATTTCCCTGCGTATTCGCGGGTCTGAAAGTATTTTGCATGTAACTCTGCGTAGGAGTGTTAGTCTCATGACTAATTCGATTAGATGCTGGTTGAAACGGGTGAGCGTCAAAGTTCAAGGTCTGACCTTGCGCTAAATTAGTGAATTGTGACGGCTGCGATTCCATAGGCGCGCTGGGTTGGAAATGGGTAGGCATCATTCCTCCTGATTGAGATATAGGCGTTTCCTGAGATTCTCCCATCTGTGGATGTACGTGTCTCTCTCTTGGGGTCGTCTCGAGTCTGTCCAGGCGTCTTTCTATTACTTCAAGACCTGGGATGGTTCTGGCTGCGACTTTGTTGCCTAAGTCGTTCAATTGCAGCTCGATCCTGTCAACCTTTCCCTTGAGGTTTGTGTCTACCTCGCGTATGGCCGTCCTAAGGTTATAACTGAGGTCTAACCTCTCGGTCACCGCGACTTCCTCAAATCTCTTTTGTAAGGAATCGATATCTCCTTCAACTCTGGACATATTTTCTTGGATTTTATCCACATCGTCTCTAACCTCGGCTACCTTAGCCTTGACTGTAGCTTCGTGTTCGTTGAGGTCACCTCTCAATAACATGAGGTCAATTTTGTGTTCCTCATGATGAACATCAACTGTCTCACGTAGACTGGCTACGGTTTCCGTCAATTCAGAAATGTTTCTCCTGTTGGTGTTAAGTTCCTCTTTAATCTCCATCATGCCATCAACGATAGTCTTCACGTTGTTATTAACGGCATTGGCAGCTCCTCTCATCAAGATTAAACCAACGTTCATGGTTGCCATGTCCTTCTTCACATTTCCGATAAATCCCTCGACGTGATCTAGTCGAGTCCCGAATTCTTCCCTGGTATGTTCCAGATCTGCTCTCATGTCTATCTGGACTTTATTCAAGGTTGTCTGAATTTGAGCTGTGTGCTCCTCCAATCGGTTTTGCACCTCCTCCCTAGCTCTATTCATCTGGTCGGTTAAGCAATCTACGCGCTGGTTAGCCTCCTGATGGTGTCGTATGACATCAACCCTAACAGCTGCTAAACCTGCCGTCAGATCATTTCTCGCTTCGATCCTATATGTGTCCATGTCTGCCCTGACTTGAGTTAAATCAGCCCTAACATTATTTACAGAGTGGGTGTTAATTTCTAAGTCCTGTCTTACATTGTTTATAGACTGAGTGTTAATCTCTAAGTCCTGTCTTACATTGTTGACTTCCTGTCTAACCTGGTCCACATGACCACTGACATTGTTGACTTCCTGTCTAACCTGGTCCACATGACCACTTACAGTATTTACAGCCTGAGTATTCTGACCTAAGTCAGCAGTAATCTGTTGAAGATTGGCATTCACACCTGCCATCATCTCTCCAAACACACGACGAATAGTTTCCTCATCCATAGATAAGAAATATATGAGAAAGTGAGGGATCAATTTCTACTGGAACTTACAGCTATGATTAGTTACTTGGTGGTATAAAGCTTGCTTCATTTATATAAATATCACGAGTACAGCTGGAGTATGCAAACTAAGTGCTTCTACATTTACAAAGACAACGGTGAGCAAAGCAAAGTATTACATTTACTTAGGATGAGGCATCATCAAAGAAAATCCTATCCTTCATTTATCCAACACTAAAGCCTCACCCCATGGACTTCTATCAAACATGAATGCCATGCGGTCAATTGATCTGCAGTACGACTTTCTAAGTTCGTCCCAGTCCTGTCAATTTACCATTAATCAACATTAGGATCCTCAAAAAAAAATAACATGGTACTGAGGGTCACCACGTTAACGTCGGCACATGAGTTGGGCGCCATTTTATGTGGCCCAAGTCCGCCCACAACGTTGTGCGCCATTTTATGAGACCGTTTAGTTGATGTCAACAACCACGATGACTCAACTAACGACACATAAATCAAATAAAAAGTACCGTGAGGATCAGGTGACCTTCCATAAAGGCTAAAGCGGCACGAGAGTCCGTAGTCCACAGGGATCGTGGTACATGGTGACGATGGTCATAGACCACCTAAGGAAAGGTTCACCTTAAAACTAGACTGAGAAAATAAACATCCAGACTCATGTAAAACACCGTGAAAATTTATTAAAATTCACAAGCCCCTAGCCTAGTTCGGAGGGTTATAATCGGCTAGTCCGCAAATTAATAAATAAACAAAGATAAAGAACAGGTCCCCTACCTGAGAAGTTACTGAAAACCCTCGCGAAAGATCTAACTCACAATGATAAAGCAACAACAGCAACGCTAGGAATATGGTACGACGCAAGTCCCTAGTTCAAGTTACAAGATCAAGCTAATATCTGAATTTACATTTAACAGGGTAGCAAAACAAATCTAGGTTAGGATGGTACCATTTCGACATTTAAATTTAACATTAATTCAACTAGCTAAGTCCTATCAATTAACAAAATTTACGGCGATGACGTCCGTAAAAGAAAACAATTACATCCAAAAGCTAAGTGTACAGCCATGAAAAACAAACAATTTAATTATGCTTAATAACTATGTGCTAACAGCACACAATAAAGTAACATGTAGGGTTTAATACACTTGACATCATAAATTAATAACGAAATAGACACAGTAGTTTTATTAAAAATTCCTGCCTACACCTTGGTTTACTCTTTGTAAACCATAGTCATCTAATGTGTATAGTTACGGTGACGAATGCGCGGTTGAGACCACGTCTGACATCGCATGGCCTGAGCTCCACAAGCTACGAACTCTAGGTTCGCACATGCTTCAGGTCGCTACAAAAATGTCAACTGTCCTAGTCATTTCCTCACAAGGAAATTATCTTCAACTGCACGGCTATGTCAACAGTTCCAGAATGCAAAGAACAAAGTTAGATAGAAAGAATCGTTAGTTAGGCTTGTTTTACAACAATTATGCGTCTTATTATTAGAATGTCGGTTTATAGGTTTATCGTAGGTTTATGGCGAATAACTTTGACAATAGCCTGGGCACGGAGTGTCTCCAACTGAGATCATTCTCCACCAAAAAGCCTCGACTCAACAGTCGGAATATAATCAACGAGTATAACAACTCGGACACACAATAACACGGGTTACCAGCGGCGCTAAGCTCGCGTTCAATAACTCTGGGATAGGCCTGTACAACAGTTACCTTCCAAAAACATCTGGTCAACGGGATCATCCCCGGACAAAGCATACAATAACATCCTGCTATAACAGGGTAGACTTCACCATCCTATAGAAAACCTTACATAACTGTACCTGTCATACGACAATACACGCAACAGAGCGTTAAACTAACAAAAACCGATCCATAAAACAAGTGATCAAATACAAGAGTGGAAACTGATTTCCATAAGCAAAATAGCAATGAAAGGAAAAGCGAATACAAATTGTACTCTGTCCTCGTCTATAGTAGTTTTGTCTCACAATGAAGCAGGCGTGCTCTAGGTCACTGGGTTACATAACCAGTTTATTCAAGGCCGGCGATTTAATCAATACAAAACCTGCACCTGGCCGGTACATAAAAAACATTACCATAGGTTACGGATCTCTACAGAGTCCGTATATCAAACGCACGCTATAAATCTGAGTATAGTAATACACTTCCGTCTTTCTACCAAAGACGTCTAAATGAAAGTAAACTTACAATAACTGAAGCTCTTTGCTTTAAAAATGCAACTCAGTAGTTGCTAGAACATCAAATAAAAACGTGTCTCACACGACACAAGCAAAATATGATAAATGTGGCACAGATTCACACACTAGATCTGCTTAATGATACGTTGGGAACCGCGTTCGATGCTAGGCAACGAAACATTCCTTCTAGTTGTTAGGTTCAAACATGACCAAGAATAGCTTCTGAGCTTATTCAAAATGAAATATAATGCATTTACAAACTGGTAGTTACTGTCGACTACCTAAATGATACGACCGTTCTAACGACAGTCAGGGGTGTAACAAAGGATGGCTGCGAAGAATGCAGTCAATTAATAACCAAGGCATCTGATTGCCATAACTACAGTCAGCAAAGACTTGAAAATTACCCCAAGTAGGGTTGAACAAAATAGCCTCAAAATGACTACGATCAGGTTCAGCAAAAAGGGTAGGCATTGACGTTCCACGACGTTCACCAAGCTTCACCAGGGCTGACCAAAATGTCTGACCCCAAGGGTGTCTCACTCTAAACTGAAATAAATGACATCTAACTAATCTAGTTACATCCCTACCTAGAAAAATGGCTGACACTGAGTGTGGTTGATTCACAAACTACATTAAAACTACTATACCACCAGAAACTAGAACAAAGAAGGGGTGTGACAAAAACTCACGAAATGGAGGAGCTCTCACTCAGCTCTCTATTCCACAACAAGGGTTGTACATAAACCTCTCTGGCTCTCTGGATCGGTATCCTCCTCATCAGGATTCCCATCTGGACTCCCCCAAAGACCAGGGTTCGATTTGTCCCTGACGACATCTTCGTGGATATGCCTGGAAATGGCATTTTGGCTCCTTCCCTCTCGTTCATCGTTCTGGAAGTTCCACCATCATGCGGGTTCCTGTAGAAACGTCACCCCCCCATACCGGGATGGTATTAGCCCATGGTGACTGCTTCAACCATGGTGAAGAAAAGTCCAATCACGTGGGTAGCGAAATAAGTTGCGTGATTATTCATCCTCTCACTTCCAAAATTATAATGTCCGTCGTGACTATTATTGGCTTCAATTATAAAATACGACACAGCCTTAATCTTGCAGATGTGAATTAGCATGTGAGCTAACACTATTTTATAATGCTGCACGTGCTAGTGACGCTACTTTTGTATCACGCAGCATCCGTGAATTATACGACGTTTCAAAGATGAAATTTCCACTTTGGCAAATTAAATATCTCATACAATTATAATCACACTTATTCAGGATAATTGTAACACTATTACCTGTATATTTCCACTAGGCATCTGCCCTCCACATACACGTGGGTAATATGTGATGTTACAGCAATGTTGTGCAATACACTATACTTGCCAATAATTATTTCCCAAGCTTCTTATTTAATTCACTGGACTTCATCGACAGTGGATATTAGTATTTGCTTGCTCGATGGCACCTTATAATCACTTTTAACGCTAAACAGCGGATATTCTTCTACGTCTCGTAGGACAAATGTAATTCCACGCCTACACAAGGCGGATTCTCAAGACGCAGTGCTCCGGTACTGGGTGTCTCTAGAAAGTAGGTCGTCAAAACGAAAACGTTGAGCGACTACTTACATTCCTTTTTGCGTATCTGCAAGGGTATTACCTTACCTAAAGTAAAAATAAACATTCTCCAAAATGTTTTAATAATGCAGCATGACGAAATGGAATATTCTGAGCCTCATAGGAAAGATAAAAATAATTAATAAGACCTCAGATAATAATTAGCAGTCTACACCAAAGTCAAAAGTGCGATTCACCGCTACTTCAAAGTATCGCGTGATCTCTCAGCTTCACGTGGCTTCCTGGGTGTGTTCAAAAGTACAACATCCCATCATAAATGCTCTGTCATAAAAAAAATATCACATGAACCATAGCTCAGCGGGTTCAATATTTACTTGTATATTGTCCGACTTCAAGATGGCCGCAGCGCAATAAATTCAGTATCATATTACTATGAATAATGGTAGTGAAGTCTTTGGTATGGTACTCCTCTCTCACTAAATTTCGCGTCAATAATTATTCATGACAAACTTTCACGAAATAATTGCTGGGAAATTATATATCCAACTACTCTAAATTTGAAATCAAATTATTGTATTATTATTATTATTATTATTATTATTATCATTTACATTATTTATTAAATGATCTTGTTTACTTCCTTATACACAATATAGCCTACAGTAAAATAAAAAATTAGCAGTCTTTTTTCAGGGTTCCCTTAGTTATTTATAAATGGTTTGCTCATCAGAGTTGGTGTTACCATATTTATTGGAAGGGAGTAAATGCACAATTGATTTTTGGAACCTGTCGCTCCAGAAGTCCGGGTTCGATTCCCAGCTCTGCCAAGATATTTAATTCTGGTGTGAGGGCTGCAACGAGGTACACTCAGCCTCGTGAGGCAAAGCTGAGAAGAGGTGGGTTCGATTCATACCCCAGCCATCCTGAAAGTAGTCTTACATGGTTTCCCACTTCAACTCCATGCATATGCCGCGATAGTTCCTAACTTATGGCCATTGCCGCTTCCTTTCCTATCCTCACCTGAATTAAAAATACACACACTAATACAGCCATCACAATAACACACGTTATCAGACAAAAATCCACACTAACCAAAGTACATGGGGCTAAATGACCACTACGTCCAAGCCACTGGAATGAAACAACAACAGCACCAACGACAAACAACAGCAATCTATGAAACTTGTGGAGGTTTGTAGGATTGAGCAGATAATTTTTCTCCCGGTCAATTTAATTGGACACATTAACGTGTTGACCAACTGAAAAGCATTTAAAAAATAAATAAAACACATGGTCGCGTGGTACAGGTTCACATATCCATATAAATTCCGGGAAATAACCAATAGCACTCAAACGCTGAGTGAACAATTAGCTTGATGGTAGAGCAGAGTGGAACAGAGGGCACGGCTCTTGCGTTCATGCATTAAACTCGGCGCAGTGCACATGGACGTAGCGTCGCCGGCCACGCTGCATTTAAATTCTAACGAATAAAACTTACGACTCGTTCAAGCTTCAAGGACGAATAATAATGATGTATGTTAAAATATTGTACATAGCTCCAAAACAGAAGAGACCACAGCAAATACATTATAGCAAACACAAAAGACAATAATAACAGTAAAAAAAAGTGCTGACTGAAGTCTGACTCGAACTCGAAACCTCGAAATTCCCACGTCAATGCGCTGGCGACTACGCCACGGAAACGAGCCAGGAACGTGTGCGAGAATAGGACTACACAAGTTTGAAGATTGATTTTAAACGTTCAATTTTGAACACACTAAGGCCCATTGGCAAAAACGCTCGAACCCTGCCGAAATAGTTTCTTATGAAGAGCAAACCCTCCAAATTTGAACACTTTTCTAGTAAACCACTTGGCGACCTCTCCTTGTAAGTAAATATATTAGACTTTTAAAATCCTGAGAAACACAAAAAACAACATGGCGGCCAAGAGATTTTCAAATATTTCAAATTATTTTTCTGGCGATCTAATCACCCGAGAGCAATGATGCTAAGAACAGCGAATTTCTATTCATAGCTTAGAATAGAGACATCTCATTTTCACTTGTTTTCAAAAATTCAAGATGGCATCAGTTCAAGATTTAAAAACCTTGTTTTTTTTATCTCACGTACCCTATTCAAGCGATTGAAGAGGAGATTCGTTTGAAAGGTCATTATACAATTTAAAATATAATGGTACTAAGTCCTAAATCATAGAATCTGTGCATTTCACTTTTCTTAAAGTAAACTCTCCTGATTCGTTAAAGAAATCACCGATGCTGAAAGTTACATATTCTATCACATACTTTCTCATTGTGATGGTGTTGGTGGAGGCATAGGCCGGGTACCAAAAGCTATGGAAAATTATTTGTAATAGCCGGGAGAGTTCTTAATAGAAAAGGCCAGTGGGATTTATGAAAATAGGCTATTCATTTCTTCACGAAACTACTTATTGTTGTTATAACCATTTCTCAGCCGTCTCAAAGCATTGAAAAGCTTCCTGACTGGATGGTCCATTTTCAGCACGATTGTCGTAGATACTGTACTCTTCCGCGTCTTTTCAATGATCTTGGTCGTCGAATACACCGGCAATGATTTCATAGACCTTCAATACATGATTGTTGGGGTCATCGGCATCACATTCGAGCCAGTCTTCAATGTTTTCCAGATAGCATTCTTCGAATCCTGAAAATTCTTTAACTATAGCCAGTTTTGATACAAATTGGCTATTCAGGTGCGCTGATAGACTCATCTGATGTAAGGAGCTTATTCCTGGCTTTTTACTGTGTAGTGTCTTTGACAGTGATGCGTAAAATTTAATGTACTGGGTGGGGCTTTTGGTTAACCGACGATTCGGTTGGTCAGTATCCGGATAATTGATGCACCACTGAACATAAGATCAATTAGGCCTGCTCAATGTTTTACAGTGAGGCAAGAAATGTGGCAGGATAATATTTTCAAGTCTGTCTCTCTCTCTCTTAATTGTCGTGTTCATTCACCTTTCATCAAGGCAGAAAAGGACAAATATAATTCACTTGATTGTAAACTGCAGAGTAACATACTTATACATGCAGGCAGACAAAACGAAGAAGTCCAGACCTGCTTTTTAGATGTTCGTACAACAACCTCCTCTAAAAAGAAGCGTGGAATTTATAAAACGGCGGTAGAACAAAAGTAATTCATTATTTTGAAAGTGGAAAGATAAACAGATTTTTAAAATTCAAAATTAATACATCCAATTTGGACACAAATTGGCAAAATATCAGTCATTACCCTCCTTAAGAGATGTACAGTAGGCTTTACTGCGTGGCAAAGCAACTCTCCCCTTTATCCTACACGTCACAGGAAAGCAGTTTATAGAAACTTCTGGGAGCATCTCTATCTCTACCGGCAGCGTCCAGCAAATCGTGTTCAACCGAAAGGGTATATAATTTCAAAGAAACACGAATATCCCACCGAGCTACTTAGCTCAATTAGCGAAGATTCTTGCGATGAAAAAATAGTGAGTTTCATATAATTGGAGCAGGAAGCGGCGCCTGAACACTTATGTAGGCGGGGCTTATGGCTAGCGGTCCGAGTGCCCCACAGCTATGTGAGGGGGATGCCGGAACCGTACCCTTTAACAACCCAGATCAATAGCTCTCCAGTGACGTGACCTTCCGAGTCTAAAGCAAGCAGGAAGACATTTCTGTGAAATAATCAAAACGACGGTTATCACTAGGGGTAGTATTTTTATCAACATGCAAATTTGTACATATTTATGTTACAGTATTAGGTGAAACTCTTAACTTAATGTTACATTTAAAAAATTGAATTTTTATATAAATGATACTGTTTAGTACACATAAAATTACTGTAAGAGTCCTCATTTTATTCAATATATTTCTGCAAATTTAAGTGTGGTACAATAACTAAGCAATTATTTGAGCAAGTCCATATTATAGCAAATTCTCCACTAGTATATATTTTGAGATTCTTCCCTGGCCCTTTCTCAGCAACTTATGATTTGCTAGAAAAATCCGTTTCACGTAGGCTACAGTACCTGAGTTTCTAGTGACCAAATATTGTCATTTTGAATGTTTAATTGCCGTAAGTTTCACTTGCGAAAAATACTTCTTTTTAGAGTAAGACACAGGAATATAATTTTACATAAAAGAAATAAAACTATGTAAAAACTGTCATTATGATCACATAGTCTATCTCTACTTAGTATAAAACAAAGTTCCCGATTTTTGGATGTCACTGGTAATCTCGAGAAACTCTGGATGGATTTTCATGCGGTTTTCACCATTCTGTAAAGGATATCTCGAGGATGATTTCTGTCGAAAATAATTTATTTATGACCAAAGGAAGCCGAGCAGTAACGATTTCAGTGAAAAAGTCGAAAAAAACTGGCATCCGAGCGCTTTGAAAGATTACGCTGGGCAAACCGTTAAAAATATCTAAATACTATGAGTGAAAGAATTGTTCAGCATGAAAATGTCTACAAAAAAGTCTGTGAGAGCATATCTCTATCTTCAATACATCGCCCACTATAAGTGTTTTTACGTTTTAATTTCTTTCAACCATGTCCATTCAAATACTGAGGCGACAGTTTACGAGCTAGCTAAGTGCGAGTCTATCACCCCTGTTACAGCCTAACTAGCGGGTGAACCTATTACCCCAGATACAGCCAGCAGTAAACCATCGAGTCGTGTTGAGTTAAGACTTCAGAGAAGGGTGGTTGTGTTTGGAGTTTCCCTGGAAGTGCAACTCGCCTTTCGTCATTTCGCCTGTAAACTTTCCGTTCCGCAAAATACACAGTCAAGTTAAGATTGGATGGAAGGGGAATTTGTGTTTCATGCACCTCGCCATTCCCTGGAAGTGCAACTCGGCTTTTTTTTTCATTTCGTCTGTGAACTTTTCGTTCCGCAAAATACGCAGTCAAGTTAAGATTGGACTGAAAGGAGATTTGTGTTTCATGCACCTCGCCATTCCCTGGAAGTGCAACTCTTCATTTCGCCTGTGAACTTTCCGTTTCGCAAAATACACAGTCAATTTAAGATAGGACGGAAGGGGGATTTGTGTTTCATGCACCTCGCCATTCTTAAATTACGTCTGACAAGTATTCATTATAATTAATAGTTCAGTCAGTGATTTTAAGCCATCATGCTGAGATGTAAAACGGATATAGGTCATAGTTCATTGACATCGAAAAAAAAGCGCTTATCACGTAATAATGAAACAGAGCAACAAATAATTTCTCGATTCTCACAAGAGAAAGAAAAGCTTCGTCCTCGGCTCCTTCAAACCGTTGCTCAAGAAGAACACCGTCTGAACCACGATCAGAAACAAGCTAATGACACCATCACTAAGAAGGAAGGTATGATATTTTTTCTCGATGCCCCTGGAAGCACAGGCAAAACGTTCTTGATTAATTTGTTGCTCGCCAAAGTGAGGCCTGGTGGTAATATTGCTCTTGCCGTCGCATCATCTAGAATTCCAGCCACTCTTTTGGAAGGGGGAAGAACAGCACATGCAACATTTAAACTTCCTTTGAAAGTCAGCAGTAATGATTGAAGCGTATGTAATAGGCCTATTTCAAAACAAAGTAACACTGCCAGTTTAGTTCAAAATTGTTCTTTAGTTGTATGGGATGAGGCTACAATGTTGCCCAAAACTTCCGTTGAAACTGTAGAAAGAACATTGCGTGATCTAAGGAATCGAAACACACCTATGGGTGGCTGCACCGTTTTGTTCGCCGGTGATTTTCATCAAATCTTACCAGTTGTTACCAGAGGAACGAGAGCCGACGAAGTGAACGCTTCATTAAAAAGGTCTTACATCTAGACGGATATAACAAATTTGGCACTCAAAACTAGCATGAGTACTCTTATCTTCAGAAGATAATAGTCTGTTTGCTAATTTGTTACTTAGAGTCAGAAATGGAGATGTACCGGTCACTGACGGGAAAATTACCCTCAGTCACGATATCTGTGTTTTAGTAAGCAGCATTCAAGAATTGATTGATAGCGTTTATCCTCAAACCAATGACCTATCTAACAAGTCTCATTCATGGTTTAAAGAAAGAGCAATATTATCGCCGACAAACGAACAAGTTGTGAAAATTAATGACTTGGTGTTCTCCAAATTGACTGCCCAGGCTCAAGTATATTACTCAGTAGACACAGTAGTCGATAGTGAAGAAGGTGTTCATAACCCTCCAGAATTCCTAAATTCTTTACTTCCTTCTGGATTGCCACCACACAAGCTTATTTTAAAAGTGTGAGTGTCTATTATATTGCTAACGTAATTTAGACCCACCAAAGTTATGCAATGGGACACGATTGGTAACGAAAACTTCGAAAAACTGTTTCATTGAAGCAACTATCTCAACTAGCTGTGGTACAGGAGAAACGGTCTAAGTGCCCAGAATACCTATGATTACTTCATATTTGCCTTATCATTTCAAAGAGTACAATTCCCATTAAGAGTATGCTTTGGCATGACTATAAACAAAGCACAGGGACAGCCACTTAGCGTGACTGGAGTTGATCTCAGTGAATGTTTTTTCTCATGGACAGCTTTACGTGGCTCTATCGCGTGTTACATCAAACCGAAATCTTTTCCTGTTCACTGCTGGAGGGAAAACGACTAATGTCGTATACAAGGAAATCTTATAAGACCTCGGTTAAAAGTAGCCTATCACCTTGCATTCATAACTGTTCCCAGGCGAAGCCGGGGCGGGTTGCTAGTTTATCAATAAAATGTAATTATAAGATAACTAAGGTTCTAATTCATGGACATTTTTATAAATTATTTTTAGCCAATTTTCATTTATGAATCAACCTTTTGTCCGTGTGTGTATGTATGTGAGTGTGTGCGTATGTGTGTTTGTAACCCCCCTCCCCTAATAAAATCTACTAAACGGATGCAGTGATTTCAATGAAACTCGGTAAGGATAATGTACTACCTTTTCCGAGCCCGACCGTTCCCTGTAAATTTTATTACGTCGCGCCAATCCAACATGGTGGCTGTGCGAAATATTTCACCGGTATTCTATATCTCCGAAACTATTACTGATACCACCCTGAAATGTTGTGCGGTGATAAAGGCCGTTACTGAAAGTTCACCTATGTAAATTTCCAAAACCTGTTAAGTACAAAACGAACATGGCAGCCAAGCGCATTCGATACATTTAAATAGACATTTCTTGCGATGTAACCATCAGAGCGCAGTGAAACATGGTACAGCAAATGTTTATACACATTTTAATTCGCTGACATATAATGTAGTTCAATTCAAATGGTTTCATAACCACAAGATGGCTGCTGTGCGAAATTTTAAAATTAAGTTTTTATTTCTTGCGTCCTAATCATGCAATCGAAGTCAATGTTTGAATAATGAACCTACCCAATAATCGTCATCTAACAGTACATAACTCTATTGCTTACATATATGAAAATCCAGCATGGCGAACATCCAAAATATTTAGACGGTTCTCAAAATCTACTAATCTACGACAACAATTAAACTGAAATTTTGTAGAAGGCAATTAACATAAGTAGGATATATGAAAATAAGCTAGGCTATTTAGTTCATCACGGAACTACTTGTTAGTTACGTATAAGCAAAGGGAATGGATTTGCATGTACTTAAAATTCAAGCCCTAGTTATCACAATGCCTAAGTACAGATCTGTTCAATTGCTTTCGAACAACGAACTTTCGGAAAATCCGTACATAACCTATCGCACAGTAATGTATTAATGTCTAAAGCGGGCGTTCTTAACCTTTTTGAGACTATGACCACCACCCTACCACCATACCAAAAACCCGAGCAACATTGAATCCAATAGAATAATTTTTGTTTGTTCGGATTTGGCCTACTTTGGACCAAGGGAAACAATTGACTTGCTGATTAGTCATTTTTTATGCTCCCAGGAATTCTTAAACTCTTATGGATTCTCTTCCTTTCTTCCGACCAGATGTTCTTGGCTCTTCTCCTTTGCTTTTCCTGGAGCCCCTTGAATGCATCAATCGTAACTCGAAACACCTCTCAATTCCAGATCTCATTTGGACTGACCCCAACTTCCTCCATATCCTTTCTTATTTCATCTACCCGTTTTGTAGTCGCTTTTATCTTGGTGATGTAATTCAAGATTTTCTTCGTTAGTCGACTATCGCTTATTCTCGTAAGGTGTCCATAGAACTTCAATCTTCTCTTCCGTATGGTATCTGTGATTTTTTTCTGCTTGTCCGTCAGCATCTTTGTTTCGCCTCTTCCCCCATGTACCATCGTTTCTATTTTCGGGTCCTAAGGTCTTCCTCAAGATTTTTTTCTTTCTTCTCCAGTTCCTCTAATTCACCTTTCTTGTTGAGTATCAAATATTCTGAACTATACAATCCCTCAGGCTTGACAACCGTGGTATAGTGTCTATCTTCGCTCTGTAAGATATTGTTCTTTTGTTGTACCTATTCTGTACTAATTTATATGCTAATTCCATCTTTCTGATCCTCCCTTTGTTTGCTGCATTATCCAGTCCATTAGGCTGGATACATTCACCAAGATATTTAAACTTATCCGACCTCTTGATCTTCCCATATTTCGTTTCTAAGTGCTTTTCGTTATCATGTTTGTATTCCATGTATTCTGTTTATTCATATGAGATCCTGAGTCCCGTTTTACCTGCAATTTCGTGTATTTTTTCAAGCATTATTTCAATTTCTTCTTTATTTTCAGCTAGCAATGCCATGTCATCCGCAAACGCTAAGCAATCAACCTTCACACCCTGCTTGTACATAAACATACTCCTTCTATCCCTTCTTCTCTCATGGCATTCCACCATGTTCTTATTATTTTTTCAGGACAACGTTAAACAGAATTGGTGAAAGCCCATCTCCTTGTCTGACTTCTGTCCGAATTTTAAAGGGCTCCGAGATTTCCCCCTGAAATTTAACTTTGGAATCAATTTCTGTTAATGTTTGAATTATAATCACCCATGTTTTGCTATCAATTCCAAATTCTTCCAAAACATTGAATAGGATTTTCCGGTCTATGGACGCGTAGGCATTTTTGAAGTCAACAAACGCAACTACCGTATTTCTACTTCGTAAAGCTCTTAAGAAGCTTTTCAAACTAAAGATCTGCTCCACACAATATCTGCCCTTTCTAAAGCCTCCTTGATATTCGCCTATTTGATGGTCTAGCTGTACTTCAACTATGTGTAATAGCGCCTTAGATAGTACTTTGTACGAAATCGCTAGAAAGGAAATTCCTCTGTAGTTGTTTGGATCGGTTCGGTCACCTTTCTTATGGAGTGGATGTATTAGGGCGCTTTTCCAGTCATCTGGGATAATTTCATTTTCCCAGATATAACAAATGAGGCGATGCAAGTTCTCCACAGCCATATATCCTCCAATTTTCTACATTTCAGCTACTATCCTATCTTCCCGTGGTGCTTTATTGTTCTTAAGATCTTTGATGATATTTTTGATTTCTAAGAGGCTCGGTGGGTTGGACGGTGGATTTATACTCATTGGCTGCTCGAAATCCAGCCTTTCTCTTTGCTCCTCACAGTTTAGAAGTGTTTCAAAATAATTAGCCAAAATGTAACAACTCTTCTTGTTACTCACGGCCAATGTACCGTCCTGTCTTTTAAAGCAAAGACTTGGAGGTTGGTATTGTTGTAATTCATCCCTAAATGTCTTATAAAATTCCCGGGTGTTATTTTTCTCAATATCTTCTTCTATATTTTCCAACCGGCTTCTGTCATACAGTCCCTTTTCTCCTCTGATGATCTTGGCAGTACCTTTCCTTTGTTGCTTGAAGACATTCCAATGTTGTTCTGTACGGTCGGAGTGCCATCTCTTCCACGCCTTTAGCCTCATATCAAGAGCATCATCACATCTTTTGTTCCACCATCTGTGTTTCCATTTTCGTTTCTGTTGCCCTAAGTTTTCGGACGCTCTTGTTAACGATTCTTTAATTTCTTTCCAATTGTACATCTGTAACTTCGAAGTTTTTCTTGATACATATTTTTGTTTTGCTGGAGAATTTCTGCGTCAATCCTAGTTTTCCTTTGACATATGCATCGTTGTCCATACGGATGAAATTTTACTTTGATGTCCGACAAGAAATGGTCTGTGTCAATGTTACAACATTTTCGTACTTTGACATTCAGAATCTCGCGACTGTTTCCAGTTGTAATTGCAACGTAATCAATTTGAAATTCGCCTAATAAAGGATTTGGGGAGATCCACGTCTTCTTTTTTCTTATGGGGAGCTTTGAAATTTGTAGACATAAGTTTGAGATTAAATTGGTTACAAAAAGCCATTAACCTTTCTCCATTTTTATTTGTTCCTTTATGGGCTGGGTAATCTCCAATAATCTTGTTGACTTTCTTATCTTTTCCTGTCTGGGCGTTGAAATCGCCCATCAAGATTTTCACATTCTCATAGGGGATTTTAGAAGTTTCATTTTCAAGTGTTTCCCAGAAGTCTTCTACTTTCTTCTTGTTCCTTTTGTTGTCATGGTTTATGGGAGCATGTGCATTGATGACCGTGTATAATTTGTTTCCAGATTTGAAGGACAAGAACGAGATTCTCTCTGACGGTGAACTGACGTTTACTATCGAATTCACTATAGTTCTGTTAACCACGAAAGCTGTTCCTAAGATTGGCAGTCTCCCTTTGGAAATGGTATGACCTGGTTTGCCTTTATATATTCTAAAACCAGCCGACTCTATCGTATTTTCATCCAGATATCTTGTTTCCTGTACTGCCAGAATGAGTTATGTTTCTTTTCTCCAAAATGGTAGTCAGTCGTTTCAATTTCCCCACTTGACGGGGAGTATTGATGTTTAATGTTCCCAGCAGATGTTTTCGCTTAGGTCTTATCTTCTGTAAGGAGGTTCCAGGAAGCTCGGACTCTTCCTTACATGACGTTCCAGGCTCTCCAGAATCCAAAGGCCTAGTTGCACCACTATGCGTGGTGAGGGTTTTCCGTTTCTGGCTGCCCCCTGGAGTAGTTTCATTCGAAGACGGTTTCATCATGGCAACTGTTGAAGTCATTGGAAAAACAGGATATCCTGTTTTCGAGGGTAGAACTGAGGTTGTAAGCCCCAGAGCCCTTTTCTCTCGGGGCAAGTCCCCATGCCTTTGAGAATCCCTTCTCAACCCACAAGGCAGTGGTTTACCTACTCATACGAAACCCCTGAGTAGAGGGTTGCCTCTTCCGCCACCTACACCGCACCAAAGTCCATCTTCTCCGCTGTAGATATCGTTGAGGTCTCCACCGTTACCCTGGCACGGGGCCCAGAACATGGTAATATCAGCCGGAGCCAGCTGACCCAAGTTTTTTTTTTTTTTTTTTTTTTGAGGTGTGTTACTCCTCTAACACTCATCCTTTGTCCTGGCTTGTGACAGGCAGAGCCTGGCTCCCCTATATGTGGTCCAGGTTGGCGGGTTTCAATATAATAATTATTATATTATTCTAACAAAATAATAATAACGATTATTATTGTTATTATTATTATTATTATTATTATTATTATTATTATTATTATTATTATTATTATTATGCAACAGACATACTCTTCTCTTTCCTTTGCATATATATCTCAAAAGTGCTATAATAGCTAGGGGTTCACTGCTCACCATGCATGCTGAACTGCTTGCATAGCTCATCTCATGGTGATGAGGTACATGTACGTATGGACAGTCGAGAGGAAGTAGTATCTTAAGTGTTGCTCATAAAACAGGGATGTCTAATTGTTATTTTTACTGTAGATAAAACATACTATGTCACAAAATGATAAAATTTTTGTTTCGTGCAACAGAATTTGAATTGAAGAATGGATCTCAGGGGAGCTTGTGTTCGCAGGCACTTTTGTCTCGTATGACAAGCGTACCAAATTTCATTTAAAGAGCACTCTCGTGCTCGCCAGCACCAGGTTGAGAACGCCTGGTTTTAGGTAATATTCATGAATTGAGTTTCTGAGTCCAGCATTCATACACTGCTCGAGATTCTAACGGGATGCTTCATTAGATCATTCAGCTGTAGGATGGTTATACCTTTAACGTGTTTGAACCCATGGCTAAGCTGTTATAATGTGGGGCTTTGAATGGAAGCGTCCAGGGTTCGATTCAAATGGTTAATTTCTCTTGCTCGGAGTCTGGGTGTTCGTGACATCATCATCATCATCATCATCACCGAAGGGTATCAACTGCACAGTGGTCACACGTTATAATTATTATGACTACCCACAAGCCGCCACAGGCCATGGAAAGCCTTGGCTTACCAAACGACCACTGCCCAGCCATTTGGCCTACAGATTGAGGGGTGACGCGTGGTCATTGTGCCGGGTTCCCCCGATGGTTGATGTTGGTTTTCTTGACCGAGATGCCACCTCACTGTCCTACTGCTGATCAATATTGTCCTCACGAGTTTGAGTGCTCCCCGCTCCAACACCCCCCCCCCCCCCCGTCAGTCTCTAAATTTTCTGACGGAGCATGGACTCGACCTCAGGCTTCCAAGGTGCTGCCTCTACACCATGGGGCTGGAATAATACTATTATAAATTATAATTAACAAAATCAGTTGCCTGGAGATAGGCAAGCAGCCCACATATTTTCCCCCCAACTAGAACTGACGCGTCACGTCGGCTGGATCTGGAAAGAACCACAAGTCAGATTCCGACTATCGCGCAAACTATGTGTGACACTTTTTTGAGTTGAATACGACACTGTCATATTTATATGGAGCATTGCTTCATTATTTACTGATGTCATATAATCGGCAAACAATTCGCCACTCATGTAGAGATAATTCATTGAACCTTATTGTAATTATCACTCTTGCGTGATAAGGTAACTTTGATTATTATTATTATTATTAATTATTTATTTTCCGATATCATATTCTATATGTCAATTTAATCATATCTACTGAATATCCAATTTATGTTACGATTTATTAATTCATTTGCGCTAGCACAGAGAACCAGGGAATTTGTTCAAATGATATTTCTTAACTTCGGGTAGGCGCCAGCCGGATCATTTTAACGACAATCCACCACAGGATGGATCCGTGTTTAGCCCAATAAGGGGAAGAGTTGGCTAATATCTTGGAAGCCCGCCTGGCCAGAAGACCATGAGGCAGTCGACCGTTTGGACTCCAGTGGAGGCAAGTTGAGTTAGGACGCATCCCTACAAGAAATTCAAAAAGAGTGACGTCACGACTACGTGGAACTTTGAACGAGGTCATATATTGAAGAATGACAAATTGAAGAGAAGAACCTATGACTAATTTGGAGTGGTGTGGGGGATGATGTCCCATGATTGGATGAGAAGGCGCGGGTTTTCGAACTGAACGAACAACAGGATGGAAGGAGAAGATAGTTTATAAAAATGGATGCAGAGAGGATCCGGGACCACAATTCTTTACTTGATTTGACTAACGCAAGTACATCGTCGCTATGGTTCTCTGCGAGGCCATTGGTGAAATTTAACACTGGCTAAGTGTGAACGACAATTGACGTCTTATTGCACCTATTGGGGTAGTCGTGTCTGTAGCTATCTCTATAAAATGTATTTATGGAATCAGATTCCGTCCCGACCAGTATATCAGAGAACAAATCACGTCTCTGATTTCTAAAATCTACATTCATTCAAAATCATCATCACAACGCAGAAGAATATGTTCCACAACCGAAGAGCAGAGCATCTCTCCACCATGGAGAAACACGAGAGCGAACGACGATCAAAACTGGTGAGCTTCATGACGAAATGCTACGCTAATTCTCTCTTTTTTTATTATTAATTTTAACGGCAAGTAAATTCCAGCTTTTTGTAATAACATATTTGAAACTCACCTCCAATTCAACTTTTCGCCGTGCTAGCAGTAGCTTCAGTAAACGTATTCCTTATTTATTATTATTATCATCAGCATTCTATTTTCTCTTGTTTTTATATTAAATTCACTATTTTAATTCAATGCAGAGCCTTTCCTTTCTCGCAGTTAGAAATATCTATAAGTCTACCACTTTTCCCGAAGCAAATGTCAACTTGATTAGAGACGGAGTCTTACCACGAGCTGAGTGTAAGGAGATGTCAAGTGGCTCTACCTTAGGCAAATGTTTATATCTTTTATTTGGTCTTCACTTGGAGTTGTGACCATGGCATCCAACACAATAAATCAATGAGCAGCTGCAATTTGGTTAAGTGCTGAAGTTAGGTTTGTCGAGAGCAATCTGGCAGTTTGGTATCAGGTGACCAGAGTTAGGTCCACCACAAGTGGTCAACACGTGTCATATGGTCTTTGAATTCCAGCGAGTAATCATATATTTATATTTCATAGGTGTTTGTTCTACATTATTACAATAAATGTTGTTGTTGCATCGTGTAGGGGCATTGCGACATCATGGTCATGTAGCCCCGTGTGCTTGTGTGTATGTGTGTGTGGAATTTGTCTGATAACTTATGTTATTGTGATGGCTGTATTAGTGAGTGAATTTGACATTCAGATGTGGATTGCGAAGGAGGTGACCGTGGCATTAAGTTAGAAACCATCCCGACATGCGCCGGGTAGAGGTGGGAAACCACGGAAAACCGCCTCCAAGGTGGGTTAGCAGGGAATCGAATCTGCCTCTTTTCACTCTTGCCGATCCAACACTCAGACCAGAATTATATTTCTTGGCAGAGCCGGGAATCGAACCCGGGCCTCTGCGGTGACATCCAAGAATGCTAGCCACTACGCAACGAAGCGGACCATTACAATAAAACGTGCAATTCTACATGACCATCAATCTCGTGATTATTAGCCATGGGACCTCTTTGCACGTATCCTGCGGCGTATCCGTGCTCGTTAAATGCTGCAAGACGACTGAGCGGGCAGCTGCAGCAAGTATGCAGAAGGTAGGTTCGAATCCCGGCACTGACAGCGGCTATCCTGAGTGTGGATTTGTGCCGGTTTTTAACACACAGCCTCCAGCCAAATGCCGGGATAGTACCTTACCCCATCCCTGTCCCTAATACACACTACTACAGTCATCACATAAATACAGGTTATCAGACAAGTTCAACACACGCAACTACATGGGGCTGATGACGAAGATGTCCCAAACTCCTCAAATGAATTAACAACAACATATTCTCGATGCATACTGAATGTCCCACAGCGCCCTTTTCATCTATAATTTTGCTTCCAATTCTGACTGCCGACACATTTTTAAACCATGACCACTTCAAACGGAGATATTCCGTAAAGTTACAGAATCTTGTGAAACTACCGGAGGTTCCAGCATATCCTGAGTAAATATTGACCACTGCTATTAAGTCAGTGTATCAAACGATGTAACGTTCTGAGTTTCTTATATTGTACTGTAAGTTCACGAGGTCACTATTATATAGCTGATAGTGTATCTAACTCTCAATTATGTGGTTGTAGCCTCATCAAGGCGATAGTGATACCATGTTGCTTCAGCAGGCGGCTAATTTGTATTGAGTTTGTGGCAATAATAAGGCATCCTTACTATCCTTCTCGCCAGTCCCATGGTGTTGGGGTAGTGCACTTGCCTCTCACTTGGAGGCCCAGGGTTCGATTCCCGGCTACGTTAGGGATTTTAGAAAATGATGTGGGGGCTAGAACGGGCTGCACTCCTGTGAGGACAATTGAGTAGCTGCCTGAACAGAGAGGCAGCCCCCCTGTCAACAAAGCCAAGATGAATGGCTGAGGGGACCCGTTGTGCTGACGATGCGTCAACCCACAATCTATTGACCAACAGGGCTTGGCAGCGGCCAGTTGGTAGGCCAAGGATCTTCAAGGCCTAAGTGACACGGATAATTTTTCTTCCTGTCACGGGGAGCTGGAAGTTGAAGAATTTGAAAATATATGCCTTTAGAAATTACTCAACTCTGAGATTTGCCGATGACATAGTCATCTTGGCCGACATGCCTGAGGATTTCAATGAGTTTTTGAATGGTGTGGACTCCGTCTTGAGGAAAGAATTCATGATGAAAATTAATAAATGTAAAACAAAAATATTGGAATGCAGCCGCAAGAAATCAGAAACCTCTACGGACATCAAATTGGTAGAGGAGAAAATAAAGGACGTAGGAGACTTCTGTTACTTAGGAAGCAAAATAACCAGTGATGGACGAAGCAAAGAGGACATAAAAAGTAGGTTAGCTCAGGCAAGGAAAGCATTTCAACAGAAAAGGAATCTGTTGACATCGAACATAGATTTAGGTATTAGGAAGTCATTTTTGAAGGCCTTTGTCTGGAGTGTGGCACTCTATGGAAGTGAAACTTGGACTATTGGTGCAGCAGAAAAGAGGATAATTAAAGCGTTTGAAATGTAGTGTTACAGGAGAATGTAAAGGAAGATTGTAGTATTACGTGACCGTGAATCTTGTGATTATGAGGCACGGGACCTCCGTTTTACGTGGAATCCGAACCACAGGACATGGCATTTCACTTCGAAAATCTCACATGCATTGACCGGGATCGAACCCGGACCGCCTTGGTGAGAGGCATACAGCTAGACCGCTGAGCCACCACGCCCAACAGGAGAATGATGAAGATCCGATGGGTGGATAGGGTTACAAACGAAGAGGTATAAAGGCTAGTCGGAGAGGAGAGATGTTTCTGACGACTGCTAATGAAGAGAAGAGATAGGTTGGTAGGACACATACTAAGACACCCAGGAATAGCAAGCTTAGTTATGGAAGGAAGGGTCGAGGACAAGAACTGTAGGGGTAGACCCAGGTTGGAATATGTTAAACTGCCTCGGATGTAGGATGTGGTAGCAATGTACAGATGAAACGAGTAGCTCAGGACAGGGAGGCATGGAGATCTGCATCAAACCAGTCAAAAGACTGAAGACTCAAACAAAAGCCCTCGTTGACAGGTTCACAGTGTAAAGAACGACAGTCTATGACGACAAGTACTAGGTCATCTCCCCGTCACCGAAGAAAAGAAAGGAATATCCTATGACAGATAAATGGAGCACAGCCTTGCCCTCAAGATCGCTAATTTTGGAGTAATTTACACCAACTCGAATTTCTGTGAAGAATGAAGTTCTTGCTGACATTCGGATCTGTACCAAAAAATTAATATCCTTCACCCAGAATAAACAAGGGAAGTTTGATGAAACAGCAATAAACATAAACTAGCTCATCCCTACTCCTGGCCGGAGAAAGGACTCACTCCACGGTCCGTGTGAAGTTAATGATAACATTATGAGGTTTGAAGCCATTTTTCAGTGTTGCCTAAGTAAACAAAAGTTTGGTGCTTTTCAGTCGGTCAACACGAATGTACCCAAATAGAGTATTTATTAATCTTATGTAATTTATTTCAGGATCAGGACATAACCCAGCTCTTTATTAAGCTTATGTAATTTATTTCAGGATCAGGATATAACCCAGCTCTATTTGGGTACATTCATGTTGACCGACTGAAAAGCACCAAACTTTTGTTAATGATAACATATATTGCGACTTCTTATAGTCATGATTGGGACGCATGCTTTAGAACAGTGTTGTGACATATCCGCGTCAGGAAGTTCTCCTGGTAATAGTTGAAGCAAGTGAGTCACCAAGCCC
Source organism: Meconema thalassinum (assembly GCA_946902985.2). Classification (NCBI taxonomy): domain Eukaryota; kingdom Metazoa; phylum Arthropoda; class Insecta; order Orthoptera; family Tettigoniidae; genus Meconema; species Meconema thalassinum. The sequence continues at coordinate 1,329,156,221 of OX336389.2, forward strand.
CTTCCCATATTACGATAATCTCATGAAAGCTGGAGCAAGTGAGTCACCAAGGCCCTCTTGTTTCTGGCTACTTATTGCGCAATTGTCTAATAGCCGGGATTTGAGACGTCCTATTAACTCTCTCACCTTTTTGTATCACACTAGTACATTATGCAACGAGCCTATAATGGCAAAAATTAAGACACGAGTATGTTTATAAAACTCGATACGCTCGTTTTATAATTTCCATACAAGTGTCTTAATTACCATTATAGGCGAGTTGCATACGACTGTTTATGTTCGACGATAATTATAACTTTATTATATTTTTTAACTAAATATTCATAAATATCTGTGGGATTCAGTTACTTCAGTTAGTGAACAGGGCGCGCTGGCTTTGCTAACTGAACAGAGCACATGCGTGGGTAAAAGCACTTCGAAAGCAGAGACCATTTACTTTGCTTGGCAATGCTATTGTTTACAGCATGCATGATGACTAGTACCGTCTAGCTCTAGCATGCACTAATATTGTCACCGAAGTCGTTTGAAAGCAATGTGCTGTGTAGAAATTGGAGTTAGGGATATTAAGGTACAGTGCTATTTCTTGTCTCATATTTGCCAGTTTATTTACGCGAACATATGGGCGGTGCACTTTCCACGTCGGTAATTTATATAGAAGGATGCTGTGTTGCTAACTTCTGGACGTAAATTCATAAATTTCTTGCATATGTCATAGTATTTTCCTGTTACCGTAAAGGTTCGCGCTGATTATGTCTTTGTGTTTGGGATTGTAACTACAATGGTTGATCCGATATCCAATTTGAACTTTCAAATCATGCAATTCATGTCCGACATGTTGGATTTTGAGCGCATGCGCGAAGGTATCCTTACCTAATTGGTCAATGAATGAGCTCTGATTGGCTGGAGAAACTGTCTCATAATAAAAACAGTATTATAATGATCATCATTATGATACAGTTTTCTGACGTCGAAAATAACAAGAAGTTCCGTGAAGAACTCAAGAGCCTACTTTTCTTAAAAATTAAGATTCATGCCAATGATTAATCTATATGGATTTATCTAGAATAATGACGAAATTAAGTTGGTAATATCGAAATTTCTTATTAATTCGAAATACTGTATACCTGGCATAATGTAACCTAACAGAGAACTACGGATGGCAGCCCTGGTGACTGAATATATTCTTAGTTCCATCTCTTAAGGTACAGAATACAAAATTTTGTTAAGTCCAATGGATAGCATGGACGTTACATGCAGTTAAACAATGGATTTAACAACGCACGTAAAATCATTTTGGCAACAATGACATACATGTATTGGTCAGAAATAATCAGAAATAATATGATCTATTGTTGAGTCAATTTTGAATGGAATCCATTAGTTAGAAGACTATAGAAGTTACATGCATTTTAAAATTGGACCTATCAGTAAGCTTAGAATCATGTTGGTAGCACTGGCGTAGGCCTATATTAGTTACTCCAAATTAATCTAGAATGCCAGGTACTATACGTGTGCAAAGTTTAGAGCTATTGGCTTGCATACTTTCTGATATATTGATATTAGGGTAACAAAAACAGAGACAGTATTTATTAACAGTTGGCAGCCCTGGTTGCTCCTAAATATACGCATAGTCATATCTGTTATGGTACACATAACACACACGAAATTTGGTTGAAATCCAAATGATAGTATAGAAGTTACGTGTATTTAAAGTTGGACCTCTCCGCAGGCTTAGAATCATGTTGGTAGCACTGACGTATATAAGTTACTCCAAATTAATATAGAATGTCAGGTACTATGCATGTGCATAGTTTAAAGCTGTCTGCTTGCATACTTTCTGATATATTGGTATTTGGATAAAAACAATAGGGAGTGCATTTATTAACAGTTGGCAGCCCTGGTGGCTCTTAAGAATATGCTCATTCATATCTGTGTATGTACACATAGTACATCGAAATTTGGTTGAATTCCAATTGATAGTGTAGAAGTTATATGCATTTAAAAATTGGACCTATCAGCAAGCTTATAATCATTTTGGCAACACTGCCATGTATGGCCTCCTGGAAATTAAACTGCAATATTATTATCTATAAGTGTGCCAATTTTGAAATAGCTCCCATTCATACTTTCCAAGATATCCAACATGGAGCTCAAATATCAATTGCGATTTTTCAGCAGTTGGTAGCACTGATATCATTTTCAAATATGGCCGTGAGATATTCAGGTATAGATCTTTACTCCTACCAAATTTTGTTTCGATTGCTCCACCCGTTTAGGAGTTGATAGGGGGACACACACACACAGCCAGACAGACAGACAGACAGAAGGACAGACAGACAGACAGACACACACACACACATTTGCCCGATCTCATAAGTCTACTTTTTCCTCATTTTTGCAAAATGTGAAAAGTAGGCTAAAAATCCTTTGTAGCGTAGGGTTGTTTTAGGAGTCCCTTCTAACGTCAACACATTCCTAAGGAGAATGATGTGCGGCACAACACAGTTCGAATGCATGTGTCGCACGATATCCGTTACTTACTTTGCACAATGAGTACGCCGCTGAATCTTTGAATCCAGCCAAGAGTAGGGGTGATCAATTCTTTTCAGAAATATTTTATGTTTATGTGGTAGCATTGATTTCTTCCTGTAGATTCTCATGTTAGTAAGTACCTCACTCTCCGTGGAACATCGAGTTAGTGTAACTTGTTCCACTATTTAATACGGAGGGGGAGATGACCTAGAGGTTATCCTCAAAAACTGCCCCACCGACCCCATCAATGAAAGCTACTCTGGGATAAATAGGCCTACAAAGTTCTAGTCGAAAATTCAGAATATCAGACAAAAAGCTTATCGCATTAGAATATCCAAACTGCTCAGAATAAAACAGTGTATAATCAATCACCAGCATCATATACATTATTTCAGTAGTATAGATCCCTCCTGCGGCGTTCACAAGAGACCGATCGTGGCAAATGAGCATTCAAATGAAAGAGAATAGACATTAGCAGTGACGAATTGCACTCTAATTTCAAAAATATCTATAATTTATTTAAAAAATGACATTTTTAAAAATGTACGAAGTGTGCGATTTGTAAATACTGTCGCTGTACGGAAATACGCTTCATAATTGCTGTCTACTCCATATTTTGGCCACTGTGACGCCAGTTTCATGTCATTTTAACATTCTGAGGTATTTCCTTTATCATTTTGCATCTATTTCAGAAACAGTAAATCAAAGGAATGAGTTCTCAAATCGTATAATTTCATAAATATCGAATAACCGGTGAGTGTTTTGATGATCTAATTTTCAGTGATAGCCTTCTTAAGTTACCGAAATGTAAATAGTGGTCTATAATCATTTGGTTGAAAATAAAAACAAAACAACCTCGTTGTAAACCTATTGGTGAAATTGTGGTTTATGAACATGCAAGATGTCTCGCACGGGTCTGCTAATATATATTATTTCAGTAGTGTAGATCCCTCCTGCGGCGCTGACAAGCGACCGATCGTGAAAAATTAGCTTTCAAATGAAAGAGAATATACATTACTAGTGACGTATTGCACTCTAATTTCATAAATATCTATAATTTCTTTAAAAAGTGTCTTTTAAGAACTGTACGAAGTGTGCGATTTGCAGATACTGTTGCTGCAGGAAGATACGCTCCATAATTGCTGTCCACTTCCCATTTTGGCCGCTGTGACACCTGTTTCATGTCATTTTAACATTCTGAGGTATTTCCTTTATCATTTTGCATGGATTTCAGAAACAGTAATTTAAAGGAATGAATACTCAAATCGTATAATTTCATAATCATAAATATCGAATAACCGGTGAGTGTTACGGCTAAGCTGTCAATCAATGGACTCAGCACACAAATGACATTAGCAGTGACGAATTGTGTTCTTATTTCATAAATATCAATTTTTGTAAAAAGTGTGCGATTTGCAAATTCTGTTGCTGTAGGAAAGTACGCGACATCATTGCTGTTCAATTCGCATTTTGACCGTAGGGATGCCTGAAACGTAAATGGTGTTCTATAATCATTTGTTTCAAATAAAAACATAACAACCTTTCTCCTTAAGTCTCTCATTATAAACCTATTGGGGAAAGTGTGGTTTATGAACATGCGAGATTTCTCGCATGGGTCCGCTAGTTTATTTAAATATTAGAAGCCATTTTTCAGTGTCGCCTAAGTAATCATGTAGTAGAAGCTTTTCAGTCGGTCAACACGAGTGAGCCTAATTAGAATGGGCGAGAAGTTAGACTTTTTATTTCCCAGTGCCTGAAACAAATTACATGAATTATTTATACACTTAATAAAACATTTCTCACGCAAATGGGGAAGTTAAATTGGATGACTAGTTTCATTCGTCAAGCGAACATCATCAGATCTACTCATTTAGGCTCAATTTAGGTTCAGTGAATATGTAGACTATACAGGGTGTAACAAAAAGATACGGCACAAATTGCTGGACACATTCCTCACACGTACACGAAGAAATTATGTTATATGAACATGGGTCCGGAAACGCTTTGTTTCCTTGTTATACCTCATTGTTTCCAACTCATTTATCATGGGAATCATACAAGAACAGAACGTACCAGCATACCACATGCAACTCTTTCTCACTGGAAATGTTCAATATGCCCTCCGTGCATCAACCCACCGTCGTAGTGAATCTCGGATGCGCTCATGTATCCCTGGAGTACTGCGCATGGTTTCTCAGCCTTTCATCATACGGGCACGGAGACTCTGTACATCATTTACTGGGGTTCGATACACAAGGACTTTCAAATTCCCTCACAAATATAGTTCAGTGATTTTAGGTCCGGAGAGCGTGGAGGCCAGGCAATTGGTCCACCTCTACCTATCATTTTGTCGCCAAATCTGTTATTTAGAAGCCGACGGACATTAACACTAAAATCAGGAGGTGCTCCATCGTGCATGCAGTACATGTTTTGTCGCACAGCTAAAGGCACATCTGCTAAGTCGCATGGCAACGGGGCCATGTAAAACAAACCACTGGCGGTGCACCTACGATAATGACAACGTAACCAAACGTAACCAATAGTGCATGTTCCCCACGCTTCTAACGTTCTGTTCTTGAGTGATTCCCGTGCGTAATGAGTTGGAGACAATGAGGTGTAACATGGAAACAAAGCGTTTTCGGACCCATGCTCGTATAACAAAATTTCTTCGTCTACGTGTGAGGAATGTGTCCTGCAATTTGTGCCTTCCCTTTTGTTACACCCTGTATTGTGTACACCAGTGTGTACATTATTAAGCTACAGAAGTTTTAATTAAACCTTAAAACGAGTCGGATTTTTTATAAAATTATCTTACATAGTAAAATAATTGGGAGGAAATTTCACCTTAAACTTAAATTAAAATATGTTTGCTTGAGACGCGTTAATGCGCGTTACGCATTATTCTCGGAGCCCCAACTTACATGATTCAATCATCCGTGTGTTAACATAATTGCGAATGTTACTTTCAGCAGGGTCATCTTTTTGGCCAAACTGTGTGCCAGCCGTAGTGAGAGGAGGAGCGAGTCAGGTGTTCCGTAACACCCATACGCCCAGGAGCCTGATGTCCAGCCGCGCTGAAACCTCCGAGCACTGGAAGATTGACATTTTGTTTCAGCATTCGTTCTTAGAGTCTGTGTGTGCTCTCAACACGATGATTCTCATGACGAGCCGGGGGAAGGGGTGAACCTCAATTACAGATGTTTCCCGTGGCTCATAATCACAAGATTCACAGTCACGTAAAACTGCAATCTTCCTTCCTTCCTTTTCAAAATTGAAAACGACGGTACCGTAACTGTATGTTCAGGTTATTAGCATAAAATGAATGTTGTGGATCAGCACGGGTCTTGTAGTTTAATTTTATTCCGTTAGTCTATTACACTTCTATAGTGTTACGCCTTTGTTAGTTCATTTAGGTAGATTTCATAAGAAAGCTGCCTATTGCAATGGGTACCATGGACCGACTTCCGGAAAATGTCGACATATCCTTGCGTTTCACATCCTCCAGACCCCCAAAACCACCGCACAGTGGGTCAAAATCGAAATCTAGGGGGACAAAATTATTTTTACGTTTTAATCATGAATTTAGAGTGAAAGCAACGTATATAAAGAGTTTACTTCATAATAAACATCACTTAAGACCTTCTTTAAGGTACGTCTACACATGCAAAAAATTGTCTATTGGATAGGGCATTCAGTTATCTCTTCAGAACAATTTTCTACCCCTTATTTACTTTTAACAAAGTCACAAAGTTCCACTTTTGAAATAATCGTCAAACCCAGTGCTTCAAACAGTTATAAACGTGTGAGATCTGGTTGCGCGGCATCGTCTAAAACGTAAAATAACTAAGTAAGTTGCAAAAAGATGCAAAAATCTTAAAACAGGCGTAAACTACAAGACTATCTACATTTTAACATTAAGTAGGAAAGTGACGCAGAGTGACGCGACATACTAAGAATCTAAGTGAAAATATAATTTTAAAAATAATATTTAAATATTATATAATGCAAAGATAGCTAAAATTACGTAACAATTACGCCCATTAATAACTGAAACACGTTACAAAGATCATACCTTCAGCTGCACGATCCATCTTAAAGCATCACACTAACCACGAAGACAACCAAACCACAGCCACTTACATTCACCCTCCAATTCAGACTGCTCGAACAGTGGTGAAAGATTTACACGAAGATGCGTTTATATCCCAGAATAGTGAGCGGCAATTATATGAGAATGCTGTAGAAGTAATATATTTTGATTTTTTAATTATGAAAATAAATAATTTTGTCCTCCTAAATTTCGATTTTGACCCACTGTGCACAGTCAGTTCAAAAGTCTTTATATAATTTATCTATCTATTTATATATATATTATATAGGCTATATATTGTACCCAATTGTCATCATGTGGAACATGTGTTCGTATCCCAGCTAACTCAAGGTCTTTCAAGGTATGGGACGTTCCTGCCCACCATACGACCACATGCTCAGGATTTGAGTCTACCAGGTAACTACTCTACATGAAAGAAACAACATATTCCTAAAATAAAACATTTACTGATATAAAATCATGGCTATACAACAAATACAAACAAAGGATAATTTACATTTAATTCCCACAATTAAAATCAGGGTTATTTTGTGAGTCTCTTCTTAATTAGTGCTACCCTGCACTCAAATCTATTTCTAGCATCCTATCATTGATACTTTCAGACCTCTACGAGTCTCCATAGTGTTCTTTATGTGACACAATTTTACATAACTGGAGTATCACAACCCAAAAGTCACATATCACATTAAATGACATTAATACTGTAATAATAAAACATTAATCCGTTTCCTACGGCATTTACTTTCATTAGCATAAATTCATTATTTTATGCCTTAATTACCAAATATTGTTGTGTCGTGTGAATCATCTTCCTTTCTTTTCCATCAATATGAAACGCTTAAAAAGAGGTACGTTTCCCTTCCAAAATACACATGGATAGAAATGTTTATAGTTTCACCATACAACGATTTTCTGGGTCTGGTCGAAATCATTATCGTTACAAACGTGTCATTTTCTTAGAAATCACACACCCGTCTGCATAATTTAGTATGAACTGGGCAAAAATGCACTTTAAAAAGATGCCTAACAATTTATTTGGTTCAGTGTTCCTCCTCAGAGAATAAATGGGCCAAATATTATCCGATTTCAATTATCCGACAATGTATGTGTGTTGAAACACATCATTTAATTCAATTGGCATCTTCATAACAATCATATCTTAATTACATATCGAAATATCGAGATTCTTCAGTGTCCCACTCTGCTTTAAAAATAAAGGAATCAGGTCGCTAAACCTCCCCTTCCATGCAGGCAATAAAATTAGTTCCAGCTGGCCGAGCAAGATGGCCGTCGCACTAGTGGTCTACTCCCACTCCCTCTCTTGGTTGCAAGCAAGGTCAACTTTTTTTACAATTGCAGTACAATGGAGTTACGCTAAGTGTTGTTCTCAAGTAATTGAGTCATTCTAATTATTTAACACCTATATTTATAGTGTAATGGGCTCAACTCGGCTCCTTAATTAACATTCATGGCTGGGGATGGATTCTGTAATAGCCTTGCCGTTCTATGGTGAATACTAGTGGCTTTGGACGCGCATCATAATGAGAATACAAGATTCTCACCAGCAGCTGTCTCAATAATATAAGGAAATCTGCGTTTCCTAAACGACGAACTTGATTCTTACCTCTCAGGGCAGATCATTTTATACATGTGCTCACGGAGTCTCGAAGGACATCCCTTGTGGCAACTATTCCTGCAAGCGATGGATACAGACAGGCTCTGTCCAATTCGCTGCGAATAATAAAAGTATGCACAACGGCGATACTAACTCGTAGATTAGCCAACTTTTCACCTAACGTGCACGCTATGCTAGTTTGGTCCCCGCAACTTTATTTACGTAAATCACTGGATTCTACGTTACTTCGCTCGCTCTATGCGGCTTCAAACAATACTTCTCATAGATGACTCAATTATTGAGGCACTCGCGTCCCCTCTGCAATTACACTTAAGCCAAAGCTTTAAAATAGCTCCTAAAAACAAGTATAAATTTACTGGCTTACATTACTTTAATGGTTCTCAAATACAATCCTAAGAATTGACCATATCAAATATTCATTCAACACTTCATTAACACTGAAAAACTCTCGTATCTCGCTATATTCCACGTTACTTTCTTACTGTTTACCAAAATACAGTATCTTTATATTAGACATGACACACTTTGAACATTATTTAGGCCAAAAATGCCTATTACTTTACTTTACTGTTACCGACCCCAGATTATTATTATTATTTATCATTTAACGTTACCGTTACATTCATCACTATTTTAGGCCTGACTGGCCATAAACAAATCACCTTCAAAGACATATTCTATTCAAGACGAGTGGTGAAAACTCGTTCAAAAGTGACTGTTACATCTTAGTCTTAAGTGATGCATCGTTGTAAGGTGAACTATTTAGTTAGAATAACATTGTTAATTGGTACTCACTTTTTCATTTTCGCTGGATGATACCAGCATCCCAGCTCCGGGCCTACCATGACGCTTGATTTAAGCCATCATGCTATATCTCACATGACACTTGATTTCACATATTTCCCACATGATAATCATACTCTTATCAGTGGCTTCTCTCACTTTTACACAATACATATTAATCACAATACACATAAACACTTTTGAAATCACTATAATAAAATTTATGTACACTTTTTCACTATTTCACAGGTTGATCCTTAATCGGACTCCTCCTAACGCCTGACCTCAGAGATGCGATGAAGCTACGACATCCGCTGGTCTCCGTGAAAGTCTATCTGCGTGTACGTGCGTTCGATTCTCGTTCCCTTCAATACTGTTCATTTTACCGTCATGATTATTTGTGATGCCTCTCGGCTCCCATAACTGCAATGATCCTGACGATACTGCGTCATTTATAAGTATGACAATACCTCCTGGTATTCAGTGTCCAAAACCATCCTAAATTATTGCTACGCTGAAGCAAATTACACTTGCGTATAATAATGGATGAATATCTTCTGTAGATTAAATCTTAGGCGATTCATGATTACTATTAAGAAGCTATATGATGCTTCCATTGTTCTTCAAGCACTCTAACATTTCGCGCACTTATTGGTAGCGTTTAGTTTACGTGTAGACTGCAGGTGAACTGACGATGAAGTCAAGAAGAACTGAAGACAACAACTGGCTTGGTCTGCACTGCTTCCCCTATATAAACGTTTCTCGTAAAATGTAGTCCACAGGACACACGAGAGTGACTCCTTTCTTGAGATAATGTATTTCCATTCAAAATGACGTATACACCTTGTTTATCTAGATGTGGGAGTTCCATAATCACTTGCGGGCAAGCGATTGTTTCGGCCAATTAATTACAATTAATCGCCTTATTCCATCGCGTCATGACGCCACCATGGTGATTCCCCTCTGGCTGGTCACCAAATCACTCCACTCGAGCGTAGGCTCGGTGTTAACACGCTCATTTAGAGATATAGGCTTTAATTTAGGTGTAAAACCACTCCTAAATTATCTCTCCCAGAATATATTCACCTGGGTGTACATTTCACTCCATTTCAATGCTCCACTTGGCTGTAATCAATTAATTTCCGTGGGCCATCATCCCCCCTACAGTCTCAAGTGTTTTCCCATGGGGAATCCCAGGGTCATTAATTTCGAGCTGTCTCCTCGGTCCAGACGAAAGAAATTCCCTCGGCGCCTTGTATCTCCTCCCATTCGATCGCTGCAATTAGTAAAACGTCAAGCTGGCCTGCTTTCACGTTTCTATACTTTGAAAACGTACATATGACTGCAATTTCTGACAATTATTCCCTTAAACAGCTATGATATTCACAATCTGGCCGTGAAATCATGCTATATTATTATATGTCATTATACATCTCATTGCTCTTCGGGTTCCCTGTCACTGTTCCCCCTCAGAGATCAATGGTTCGACTCTAGGCAGAATCATGTGCCTGGTCTTCCCTGATAAGACCCGAGTTCGATGCCAGTCTGCCGTGACCGATTGGGCACAATATATATATATTGAACTCTTTACCCTCTGATGGATAAATGATTCGATGTTTCATTTCTTCAATTAATAAATATTTCTACCAGCGTCATGAAAATAGCCAGACGGAGATGAGGAAATTTCAAGCATTTGTTGGAGACAATGGGGACATACCTGCAGCAGTTTGACAAAAGGCTAAATACTTAGGATTGTGAAAAGAATGACCCTAGCAATGTTTCAGAAGGACAGGTGGTGGCTATCTCAAAATAGAAGCGACGCGCAGTGAGACACGCTCATGGTATGTTCATTGTAATATTCGCGCCTAGAAAAAAATATGATGCAGTAACGTGAGTGGCTGATGAAAATACTAGACACTCCTACGAGGCCAAGGTCTAATAAAAACCGCCAAGTTATTGAAAATGTGGAACCAATGGGCGATGAATGCTTACCAGCGTGGCAAGTCTAGCTTGGGCACGCGAGGGCTAGCATTAACGCGGGAGATCGGCTAGACAACATCTCTACGATCGATTCTAGGATTAATGGGCATATTCTTGACCTGCGCAATTTTACGAGTTCAGTGATATTTATTTCATTCCTGTTCCACTATTATTTTGAGAATTTTTTATATAATTTCCCCCTCTATCAATACCTAGGGCCGGTTCATTTATAAGTGGCGTGAAGAGCCAAGACATTGCTTATATTTGGTGTGTCGAAGACACAAGTTTATCATTACTTTTGTGTGTCGAGGACACAGGTTACTTTACATTTTGCGCGTCTAAGGACGTAGACACTTATACTTTTGCGTGTCATGAGGACACAGAAATTATTAATAAATGTGTTAAATTCAGTGATAGATAGTCACAGTACTATATTTTGTAGGGACAGTAGCATCGAAAATTCGCCAACAGACTGTTCCGGGGAAAGTAGTACCTGAAACGGCGAATTTAGTAGTCAGATATCGAGTGTATAATAATCTAACTTTTTGAATCAGCACGAGAGATGACATCGCTTATCCTGGAAGAAGTTTGGAACTATCAACACTCCGTCCAGATGGCTGAGATGAGCTAAGAAGCATTCAGTTGGGAGATGGCAGCTGACGTCCTTTGACGGATGACTGGCCGAGGATGAGTACAAAATAATATTCTTATTATCTGATAAATTAACTTATGGTGTATGGGACATATTTTGTTTTGTAAATATTTTGCTAGTGTGATTAACGTAGTATATTTAGTTTTGGTCTGACACACCTTTTGCATGGAAACAGCTCGCATAAATGTTATTAGTAGAAGGTTCTTGTTTTTGTTTTGTTTTAACTAACGTAGCTATGTGGACGACCGTGTTTGCATATGTTACGCAATGCGGTTAAAAACGTCTCTCGGAGATATGTTGTGTTTCAGAAGTAGGACTGAAGTAATATAATTATACAGTAGATTGGAGGGTAATTAATTTTTTTTAAGGTTTATTATTGATCAGATTCAGTGAGATTATTGCCTTTGGAGCAATGTGATTTGTGACGAAGAGCAGTCAGCTCTATCGTAGGTTTTAATATTTTTTTAATAGTTTGTGAGGATCTATTCAGCCGACCTGTGTGAAAAACGTAATGTCATTCCCAGAAGTGTGAGTGTGTGTATTTTGTGGTCATTACAAGCGGGAATTTCAGCGTAGACTGATTTCTGACAGCTTGGTGCCATGTCCATATTGTTACCTTGCGAGGGCAATTGTGGCTATTTTGATTAATGTCTGACCATATGTTGAGGTGGATGAGATTTGTTGCTGTTGATTCTTTGAGATAACGGCACAGCTGGTCAGTTATTTTTACACACTGGAGTTGGGACAATGACAAGTATTGTGGAAGGGGGAGATGTTTCACAAGACGGACTGAAGGTTGCAAGCGAGGTCATTAGTGGGGAGTGCTTGTTTGGCTCCGTAATTACTTGAAATACAGAATTAAGAACTGATCAATGATAAAAATTGTTTAAATAAATGGGAGTTGCCTACGAATCACGATAATCTCCGAAGCGTTAGCTTAACGTGCATTTTTGTTCATATAAAGTAATCTCAGCCGGTCAGGCGTTTGTTGTTGTTGGTTTATTCCATGTTTATATTCCATTTCAGTGACCCGTGAAGTCACGTGTGATGCTGTCTTTTCCTTGTTTGTGTATTGAGCAATTGGCCGGAGTTGGCAGCTCATTTTGTCAAGTGCGTCATCGCGCTAATGGAGGGTCTCAGGGAGATTCCTGTAAATAATAGATTTTTTGTGTATGTGTCAGCATTACATTTTTAAGGGTTTTTATTAGTGTCATGTCCCATATCCGTAAACGTTGATTTACGAGATGATTGTTCGTAAGCATCGTGGCTGTTAACCCGTTGTAAACGAACAGTCATTCAAGTACTCATTCCTCGTAGTTAGTCATTACGCGTACATAAAATCCAAATGCAAGTTAGTGGAACTAGGATCCACATTTTAATAAGGGGGAGATCCGTCTGACTCCTCAGCATTGATAGATATCCCTGTCATGGAAAAATTCAGGGAGGAATTTTATTATTGTTGTTTATATTATTTTTATGCACTATTAGTCATTAAATCATGTTATTATTTTACGTCTTGTCACCTTTCTTTCTTAATTATAGTTTTAATCCTATGACCCTTACCTCAGTAGAGCATGTTGTTTGGCGAACGTAAACATCACACTAGGAACTGAGCGCGACCCCTTGATCAAGATTCTTGCATATAAACACTGCTATTCTGAAGGGTTCAATATATATATATATTGAACCCTTGCAAAGAAGCATATGAGACTCAGTTTCGGGTGGTGTATCGGTTCATATCGTAAGTTGTTGTCAAAGCGCTTCATTAACTTGCAGGGTAACATATAACAAAATAACATGCAGGAAAGAGTGAAGCCAGGGTTAAAACAAACGAATTTAATAAACAAATCACCATATTTACACTCAACAATTAACAAAATAAAACACCCATCTGACTCCCACTTAATAAAAATGCCAAAAACTAGGCCAAAATCTCTGGAGAGATTAATTACATGGACCAAGTGTCCCTAAAGAAAATTACAAAAGTGACTATGTATGCGCGTATGTCGTTCTACATGCTTCACGATGTGTACAAACGAATGCGTGATTCGTCATCATCCAGAATAATCATTCAGACAACGAATCCACATTTCTTAGAGCTAGACCGGCACGGGGGAACACAACTACAATACTTAAAAACTAAACCGACACTTCCTAGACCTAATATAAACACCACACAAATTTCCGTGTGAAATTGGAATCAAATTGCCGTAGCAACATTTACTGCCTAAAAACTTAGGACTTCTCACACAAATCAACACAAGTACATTAAGGGGAGGTATGACTGAGTTTTTCAACTTCCACAGTTTTTATCATATCATTACCAAATTTAAACCACTTGCATAAACAGTTGCTGGCATCTAATGTTCTAATTTGTAATTAAATAGCTTTGTTAGTTTTTGAGATATTGCACTTTTTTGTATTCAAAAAGTGGTCACATAAAAAAAGTCCCTTGCGACAAAGTTTTTGTTCGACCAAGCTGATTTTTAAAAAAAATGTTGTTATGATGTATAGAAACAATAATTGCTTTGGGTTTTTGTGTTAGATGAATACTGTTCTTTCCAGAAAAGTTTAAACTTTCATTTTATATTTTTTTAAAATTTCAGCATTAATAGTTTAAAGTTATCTATCAAAATTCATACTAAAACTCAGAGAAGTTCAAAACCAGAAACAAGTTTACATTAATGTACCTTTTGCAACTACTTTACCAAGTTTCAACAACATCTGAAAAGAATTGCATCGCAAGGAGCATTTTGTACACAGAAAAACATTGGAAAAGAGCAATGCGAGAAAAAGGCAAGTTAATATTTACTCACTCAAAACTGCCCTGCCCCATATGTTTCCCCTTCACATCTCCTCGTTCTTTCTTCCTTAGATATCTTCTGCCATTTTACATGCCTCCTAGTCATTTTCTCCCGATCACAGCCCCTCTTTTGTGCCTGAGTAACACGTCTAACATCTTGTAGTTTGCATAGAGAACTTGAGTTTATAGGGATGGTCGAATTTCTGATGGAATGAAGGGTTTCCAGAGTTTTGTAGTGCCCCATATTGAATTCTGAGACAGCCCTGAGGATACCAAGTTCCAGTTTTGTCTTGGAAACAAATATCTCCTTAGGGCATTTACTCCACACTACATTATGGAGGGACTCGTTAGCATTCTGAGTCTTCCCCGCTGTACAACGCTGCAATATCTGATCTGATGCTAGTCTCAGATACACAGGTGCTATCTTCTCAACAACAGGAGGATTCAGCTTGCAACTCATTCTACTGTGGCTATCATTTGGTTTTCCTTCTGCCTGTTGTCGGTTATAGAAGCACCAGGAGTTGATACCCTTAGGACAAGTCAAATGCTGAGGCTTGCGGTCAGTTGACATACAGTGTCTAAGAGTTGCAAAAACTGCCCTCTTCATTTTTCCTACATCTGGAATATTATTGACAATGGCATGCCTATAATAATGGGTCAATTTAGTTATAGTGCTGTCTTTCAAGTTGCCCTCTTTACGCCCACCCAGTGTCACACCCTTCGCCCTCCATTCCTTTACAGTGTTACGAAGAGCAGTACCAAGTCGCTTAGAAATATGGTTTATGCATTCTTCTTTCTCAATCCTTTGTTCTGGACCGTACACCTCAATCTCATTCAAGTGGGCGTAGGTCTTGGCATCCCCATCTGACAACACCGATGTGTAACGAAAACCATTGTCAATGGATCTCTTCCACAGGATCTCTCCAATGTCTTTTTCCATTGCATTGGAGGACCCATCATAATTTTTCTGGCATTCATCTGAGCTCTTATGACCCTCCCACCAAATATTATATTCTGCACTATTTTTTCCCAGGTCCCTTTCTGCAATAACACACTGATGGCAATATTTTGACAGAACATGATAGTCTAACACAACTCCAGTCAGAATGTCAATTACGAATCCTGCACCATAATTCGATGTATGGCCACGTTTCTGCCATGTTGCATCATATGAAACACCTATGTCAATGGTCTGTTCATCACTAGCCCCATGAGCATTGTGTACTACTTGTGCAGCCATAGAAAGTACTTCTCTTCTCATTAATTTTCCCTCATCTATGTGAATTCTAAGGTGTTTTGCAAAAGGCCTTCGACCTAAAGTGTTCATACCCATACCTATAGAAAATGTCTCCAGCCCACGCTGGCCTTTACCTAAACTACTAAATGTTTCAACCATAGCATTGTTCACATGGAAACCAGGTCTTTGAGAATTATCATCTTTAATTCTTGGTGAAGTGTAGGTGTTAGCAGAAACATAACCACATGTTCTGCATTTAATTATAATTTTATAGGAGAACCCATGAGTTTCCCTAAATTCAATAAAAATAGATTTGTTCTTACACTCACCACACAGTAGCTCTTTCACTAGTTCTTGCCAAACATCCTTATGCACCAAGGTATAGATCACAGACCCAACACTTTGTTCTGCACTGGCAGAAACAGAAAATAAATTTATTTTCCTCTCAGATGCAGACATATCTGCATCTAGTGAGCTACTAGAAACGTTATTCACTTCTTCATTAGGCCTAACTGAACTGACTTCTTGTCCTGGTTTCGGACTCTTTCTTTTAGCTATAGCTAATTTGGCAGCCTTGCTTTTCTTTGAGGGACGTTTTTTCACTGGTCTATAGCTACACCTAGGACTCTTTTGAATTTCCATGGTTTCTCACTAATAATAATAATCACTATTGCTATAGGCCTAACCTAAAAACTATAATCACTACTTATCTATACACTAAAACGACGCACTAAGACCTCTACACTATAAATTACACAACTACAAAGGAAATAAGACGAAACACATCACTGAATAATCACTAGTTTGGATATGTAATTCGCTGTACTGAAACCACACGTTACTTTTGCATTACAATAACATAAACAAACAGGGAAGCCATGCTTGTACTACTACAGTCAACACAAATACGAAATTCAGAATGTAAATAATACAAACATATATATATATATAATATTAACTATCATAGTATAGTTGTGTGAAAAAAAATGGAATGCAATTTAGAAGAGAGAAATCGTTCTCTAAATTAGTTAAAATTGAACTATTAAATGACATAACGTAGTTATATGGACTACGTAGTAAACAAACGACTGTCAGCTTGCACAGGTGTGCCTCTACGACACATACGCCGCGGAATACTTGAATAATCGACAAAAAACATACAGAAAACTATCATTATGCTATTACAGGAAAAGTGGGCGTGGTAGTGAGCTATTAAATGCCACGCGCGCTCACATTAAATGGTCTCTACAAGCTTCAAAATAGCCGGAATTACTAAACTGAGATGATTTTCTGAAAGAGGAAGAATTAGGGTATTTTTATATAAATAAAACAAAAAAACGAGTTTTTGCTTGAAAATCCGAAAAATTCAGTCATACCTCCCCTTAACACGTGACCAATAAAAAAAATACACATATGACCGCCGTCAAATTTTACAAGTACTCTACCACTACACCACACGGGTGTGACACTAAAATTACATGAATGGAGTCATAAACAAAACAATAGGCTCACAGCCAACATTTACATTATTAATACAATATTTTTACCCATACAACGTACAAGAAGCCGTTACACACATGGCGAACTCCCAATTAATTATGGCTTAAAAAATAACCATCGCAATGAACAGGTTTGCTACATGAAAGCTTACGGGGGACAGTCGGACAATCAGGACTGCCTATCAAAATAAGTCACAGGCAAAACGGGCGATTTGTGGAACTCTGCATATCTGTCAACCCACGTGTCAATAACCTCGACCTCCCAGGACATGGGGTCGAATCTCGAAGAAGTGTGCCCCAAAGCACAATAATACATGTGTTTGTGTCAGAATAATATGGACAAGAAACAGCGGTCTCCCTAGAGCACCCTGTCTTTCCATCAAAAATACAACAACAACAAAAATATGAGGGCGGTAGGACCTCTACCCCCTCCTCACGTAGAATCAACACACACTTGACACAGTAACACACACAGAATCACACGTATGGGTTTTGACAGACCCTGAAATAAAAAGACATAAATATATCCCACATGCTGGCGCCACCGTTCTATGCCGTGACTAGTCAACCTGAAAAGGACTCAAGAAAAATCTATCAAAATTAGAACGAAGGTGTTCTACAAATTACATCTTAAGTTGGTGCGCTTGGCAACCCTAATATGAATAATAACCTGTTCAGCAAATATCATACAGTAATTACCTCCCTTTCCTATCTCAAATATTAACGTTAATAAAGCACCATTTATCGAATGTAACGGGTTTCGCATTTGCATGGATAAAAATCACGTACGCACGCCGCGCACATTAAATATGACTCAAAGAAAAACACAAATATACAACAAACACTTTGGCCACGCGCCAACGGACATTTAAAACATTTAGTGTCGGTGCAAGAAAAACTCTAAACAACAAGAAAAGAAACATGACTATTTACAAAAGTTCCCCAGCCAAATCTAACTACATAATTGAAATAATTCAATTGTTGTACATCACCGATCAGCTTGTAGAACTTAAGACATCCTTCTCAGCCCATCTCCCTATGGACAGATTAACACTCCATCGTGGTCGTCTGCGTTGAATCGTTGAAGATCATTCCAACTCCAAACCACGTGTTGAGCATCTTGGTATCGTCTCCTTGGCAGAAAAGTTCAATGTTAATTATTATGACCTAGCTATAATCGCTTGCAGGTTACTCAATTCGCCCACAAATTGTCCTAATGCGATTAATTGCGAAGACTTGCCCTAGACATCTCGCACACACGCACAATAAACACATGAAAATACACTGAAATTTGTACATAAAATATACACGTCAAGACCACGTCACTGGCTCGATAATAAGTTTAAAATCTTGACTGCACAGGCAGTCGCTATCTTGCTCGGTATTTCCCTTCTACTCTGTTGACCTTCGCTCAGGTGAGCGCTAATTAGTACGTTACAAGACTTGCCCCTCAGAGCTGAAATGGTCGTCTTTAAGAAAATGTTACAAGTCACCACGCACACTGGCGTGAATATTAGCTCACAAAAATGAAGTTGATTTCAGATAAAATGTACTAGAGCGTTATGATTCGTTATTACGACTGATGTGAATTTAGCTCCTCAGAGCTCACAAATAAAATAACTTCAACTAATTCAGAGCGTTAAAATCGCTATACAAACGGGCGTGAAGTTAGCCTCTCAAGGCTCCAAAACGAATGACTTTGAATAGCGTCATGCCAAACTATTTATTAGAAACTGACAGGGAACGGAGGAGTGGGGTGGAATCGGATAAAATTTTCCAGAGTTTTTATCTCACAAATATGGGACTAGTGTCAATCTTCTTCAAATAAATCAAACGTCTCAATGCACTCGTGCGGAGATCGGTCCGTTCGGCAGTTCTTTAGATAATCAATTCCGCGGCCTTTTTACTACTGACGCTGTCCATCGCGTGATCATGGCTTGGTCTCTCGTGATTGGCTGATTCAATCGTAGGTTAGTTGCAAGTGACTCGTGATCATTCGTTTATGCTTCCAATTCTGGTGCAAGTAGTTGCTCAATTTGGCCTTGAACCCGGCTAAATCTGACCGTCCCCCAAGAATAGCTACCAGCTCTGCTCCTGTTGCAATCATTACGAAACGCTAGCCTGCCTTTTATCCATGTCCACTTCCTCAAGTACTGCCTGGCCTGCAGTAATAATAATATTAAATATGAATACTTATTTATGGTAGATCAATAAGGGTTCAATATATGTTGTTGTTTGAGTCTTCAGTCTTTTGACTGGTTTGATGCAGCTCTCCATGCCTCCCTGTCCTGAGCTAATCGTTTCATCTCTACATAGCTACCACACCCTACATCCGAGGCAATCTGTTTAACATATTCTAACCTTGGTCTACCCCTACAGTTCTTGTCCTCGACCCTTCCTTCCATAACTAAGCTTGCTATTCCTGGGTGTCTTAGTATGTGTCCTACCAACCTATCTCTTCTCTTCATTAGCAGTCGCCAGAAACATCTCTCCTCTCCCACTCGTCTTAATACCTCTTTGTTTGTAACCCTATCTACCCATCTGATCTTCATCATTCTCCTGTAACACCACATTTCAAATGCTTCAATTCTCCTCTTTTCTGCTGCACCAATAGTCCAAGTTTCACTTCCATAGAGCGCCACGCTCCAGACAAAGGCTTTCAAAAATGACTTCCTAATACCTAAATCTATATTCGATGTCAGCAGATTCCTTTTCTGTAGAAATGCTTTTCTTGCCTGAGCCAACCTACTTTTTATATCCTCTTTGCTTCGTCCATCACTGGTTATTCTGCTTCCTAAGTAACAGAAGTCTCCTACTTCCTTCAGCTTTTCACCTGCCAATTTGATCTCTATAGAGGTTTCTGATTTATTTCGGCTGCATTCCAGTATTTTTGTTTTACATTTATTAATTTTCATCATGAAATCTTTCCGTAAGACAGAGTCCATACCATTCAAAAACTCATTCAAATCCTCAGGCTTGTCGGCCAAGATGACGATGTCATCAGCAAATCTCAGAGTTGAAATTATTTCTCCTTGAATCTTCACTCCCACTTTAAATTTTTCTCTAATTTCCTTCATTGCTTGTTCAATGTAAAGATTGAAAAGTATGGGTGATAAGTTGCAGCCTTGCCTTACACCTTTCTGAATTACAGCTTCTCTCTCATGTCCTTCAACTCGAATGACTGCTGTCTGGTTTCTGTATAGATTGTATATCACCCTCCTATCCCTGTACTTTATTCCAATCGATTTCAAAATGTCAAACAATTTAGTCCAATCAACGTTATCAAAAGCTTTTTCTAAGTCTACAAAAGCCATGAACGTTCTCTTATCTTTCCTTATTCTACCTTCCAAAATCAGCCTAAGACTTAGTACAGCTTCCCTTGTTCCTACATTTCTCCTGAAACCAAACTGGTCTTCACCCAACTCCGTTTCTATCTGGCTCTCAATCCTCTTGTAAATTATTCTAGACAGGATCTTTGAAGCATGAGTAATCAAGCTGATTGTACGGTAATCTTCACATCTGTCAGCTCCCACTTTCTTTGGTATAGGGATGATTACATTCTTCTTGAAATCAGGGGGTACCTCACCTGTCTCATAAATCCTACACACCAAGTGAAATAACCTGATCAGACCTTCATCTCCTATGCAGCGTAGCAACTCAATCGGTATATCATCTATGCCTGGTGCTTTGTTCCTGCTTAAGTCTTCCAAAGCTCTATCAAATTCTGATCTCAATATTAAATCTCCTTTCGCATCCTCATCAATTTCCCCCTCCCTTTCCATTACATGATTCTCAATCTCCTTTCCCTTATACAAACTCTCTATGTAAGCTTTCCATCTCTCAACCTTTTCTTCCCTATCTGTTAGAGGCTTTCCATTTGTGTCCTTAATATTACAGCACTTAGTCTTCTTTTCCCCAAAAGTATTCTTAATCCTTCGATAAGCTGTGTCTACTTTTCCTAATTTCAGACAATTTTCTATACCTGCACATTTCTCTTTCAACCATTCTTCTTTCGCTTCCTTGCACTTCTTGTTAACCTCATTTCTCAGACGTCTGTATTCTGCTTTCCCCTTTTCATCTCTTACATTCTTGTGCTTCCGCCTTTCATCCATCAATTCTAGTATATCCTGAGTGATCCACGGTTTTCTACCTATTCTCTCTTTCCTACCAATGTTTTCTTCTGCGGATTTTGTTATTTCATTCTTCAAAAGTGCCCATTCGTCTGCAATTGAAGTTTGTTTAGGGTTTTTCATTAGTCCTTCCTTTATACTCTTCTTGAATCTTTCGTTTACATCCTTCTCTTTCAGTCTGTCTATTGCCCACCTTTTTGGCTTTTGACTTTTCTTCAGTTTCTTCAACTTTAATCTGCATTTCATTACAACCAGATTGTGGTCAGAGTTTATGTCAGCACCAGGATATGTTTTACAATCCAAAATCTGGTTTCGAAACCTCTGCTTGACCATAATGAAGTCGATTTGGTAACGCCCTGTATCTCCTGGTCTCATCCATGTGAATATTCTTCTATTGTGGTTATTGAATAAGGTGTTAGCTATGACCAACTCATGCTCAGTGCAGAATTCTACCAGCCTGCTTCCTCGATCATTCCTTTCACCTAATCCGAAATCTCCTACTATCTTCCCTTCTCTCCCTTTTCCTACCACAGCATTCCAATCTCCCATTACTATAACATTTTCATCACCCTTGATATACCTCAGAATTTCGTCTATTTCTTCGTAGACCTTTTCAACATCCTCATCATCAGCTTGACTGGTAGGCATATAGACTTGAACCACTGTGGTGCAGGTAGGTTTAGTATTGATTTTTGCTACAATAATCCGTTCACTATATTGCTCATAATATTCCACCCGCTGTCCAAGTTTCCTACTCAATATGAGGCCAACCCCTGCTTGGCCATTGTTTGATTTAGTGCTAATGACCCTATAGTCTCCTGACCAAAAGTCCTGTTCTTCATGCCAGCGCATTTCACTAATCCCAACCAAATCCAACCTCAACCTATCCATTTCCCTTTCTAAGTTTTCTAACCTTCCATTTCCTAGCAGACTTCTAACATTCCACGCTCCGATCCGTAGAATGTCAGATTTCCTCTTTGTCACTTCTGTGATGTTAACCCCCTCTCGAGTAGTCCCCACCCGGAGATCCGAACGGGGGACTAGTTTACCTCCGGATTGAAATTTTACAAGGGAGGAGGCCATCATCACATGTATTTATGCATAGAGAGGTGCATATCCTCGGGAATAGCATACGGCTGTAGTTTCCCGTTGCTTTCAGCCGTGCAGCAGGACGCAGTGTAGCCATTATTTGGCTTATATTATCAATATCTTAACCGTCTATAAGACTAGTAAAGAATTGATTTATTCTGAAAGGCTGCTACTCCCTTTCAGAATAAGTAAAGAGCAATTCTACTTACATAAATACTAACCTTCTACCGTACTAACAATTAAATACCAAAATTCTACTAACGAAAAAAATATTAAAGTTCCACCAACAACAAATACTACCACTAAAACAGTCTGTCACCAGGCACACTCACATGCAATCACACATCACAGTCTACTGAAACAATGAACTATAACTAATAAACAATGCAACTGCTACCAGACACACACACACACCACAGTCTAATAGAACAATGACATATATCTAATAGACAAACTAACTACTTACTTACAACTACAACTAACTACATACTTACTGTACTGTTATTTGAATTGACAATATTTACAAAATGCAATTTAGATAGTTCCCTTTATAGGTTTAATAATACATTTTCTCAAACTCTGAACATCTTCGACTCCGGATGTGAGGTGGTAATGGCGAGTAATTTATTTGTTACATATACAATATATATACATATATAACTTTTTTATGGACACGATAACTACCGCCCTATTCCACCAATCACTTTTAAATTTATACATAAGATATCTCTACTTAGTATAAAACCAAGACCCCGATTCTTGGATGTTACGGGTAAACTCGAGAACCACTGGATGGATTTTCACCATTCTGTAAAGGATATCTCGAGGATGATTTATGTAGAAAATAATTTATTTATGGTCAAAGGAAGCCGAGCAGAAACGATTTCAGTGTTAAAGTCGAAAAAAAACTGGCGTCTGAGCCCTTTGTAAGCTTACGCTGGGCAAACCGTTAAAAACATCTAAATACTATGAGTGTAAGAATTGTTCAGCATGAAGAGTTCTACAAAAAAGTCCAAGAGAGCATATGTCTATCTTCAATTCATCGCCCACTCGAAGTGTTTTTACTTTTTAATTTCTTCCAACCATGTCCATTCAACTACTGAAGCGACAGTTTACGAGCTAGATAAGGGCGAGTCTATCATCCCTGTTACAGCCTAGCTAGCGGGCGAACCTATTGCCCCAGATACAGTCAGCAACAAACCGTTGAGTCGTGTTGAGTTAAGACTTCTGAGAAGGGTGGTTGTGTTTGGAGTTTCCCTGGAAGTGCAACTCGGGTTTTCTTCATTTCGCCTGTGAAACACAGTCAATTTAAGATTGGACGGAAGGGGAATTATATTATATTAAATTATACTGATTGGCGTATAATCTCTACTTAGTATAAAACAAAGGCCCCTATTCTTCGATGTCGTGGGTAATCTCTAGAACCCCTGAAGGGATTTTGATGCGGTTTTCACCATTCTGCAAAGGATATCTAGAGGATGGTTTCTGTAGAAAATAATGTATTTATGACCAAAGGAAGTCACACACTAACGATTTCAGTGAAAAGGTCGAAACAAAACTGGCGTCCGTGCGCTTTTTAAGCTTCCGCTGGGCAAACCGTTAAGCATATCTATATACTGTTACGTGCCACCCCCTAGTGGCACTTCCGTTAACTGGATTACGGTGGGTAGAAAGCACAACACCAATTACTGCTTTAAAGAAACGTATTGGCTTTATTGCGGGCCAGAAAATACACCACACAAATAGCAAATACAAGCAACTAGTATCTCACTCTAGTTCCTCTTTCGCTGCCATCACTTCCCTTTCACTCTCTCGAAAAGCTGTCCGTTCACTAATTTGGCTGACCTGTGTCTAGCTGGTCTGTCACTCACCTCGCTGTCCGCTGGCTAGGGAACTGCCCGATGCGCTTCGTAATTCACCACAATGTCTCTGTCGCCCTAGGTGAGTACACACTCCTCACACTGCTCCGCGGCTCGGAAGGAATCTCACTGGGTTTCGCAAGTCACGTCACCACACTTCTGTCGCTCAGGAAAAACACGCACTAGCTCAGAAACACTGTCCTCAGAAAACTCGGTCCCCTCACTGTTGAGGCCGCTTATATAGCAGGTTGGTGACTCAATGAATTCTAGAATCGTCCAGGATACACGGCTTCTCGAGGTTTCCATCACTGGCTGGGTTACGAATATTCTGGACCATCCCTTTGTCCTAGTAGCCCTTGTTGCGTAAGGCGCACGTAATACACTGAGGCAGAGCACAGCCCAGCCCGGGGGCAGCCGTGACTCAGGCGGCGAGCGACGAAACAAACTCACAGCCGTAACAATACTATGAGTGTAAGAATTGTTCAGCATGAAAAGTTCTACAGAAAAGCCCGGGAGAGCATATCCCTATCTTCAATACATCGCCTACTATAAGTTTTTTTACGTTTTCATTTCTTCCAACAATCTCCATTCAGTTACTGAGGCGACAGTTTACGAGATAGCTAGGGGCGAGTTTATCAGCCCAGTTACAGCTTAGCTAGCGGACGAGCTTTTTGCCCCCAGATAAAGCCAGCAGCAAACTGTCGAGTAGTGTTGAGTTAAAATCTTTAGAGAAGAGTGGTTGTGTTTGGAGTTTCCCTGGAAGTGCAACTCGGCATTTCTTCATTTTGCCTGTGAACTTTTCGTTCCGCAAAATTCACAGTCAAGTTAAGTGGAAGGGGGATTTGTGTACCATGCACCTCGCCATTCTTAAATTACGTCTGACAAGAATTTGTTGCACATGCATCTCCATGATAATTAGGTAATTAATAGTCCAGTCAGTGATTTTAACCTATCATGCCGAGACGTAAAACGGATATTAGTCGTTGTTCATCGACATTGGAAAAAAAGCACTTATCACGTAATGCATTCATAACTGTTCCCGGGCGAAGCCGGGTCGGGTTGCTAGTTACCATATAAAAGCTTGCCACGATGATTATGTGGTCAACGTGTCGGTCTACTAACCCCAAGCTTGCAGGTTCACTCCTGGCCGTGGTAAGTGATTTTTGAAAGGCGGCAAAAATTACGACACTATGTCATACGATGTTGGCATGTCAAGGAACCCATTTGAATTCAGTAGGCCGTGTTCATAATGGCAAAATTAATCTTAGGAGTTTCCGCCAACACAAAGTTACTCATTTCCCTACTAGAAAACGCTATAGTGTTCAAGGAGCTTAGATATCTAACCTCCTTGACTTTTATAGTGCTTCAAGGAACAACGAAATTCGACATGCAAGCTACCCTTTGGGTGTCAAATAACAAAGCTTGCACCTGGCATCCGAGGCCATACGATATTACTTTTACCGTATAAAATATCAGTCGAGTTCGTTAATGGGCAAAATTGGACCAAGGGAGTCTTATCTCAGTTACGTTTCTTGATAATATCACCAACCATTGACCAAAAAGGTGGGAGATATGGAGTTGATATGCGCAATATGAAAACCTTTTATAATTGTCAACCGTCCTCTTTACATTACCTAAAACTTTTGTTTGAAAGATTTCTTGATATGACCCAACCTTACACCAACGGGTGAGCAAAATGTTCTCGATGAAGATGTCAAGTTGATCAGTGAAGTGATAAGCCAAAGATAGGTATCACAAATTATTGCTGACTGGATTACCCATTTAAGATTTGATTGCCGCTGAGCATGGCTGCGCCACCGTTAATTGATTATTGTAGCAGGAGCCCAGCGGGGTGAAGAGGAGGACACAGTGATGACTAGGGCTCGGATTTTTAGGTGCTCAAAATCGGGAAAATATTTATTTTTTATGTATTACAAATACCTGAAATATGTGACAAAATAGTAAAAATATTTAATTATAATTTAGTTTATTAATGTGAATATAAACAATATGCAGTACTCACGAATGCAATTTATTCTATGTCTCACTGACTGCTGAAGCATTACAATATACAACGAGATACATCTTCAGGTTGTCCATCACAAATGACTGACGATTATCGCGAAACACTTATTCTGAAGGCTCGAAACTGTGACAATATGTTTCTTACCCTTGAGGTGTTGTGTAACTTGAGATCGCTGTTCAGCCTTGATAGCTTTCCCACACGGTTGGCAGAACAGAACGCCCCCATCAGAAGTAAAATTATCTTTACATTCTGCAACAGACGATAACCAGTCGTTTTTACTTTAGGCATCGTGGAACTGCCTTCCATTTCACAGTGCAGAAATCAACTGCATGTGAGTGACACTGGTTCCAGGTAGCTGGGGGAGGGGAGTTCTTGCATGTGGTGCATTATGGCTATGGGCAAGGAAATCCCCGGCTTCCACAGTGAGTGGCACGGGGCGAAAAGTTAAGAATACCACAGTTGCAAGCTGTCATACGCTCTGCATGAAGATTAGATAGTCCACAGGTTCTTCCCCGTTGAAGTAACACAGACCAAACATTCAATGAACTGAAATATTTGGCATACTGGTTTAAAAATGTAAATATTATGCATTTTATGTGCTAATAAGTGAAAATCAGGAATTTATGTATTTATAGAAAAATTGCTTAAAATCTGTATTTACATTTAAAAAAATTATTTATTTACCTAACAATCCTAGCCCTAGTGATGACACAGTACAGTCTGCACATAAGTAAAGCAACATTGCGCGAGCTACCTGTCTTAGAAGCGCAGATAAGCGTCACAGGAGCTCATGTCACCACGGACAGCTACTGGAGCTGAGTCATATCCTACACGCGCAACTGTACCTGTCAACGAAGCAGGCTGACGTGTGACACAAGTAAACAGAGAATAGTTCCCATCGCGACCGCCGGCCATCAATTCGTGAAAGGGTAATACTACGGATGTCATCAAAGCAATATTGATGTTGTTTTGACAGCCATGTCGTTCTACAGACGAGCCAAAGATAGCATTATCTCCAACTCCTGTCCGGCTGGTATGCAGTTGTGCTAGTAAATAGCAGCAGACTATCATATATATTATTTCAGTAGTATAGATCCCTCCTGTGGCACTCACAAGCGACCGATCGTGAAAAATGAGCATTCAAATGAAAGAGAATGTACATTACCAGTGACGCATTGCACTCTAATTTCTTAAATCTCTATAAATTCTTTTAAAAAATGACTTTTAAAAACCTGTACGAAGTGTGCAATTTGCAAATAATGTTGCTTTCTGAAAATATGCGACACCATTGCTGGTCAGTTCGTATTTTGGCCGTAGGGACGCCTGAAGCGTTAATAGTGTTCTATAATCATTCGGTTCAAATAAAAACATAACAACCTTTCTCCTTAAGTCTCTTATTGTAAACCTATTGGGGAAAGTATGGCTTATGAACATGCGAGATTTATCGCACGGGCCCGCTAGTATTATATATATTTCTTTTTTTTTAGCGTATGGCTTTTAGTGCCGGGAGTGTCCGAGGATATGTTCGGCTCGCCAGTTTTTTTGTAGCTGCTTCGAAACGGACACCCAATGGGTGAGCTACAAGGACCGTTGGGGAGGAAAGTTGGGATGTAAGGACGAGGAGTTGGTAGGTAGCGGCTGTGGCCTATAGTTAGGGACCAACCCCGGCATTTGCCTGGAAGGAAGATGGGAAACCACAGAAGACCATCTTCAAGGTTGCCGGCGGGGGGATTCGAACCTCCTCGCCTCCCGGATGAGAGCGACTGCCAGCAGTCAAGCCGTAACGACCGCGGCAAACTCACCCGGTAGTATTATAATACAGTATTATGCTAAGACAGGGTTTCTCGTACTGTATGCTTAACATGTAGAACGTTTGTAAGTATTCAACAGTTGGCAAAATTAGTGAATTCAAAATATTTCTCATAGCCCGGTGAAATCTACCTTCTGGCGTGCCGAGAGGGAGTTTTGTGTGTATACGTGTGAAACCCTTTTGAATCGCTAACTTCTACCGTAGTGAGCTATTGAAGTGATTACTTTCACTGGTTTTATCATTTCAAATGATCCTGTCGACTTCGTCGTTATGCTTTGGGTCTAACGTTATGAGAGACGGAGACGGTTGCGTTACGGAGACGGAGACGGTGACGTCATGCAGCCGCGCGGGAAGCCTAAGTTAATGGGTGAAGGACGGCGAGTGCGTGACGTCATGCAGCCACGCGGGAAGCAGAAGCTAATGGTTAATGGAGTCTCTTGAAAGAGTCCTAGGACGTCGAGTGACCTCGGGCTTCGAGCGAAGCGAAAAGAATACAGGATGACTCCTAAAGAGGTGTACAAGATGCCAGATAAGAATACAGGGTGACTCCTAAAGAGATATACAAGACGCCAGATAAGAATACCAGGTGACTCTTAAAGTGGTGTACAAGATGGCAGAGAAGAATACAGGGTGTCTCCTAAAGAGGTGCACAAGATGTCAGACAAGAATACAGGGTGACTCCTAAAGAGGTGTACAAGATGTCACACAAGAATACAGGGTGACTTCTAAAGAGATATACAAGACGCCAGATACGAATACAGGGTGCCTCCTAAAGAGATATACAAGATGCCAGATAAGAATACAAGGTGACTCTTAAAGAGGTGTACAAGACGCCAGATAAGAATACAAGGTGACTCTTAAAGAGGTGTACAAGATGGCAGAGAAGAATACAGGGTGACTCCTAAAGAGATATACAAGACGCCAGATAAGAATACAAGGTGACTCTTAAAGAGGTGTACAAGATGGCAGAGAAGAATACAGGGTGTCTCCTAAAGAGGTGCACAAGATATCAGACAAGAATACAGGGTGACTCCTAAAGAGCTGTACAAGACACAAGAATACAGGGTGACTTCTAAAGAGATATACAAGATGCCAGATACGAATACAGGGTGCCTCCTAAAGAGATATACAAGATGCCAGATAAGAATACAAGGTGTCTCTTAAAGAGGTGTACAAGATGCCAGATAAGAATACAAGGTGACTCTTAAAGAGGTGTACAAGATGGCGGAGAAGAATACAGGGTGACTCCTAAAGAAGTGCACAAGATGTCAGAGAAGAATACAGGTTGACTCCTAAAGAGGTGTACAAGATGTCACACAAAAATACAGGGTGACTTCTAAAGAGATATACAAGATGCCAGGTACCAATACAGGGTGCCTCCTAAAGAGGTGTGCTGGATGTCAGAGCAAAATACAGTACAAGATGCCAGATAAGAATACAGGTTGAATCCTAAAGAGATATACAAGATGCCAGATAAGAATACAAGGTGACTCTTAAAGAGGTGTACAAGATGGCAGAGAAGAATACAGGGTGACTCCTAAAGAGGTGCACAAGATGTCAGACAAGAATACAGGATGACTCCTAAAGAGGTGTACAAGATGTCACACAAAATTACAGGGTGACTTCTAAAGAGATATACAAGATGCCAGATAAGAATACAGGGTGCCTCCTAAAGAGGTGTGCAGGATGTCAGAGCAAAATACAGTACAAAATGCCAGATAAGAATACAGGGTGACTCATAAGGAGATATACAAGATGCCAGATAAGAATACAAGGTGACTCTTAAAGAGGTGTACAAGATGGCAGAGAAGAATACAGGGTGACTCCTAAAGAGGTGCACAAGATGTCAGACAAGAATACAGGATGACTCCTAAAGAGGTGTACAAGATGTCACACAAGAATACAGGGTGACTTCTAAAGAGATATACAAGATGCCAGATAAGAATACAGGGTGCTTCCTAATGAGGTGTGCAGGATGTCAGAGCAAAATACAGGGTGACACTTAACGAGGTGTACAGTATGTTATATTCAATTCAAATACAGGGTGACCCTTAAAGAGGTTGGCAAGATATCAGATTCAAATAATGGGTGACCCTTAAAGAGTTGTAAAAGATGTCAGACTCAAATACAGGGTGACCCTTAAAGAGATGCCCGCGCGGGAAACCTAAGTTAATGGGTATTGGAATCTGTTGAAAGAGTCTTGGGGCTTCGAGCGAAGCGAGAAGCCCTCCTGAGCCTTTCTAAAATGTGTAGCATTTGTAGCATGCGTCATTTGAAATGATATAACATCTAGTCTTTCAGACTGACTATATTTTTTATTAACCGTTACTTTTCAAATGTATTATTTACTTGAGATGTTGTAATAATTCCTCGCCCACTCTAACTGTGACCGACTGGATAGCTTCCAATAATAGTGTACAAAGGGCGTACTATATTATTTTACACTTTATTTTTTTCTACCCAAATAAAGTAAATTACAAATCAGTTGTTTCGTCCACCTTCTCTACATAATCTCCTTGTAACTTTATGCACTTTTGCCATGGATGTGTCAGTCTCTCCAGACCTTCCTGAAACCATTATTTCGGAGTGCTGCGTACCCATGCCTTGACAGCTGTGTCCAGAGGTTTCTTCATGTTCCCGAACAGGTGATGATCACTTAGTGTCAAGTCGGGAGATCATGGTGGTTTGGCAGCACCGTGAATCCCATTTGCTCAATGACAGTGGTGGTCTCTCGGCTGGTGTGGGGGTGGGCTTTTTCATGTTGCAGAAGAACACCTTTAACCCATTGTACTGGCCGCTTAGCTTGAATGGCACAACAGGGTTGCCACATATGCTGAACTGTTAATCGTGTCCCCCAATTCCATCCAGTAAATGAGCATGATGCCCTTCGTATCCCAGAACACTGTCGCCATTCGCTTGCCAGATGATGGCATTGTTCGACATTTCAATGGCGATGGACTGCCCCTATGCTTCCATTACATGTTCGCCGTTTTGCAGAACGGGACACAGCCGTCAAGGCATGGGTACGCTCCCATGAGGTGAACTACAAGTACCGACGCGTGTGGAGTGTTGTCTGGGGTGGAAGCTGTGAATGTGAAGACGAGGAATTGGAAGGTAGCGGCTGTGGCCTATAGTTAGGGACCAACCCCATCATTTGCCTGGAAGAAAGACGGGAAACCGCAGAAGACCATCTTCAAGGTTGCTGGCGGGGGGATTCGAACCTCCTCGCCTCCCGGATGTGAGCGAATGGCTGCAGCCACGCCGAAACCACCACGATTAACTCACCCACTATCGCTTTAATTGTTACCATTTCACAACTGTAATGGGAGAAGGGGTATAACATGAGCGTTGAAAAGAGAAACCTTGGCTGAAGGCCCATTTAGAGATTTGGCCAACCAAGCGCAACGCGACGTGCCCCAGCTACTCAATGGTCCTCACGAGTATTACCCATTAAAGATTTGATTGCCGCTGGGCATGGCTGCGCCACCGTTTGTTGATTATTGTAGCAGGAGCCCCCCCCCCCCCCCCCCCCCCGGGGTAGAGAGGAGAGCACAGTGATGACAGAGTGTAGTCTGCCCATAAGTAAAGTAGCATTACGCGTGCTACCTGTCTTAGCAGCGTGGATAAGCGTCACAGGAGCTCATGTCACCACGCACAGCTACTGGAGCTGAGTCATATCCTACACGCGCAACTGTACCTGTCAACGAAGCAGAGTGACGTGTGACACAAGTAATCAGAGAATAGTTCCCATCTCGACCGCCGGCAATCAATTCGTGAAAGGGTAATATTATGATTGCATCTCGTTCCACGTCATTTTTGTAATACAAAGGCCCCAAGAATCGAACCGGGGGTTTCGTAGGTAAGAGGCAAGCATGTTTCCCCTACACCACAGAATATGGACGTTGATATTCTCAAAACAGTTTTACATAAAAAGTAAACTATAAATTATTAGATATCTTGATATCTGGACTGGTAGCTTCTAGATCATGTCGGCTAGTGCAGAGATTACACCAAATAGCATGTAGCTTACTTGAAATTCCTTGTTGCGTGCATGCACTATCTCACACTGGCATGTATACAAACGATAAGTGTGTCCGGTTATAAACATCACTTGTCACGCTTTAGAACACAAAAGTCTTCTTAAATCAGTCGAAAGATAAAAGAAGATATACTTCGCAATGTTAGGCGCACTGCATTATCGAGTGAACACGTAGAAGCGCATCATGAACACGACCCACTTCTAGAGCATTCCGTTACAAATTCTTCACTCCTTCAAATCTTGCAATGTCTGTTGGGTTGTAAAAAAAATATGCTGACGAGCTTCAGAAAATGAGAAAGGCAAACAAATATCCTGCTGCAACCATTACAGGACTAAGATCAGAGGTGTCCATACATTACGCCGCGCGTGCTGGCGGCAGGCTCGCGTGCTTCTGGTGCTGACAGCCTTCCTTGCTGCGATGGTGGGGAAAGACAACAGTCTGTCTCTCTTACTCACTCCCGTCTCACTCCCTCCAGTACTGCCTTTGCTGTGTTGTGATTGATCGGTCGAACGTCAATCAGAAATCAGCATATCTCTACTTCGTATAAAACAAAGTCCCCGATTCTTGGATGTTACGGGTAAACTCGAGAACCACTGGATGGATTTTGATGCAGTATTCACCATTCTGTAAAGGATATCTCGGGAATGATTTCTATAGAAAATAATTTATTTATGATCAAAGGAAGCCGAGCAGTAACGATTTCAGTGGAAAAGTCGAAAAAAAAAACCTGGCGTCCAAGCGCTTTGTAAGCTTACGCTGGGCAAACCGTCAAAAATATCCAAATACTATGAGTGTAAGAATTGTTCAGCATGAAAAGTTCTACAAATAAGTCCACGAGAGCATATGTCTATCTTCAATACATCGCCCACTATAAGTGTTTTTACGTTTTAATTTCTTCCAACCATGTCCATTCAACTACTGAGGCGACAGGTTACGAGCTAGCTAAGGGCGAGTCTATCATCCCTGTTGTAGCCTAGCTAGTGGGCGAACCTATTGCCCCAGACACAGCCAGCAGCAAAGCGTTGATTCGTGTTGAGTTAAGACGTCTGAGAAGGGTGGTTGTGTTTGGAGATTCCCCGGAAGTGCAACTCGGGTTTTCGTCATTTCGCCTGTGAAACACAGTCAAGTTAAGATTGGACGGAAGGGGGATTTGAGTTTCATTCACCTCGCCATTCCCTGGAAGTGCAACTCTCATTTCGCCTGTGAACTTTTCGTTCCGCAAAATTCACAGACAATTTAATATTAAACGGAAGGGGGATTAATTATACGGATAGGCGTATAATCTCTACTTAGTATAAAACAAAGTCCCGGATTCTTGGATGTCACGGGTAATCTCGAGAACCGCTGAATGGATTTTGATGCGGTTTTCACCATTCTCTAAAGGATATCTCGAGGAAGGTTTCTGTAGAAAATAATTTATTTATGACCGAAGGAAGACAAGCACTAACGATTTCAGTGAAAAGGTAGAAAGAAAAACAGGCGTCCGTGCGCTTTTTAAGCTTACGCTGAGCAAACCGTTAAAAATATCTATATACTATGAGTGTAAGAATCGTTCAGCATGAAAAGTTCTACAAAAAAAAGCCCGGGAGAGCATATCTCTATCTTTAATACATCGATTACTATAAGTGTTTTTACGTTTTCATTTCTTCCAACAATCTCCATTCAGTTATTGAGGCGACAGTTTACGAGCTAGCTAGGGGCGAGTCTATCACCCCAGTTACAGCTTAGCTAGCGGACGAGCTTATTGTCCCAGATACAGCCAGCAGCAAACTGTCGAGTCGTGTTGAGTTAAAAACTTGAGAGAAGAGTGGTTGTGTTTGGCGTTTCCCTGGAAGTGCAACTCAGCTTTTCTACATTTCGCCTGTGAACTTTTGCTTCCGCAAAATTCACAACCAAGTTAAGATTGAACGCAAGGGGGATTTGTGGTTCATGCACCTCGTCCATTCTTAACTTACGTCAGACAAGAATTTGTTGCAC
The DNA here is from genome assembly GCA_946902985.2 of Meconema thalassinum. Taxonomy (NCBI): domain Eukaryota; kingdom Metazoa; phylum Arthropoda; class Insecta; order Orthoptera; family Tettigoniidae; genus Meconema; species Meconema thalassinum. The sequence goes on from OX336389.2 coordinate 1,329,190,385, forward strand.
ATGCATCTCCATGATAATATAATTAACCCATCATGCCGAGACGTAAAACGGATATTGGTCGTTGTTCATTGACATTGAAAAAAAAAACGCTTATCATGTAATGCATTCATAACTGTTCCCGGGCGAAGCCGAGTTGTAAATATGAAAATAAATTGAAACAAAAAGAGAACGAGGAAATTGCAATACCTTAAATGAGTTCCATGATACCTTATCAGTATATCTGACTGTTTTAATGTTAACCTTCATGCGGTCGCGCCCCTTCATGTAAAGCACGCGGTCGCGCGACGGTAATCTACCGTCCTCCCGTTTTTCTCAATTGTGAGATATATTTTCACTTTCAATGGCAATATGACTGGTTTTGATGTTGATCGAACATGTAATTGACATACAGAGGTGTAAATATAGAAACATTTATTCAATAAAAAGCCATAATAAGAGCGACAATGGTGGTGGCAAATATGAAAAAGCACTACATGACAGCTTTAAAGATAGTGTTGTGTGCATGCGTATGTGTGGATGTTGGGTGGGAGAATGAGTAACTGGGCTACCTATCAATAGCGAATGAAAAGTGTTAGAAATGAGGAAATACTATGATAAATACTCACATTTTGTTTTGGGCGGTCGGCAAAGAAAATGAACTTCCGGTCGCGCGCGACGGTAGTCTACCGCTCGACTGCGCCCTTGGCACTTCGACGAACAACTGAGCGAGAACGTCGCCATCAAGAACTGCTACTCCGCTGTCATCTAGCGAAGGATATCGAGAATACATGTGCCTTTTTCGCACTTTGTAACGATCAGAGGAGCTCAACGCACGTTCTTCTCAACAGGACGGTAATATACCGCGGGCGCGACCGGATGAAGGTGAAGCACGTAATGTCCAAGTATCGGTTCGCAGAGAAACGCGCGTAGCACAATGTTGAAATGTCGCACAACCAACCCATTTGCACAAACATCTTGTTCCTACTCACTCCCCTCCCCACTACAATTCTTAGAAGTTGCCAGACATGGGTTCCTACTCACTTCCCCCTACAAGTCCTAGAAGTTTGTAGACAAGGGTTCCTACTCAATCCCCTCTACAAGTCCTAGAAGTTTCTAAACAAGGGATCCTACTTACTCCCCTCAACAAGTCCTAGAAGTTTGTAGACAAAGGTTCCTACTCACTCCCCTCAACAAGTTCTAGACGTTTCCAGACATGGGTTCCTACTCACTCCCCTCTACAAGTCCCAGAAGTTTCTAGACAAGGGTGCCTAGTTATTCCCCACTACAAGTCCTAGAAGTTTGTAGACATGGGTTCCTACTCACACCCCTCTACAAGTCCTTGGAATGTGTAGACATGGGAGCCTACTCACTCCCTCTACAAGTCCTAGAAGTTTGTAGACTTGTAGACAAGGGTTCCTACTCACTCCCTCTACAAGTCCTAGAAGTTTGTAGACAAGGGTTCCTACTCACTCCCCTCTACAAGTCCTTGAAGTTTGTAGACATGAGTTCCTACTCACTCCCTCTACAAGTCCTAGAAGTTTGTAGACAAGGGTTCCTACTCACTCCCCTCTACAAGTCCTTGAAATTTGTAGACAAGGGTTCCTACTCACTCCCCTCTACAAGTCCTTGAAGTTTGTAGACATGGGTACCTACTCACTCCCTCTACAAGTCCTAGAAGTTTGTAGACATGGGTTCCTACTCACTCCCCTCTACAAGTCCTTGAAGTTTATAGACAAGGGTTCCTACTCACTCCCCTCTACAAGTCCTTGAAGTTTCTAGACATGGGTTCCTACTCACTCCCCTCTACAAGTTCTGGAAGTTTGTAGACATGGGTTCCATCTCACTCCCCTCTACAAGTCCTACAAGTTTCCAGACAAGGGTTCCTACTCACTCCCCTCTTCAAGTTCTAGATGTTTCCAGACAACGGTTCCTATTCACTCCCCTCTACAAGTTCTAGAAGTTTCCAGACATGGGTTCCTATTCACTCCCCTCTACAAGTCCTAGAAGTTTCTAGACAAGGGTGCCTACTTATTCCCCACTACAAGTCCTAGAAGTTTGTAGACATGGGTTCCTACTCACTCCACTCTACAAGTCCTTGAAATATGTAGACATGGGTGCCTACTCACTCCCTCTACAAGTCCTAGAAGTTTGTAGACTTGGGTTCTTGCTCACTCCCCTCTACAAGTCCTTGACGTTTGTAGACAAGAGTTCCTACTCACTCCCTCTACAAGTCCTAGAAGTTTGTAGATAAGGGTTCCTACTCACTCCCCTCTACAAGTCCTTGAAGTTTGTAGACATGAGTTCCTACTCACTCCCCTCTACAAGTCCTTGAAGTTTGTAGACAAGGGTTCCTACTCACTCCCCTCTACAAGTCCTTGAAGTTTGTAGACATGGGTTCCTACTCACTCCCTCTACAAGTCCTAGAAGTTTGTAGACATGGGTTCCTACTCACTCCCCTCTACAAGTCCTTAAAGTTTGTAGACAAGGGTTCCTACTCACTCCCCTCTACAAGTCCTTGAAGTTTGTAGACATGGGTTCCTACTCACTCCCCTCTACAAGTTCTGGAAGTTTGTAAACATGGGTTCCATCTCACTCCTCTCTACAAGTCCTACAAGTTTCCAGACAAGGGTTCCTACTCACTCCCCTCTTCAAGTTATAGATGTTTCCAGACAACGGTTCCTATTCACTCTCCTCTACAAGTTCTAGAAGTTTCCAGACATGGGTTCCTACTCTCTCCCATCTATAATTCCTAGCCGTTTTTAGCCAGAATTTCCAAACACGCTGTAGGCCTATATATTGTGCCCTTTGCAAGGCAGTGCGCAACCGACAGCGATAGTTACGCTCCCTACGCGTAGCGTTTTGCATTCTACCATGGAGGAATAACCGCTGGAGCCCGGAGTAGGGATGCTGATGCTATCGACATAATTAATTATCCCACGGTTGTTTCTGGAAATAACACACATAGCTGTGATCAGGACACCAGAAATGGGCGGATTTCAAACCCAGGGATCGAAATTAGAGAATTTCTGCTCGGAGACTTTGGCGCCACGAACTATTTCCCCAAGATCAAATACATAGGGCTTGCTGCTGAAAACGAAGTCTTGCAGTGGCAACCCACGCCACTGTGCGGTCTTAGAAGTGAGGGTGGTAAGAAATTATTATAGAGCATATAAACTGAACACTGTTTAAATTAACCACACAATCTGCCGAAGTCTTGTCGTGGAAACTCTGCGCTCTGTGGAGCGAGGGTCAAAGAAGTTAATCTCATATACAGGTATAAAAATGATTGTTACGTGATAGTTTGTGTGTGTGTATGTCTCCCATGCGTTCATATACCATTCATAAAATTGCGATGAAACTTGGATGAGTTGTTGTGTACACTCCAGGGAAGGTTTCTGGCAAAGTAAATCAATTTTATAATAGGTAGCGCACGAGAAGATTCAACGAATGAGCAACGGCGCACGAATCGTATCAAAAAAACGTATGCGTTCATATACCTTTCATTTGATTGCCATGAAACTTTGGTGAACAATGCAGGGAAAGTTTCTGACTTAGTAAATCCATTTTACAATTGGCAGCGCGCGAGTTGTTTCAACAAATGAGCGACGGTGCGCGAATCCTTACCAAAAAAATGTCCCGTATGAGTTCATATACCATTCATCCGATTGCGATGAAACCTGGGTGCGTTGTTGTGTACACTCCCAAGAAGTAAATCCATTTACAGTAGGTAGCGCACGTGTAGATTCAACAAATGAGTGACGGTGCACGAACCGTTTAAACAAAATCCCGTATGCGCTCATATACCATTCATCTAATTGCGATGAAACTTTGGTGAGTTGTTGAGTTCACTCCAGGGAAGATTTCTGGCTTAGTAAATCCATTTTATAATAGGTAGCGCACGAGTAGATTCAACAAATGAACAAGGGCGCGCGTATCGTTTCAACAGTCTCGTATGCATTCATATACTATTCATCCGATTGCGATGAAACTTTGGTGAATTGTTGTGTACACTCAAGGAATGGTTTCTGGTTTAGTAAATCCATTTTACAATATGTAGCGCACGAGTAGATTCAACAAATATGCAACGGCGCGCAAATCGTTTCAACAATGTCCCTTATACGTTCATATACCATTCATCCGATTGCGATGGAACTTGGGTGAGTTGTGTAAAATCTCGTGAAGGTATCTGTCTAAGTATATACATTTACAGTTGGTAGCGCACTAGTAGATTCAGCAAATGAGTGACGGCGGGCGCATCGTTTAAACAAAATCCCATATGCGTTCATATACCTTTCATCCGATTGTGATGAAACTTTGGTGAGTTGTTGTGAACACTCCAGGGAAGGTTTCTGATTTAGTAAATCCATTCTACAATAGGCAGCTCACGAGTAGATTCAAAAAATGAATTATTGCGCGCGAATCGTTTCAACAAAATCCCGTATGCGTTAATATATCATTCATCCGATTGCGATGAAACTTTGGTGAATTGTTGCGTACACTCCTGCGAAGGTTTCTGGCTTAGTAAATCCATTTACAGTTGGTAGCTCACGAGTAGATTCAACAAATATGCAACGGCGCGCAAATCTTTTAAACAAAATCCCGTAGGTGTTCATATACCATTCATCCTATTACGATGAAACTTTGGTGAGTTGTTGTTTACTCTGCAGGGAAGGTTTCTGGCGTATGAAATCCATCTTACAACAGGTAGCGCACGAGTAGATTCAACAAATGTGTGACGGCGCGCAAATCGTTTAAGCAAAATCCCGTATGCGTTCATATACAATTCATTCGATTGCGACGAAACTGTGATGATTTGTTGTGTTCACTCCAAGGAAAGTTTGTGGGTTAGTAAATTCATTTAGAACAGGTAGCGCATGAGTAGATTCATCAAATGAGTGACAGAGTGCGAATCGTTTAAACAAAATTCCATATGCGTTCATATACCATTCATCCGGTTGGGATGAAACTTTGGTGAGTTGTTGTGCACGCTCCCACAAATGTGTTTGATTTTGTAGATCTATTTGACGATTGTTTAGAGGCAGTTAACGGAAATTGGAAAAACAAATTGTGTATCCAAAAGCAACTCAACAAACAAAATTACAATGCCAACACTTTCTTTGATTGGAATTGCAACGCATGCCGGTCAAGCTTCTTATCAAATATAAAGTGAACGGTTATAAAGTGTATAAATTAAACACGCAGTCCTGTATTGAATCAGGCACGGAGTTTTGGGGAACATTCGAATACGAACTAATAATAATAATAATAACCCCCGAGGTTAACAAAGGCAATGGAATTTAGGAGGACCTAGTAGGAATAGCGTAAGTAATACGTGCTGGGCAGTAGTGACTAAAAGTAACTAACAACTCTTGAGTGAGGAAATTTACATATTATTGAGTTGAGGAGAACTTTCTATATGCATACACCAGTAAACAAATATACAAAGGGTAGTACTGTGCCCGTTTAGACCGGAGTCCGCACGACCACATATGCATTTTACCAAGAATCAGTCAGCACGAGAGTCAAAATATCCCGGGGCGCCAGATGGGTTAAAGCTAATCGCAAAAAAAAAAAGACATCAAAATAAAATAAAAAATGCTTTACTGATTTTTGGCTCAATGCAACAATAAGGATAGAAGGAGATTCAACTGGGCATAACACAACATGTAAAATTATCTCATTTTATTCTAAATTTTAAAATTGACTGCAAAATGATGCTCAAGGTAACATCATTCCAGTACGACGGCACACACTACTATTTACACAATGTACAGAAATTTTCCAACACATTGAACAATTGTCCTTGGAGACACAAGTCTGATTATCAGTCCTGTAGACTGTGTTCCAAAATTATATCAATTATTTACGATGAAATCCAGTTCAAATTTAATTGTCTTTACTGGAAATATTGTAGTTCACTGGTTGAATTTCTAACATGATATTAACACTCGTAGAAATTCTCAATGTTTATAATTGTTTATAGAATTTTTTTACTACCACTTATTTTTCCAGTTTCAAAAATATTGTCAAAAATATTATCTTTGACCCAACACTAATTATGTACACATATTAATAACAACATCTGAAAAGTATTTGACCCTTGAGCATAGCATCGAAGAACTGTGCGAAGCACAAAAAAATTTATTATTCTTCCAAAATTAAACATTTCGAGAAGTGACTCGATTATGAACTTCAAATTCCAAAGGAATATGATTTCTGAATCATCAGCTTGATCATAAAAAATTGTTGAACCATTCAACTATTCGATTTTCCACTTGGAATTATTATTAAGAAAAATATGTATATTTGTTGCTATTTTAGTAACTTTCACAACTTGCAATTCTTGAACAGAATGCGGAAATAAGAATTGTAGCTTTATAATAAATTCATTTAGTTCATGGCAATAGGATTGAAAACATCCTTTAAGTAATTCGTGGATACAGAATTATTGTTTTTTATATTGGCAGTGGCCCATTCAATTATTTGTGTAAGAACACAATATCCCAACATCAACGGCAAAGGTCTTCCTCTGAAGAAGAATAATATTTTATCATGACAAAACCGGGTTCTAGCAAATCCAAAGTATTAATGGAATACGTAAACAAGTTTGAAATAATTACTGATGGTTTGGTCATTCATTCGACGAAATGTGTGGTTCCAATACTCCTCCTATAAACCTGAGCCATCGAACCTGCTATTTGATTAATGCTCAAAAAAAACTCCTCATTCCTGCGACTTAAACATGCGCACCTGGGAATGGCATTTCAACTACTCCACACACATAAATTTTCTTCCCAAAATTTATACAATAAATCAAGCCTCTGCTTGTTATCAAAACTGGAAGATCTATAAACTTACAAGTTTATTTTATTTTACCATTCAGTTCAAACCGTGAAGTTACCACACTTGTGATATTCTCTATTTCACTTTCGAATGTGTGCCTACGTCATGATTTTATATAAACACAAAAAAAATCCTAATTGTTACAAATATCATTGGCTTCCTGTTTCATGCCTTTCCGTGTTATCTGAAAAATATACTTTGCTCAATGCAAATATTAACTGTTCAACCAGAACTATAATGTCGGTGGAATACGGGCTTGCGCTATCCACTAGCTTTCGGAAAATCACCCGTTCCAAACTAGGAATGATTAAACTAATCCTTAAGCTCTCTCTCAACGAATGTGATTATTAGAAAATGTAAGATCCAATAATTATTTAGAAAAATTATGAAAATTATTATTATTATTATTATTGGATTATTATTGTTATTATTTCCTTAAATATGTTAAATTATTATTTCCTTATGTGAAAAAACCACATGTTCGACTTTTCGAATATGGACAAAATATCCATTCCTCAACAAAAATAAATATTAACTTCTACAGTTATATCGGCTGATTACCGTGATTCTCAAACAAAATGAACATTCAAATAAATGCTAGGTATGCTCGGTCATCGATCCTAAACTGTTCTGAGTGCTGAAAATACTCAGAATAACCCTAATGTGTCTTGCGTAAATCAATGCAAGATTTAAATACGAAGAAAAATAAATGTGTTGGTCATCTGCAGAAAATGAGTTTGTTCCAATTAGCTAGGCATAATATACAAGTCAAATGTGGCTTACATTTCTCGTTGGTCTTGAAGCGTAGTGAACCTGGTCTGTACCAGATTTATCCAGATACATGCCCTATTGGACACGCACGTCTAATCCTTGTATCGGCCGCCATTATATACCCACAATCTGTCTAGCACGACAGAGTGGAAATATTTCTTGAAGTTTGAAGTAACTGCTGATCTATTTTAATATTGACTTCAATTAAATCCATAGCAGTTTGCTTAAATGGGGTCAGATCCAAATGATCTCTTCTCAAAAGCGTCAGTTGTAACATAACTCACGGTAATCTTTTCAGTACAGGAAAACACTGATAGTCTAAAACAATCAACGGCTGTTCTGAAGATCGTTCCCTGGGCATGGCTTCACACCATCTATCATGCGCGAAGCAACATATAGTTTCCCTTTGTCGGCTAATGAACAACACCGTGATAGACTGGCCTTCAATGTACTGATAGATCGAAGTGGTTATTAAGTTACAAATATAAAACTGACTGAATTGGACTTAAAATATCCAAGTATTGAATTATTGTTACTGGACTGTGACAGAATAATATCTAGACAAAGTCTAGCATATGTCCATATAGAAACAAAGTGTTTCACCAATGTCCGTAGAAAATAACAATCACCTTACTGATTCCCTCTACCGGAAACTTACTACGTTCCCCACGTATCGTAGCACTTTTGTGACTATCACAATTCAAAGATATCTTCTGCGTAGATTCGGCAACCATGTGCCTTGGCTCGACGTAGCAGCAGCACCTTGTCCTACAAGAGCTTGGTTTGAAGTGAGCTGCTTATGCTTGGGCCGAGCGGCTTTTATACAAAACGGTCGGCTCCACGCTGGATCACGCTGAAATCTGTAAATCCTCATATCTCCGGTGTCTCTGGTCTGATTCACTTGAGACTAAGCGCATCCTCATTCATTTGGCCGTGCCAGTAATCTGATCCAAGTATCAAGTCTCTACTCAATGGCTAAGTATTTAATCACCAAATAGTCTCGACCTCTGCTACTATTTGCCACGTCACTTAACATCTTCTTGGCTGCATTAAGTTTCCATTTCAATCTAGAAGGAAAGGAGCGCGATATTCAAATATCTCAACTTTCAAAAGCGGCTGTAGCCTTTCCCTTGGTACCTAGGTGTCTAAATCTTGAAATACCCATTCCTAGAATTGGGCACAGTACAGTTTACGGAAATGATCAGAAGTAGGACGAAAACGAGAGAGCCTGCGATAGACCGTTCAGTAGGAAATGCTAGGTTCTGTAATAAAGAAAGTGAACTGTAAATGCATCAAGCCAGTGAAAAAGTGTTGTGTTTTAATATAATGTAATATGTGTATTATGAAGGGTGTACGCCTAAAGGGGCATAAACCAGTGTAATGTGTTAGCGTAAAGTGAAATTAAAATCCATGAATTACAAAAGGCGTAAGCTTAGTGTTAATGTAAAGTGTAAAATGAAAGATAAAGTCGTAATGACGGATGGCATCACTGTGAAGCGTTTTAAGATCACTGTCAGGGTGAAAGCTACAATATGGTTCAACGCAATAAATGACAAGTATATAATATTATAAATATTTTATGCATGCACCACCTTAAATTGTATTGTATTACAATTAGGACCCAAAACAAGTGTTGTATGTTACACGATAAAGGTTTAAATTGTTGATATCGGGACTGGCGTTCATAAGAGTAAGATTAAGGAAAAACACATGTAAGTACCCACGGTTCAAAGTCTATGCCGTAACGAAGGAAAATTTGGTAATAATAATAATAATTATAGTTTTTTTTAGCGTATGGCTTTTAGTGCCGGGAGTGTCCGAGGACATGTTCGGCTCGCCAGATTTGCAGCTGCTTCGAAGCGGACACCCAATGGGTGAGCAACTAGTACCGACGCGTGCAGAGTGTTGTCTGGGGAGGAAAGTTTGAATGTAAGGACGAGGAGTTGGAAGGTAGCGGCTGTGGCCTATAGTTAGGGACCAACCCCGGCATTTGCCTGGAAGCAAGATGGAAAACCACAGAAGACCATCTTCAAGGTTACCTGCGGGGGGATTCGAACCTCCTCACCTCCCGGATGTGAGCGACTGCCAGTAGTCATGCCGTAACGAACATGGCTAACTCACCCGGTATAATGATAGTAAAAGGAATAGATTGAGTAAATATTCAGTCGAGTTAATGTGATAATTGAGGAATAATAATTATAATAATAATGAGAAGTATGAATAAAATGTGAGTTAACACTCTATTTAGTTCAAGTGATTGACGAGGAATATGTAATTGAAATGAGGAATAAGGATGTTACATGATTTTAGACGTTATGTAGTGAGATAGTGCTAATTTGGAATGTTATAAAGCAGGGAAATCACGGACATTGGTACTGTACAGATTTATTATGAAGCTTAGAAAGCATGTTTAAATACAATTTATTAAAGAGAAGAAAAGGGGGGAATGTTACTTGCCGAAATTTGAGCATTCAGTGAAACGGGGATTATACCAGTTGATAAGTTATAAGCAGGTAAGTGAATTTAATGTGTCAATCTACGAGTTACGTGTGTGTGATAAATTCTTCATAAGCCACAGAGGCGTTCAATGGTCGCTCAATGGTTTGAGGAGAAGTAAGTGTTTGAAAGATGGCCGCCGCGCCGGCTGTGTACGTACAGGGTGAACAATGGGTTAATGTATGGCACGTGCCGGGGAGAGTTTACCTAGTCTGAGGTAATGGTAGCCAAGTGTGGGCTCAAATTGGTATGGCTGCTAGGCAGAGTTGTAAACGGGAGCAGCCCACTCTGGCCTTAAATATAAGGCGTGATGAAAAAGTTTCCGTTTGAGGGCATTGCTGCAGATAAATCCCAGGCGTTGAATGCCTAACAAAAACACACCAGATGGCTGTTTGCTGCAGCAACTGATGCGTTTCAATGTTGAGGGCAGCACGTTCCGGGAGCGCATTGTTGGAGGCGACGAAAGCTGGTGCCACCATTGGGAACTGGATTCGAAAGTGTCGGTAATGCAGAGGTGTCTTCCATCGTCCTCTCGTTCCAAAGTTCAAGAGCCAACCATCCGATGGCAGGTGATCACCGGGGCCCATTGCTAATTGATTTCAAGGCACCTGGCGTCTCCATTACTGGGGAATGGTACTGCGCAACACCAGAGAAAATACAACGTGGAGTTTGAGCAAAACGCACGGAAAACCTGCGACAACAGGTAATGCTTCGCCATGATAACGCACGTCCCCATACCGCAGAGGTCGTAACGCAGAAGGTACGCCAACTCAAGTGGCAGACACTCGAGCATCCGCTCTGTAGCCTCTCTCTCCCCATGCGATTATCACGCATTTGGTCCCTTAAAAACGGGCCTTGAAGGGTCGATGATTCCTGTCGGACGAGGATGTCCAGCAGGTGGTAACGGACTTCTTCACGCAGCACGACACGGTGTTTCACCACACGGGGATCTTCAATCTGGTGCGTGGGTGGGATGATTACCGCAATGCTCTCGGCAAGTTTGCCTGATTGGCATAAGGATTCTGGAATGCACGGCACACATGTTAAATTTCATAAGCAGCAGTTAATGGTGAAGTCGCCTCCAGAGTAAATCACCTGATCGTTGGGTCCATTCTGTTATCATGCCAAATCCGACGTGCTCCTCGCGTATTCAATGATAAAGTGTGGTCACCGAGATGACTGTATTGTGACAGCTGTAAGAGCTGGGATGAAATATGGATATTCCTCATAAGTTATTGGTTAGCGCAATCGTTTTAGAGATTGTGAGGATTTGCTTCCAATCTTCAGAGAATTAGGCATTTGTGTTGATTTACAGTTGTGTTTGAAGCGCTGTCACACGCGTGGCCGACGGTAGCATATATAATTGACAGATAACAATTAGGGAGTGGATGGCTTATTTGAGCTTATATATTACATTATATTTCTGAACAGTAATGAAAGACCACCTCGTGGTGTAACGACTAGTGTTCTTGGTTGTCGCCCTAGAGTAGCGGGTTCGATTTCCGGCTATACCAAGAATTTTTAATTCTGATCTGAGGACTGGAACGGGGTACACTAAGCCTCGTGAGGCAAAACTGAGAAGAGGTGCGTTCGATCACCACCTTAGACATCCTGGACGTGCTTTTCCGTGGTTTCCTCACTTCTACTCCAGGCAAATGCTGGGATGGTTCCTGGCCGCCTCCTTCCCAATCCTATCCACAATTTACAAATGCACACACTAGAAGCTACAGCTATCACAATAACAAAGGATATCCGGGTTCGATACTCGACTCTGCCAAAAAAAAACAATTATGGCATGAGGGCAGGAACGGGGTAAACTCAGCCTCGTGAGGCAAAACTGAGAAGAGGAGGGTTCGATTCCCACTTCAGCCTTCCTGGAAGTGGTTTTCCGTGGCTTCTCACTTCTACTCCAGGCAAATGCCGGGATGGTACTGCCCCCGAAAATTGAATTATTCTGGGACAAAATGAGAGTATTTTCCGTCCCCATGATAAAATTTAACCAGCAAATATAAATTCTGGAAGTGTGACACAGGAGGGTAGTGTTACAAGCTCGAGGCCGTGGGAGAGCCCGATCACGTGACATATTGCACAATAGACGCCTCTAGAAGGCTGAAATCGGCATAGCAACAGTATGTATGTCTACCCCTTATTTTTCCCGTTTTCCAACGGGGTCGGGGATGAGATGCGATGGAAGTCTTTGTGGCGATGGTTTTACGGCCGGATGCCCTTCCTGACGCCAACCTCATGAGAGGAGTTAATGAGAGATGAAATGAATGATGGTGAATGAAACTGGGCAAGGATGTGGAAGGAAGCGGCCGTGGCCTTTCAGAAGGTACCGTCCCAGAATTTGCCTGGTGTTGAAAATGGGAAACCACGGAAAACCATTTCAAGGACGGCCGACGGTGGGGCTCGAACCCACGCGTCTACCGAGTCAGCAGAGAGCTTGGCCCCATGACCTAATGCTGCGCGTTAGCCAGCGTAGCCACTACTGTCGGTTGGCATAGCAACAGAGAGTTTGGAAATTAATATTATAAATATTGTTATAAATTATCCTATTGGATCCCAGCCTAGAGCCAATGAGAAGAGGTCTTATTGAAGACGGGATCAACTTCAACTACATAATTTGGTGAAATTATGCATTTAGGCCCTTAGAAGAAGATTTTCTTATTTGGTAATGAAGAAAATAGTAAAAGAAATTATGTCTGATACTTTAAAAACCGCCGATCGGTTAATTTACGCAGTAATAAGCATTAGTAATCTACGTGCTAAAATTATGATGGGAGATTGATATGGCCGCCAAAATTTCGACTTGGAGGGGGAGATCCAAGGATCGAGGTTCTTATTCCAGCAGTCTTTGAAGAGTGAGGAAGTTTTTTTATTGGGTTAACGGAGATCCCAAAGCTTTGTCCGAGTGCGACGACTGTCGACTTGTGGAGACGCTACGTTAGCAAGGCAGAACGTTGGAGATTACCGCACTTCCATTTTAAGTGAAGTTGTGAGGAACATTGAAAATAGTATATCTCTAATATAATTGAGATTTGAGTTCAACTAAGTGAATATAAATAAAGAACAGGTCGAATACTACATTCTGCTGAAAGTCGAGCGTTCTAAGATTTGCCGTTTCGACAATATAAACCTGTCAAGACAGATTTTCAAAAGTGTTGGAAATAAAGCTGAATATCATTTTAGATTGCAACGTGAAGTTGGCGAACGCAGTTCAAGTGAACAGTAGCGGAGAACTTTTAACATTGGCGCAGCAAATAAACATTATCATAATGACTATCATTATTCTTCAAGTGGTTTCATTCAACATAATTAACACTGGTGATATGATGAACTGAATAGTCATGCGCCAGAGACGTATTCGATAACAGAAGTTAAGATACAACGATAGAACTTCGTTAGACGACATATTCTTGAATACAGACGTAGTGTACCGTCCATCTTGTTCATTTTCATCAGTCTACGAACACTAATGTGACATCAATTAGCAATAGAAATATTTCATTCACCATCTGTATGAATATTTCTATAAATTATTTTCCAATGAAGAGGCTGATACATATTTGCGACGGAGAATAAAGATTCTACAGAAGAGATTTGTCAAGATGCTAGGGGTAGCCCAGCAACAATAGAAGGATTTGCCAGAAGGATGTCGTTCGAGCCCAGGTGAATGTTTCATGTATTTTACACTTCAGATGAGTGCTAAGATTTTTATGCTTCAAGATCATTTAGGAGATGATTGTCTTTCATCTATTTTTCAATTTTATTCTACGGATCAGTTGTTGAACTGACATTAAAAATTTTGTTTGAGGAATCATATTGCCTCATAGAAGACTAGTCGTTTCGACTCTCGAATTTTAATAATTTATTTAAACCAAGTATTCTGACATTGTGTCATAGCTTCAAATTAAATTCTTTTTAAATTTAATTTGAGCACTTTAATGTAACAACATCAAACTTCAAGAACAGAAGAAACATCGAATGATATTGTTATATCATTATTGTACATAAACTTTCAACGATCTAGGAAATACTAGTCGTTTGATAAGACCGAAGTCTTAATCCCTATAAACATTCTTTGTGTAGAGTGGAAAAACATTACAACGTTGACAAACCTTTTATTATTTGTAAAGCTGAGAGCTTTGTTCATTTAATATGTTAGAGGAAATATATTTTGATAGAAGATTATTCAAATCTTCTGCTAGGAATTCAAAGCTAGTTTATCCCGGTCAAGATTGAATTCTATTTGACACTATAAATAACATGTGTGTTATTTTACACTATTTGTGTAATATCACGTCATTATGTAGACTCGATATTACAACGATATACAATTTAAAGCTTGATAAGTGAGATGAGACAGGAGTATTATTTTTATTACATGTATTTGCGACAGACGAGTTAACAGTTAATTATCTTTTTGTGTAGTAAACTTTAGGAGGTCAATCACGACAGTCTAATATCGTCCATTACGATTGGAAGTTTCGTTTGAAGAACTTATGGATGTATAATTGTAGATCAGTGATCCTGTGAAACGATACTGAGGGTCATGCCTTTATTTGAGAAAAGTTCCTACAGAAGAAATGTTAATAACAATTAATCCATTTTGGTTATTGTTTAACATAGTTGATGATAATTGTTTATGCCATATATATTGTTATATGAGGATTTGTAGAGCTATGGAGTGCTCGTGCGAAGGAAGTTCCGCATTTTAAAGGAAGTCAAAGTATTATTGTTCTTCGATATGAAAAGGCATTGGATCATGATAAGAGTCGTTGTATACAAGTAGTCCAGTTCATGTGAAGTAACGATTTAGCTGTGTTGACAGGAGGGTTTTAGCGGAAATACAATTAGAGAACGATTGTCTACTCATGTCAATGATACCATTATTATATTTTATTAAACCTGAAGTTATGTAATTACGTACAGTTAACCGCTGTCAGTCGACTGTATTAGACCGACAATGTAATGAAAACTATATAAGACGATGTGTGAGCAGTATATGTAAACTACGGAGTGTTAGAAAATATTTATGTGGAAAAACAGTGTAAATAATTAATTGAGAGTTGTATTGTAACCGAGAATCCAGAATCTCAAAGGTAACGTGTTAACAACGTTAAATAGTCTCTATTATTATGAACAAATTACGTGTAAATATTTTTCGGAAATGATTTAATTAGTCAAATAATTTTGTTAGGATTTATTAATCGAATGTTTTGGAATAGCGTGTGCTTTGTGAGCGGATGTTTTTGTATGAATGATTGCCCACTGTTAAGAGTAATTTTTGAAATGAATTGGTCTACAACAATTCCGGGTTGCGAATGAAAGATTGTATGAAGATTTCAGAATGAGTGTTAAAGAAACATAGACGTTATGAGCATTTTTGAAAGATCTAAATGTTAATTTTATACGTGTATTTTAAACGCACACAAGGCAGTCTCAGTGCATGCCAGACAGAATGATTCACCGTTAGAAGCGAAGAGCTTGGTGTGACATAATGTGAACAAGTGGCGACTCACAGTCTTATATAAAATGTATATAGTTTCGAGCGCAACGCTGTGCTATCGCTCATTGATGAAGCAAGCCAATGCACGTGCGTTTCCAGACGTGTGCCAATGAAGGTAACCTGTTCCCAGGAATGCCTCGAGTGTAAGAGCATCCCTTAAACGTTTTTCTTTTTACGTAGTGTAGGTCTAAACCTGCCAAGGCTTTTATGCAGATATTTTGCACAGCATTGTAATAAGATGTGTTGTAGAAAAGAAGCGTGTATGATTGTGCGGTTTTATTTTATTTTTGTTGTTAGATTAGTTTATTGTTATTTTGTTTATAATAGTTTAGTTTACCATTGTTAATAAATTTATTCAGTTCGTTATCTGTCGTTGTTGACGTGTGATTCTTTTTAAATATAAGGATTAGAGTACTGTGGATGTATTGTAGTCCCCGAGAAACGTAAGTAAAGGTAAGTGTGCCCCGTGTAGTTTGTTGTTTATCCACAATATTCTTGTAACTGCCGTATGTAAATCCCTAAAGGCCATGTTGGAGCAATTTCTAATGTAGTAATTTGCCGGTGCTGTTAGAAATAGGCGATCCAGCTGGGGCAATGGATATTCCAACAGGCTAGTTTCCGGATTTACGGGTACAGTACCTAACTTAAAGCCACAGCCGCCTTAGCGCTGAAATTCACACACACACACACAAACAATGCCGCAGGCCCTAAAATTAGCTACAACTACCGAGAAGTGTTTGATTGTCCCCGAAGCTCCTCAGGAAATTGCAGAGTTGTATTGTTTACAGTAATTGTTGTGTCTGAGTCTCAGATATTGTGTTTCTTGTTTCATTTATTTATACGGATAAATCGTGACAAAATCAGATATACTAGGTAGGGTATTGCATCGTGATTACTCATGATTACATGGAGGGAGGGGCGGGGGGTCAAAATCGACCAAGAAGTGATTACGTAATGTATGGACGGCCCCATAAAAATAAGTTTGTTTCCCGTGTTCTTGCCTGTACGCTACAATACATATGGTTAAGCTCCGTGGTGTTGGGGTAGTGCTCATGCCTTTCACTCGGAGGCCCCGGGTTTCATTCCCGGCTCCGTCAGTGATTATAGAAACTGACGTGAGGGCTGGAACGGGCTGCACTCTGCCCCGTGAGGCCAATTGAGTAGCTGTCTGACAGTGAGACAGCGCCCCGGTCACGAAACCCAAGATTAACGAGAGGACCCGATGCGCTGACCACGCGTCAGTCCAATACCTCAGGCCAAATAGCTGGGCAGTGGTCACTTGGTTGGCCTAGGCCCGTCATGGGCTGTAGTGCCAGGGGTTATTATATAAGCCCTCTACAGGGTGTATCGAAATTCCCTTTACAGACTTGGAGGGCTTGTAGTGGGGACCAACACGGTTAAGTTTAGCATAGCATAGACGTACCGTCTTCCCGCTATCCGCAAAAAAAAAAAAAAAAAAAAAAAAAAAAACACCACAACACACGTTCACAGTTCCCACATTTTCGGCGCTCTGCCCGTTTCCTGCTGCTTGTCGTCTGGGTCCAATTACAGGTGGGGCTCGATGCGACGACCACCGACGTCATCACAGAGACGGTACCTCTGTAGCATGTTCTAGTACACACGATCAGCAATCCCTGGTCCTCCAACATCCACCGCAGCCATAACCAGCGCCAGTAGGTTTTCTTCGGATTCCACAGGGGTCTCGTAAATCAAGGTTTTCATGTGACCCCTCAGGTAGTATAGCGGTGTCAAGTCGGGTGAACGTGCTGGCCAAGCAATCGGGCCACCACGACCTATACACTGTTGCCCAAATCTGTGGGGAAGATGATCTCGTACT
Organism: Meconema thalassinum; assembly: GCA_946902985.2. Lineage (NCBI taxonomy): Eukaryota > Metazoa > Arthropoda > Insecta > Orthoptera > Tettigoniidae > Meconema > Meconema thalassinum. Next base: position 1,329,207,820 of record OX336389.2, read on the forward strand.
GCAAGTGAAGAATGAGGTGATGCACCATCGTGCTGAAACCACATGTAGCGGCACAGCGTCTAAGAACGCATGCGGTATGTCTTCAAGGAATACCAAGTGCGCGGTACCCGTGATATTTCGTGGAAGAACGTATGGAATGTCAACTAACCTGTAGGGACATTAGGTGATCGGTCAATGACGTACGTACTCTAGTCAGTGGCGCCAAAATGCGGGAGATTTGAACGTGCGCTGTGGTGTTGTGTTGCGGGTAGCGAGAAGACGGTACGTTTCCGGACACAAGTTCCTGTGCTAAACTTGACTGTCTTGCCCCTACTACAAGCCCTCAATGTCTGTAATGGGAATTTAGTGACACCCTGCATATTAGTGCATCATTGGACTGAGCAGAAACTTAGGAAAGGAATGCTCAAGAGGGAATTATGGCCATCACACGCTGTTCTTTCCTGCGGCCATGATGAATAATTCATTCGCTATCTCATTGAAGAGGACGCACGGTGACTGGGACCAATTCATCCTTCAAAAAGGGTGAATGGCAGATTGCACGAGTAGATTTCTCTCATTGTTATTTAATAAGTGTTATTATACAACAAAGTTTAAAGGCTTTGGAGTGCCCCGAAGATGCGAGCTTCTCACGCAATCTTCTGGCAAATGAAGAAGCGCTGTTGCTGCGTAATGAGATTCAGACAATATTATGGCACATCTGCTACGTGAATTGGTTTCGTTCGCAAACAAAGTATCTGCCATACGTGGGTTGCAAATTCAGTATTCAAGGAGGCAAGCGTTTCTTACATGAGTTTTGCATATTACAGCTTAGGAAATTCAAAACAAAATAATTGCTTAGTATTCCACTGCTGATAAACAGATTGTTATGCTTTACATAATACAATTATGTTCTGTTCTACTACCAAGATAGGAATTACACACCAGCGTAGCCGAATGACTAACAAGGAGCAATGTAGAGGTTTCGGGAAGATATTGGTATGGCCGGGACAGGCAACGTGTATCCAGAAGGTGCTCTTTTATCCCCTTAATCTTGCCGCTCAGTCCTGTCCAACTACTGTAGTTATGAGGGTTCGATGTCAGCTTAATTCTTCTGACAACAGATGTCCCTCGTGATTTAAAGTTAATTCATTCATTCATTCATTCATTCATTTATTTGCAATGGGGGGTGTGTCCCCCGGTGGCAAATTGGATATACATAACAAATACATAATTATACATAACAATACATAATTATACATAACAATTCAATAACAATTATACACCAATTAAACTGGAGTATTTACACAAATAGTCAGTCTTTTCTTAAACACACCTATATGTTTGGGAAAAGGCTCTAAGACTGCGGCAGGTAGAGAGTTCCAGTTATCAATGGCACGGTTTACAAAAGAATATTTACCATAATTTGTTCGCTGTGGTTGGCCCTTAACTTTGAAAGGATGATCGCTCCTACCCATGTAAGTGGGCTTTCCCAATCGTTTGCTAAGCTCACCCCATGCTGGTTGATTTGTATACGTGTTGTACATAGCGTAGAGTCTAGATTTCATCCTCCTAGCCTCCAGTGATTCCCACCCAAGTTTCTTTAACATACGGCTCACACTGCTCCTGGGATTAAAGTCACTGAGCACAAATCTAGCGGCCTTTCTTTGTACCATTTCCAACTCATTGATGAGTCCTACTTGATATGGATCCCAAACCGCCGAGGCATATTCCAGAATAGGTCTTACAAGTGACAAATAGCCTAATTCTTTAGCAGAGGTACTACTTCCTTTTAATACCCTCATTACAAAGTGCAGGGATTTGTAAGCTTTTGAAACTACACATCCTACATGACTACTCCATTTCATATCATTCCTTACGTGAACGCCCAAATATTTGCAAGAATCTTCTTCTACAAGTATTTCCGAGCCAATGTTATATTGAAAATCCTGCCTTCGCACTTTCCCTATTTTTAAGAGACTACATTTTCTTGTGTTTATTTTCATTTTATTTACAATCGCCCACTTATAGACCAGGTTTAGGTCCTCTTGCAGCACTGCATTGTCTTGTGAGTCGTGTATCTTTCGATATATTACACAATCATCCGCAAACAATCGACAGTCACTGCGAATTCCATTTGGTAAGTCATTTATAAACGCCAAAAACAACAAGGTTCCGATTACGCTGCCCTGAGGGATACCCGACGTTACGGTAATTTCATCCGAGAATACGCCTTCAACTTTCACTTTCTGGGAACGACCCGTCAAAAATTCTTGGATCCATAAAATAACTCTTCTATCAATCTTCGTCGAAGCTAATTTATGGAGTAGCATGTCATGCGGCACGACATCAAATGCCTTCGCAAAATCTATCACCACGGCGTCGACTGAAACTCCATGGTCTAACGATTCGCTAATGTCTTGAAAAAGTGATAGCATCTGACTCTCGCATGAGTAACCTTTCCGAAATCCATGCTGCCTATCATTAAACCATGATAATGTTTCCCACTGTTCCCTCAAGTAGTCGCAAATGAGATGCTCCATCTGCTTACAAACGATGGACGTAAGGCTAACCGGCCTGTAGTTGCCCAATTCAAGTCTGCTCCCTCCCTTAAATATTGGGACTACCGTAGCTCTTTTCCAGTCATCTGGGATTTGCGCATTGTTTATGGACACATTAAATATCACCTCCAAGTATCGTGCCACGGCCCTACCTCCTAATTTAAGTACTTCACTAACAATATTATCAGGACCCTTTGATACATTGAAACGCAGTTTTTGTATTAGCTTTACAATTGCTGACTGGTTTATTTGGAACAGGGGAGCCCCTGATTCGCCGTTAAGGTCCAACACACAGCTATTGGATTTATTGAACACACTACCGTAAAAGACATTTAATTCATTAGCAATGGCCTGTTTCTCAGTAATTAATTTACCGTCACCGGACATTATCATCGACAAATTATTTGAATTTCCCTTTCTTCTCCTAACATAACTGTAAAATTTTTTCCACCCACCCCCTCCCGAACCAAGTAAACCTTGCATATAACTGTCATGAGCAGTCCTCTTTTTTAAGACTAGCTCTCTTGATAAGGACTTAAATTTCAACATATACTTGTCACTATCATGTCTTTTATTGTATAATTTCCTAATTTTCCGTTTTAGTCTCCTAATTTCTCGTGTGTAATACTCAGGGTCTGGGTTTTGTTTCAGCAATTTAAATGGGACAAACTTATCAACAGCGCTATTTAAAATTTTCAAAAAGTTAGTCCACAGGATATTAATGTGATTTCCTTCCGATGCCCATCCTACAAATAGCTCATTCAAATACCCCTGAAACTTGCCCTGATCCGCCCTGCGATACTGGAATATGATCTTTTTCGCTACATCAGAGTCTAATTTTGTAACGTCACCATATCTAATATTTAATTCAACCCCAGAATGGTCACTAATTCCTGGTACTTTCAGACAGTTAATATACAGCTCTACAGGCCTTACGAGATAAACATCTAAGGTATTATTGTCTCTAGTTGGGAAGTCAACTACTTGGGAAAATCCCCCCTCCCTTAAGAATTTATTTGCAGCGCTCTGAGCTTGACCACAGCTAGTTGACTCACCAGACCAGTCTACTTTGGGGAGGTTTAAATCTCCAGCAATTATTATGCTCTTTTTCATAGCATTACCCGTACAAGTTTTATCATACAGTGTTTCGAGGAGAGAAAAGTTATCTTTCGGTGCTCTATACGCCCCTATCACCTGAAGAGGGAATTTATTTCCTTTATCCGAAATTTGTACACATAACATTTCATGATCCATATCAGCCCACTTTAAGAAACTAGCTATATTTTTGCGCACACAAATAAATAGCCCACCACCTCGCTTCCCCCGATCCCTTCTGTACATTTCGTAGGTCCCTTGAATTATTTCGCTACTATTTATGTCCTCATATAACCAAGATTCAGTTGCAATGACAATGTCCGGAGAATACGTCTCTACAAGATTCCAAAATTCAATTAATTTATTTCCTAAACTCTGACAATTAACCTGCAGTAATCTTAGAGTCTTACCTCCGCAGCAAATATCTTGAAGTAGCTCCTTCTGTTCCCATCGGCTGGCAACCTCTGGACCTGCTCCTCCTCACAAAAGCCGGCACGAACCGATGACCCTGTCATGTAGGCTCCCTAGGTTGTAAGCGCCCCGTCGATTTAGATGCAGCCCGTCTCGAGCGAAGTCACGGCCACCAATCCAGCAGTCAGCTTCTACGTACACTAATCCCAGTTGTGCACATACCCAGTCCATGCGGTCATTTACAGTCTTAACTCGCCTTAACGGAACATCTCCCCGCCGAACAATGCCACTCATTATAATTTTTGCATTTCTAAACTTGCTTTTAGCTTTTCTGCCTAGTTCGTAGAGCTCCCCCATGATGTAATCAGCTGTAGCCCTCTTCTTCAAATCGTTCGTCCCAACATGGAGCAACAACACTTTAACTTTTTCACAGTCCTCTATATTTGCTTCTTCCACTTGTTGGGCAAGCTGGTCAATTTTAATCCCCGGATAACACCGCACTTTCGCACCTGATTTCCTCGAGATATTCGCACTCCATCGTATCATCGAATCACCCATTATGATAACGTCATCCTCAGTTTGCTCCTGCACGCCCTCTTCCACACTGATCCCAGTAGAAAGCCGTTCAGTCACATCCTTCACCGTTTCTTCTGATTCACGAAGCTTAGCTCTAAGTTCCTGTATTATTTGATCCCTTGCTTTGATTTGCACCCTCAAACAGTCCGGCGTATCACATACTTTACAAAACCAATTTCCGACATCACAATCCTCCTTCTTGACCTTAATACAGCCGAAGTGAAACCATTTCTCACATAGTCCACACTCAACACCATTCTTCAATGTTTTACTGCACGTCGAACACTGTAAAACTTTTGTCTTGGAGAGAAGAATTAACTCCCGTTTAAATCCCCCAACCCTCATAAAAGTGCCCCCTGCTGGACGGGAAACACTTGTATAAGGCTGAGGACTCCGTTGCCCTTCGTGACTATACTGTATAAACTAGAGCTCCCAATTTAAAATGTAATCGTTTAAATATTTAAACGTTTTTTTTTTCTTTTTTTGCTAACCGCATTTCCTAAGACGTTTAATTAAATAAATGCACAGAAGAGATAGGTCGGTAAGACACTTACTAAGACACCTAGGTATAGCAATCTTAGTCATGGAAGGAAGGGTTGAGAACAAGAACTGTAGGAGTACACCGAGGTTCGAATATGTTAAGCAAATTGCCTCTGATGTAAGGTGTATGTAGAGATAAAACTATTAGTTAAGGACAAAGAGACATGGAGCGCTGCATCAAACCAGTCAGTAGACTGAAGATTCAAACAACAACAAATAAACGTTTTCTTTAGTAACTTTAAAGGTTAAAAAAAAATCATCGACAAAACTATTTTTAGCATATTATTTCCTAGTTAAACGTTTTCTGAAAATCGTTTTATTATATTAAAGATAAATCGATTTTTATACCAGTTTTCGCTTAATTTTGTTTCATTAGCTTTAATGTGTTCCTATTTTGTTTCTTTATAACTTTAATGTGATCCTCTTTTGTTTACACCTTTAATGTGTTCCTCGTTTGTTTCTTTATACCTTTAATGTGCTCCTCTTTTGTTTATTTATACCTTCAATATGATCCTCTTTTGGTTATACCTTTAATGTGATCCTCTTTTGTTTCTTTACACCTTTAATGTGTTCCATTTTTGTTTATTTACACCTTCAATGTGTTGCTCTTCTGTTCCTTTACACCTTCAATGTGTTGCTCTTTTGTTCCTTTACACCTACAATGTGATCCTCTTTTGTTTATACCTTTCATGCTTTCCTCTTTTGTTTCTTTACACCTTCAATGTGATCCTCTTTTGTTTATACCTTTTATGCGTTCCTCTTTTGTTTCCTTATACATTTAATGTGTTCCTCTTTTGCTTCTTTACACCTTTAATGTGATTCACTTTTGTTTATACCTTAAATGCGTTCCTCTTTTCTATATACCTTTAATGTGTTCCTCTTTTGTTTCTTTACACCTTAAATGCGATCCTCTTTTGTTTCCTTATACCTTTAATGTGTTCGTCTTTTGTTTCTTTATACCTTTAATGTGATCCTCTTTTGTTTCTTTATTCCTTCAATGTGTTCTTCTTTTGTTTCTTTACACCTTTAATGCGCTCCTCTTTTGTTTATACCTTTAATGCGTTCCTCTTTTGTTTCCATATACCTTTAATGAGTTCCTCTTTTGTTTCTTTACACCTTTAATGTGCTCCTCTTTTGTTCCTTTACACTTTAAATGTGTTCCTCTTTTGTTTCTTTATACCTTTAATGTGTTCCTCTTTGTTTCTTTACACCTTTAATGTGCTCCTCTTTTGTTTCTTTATACCTTTAATGTGTTCCTCTTTTGTTTTTATACCTTCAATGTGTTCCTCTTTTCCTTATACCTTTAATGTGTTCCTCTTTTGCTTCTTTACACCTTTAATGTGATCCACTTTTGTTTATACCTTAAATGCGTTCCTCTTTTCTTTATACCTTTAATGTGTTCCTCTTTTGTTTCTTTACACCTTAAATGCGATCCTCTTTTGTTTCCTTATTCCTTTAATGTGTTCCTCTTTTGTTTCTTTATTCCTTCAATGTGTTCTTCTTTTGTTTCTTTACACCTTTAATGCGTTCCTCTTTTGTTTATACCTTTAATGCGTTCCTCTTTTGTTTCCTTATACCTTTAATGAGTTCCTCTTTTGTTTCTTTACACCTTTAATGTGCTCTTCTTTTGTTTCTTTACACCTTAAATGTGTTCCTCTTTTGTTTCTTTATACATTTAATGTGTTCCTCTTTGTTTCTTTACACCTTTAATGTGCTCCTCTTTTGTTTCTTTATGCCTTTAATGTGTTCCTCTTTTGTTTTTATACCTTCAATGTGTTCCTCTTTTGCTTATACCTTTAATACGTTCCTCTTTTGTTTCTTTACACCTTCAATGTGTTCCTTTTTTGTTTCTTTATACCTTTAATGTGTTCCTCTTTTGTTTCTTTATACCTTCATTGTAATCCACTTTTGTTTATACCTTTAATGTGTTCCTCATTTGTTTCTTTATACCTTTAATGTGTTCCTCTTTCATTTATTTACCCCTTTAATGTGTTCCGCTTTTGTTTCTTTATACCTTTAATGTGTTCCTCTTTTGTTTCTTTACACCCTTAATGTGTATACCTTCAATGTGTTCCTTTTTTGTTTCCCTAAAATAAACTCACTGTAATGATATTTCGTGTTTGGCGGGTGATATTGTCGGTAAAATAAACAACTTTCCTTTCATCAGCCTTTAAGCCTGAGAGGTATTTCTCATACTGGATGGAGAAGTGGCACTAAATACTGTACTTGACTGCATTTATTCCTCACACTAGACTCGTGAACTGTAAAACCTTCGTAACCCTTCCCTCAGAATCAGTCAAAATGGCAGTCGTCACAAACATTTATTAAATTTAAATGCAAAATCATTTAGTCTACGAAGGTCAACATTAAAAGGAAATCCCCGAGGGGCTCACATCCAGTGCGACGTGGGTTGGCGAGCACGGGACCCCAGCTGAGTCCTGCATTGCTCCCACTTACTTGAGCAGAGCTCCTCTCCGTCTTCCTTCCTGTCGACCTCCCTTGGTCACCTCTTGTTCTCTTCCGACCCCTATGGTATTAGGGTATCCGAGGGCTAGGGAGTTTTTCACTTTCCCGCCTTAATTGGCCCTTGCCTCATCTTTCCTGATGCCTTCATTCTTCGAGGGGTGAGCCTTCTCTTTCTTTTCATATTATCTCCTGCCTTTTGCTCAAGGCCCTCAAGGAGGCAGGGTGTATGTAGCCCAACCACTTCTGGTGCACCCTGGATAGTACTACACGCTCAAGGGCTCACTGCTGGTGAGTTTAGGAGCTGGCGACCCCGAGGGATTCCTGAGCTGGGTCCGTTTTGTCCCCTTTTTTTCCTGTCCTTGGGGCGGGCCCTCTCCTCTTTCCTTTCCTATCTGCCTTTCATGGCTCTCCTTCCTTCCAAGTCCCTCAATCCTCATTCTTCGAGGGTTGGGGGCATTTCTTTTCTTCCTGTCCTTTATATGCCTTATCCTTTATTCGTTTACCATTTCTTCTTCTAGTATGTAAGTTTGTAGTTAGCATTAGTAATAATTTATATTACATCTCATCTTTCACTATCATTCAAACCATTAGGGGCCGATAACCTAGATGTTAGGTCCCTTAAAACAACAATTATCATCATCATCATCATCATCATCACCATTAAAAGGAAACTTTAAACGTTTAAGAACTCGATTTTTTTTACAAAACGTTTATTTTTCAGAAGCATTTAATTAAAGAACCGTTTTCTATGAGACGATATTAAACATTTAATTGGGACATCGGAAAAACGTTTCTGATCGCGAGCGCTAGGCTATATAGAGGAGAAGAGCTCTCAGCTCTCGCAGTAAAAAAGGGCAAATGCGCTTTATATAAGGAGACGTAGTGCATAGTCCACTACCCCTGAAGGGGTCCGGGCACGGTCACGAAGCACCCGCTGAACAGCCTAACTTTGTGCACCTACCACCTAGGCGAAACCTCGCAAAAACATGGCAAAACCTAGAATATTTACTAAGTTCTATTAGTCTACTATCTGCTTTCCTCCCTACCACGCCTCATTTTGAATTCATATATACAGTAGCATACCTTTGCCTGAAGGTAGACAGGCCGAGAGCAAAAGTTGCAAATTCTAATCTATACTCATATAATAAAACTTAAGAGTTTGTGTATTTGTGTGTTTGTATGTTTAAACGCGCTAATCTCTGGAACTACCAGTCGGATTCGAAAAAATATTTTTGTATATGGTAGCCAGATTCAAGAGGAATAGTTTAGGCTATGTTAAATTTCGGACAGACCACTCCATTCCCTGCATTTAGGCCCTTTGGCACAAATCTACACCTTTTCACCGATCTGAACCAAAATGTGTATACTTACCCTTTGGAAACATGCGAGTAATGCTGTCTGCATGAAATTTATGACAGGCCAGTCCATTCCCTGCATTTAGGCCCTTTGGCACAAATCTACACCGTTTCACCGATCTGAACCAAAATGTGTATACTTACCCTTTGGAAACCTGCGAGTAACGCTGTCTGCATGAAATTTCGGACAGACCACTCCATTCCCTGCATTTAGGCCCTTTGGCACAAATCTACACCGTTTCACCGATCTGAACCAAAATTTGTATACACACCCTTTGGAACACTGCGGGTAACACTGTCCACTTTAAATTTCGGACAGACCGCTCCATTGCCTGCATTTAGGCCCTTTGGCACAAATCTTCACCGTTTCACCGATCTGAACCAAAATATGTATACTTACCCTTTGGAACCCAGTGAGTAACACTGTCTGCATGAAATTTAGGACAGACCACTCCATTCCCTGCATTTAAACCCTTTGGCACAAATCTACACCGTTTCACCGATCTGAACCAAATTTCACATACTTATACTTTGGAACCCGACGAGTAACACTGTCCACTTTAAATTTCGGAAAGACCACTCCATTCCCTGCATGTATGCCCTTTATAACAAATCTACACCGTTCCTCCTAATTGCACCAAATTTTACACACACTTTGAAACCCTGCTGGTAACACTGTCCACTTGGTATTTTGGACAACGCTCTCCATTCCCTACATTTAGAATAACAAACAAACTGAACTTGAAAACCACGTATTAAGGCCCTAGAGCCATTCATGTCCGTAGTAGTGTAACTGTAAGAGTATTTTAATAAGTCTATTGTTGACTGGCAATTCGGGCTGCATCACGTCGCCTCTACCAGTGTTCTGGTGCAGAATTGCGAAAATAGTTAAATCTTGCGCTGCTTATAAATTGCAGTCACGGGGAGTAATTAGTGCAAAACGATTTCTTAGGCCCGTAAATCAGTTATAATCATGAGCATAGTATGCCTCTGTATAAGTGCAATCGTGTTGGTACAATACATTGAGGTTATGAGCTGCAATAAGCGTTGGTGCTTTCAAATTTACCTTAATTTATTCCGAAACTTATCGCTATGTGGCGCGATAAATGATACTATTGCTACCTCAGGAGTTCGGGACAGCTAATGTTTTCCAAAGTGTTCTGATTATTTTCCTACGGCGCTATGCGACAAAAGACGACACTACTGGTCTCTACGTTTCTAACAGACTATGAGATATAGGCCCTAGGCAGTGTCTTTTATTTCACTTACTCCTCTTTCTAATCTTTTTTAGAAATTCGTTTCTAAATTACATGTGTCATTTCTAACAGACAATGAGATATAGGCCCTAGGCAATGTCTTTTATTTCACTTACTCCTCTTTCTAATTATTTTTAGAAATTCGTTTGTAAATAACATGTGTCAGTGCTGTAGTTAGGAAATAGCCGTTTCCCTATTCATTATTATCATTATTATCACTACGGGAAAATGACCTAAATGTTACGTCCATTATATTGTACTGCTTATCACCCCACTAAAACCACCACCACCACCACAAAAAATATATTTAAAAATATTTATTTTCTGGTAGTTAAAGTATCATGTGCCAGTTCTGTAGTAGTATTCATTATCATCCATTTAAAAAAATCCACCGGGCGAAGTCGGGCACTACTGCTAGTGCAGGATAAACGCACAGAGGTAACTGGACGCGAAGTCATACAACAGGACCACTTGGATACTGTAGTTGCCCATATTGAACCCATGTGCCATAGGGTCCATGGAAGGTCGAACCCATGTCCTTAAGGAAGAAATGAAAGAAACGTATAGTTTCCTAAAGGAACGGAGAGAGATTTTAAGCCAGGATTATAGCTTAACATTGTGCAAGCGACTAGGGACAGATGTTCCTTAGATGAGATCACCCCACTCGACATTCAAGAGAGGGCTGGTCACGAGTATTAATAACCGAGTGGAAATTTCCACCGTGATAGACAAGGAAGCCTGAATCGGAATTCGAGCTGACGTTGCTGGAATTTGACAACACTGCATATGCGCCAGAAGAGGAATAATTAAATTTAACACGTTTACGAGCATAATAATGAGTAAACAAGTACAGTACAGTGAATCATTTTGAATGAGAGATTTTTTAGTAAAGAGAAACCATTTAATAAGTGCGCAGAAAAAAACTGCTAACGTAAGACGACGTCATTGGGGAAGTACCACGGCCTCTGTGGAGGGGATAGAGCAAAAGGAATGCAACACCCACACAATTGAGGACGAGAAATTAATTAATATCTCCGAATTGCACGATCGATTCTTAGGTGCAATAAGATCATTTGACATTGAGAAGACGAGCTTTCGGAAGGTATAATTTTTATATTTGTGGCACCATTATTTTAGAAGTTGACCACAGAAAAGGCTAGAGTCTTATTTTTTTGTAGTAAAATAGTATAAAGCTTCGGGGTTTACCAAGCCAACCATGCAGTCTTGAACAGCCAGAGGGGTGTTGCCACGCATCATCGCAGTACGAATCCGTCCAGGAGGACGTGAAGTTATACCAGCACTTGCAGTCATACGAGCACTCCGTGAGGGGAAGTGCTGCACCACGACGTAGAAGTAGTCATTCCGACAGTCCGTGAGGGGACGTAACTCTGCGTTACATCGAAAACAGCTACCAGTACTCCTTGAGGGGAGAAACGCTGTGTTACACCGCAGAAGTAAGATCCGATAGCCACAGGCGTCGCAGTATTAACGACTTGCTTGCATCCATAAGGAGTGGTCAAGACGAAATTTTAAAGTATCGCCGTAGTGAAATATTAGGAAAATCCTAATTATAGGATTTAGGCCCGACTGTATACAAGTTAAAGTGAAAATTCGTAAGAGATAGTCAGAGCAGGCTGCGAACGTCGGACTTAAAGGCGATAGGTCGTTAAATGTACGAACGAATAGATCATAACGTACGGAAGTATCGTACCAGACAGATATACTGTTATTTAAATTGAAGAACCCTAAAAGGGAAGAACAGAATCAGGTTCGAAACGTAGGAGTGTTAAAACAGTTCAAATAAAGAAGATAGGAGACTATAAACATTATCTCCAGAAAGCAGGCGAACTATTCTAAAAGTACTAGAATTGAGAAGTGCTAGCTGCTATAGACTAAATCTATAGGTCTTTGAGAGGACCTCGATCCGTATAGACTTTCGTTAGGATCGATAGACAGATCTACATAGAAGCCGTTCAAGCTAGACAAATAGCCGGTGATCCAGGATAGGAGTAGCAGAATTTGACTCAAGGGAACAGTAGATGGTTCGAGACTTTCGCATTCTGCAGGATAGAAGCCGACATCGAATAAATATCACCCTTGGAAACGGGAATTTAAGAAGATCACGTGTGATAGGCTCAGAAATACGGCCTAGTGATCGAGAATTGGGAAGTGTAAAATAATCAAGATTGTGTGTTAAATTAATATTTTTAGTGTTTATTATGTGTTCAAAAGGGACACATCAGTATATAAAAATGTCGTCAATGTTAAGTGTTTTAAATATATGTCAAAAAGTGTTTTTACGTAAGATGAATTCCTTTAATATGGAGTAAAAGTTCAAAGTGGGCCCAAAAATGAAGCACCGCACCAGATTAAAGATCATGGGATGATCTGGAAACATGTGAGTACTAAATTCATCTTATTTTGGTGTCAGAAATTGATTGTGTACAAACCCACCGGAGTTTTTGAGTAAAAGGGATGTGTTTTAATAAATAAATACTGAATAATCAAGAACACGGTCTGAACAATAATATAAATAAAATTGAGAAATTATAAATAATTATGTAAAGAATAAATCCCGTAGAGGAAATATGTGAATAAAGGGTTAATGCATTTAACAAATGTCATAAGAGCAAGCGAAATATCATTAATTATCATGAAAGATATTGAAATAAAGTAAAGTTGAGATATGAAAGAAATAGCTTTTGAGCTTGTATAAAGAATAAAGATAATAATAATAATAATAATTAAATATGGAAATGTTAAATAAAAATCAAATAAATTGATATGAACATAAGAGCGTTAAGCCTTAATGTATGTGTAAGAGATGATGTTCAATGGAATATTTTAAAACAGGGAGCGATTTATCGACAACGGAAAGATTAATATGTGAATTAAAATAATATGAATTGTTACTAAAGAGATTTATCAGTTCTTGGGAAGACATTTTCGGCTTAAAATAATGCATAGCGCATAATGAGCGAAAATATAATATTAAAGTGTCACGCTAGGAACGCGTAGTGGTTAAAATACTTGGTACATTACTTATGGAGGGTAGTTGGTTGCAGTGAATTGATAATTGTATAAGTCCTCTATTTGTGACATAGTATCACGAGGCATTGTGTATGTATTTAAAAAGGGAGCTAATATATGGTATTATTGAGCGTATGTCATATGGGCCACGGCCGACTCTAAATCGCATTTTGTATAAGTCCTCTGTAAGGGATTGGTTCCCGAGGCACGTGAAGAGATTCGAAGGCAGAATCTTCTTATGATAAAGCCCCTTAAATTCTCCGTCGTCGTATGTGTATTAATCTTCCCAATCAATGAGGACCCTCTCATAATTAATACTGCCAAGGTTACGAAAATGGTCTTTGAACCAAAGAATAGTTGTTTGAATGAATACGGTACAGTAAAGCCCGGTCTCCCCAGAACTGGATATAATGGGAAGGTTTGTTTTGAAAGCCTTGGAAATAAGCTACTAACGTTGGGTCAGACAGGGAGTCGCCGTCACCCTACGTGTCATAAATCGCACCCCAAGTAGTAGGGTCTAGCTCTCTTAAAGCGAGAGGGAACAGAGACCGTCTCGTAAGCTGTTGTAAAGAGAATGAATACACCAGGAGTGTTTAATGTTGTTAACGACCCGGGCGTTGAACCGAGGTCCTTGTAGATGGATATTTCGTTTGCCGGTTCAGATCGTAGTTTCTTATATGATAATGGTCTACTAAGACATAAGAGATAAATAACAATCCCTGTTGTAATAATGTATGGACGTGGGATTCCACGAGTTGATTGAAGGCAACTGAGTTCGGGAGTAACTATAGTTTTTTGACTGTGTCAAGTACCTTCACGCTCTGGAGTACACAATTGATTTTCTGATTACCTTAATATATTTGTGAAATAAAGAGAGATGATAACAACTGAATGTGTGGACATGCCCAAAATATTGAGTTAGATAATTAACCTAGATTTTTTAAATATAATTATATATTTGTTTTTGAGAGATAAGAAATAAAAAAGGATATGTTTGAGGTGTACAAGAATGACACCATAATAATGTAAATGCATGGAGCCAAAGAGCTCGGAGTTATGTAAACTTAATGTTAGTGCTTTATGGAAGTGAGACTAAGTAAGAATTGTTGGTTTATGTGGAAACCCCATGTTTTGAATACAATATTTGTTTATATTTGTGATTCCTTGTTCATTTGGAACAAGCAGTTGATTATTGGGTCAGTAAATTAAATGGTTAAAGTGTTTGTAGCGCCATTAATTTTATTAATTAAATGTGTTTAAATAGGAGTTGATTTTGTTGTTATTTTTGCAAGTGTATCCTCTAATTAATCCAAAATATGTGAGTCACAGAGTGGGGGAACTTACCGCTGCCCCGAAATCCCGAATTGAGCTACGCTGGTATACTGTGATTGGCATATTTCTTGCTAAATGGGCACATGGGGATATATAAATAATGTGCTGGGTTAATAACTAGAGGAACACTTAAGTCGGTCATATCATGTAAAATTAAAGTAATGATAGGAATAGCTACAACGTAAAATATTAACTGACCGCATGGGTCCCTGGAAACTCATACCGAGCAGCCCTGAATATATAATATAAACCCCCTAGCAAAAACCTCATTCTTTTTGGCGCCCAACGTGGGGATGAGTTTTCCTAGGGAAAACCCGAGTTTTCTCGAAAAATCAAAATTTTCATTTTTTGAAAAAAAATGGTTTTTCGAAATTTTGAATTTTAAATACTTCCATAAAGTTTTATGAAATTGAATAAAAGGATCAAAAGGGTACGTTGTAAGTGAATACCCGTACCAAAATGAAGTTTTAAAGAAATTGGGACACACGAATTCAGAGTATCATCTCTCAAGCATGTACTAGTGTGGTGGCATTTGTGGCCCACTGTATTCTCATAAGATGGCATTTAGTGAAGAGATGCAACGGCTCTTGGAGGCCATAAACAATAAGTTGGATAGCCAACAGACTGAACATAAAGAAGAGTTCAAATCCATAAATGAGAGTTTGAATAAGTTGGATAGCCAACAGACTGAACATAAAGAAGAGTTCAAATCCATAAATGAGAGTTTGAATAAGTTGGATAGCCAACAGACTGAAAATAAAGAAGGGTTAGGAGCTATAAACAATACATTGGGCCTCCAAAAGGATGAAAATAACAAAGTGTTCGAATCTATAAATGAGAGTTTAGAGTCACTAAAAACTGATAGTGCTAATATGGGAACTAAATTAGTAGATATCGAAACTAACTGTGTAACAATGAACAATGAAGTAAAGGCTGAGATAGATAAAATAAATCACAAGTTCCAAGGTTTTGACACTAAGTTGGGGGACAAGTTAACTGAGTTAAAAGGGGAAATCGCATGTGAGATTAAAAAGGAAAGTAAAGGATTTTACTCAGGATTGCAAGTCCAAATAGAGACTATGAACAAAAATATGGTAGATTCCCAGAATAAATGTCAAAATCATTTTAAAAGTATTGAGGGTAAAATTGGTACCATGGAAAATAAGTTTGATTCTATAGAAACTCAATTAATTAACATAGAAACAAAGGGTGATGAGTGTGAAAAGAAACTTGTAACCCAGATCCAAGGTGTGCAGAAAGAATTGAAAGCTCAGATAAAATCTAACAGCGACATTTGTGAGGCCTCCCGGGAGAAAATAAAACAAAGCGTGAATAAGCTAGGAACCCGATTTGGAAAAGTTGAGGAGAAAGTAGGGACCCTTGAGAACAAAATCAGTGTAGTTCAGACTGAGGTAATTGAGATGAAAAATCAAAATATAAAGGATGCGCGAGATATGAAAGATCAATTTGAGCTGTTTACCGGGCAGGTAGATGATAACTTAAAGAAGTATGAGGGTGAAATAAATCGAAGATTAGGTATCTACGAGGGGCATCTCCAGGGTGAAAGAAAACAACGAGAGGACGAAAATAAGGATAACACCCATAAAATAAATGAAATAAGTCAGGGTATTAATGAGGTTCAGGAAACCATCGGAACATTAAAGGTTCATGTAGGAAAAACCAATAAGGAAGTAAATCAGGTCCAAGATGAAATGATGAGATTGTATAAGAGTCAAGAGAAAACTGAGGGAAAGCTTGAAGGAATTAAAGTAGATATGGTTAAAGGACGAAAAGAAGTGGAGAAGCAAATAAAGGAGATACGAGAAGGCCTGGATACCATAGGTGATATGAAACCAGAAATTAAAGACCAACAGGCTAAGATCATTAAGAAAGAGGTAAAAGGCCAAATAAATGAATTCAGGGATAGCTTCAGGGATGAGAAATTCCAACTCAAAAAGATAGAGGAAGATATTAAAATGAATCAAGAAAGAATTCAGAATGAATTAAGATCCCGATTGGAGAGGACTGAACATAAGAATAGTCAAATGGAAATCCAACTCATGGCAAATGAAGAAAGTGCCCGAAGAGAAAGGAAGTTAGAATTCGAAAATCAGGAGGAGTTTCCAAAGACAGGATGGGTAGATTCCCGTGAACAAGGCACAGATACGGAGAGGGACTTAGGAGGGGAGAGCCCTTATAAGAACCCAGGATATCCGATGGCGATGTCAACCCCGTATACGAATCAGACAAATGGCCAAATAATAAACATTATTAAATCCAATGAGGATAGACCAGTAAAGTTTACGGGTAATAACATGTCTATTACTCCAAAATACTGGCTAAAAGAAGTGGCAGAGTATCTAAATGAAATGAAGGTTCCTCAGGATCGGAGACTGAGAGCTATTGAAAAGCTGTTGGCAGGTGATTGTCTCACCTGGTTCAGAAGCTTCAGATACACTTTTGATACGGTGGAAGGCTTTAGGGAAGCATTTTTAAAGCGATATTGGGCAGCAGATGTCCAAGAAAATTTAAGGCTAGATCTGTACTCTAGGAAGTACAGTACCAATGCACCTACTAAATATTCGGAATTTTTTACCGCTCAGCTGTGTAAATTCCGCGAACTGGATATTGCTCCGGCAGAAAACGACCTGTGTGCCGCCATTGCAAGACAGCTTCCGTATGAGATTCAGAGGCTGCTAATCTCATCCAAAGCCAGAAGTGCTGTGGAAGTGGAGAGTGTATTACGTCAATTAGATATGACGACTTCGCACGTAACTCCTCGGCATCAAAGACAAACTGAGCAAGTACACATGGCCAGCAGTCAGGAAACAGGAGAAAAACCAGCGACCAGGAATCAGTCCACCAGCACGGATACTCAAGGACTAGGTCGAGAGTATGGGCACCAGGAGCCTAGAAGGATACAGCCATATTACAGGGGAGGATATCGAGGAAGAAATCCTAGAACTACGGGTTATAGGCAACAGGAAAGCCGACCCTATAACAATAACCAGCAAAGGCCGGACAACAGAAAGAAATGGGAGAATTATCCCAGAAGGAATGTAAGGCCAGACGATAGGGATGATGAATATCGGGCCGAAATAGAAGAAAGATATCAGGAGAGTCTTCGTTATATGAACGAAAGACCAGATAAACCTGATAGGCAAAAAGTCCGTTGGAGTGAGGCAATTAAGAACCGGAAATCACCCGACCGACTAGATGGAGCTCAAAGCTTGGAATTACAAGCTCAGCTAAAGAATGAGGGAAAAGGGAGCCCTCAGGATAAAAAAAACTCCAAATTTAAATTGTCAAAAGTGGAAACATACCAGGAGCTGGGAGGAGGTAGAAATTGTAAATTGGATAGCTAGACCAGATGAACTAATTAACGAGGATGTGGAAGGAATCCCACCTGTTAAAAGAGAGCTACCTATAATTATGCTTAGGATAGAAGGATTACTGGTCAGAGCATTGATTGATACTGGATCCACAATAAGTTTAATTACACAAACCCTTTTAAATGAATTGGAAACAAGGGGCCGAGTACTAAAGATTCCCACATCAAGTGTGAAGATTAAGGGAATTATTCCTGAAAAATCTTTGACATGTAAATTTCAGGTATACATTGATCTGATCATGGGTAAAGCTGAAATTTCGCAGTGCTTTTTGCTGGTAAATCAATTACCGTATAATGTCATATTAGGTATTGATTTTATCCGTGAGAACAAGGTCATTATAGACCTAGCGCAAAACTGCATTAGAGTTCAAAGAGAGGATGTGGATGAGCAAAATATTAACCTACAGGAACAGGATGCGAAAATAGAAGAACAGGTATGGCATATGGAAGAAGTGATTGAGGAAGATTATAAGGACATAGAAAGGATATTTGAAGTCCTCAACATAGAACTCGAAGATAATGTGGAAAATGAGTTCGAGACCAACCTGTCAGGAAAAGTGGAGGAAGCTAAAGTCAGCCTCGAAATTAAGGAAGAGTTAAAGAAATTATTATTGGATTATAGGGACGTATTTGATTCCAAGCCAGGGAAGATTGAAAATTTTAAATACGCGTTCCAAGTCAATGATTGGGCACCGTTCAAACAAAAACCATACCCGGTTGCGGAAAAACATTACCCACAAACCAAGAAAACACTGCAGGAGATGATGAATGCAGGTGTTATAGAAAAGATGGCGACACCATATGTTAGTCCATTAGTGATTGTGAGTAAACCGGATGGCTCAGTAAGGGTGTGTTTAGATGCCAGAAATTTAAATGCAAAAATCATACCTGAAAATGATTCGGCACCACCCATAAAAGAAATACTGAGGAAGTTTAAAGGCAAGAAGATTTTTACAAATATTGACATGACTTCTTCGTATCATCATCTCGAACTGGAAGAGAAAACCAGCTTGTTGACTGGATTTCAGTTCGATCAACAAACATACTGCTTTAGAAGATGTCCGTTTGGATTAAAGACTGCAGGATCGGCATTAATAAGAGCGCTGGATCGAAACCTGTCAGAGGAAGTAAAAGATTGCACTATCCGATACGTAGATGACATTTTGCTTACCTCGGAGAACACTGAGGAACATTTAGTTAATTTGAAGAAATTATTGGAAGACCTAAGAAGGGCAAATTTTAAGATAAATTTAAAGAAATCGAACTTTTGTCAAAGGCAAGTGACATTTTTAGGGCATGTGATTGACAAGGATGGTGTTAAACCAAATCCATGCAAATTGGAATCGATAAGGGATTTTCCAAGGCCTTTGAAAGTGAAGAACGTTCGCCAGTTTTTGGGATTGATTGGGTTCTTCTCAGGACATTGTCCATCATACACAAAAACTGTTGCACCACTACAGGACCTTCTGAAGAAGGGGGGCAAGTGGAAATGGACGGAGGAAGCAGAAAAGGCATTCGTGGAGGCCAAGGAAATGCTCTTAAATTACGTGAAGCTAGGATATCCTGATTTTAATCAGAGATTTATCATTCAGACAGACGCATCCCAGATTGGAATAGGGGCAATGCTATATCAGGAGAACCCGGAAAACCCTGATAAGAAGAACTATCTAGCTTTCACAAGTAGGAGACTGAAACCACACGAGAAAAATTATACGATCAGCGAGATCGAGCTGTTAGCGATATTGCACGCGTTGCAATATTGGCGGAAGATCGTATATGGGTTTCAGGTCATTCTAAGGACGGATCATAAAGCTTTAACCTTTTTGATGAAGACTGATTTATCCAGTCAAAGGTTGATGCGTTGGGCTTTATATATTCAACAATTTGATGTCAAGATAGAGTACTGCCCAGGAAAAGAGAACATAGTTCCAGACTACTTAAGTAGACAGCCAGAGTCCATAGAAGAGGAAGTAATGGCTATAGATTTGGAAGACAGGGATCAGCGTACTCTTAATGAGTTAAGAAGCATTAGTCAAAGGCAACGGGAGGATCCATGGATGAACATGCTCATATCATTCCTTGAGGGAAGCTTGATAAGAGGAACACCAGCGTACACGGAAGCTGAGAAGATAGCACAAGACTACACGTTCTATAATGGGTTATTATATAAGTTTGTGGACTCTGACCATACGAAATTAAGGATTGTTGTTCCTGCAATTTTGCAGAGGAAAATAGTATGGTTAGCCCATAGATCGTTCGGACATATGGGAGTCGACAAAACAGTCTCGATGCTGAAAGAAGCATTTGTATGGCCGAGACTGAGAGAAACTGTAAGGGACACGCTAAAGACATGTGATCTATGTCAAAGGATAAAACCTAATGCATTTCTGATGAGACAGAAGACTATACCATTGTTACCCGAAAGGCCCGGCCAAATCATATCTATTGATAATTTTGGACCTTTGCCAAAGGCAAGAAGAGGAAATCGACACATAATGGTGGCTATGGATGTCTTCACTAAAATGGTTGTCCTTGCTCCCATACAGAAGACTAGTACCAAACAGGTGTTAAAACGACTTAAAGAAAAAGTGATACCGATTCTGGGGAAACCTGAGAATTTGTTGTCGGATCACGGCAGTTGTTTCACCAGTGTAGAGTTCAGACGAGAATTAGAAAGACTTGGAATACGTCAAATTTTGTCAAGTATTCGCCATCCTGAGGCAAACCCTGTAGAGAGAGTTATGAGAGAGACGGCCAAGTACTGTAGAATATACTGTGCCGAAGAAAATTGGAAGTGGATAGATATCTTGGATATTATCGAATTTTGTATAAATAATACAATCCATGAATCCACAGGAGAGATACCCATAACATTACATAGGAATGAGCAACCAGAAAGACCTTGGAATCTGGTAATTCCTAGGCCAGCAGACGCTCAGCCGGGAAGAGATGTACGAATTAGAAGAGCCTTTGAGCATCTAAAAGCTCAAGCCGACCGGAGGCAGAGAAGAAATAGGCAAAAGAGGTATCATCGACCATTATTAGCAGGAGAAATGGTGTTAGTGAAAAGACCAGCCATTTCGGATCCAGGGAACCGTGTGTACAAGAAGTTCCAGAAAATGTACCACGGACCATATCAAATAATCAGAGATTTGAGGAATAACGCATATAGAATTCGGCACTGTGAAACGGATCACGAAGTGACTATGAATTCAGCAAATTTGAAATTATATTACCCTCCCGAAGATTTTGATGAAGAAAATGAACAAACCCTGGTTATGGAAACATTTAGAGATGAATCCGCTTTTGACATAAACAAGAATAAGGAAGAAATAGAAAATAGAGCTCAAGCATTCGAGTGCGAATGCGAATTGGAGAGAGTATATTGGGAAATTAAAGAAATAATTGAATTTATTGAAGAAGAAAATTCCAATTTAAGAAAAGAAAATGATGAAATAAGGAAACGGGTAGGGATAGACCAAACCCGTAAGGGAGAATGAGGTTCTGGGAACTTAAAGTCCAGACAGATAAAGAAAGAAAGAAAGGGTAGGGACAGAGCATACCCGACCTACACAATTATCGGATACGACTTTAAAGAAGTAAAAACAACAGTAAATACGGATGACGTTATGATGGCTTCGACGAATAAAGAAATACAAATTAAATTGAAATACATTTCCTCAAGAATTTTCGAAAATTTATTTACCTAAGGAGGGGAGAGATGAACCCATGTGCCATAGGGTCCATGGAAGGTCGAACCCATGTCCTTAAGGAAGAAATGAAAGAAACGTATAGTTTCCTAAAGGAACGGAGAGAGATTTTAAGCCAGGATTATAGCTTAACATTGTGCAAGCGACTAGGGACAGATGTTCCTTAGATGAGATCACCCCACTCGACATTCAAGAGAGGGCTGGTCACGAGTATTAATAACCGAGTGGAAATTTCCACCGTGATAGACAAGGAAGCCTGAATCGGAATTCGAGCTGACGTTGCTGGAATTTGACAACACTGCATATGCGCCAGAAGAGGAATAATTAAATTTAACACGTTTACGAGCATAATAATGAGTAAACAAGTACAGTACAGTGAATCATTTTGAATGAGAGATTTTTTAGTAAAGAGAAACCATTTAATAAGTGCGCAGAAAAAAACTGCTAACGTAAGACGACGTCATTGGGGAAGTACCACGGCCTCTGTGGAGGGGATAGAGCAAAAGGAATGCAACACCCACACAATTGAGGACGAGAAATTAATTAATATCTCCGAATTGCACGATCGATTCTTAGGTGCAATAAGATCATTTGACATTGAGAAGACGAGCTTTCGGAAGGTATAATTTTTATATTTGTGGCACCATTATTTTAGAAGTTGACCACAGAAAAGGCTAGAGTCTTATTTTTTTGTAGTAAAATAGTATAAAGCTTCGGGGTTTACCAAGCCAACCATGCAGTCTTGAACAGCCAGAGGAGTGTTGCCACGCATCATCGCAGTACGAATCCGTCCAGGAGGACGTGAAGTTATACCAGCACTTGCAGTCATACGAGCACTCCGTGAGGGGAAGTGCTGCACCACGACGTAGAAGTAGTCATTCCGACAGTCCGTGAGGGGACGTAACTCTGCGTTACATCGAAAACAGCTACCAGTACTCCTTGAGGGGAGAAACGCTGTGTTACACCGCAGAAGTAAGATCCGATAGCCACAGGCGTCGCAGTATTAACGACTTGCTTGCATCCATAAGGAGTGGTCAAGACGAAATTTTAAAGTATCGCCGTAGTGAAATATTAGGAAAATCCTAATTATAGGATTTAGGCCCGACTGTATACAAGTTAAAGTGAAAATTCGTAAGAGATAGTCAGAGCAGGCTGCGAACGTCGGACTTAAAGGCGATAGGTCGTTAAATGTACGAACGAATAGATCATAACGTACGGAAGTATCGTACCAGACAGATATACTGTTATTTAAATTGAAGAACCCTAAAAGGGAAGAACAGAATCAGGTTCGAAACGTAGGAGTGTTAAAACAGTTCAAATAAAGAAGATAGGAGACTATAAACATTATCTCCAGAAAGCAGGCGAACTATTCTAAAAGTACTAGAATTGAGAAGTGCTAGCTGCTATAGACTAAATCTATAGGTCTTTGAGAGGACCTCGATCCGTATAGACTTTCGTTAGGATCGATAGACAGATCTACATAGAAGCCGTTCAAGCTAGACAAATAGCCGGTGATCCAGGATAGGAGTAGCAGAATTTGACTCAAGGGAACAGTAGATGGTTCGAGACTTTCGCATTCTGCAGGATAGAAGCCGACATCGAATAAATATCACCCTTGGAAACGGGAATTTAAGAAGATCACGTGTGATAGGCTCAGAAATACGGCCTAGTGATCGAGAATTGGGAAGTGTAAAATAATCAAGATTGTGTGTTAAATTAATATTTTTAGTGTTTATTATGTGTTCAAAAGGGACACATCAGTATATAAAAATGTCGTCAATGTTAAGTGTTTTAAATATATGTCAAAAAGTGTTTTTACGTAAGATGAATTCCTTTAATATGGAGTAAAAGTTCAAAGTGGGCCCAAAAATGAAGCACCGCACCAGATTAAAGATCATGGGATGATCTGGAAACATGTGAGTACTAAATTCATCTTATTTTGGTGTCAGAAATTGATTGTGTACAAACCCACCGGAGTTTTTGAGTAAAAGGGATGTGTTTTAATAAATAAATACTGAATAATCAAGAACACGGTCTGAACAATAATATAAATAAAATTGAGAAATTATAAATAATTATGTAAAGAATAAATCCCGTAGAGGAAATATGTGAATAAAGGGTTAATGCATTTAACAAATGTCATAAGAGCAAGCGAAATATCATTAATTATCATGAAAGATATTGAAATAAAGTAAAGTTGAGATATGAAAGAAATAGCTTTTGAGCTTGTATAAAGAATAAAGATAATAATAATAATAATAATTAAATATGGAAATGTTAAATAAAAATCAAATAAATTGATATGAACATAAGAGCGTTAAGCCTTAATGTATGTGTAAGAGATGATGTTCAATGGAATATTTTAAAACAGGGAGCGATTTATCGACAACGGAAAGATTAATATGTGAATTAAAATAATATGAATTGTTACTAAAGAGATTTATCAGTTCTTGGGAAGACATTTTCGGCTTAAAATAATGCATAGCGCATAATGAGCGAAAATATAATATTAAAGTGTCACGCTAGGAACGCGTAGTGGTTAAAATACTTGGTACATTACTTATGGAGGGTAGTTGGTTGCAGTGAATTGATAATTGTATAAGTCCTCTATTTGTGACATAGTATCACGAGGCATTGTGTATGTATTTAAAAAGGGAGCTAATATATGGTATTATTGAGCGTATGTCATATGGGCCACGGCCGACTCTAAATCGCATTTTGTATAAGTCCTCTGTAAGGGATTGGTTCCCGAGGCACGTGAAGAGATTCGAAGGCAGAATCTTCTTATGATAAAGCCCCTTAAATTCTCCGTCGTCGTATGTGTATTAATCTTCCCAATCAATGAGGACCCTCTCATAATTAATACTGCCAAGGTTACGAAAATGGTCTTTGAACCAAAGAATAGTTGTTTGAATGAATACGGTACAGTAAAGCCCGGTCTCCCCAGAACTGGATATAATGGGAAGGTTTGTTTTGAAAGCCTTGGAAATAAGCTACTAACGTTGGGTCAGACAGGGAGTCGCCGTCACCCTACGTGTCATAAATCGCACCCCAAGTAGTAGGGTCTAGCTCTCTTAAAGCGAGAGGGAACAGAGACCGTCTCGTAAGCTGTTGTAAAGAGAATGAATACACCAGGAGTGTTTAATGTTGTTAACGACCCGGGCGTTGAACCGAGGTCCTTGTAGATGGATATTTCGTTTGCCGGTTCAGATCGTAGTTTCTTATATGATAATGGTCTACTAAGACATAAGAGATAAATAACAATCCCTGTTGTAATAATGTATGGACGTGGGATTCCACGAGTTGATTGAAGGCAACTGAGTTCGGGAGTAACTATAGTTTTTTGACTGTGTCAAGTACCTTCACGCTCTGGAGTACACAATTGATTTTCTGATTACCTTAATATATTTGTGAAATAAAGAGAGATGATAACAACTGAATGTGTGGACATGCCCAAAATATTGAGTTAGATAATTAACCTAGATTTTTTAAATATAATTATATATTTGTTTTTGAGAGATAAGAAATAAAAAAGGATATGTTTGAGGTGTACAAGAATGACACCATAATAATGTAAATGCATGGAGCCAAAGAGCTCGGAGTTATGTAAACTTAATGTTAGTGCTTTATGGAAGTGAGACTAAGTAAGAATTGTTGGTTTATGTGGAAACCCCATGTTTTGAATACAATATTTGTTTATATTTGTGATTCCTTGTTCATTTGGAACAAGCAGTTGATTATTGGGTCAGTAAATTAAATGGTTAAAGTGTTTGTAGCGCCATTAATTTTATTAATTAAATGTGTTTAAATAGGAGTTGATTTTGTTGTTATTTTTGCAAGTGTATCCTCTAATTAATCCAAAATATGTGAGTCACAGAGTGGGGGAACTTACCGCTGCCCCGAAATCCCGAATTGAGCTACGCTGGTATACTGTGATTGGCATATTTCTTGCTAAATGGGCACAATATATCCCATTATAATAGCAACACTACAACTCCCATTCCTTCATCAATGAACACCCTTTCTAATAACGAAGGATATATTATTTATGTTGTTGTTGTTGCTTATTTTAGGGGCATTGCAACATCTTGGTCATGCCGCCCTGTGTACCGACTGTGTGTGGAATTTATCTGATAACCTGTGTTATTGTGATGGATGTTAGTATGTTATTTTAGTTTTAAGAGGCGGAAATACGAGGTAATCTGCTGTACTAGTGTGTGTATTTATAACTCGGAGGTAAGATTGGGAAGGAGACGGCTGTGGCTTTAAGGTAGGTACCATCTCGACATTTGCCTGGAGTAGAAGTGAGAAACCACGGAAAACTACTTCCAGGAAGGCTGAAGTGGGAATCGAACCCTCCTCTTCTCAGTTTTGCCCCACGAGGCTGAGTGTATCCCGTTCCAGCCCTCATGCCATAATTGAATTTCTTGGCAGAGCCGGAATCAAATCCGGACCTCCGGAGCGATAGCCAACAAAGCTAGCCACTACACCACGAGGTGGTCGATATCTTATTTCTTCGTGGCTGACGAAAGTTTGCTATTCAAGACAATTATAAATAAATTGTTTGTATCCCTCATTTATTCGAATAGGCCTACCTGTCTGGTTGATCAATCATTCCAATATTGTGCAACCCTGATAAAACCAATGTCATGTCTGGTTGGAGGAAGCGAGCTGTGGTGTGACGTCACATTTCTCAGGCTGGTTTGTTCAACGCATTTCCTAAACAAAATGAACCGTCTTAATGATGAAAGAAGTATTGAATAATGATTCGTTTTAAACCCTTCACATCTCTATACAATAAAAGGGCTGCCGTCTAGATTTGCTTCGGGAATATTTTCTAGATAAGTAGAGATCCTAAGCCAAATACTCCAGTTATTTTAGAGTGAAGCAAGTATAAATGTTTATGGACGAATTAATGTTAATTATAGACTGCTAACCCTTCCCGTGTTCAGTGAAATCGAAACCTCGGTGATGGAATGAGACGGCTCCATGATCCCCGATTTTCGGTACACTTAACATTGCGGCATCTTCTGCTTCGACACCTCTCATCCTGCCGTCGGTATTTCAATGAGACAACCATCGCCTCCTGGGTTACCTCTGAGTTAATTAGTCTCTGAGGTAATCTCTACTCCTCCATTCGCATCACTTGACCCAACCAATCAGAAGGGAAACCAGATATACCTCAGTGAAACGTACCTCCGGAGTTAGCGCTGAAATTCATTGTAAGCCATTGGTGTGAGCGTTTCTTGGAGTAAGTTAGCCAGCCATGAAATGGCTGCCACCTTCGTATACCGAGTATAAATGAAGGGCTCAAGTGACTCAACTCCAAGAAATTCAATTTCTTAGAAAACGCCACTTTTGGATACATGAATTGCTGATAATATAGAAACTTCATTTTCTCTATGGAGCTCGATCACTTCAAACATAATCTACTTGTCATGGTGACTAAAACCCTAAAACAAAGAATACCATATAAAAGGAGAGGGGATGTTTTTGGATTTACGTCACTTTGGAAAGCTTTTCAGTCGGTCAACACAAATTGTGCCTTATGAATGTCATCACGCCAGTTCAACACTCTGTGACGGGGTAAGGGGGGGGGCATGCAGTACGCATGCGCGGCCCGCCTATTCCAAACCTAAATATATCGGCTGGCAGTCAGTTGCTGCTACTTCCTCCATGCTAATTTGTTATCGGGCTTCACGTGTGTGTGTATTGTTACCTTCCTTCCTTCCTACTGTCCATATTCTTACAAGCCTTTGCGTTTACTTTTAACAGTGTGGCAGTATCAGGTACAGTAATGGAAACAGAGACCAAATTAATGTTTTTGGAATGTGCGATACTCAGTGAGCGGGTAGACAACTGCAGTTGAAACCCGACTGCCATCTGCTGGCGCGATATCAGTACATTAGGCAGGAATACAAGTATTTACATAGGGGAGAGGGGGGCATGTTGTTACAATTTTCAATTTTTTTTTAACTGTTCTCCTGGAAGCTATTAGCCTGTTATGGCAGTGATAATGAAGTATCAGTATTTGGCTTTATATATGAAAAAAGTGAAGACTGGCGTAAAAATATTTTCGGTATAAATAATTTTTCTTGTTAATGTGGTAAATTGTAACAACATGCCCCACAACGGGGCTAGTTGTTATATGCCATGGGTAAGTTGTTACACTCAACTTATTAATAAAATGCGACATAGTTGTAACTACAATCTTGTATTTTTAACTCGAAATAATATAACAGTCAATCTTGAAATACATTTACCACATTTCACAATTCTGGTTTTACGGCAGAATGCCCTTCCTGACGCCAACCTCATGGGACGAGTGAATGAAATATGAAATGAATGAAGATAAAATGAAACTGGGCAAGGATGTGGAAGGAAGCGGTCGTGACCTGTCAGAAAGTACCGTCCCAGCATTTTCCTGGAGTTGAAAATGGGAAATCACGGAAAACCATTTCAAGGTCGGCAGAGGGTGGGGCTCGAACCCTCGTCTACCAAATTAGCAGAGAGCTTGGCCTATCGCTGCGCGTTAGCAAGCATAGCTATCACTGTCGGTATAGAGAAATAATAATGATACCGGTAATAATAATCAACTTGCAAATACGTTAATACGTTTATAGTAGGGCCGGATAGTTATGTGCTTAACTTTTCAGAAATATGTATTTATTTACGTGCTTAAAAGTGAAAAATATGTGATTAAATTTCCAAAAAATGTTCTTAAATTTGTATCAAATTTGTGTCCCCTAATTCCTCGAAATATAGTTGAAACGTCCAGCTGCTTGAATAATCCATAATCATGTCTACTGTACAAAAAATGTTCCCGCTTAACAGGCCGGGGCTCGCCTCAGTTTCCGAGTCCGCCTTACTGTGCCGCAGATGCGCGATACGAAATCATGTATATGCTGTTTTCGAATTTCATTCTAAAGAGCAGAAAAAAAGGTCACATCAGAAACTTTCATAGCAATCTGTCAATATTCACAAGTTTTGCAGACCTCTGTAATTTCAAGTAAAATTTCCTTTCAAGGTAAGGACTATTGGAGGCTTAATGAGACTGTTGACTCCAGTCCCCCTGCTATACTTAATGACCTGGGAATTCCTGTTTGAAATACAATACAGAGACAAGGGTGCATTCTATAAATAGATAAGCCAATTACTGGAATTGCCAAGAGTCGAAAATGTGGGCAGCAATCATCTAAGGAGTACAATATACCACCAAATACAGGAAATATGTACTAATGAATAAATACACCAGAATATGTATTTATAAAAAAACGGCAAAAATATTAAAATTAAAATTAAAAATATTAAAACACATAACAATCCGGGCCTTAATAATTAGCAATTAAATAATATTACGATACCATGGGGCATGTTGTTACAGTGTAACAACATGCCCCCAGCTTACTGTAACAACTTGCCCCACCGGCCGACATTTTGTATTCAAGGTCAATACTTCGGCGGGGAGTAGCCTAGCTAACTACTCTCACAAGTATTCCTTTCCTAAGATATCAAACTACAATCTCAGGGACATGCAAGTACTTACCTTCAACACAGAAGAAGACAGATGACTTCAAAATCGAATATTTATTTTTACTTTTCACTTCAAAAAACACTTAAACCTTTATAACCCTCTTCAAATACATACAATGGTTTCCTTGTTTTCACAGCATCTGCAGACAGGCACCCCACGATTTAGTAGCTGATCGTTACGCGCTTCAGCCACACGGGTGATTTTAAAACTAACATGTATCAACGTGCCCCTGTTAACAACATGCCCCCCTCTCCCCTACCCTATAATATAATAATAAATAACCCCTGGCACTACAGCCCATGAGGGCCTATGCCTACCAAGCGACCACTGCCCAGTCATTCAGCCTGCTGATATAGGTGTGACGCGTGGTTAGCGCGTCGGGTCCCTTCGGCCGTTAATCTTGGTTTTAGTGACCGGGGCGCTGCCTCACTGTCAGACAGCTACAGAATTGTCCTCACAAGGCTGAGTGCACCCCGTTCCAGCCCACACGTCAGTTTCTAAAATCCCTGACGGAGCCGGGAATTGAACCCGGGGCCTCCGGGAGAGAGGCAGGCGCACTACCCCAACACCACGGGTTTTCCTGAAAGAAATATTACATATGATATTTATCATACAATAACATGCTTTTATGTACAAATATGAGGGGAGGGGAGGGGGAGGGGAGGGGAGGGGGGAGGGGCACATAATTTGAAGCCATGTTTGGATTGTCAAGTGATCATCATCAGATCCTGCTCACTTAAGCTTAGATATTGTGCGATGTTTATGAAGATTGACACGTTACACAGGTCTTTGCAAACTTATGTAAACCAACGGAAGTTTGTATTTTTTTCGTGACCGTTAATCTCGCGATCATGAGCCACAGGACCCCCTATTTACGTGGAGTTTGAACCACAGGCCATGGTATTTCACTTTGCAAATCTCACATGCATTGACCGGAAAACGAACCCGGTCCGCCGAGGTGAGAGGCCAACAGCTTGACTGCTGTGCCACCACCCAGTGGCGGATCCAAGCCTTGCGGGGCCCTGGGCGATATGATAAGGTGGGGCCCGCAACAATAGGAAATTTAAAAAAATCTCAAATGGAAAGTAGTATTGTAATAATAATAAAATAAAGAATAGTTACAATACCGGTATTTTGAATACACTACAGTGTACGTTTTAATAATATGAAAGAAACCTTTAAATCCCCTTGAAAAAGATTATGTAAACTATGAAATATTAAAATATTAATTTGCGACATTTTCTTCATTCGGCTGATGTCTTCTATTATTTCACTGAAATCGAAACTTGCTAAATGGTCAAGGGAGGTCATAGATGCACTGAAAAAAATAGAATTATAGATTAGTTTGAAAAGTTTGAAAAGGAGAGGCTAATTATTAATTAATTTAATTTTAAAAAGTCCCCTGTATACAGTATATGTGCATGAGTGTAATTCTTTACCATCATACATTAACTAAGCCAAAGTGAGCAGGATCTGAAGTCAATCACTTGACAATCGAAACATGTCATCCAATAAAGTGCCCGCCCCCCACCATTTTTGTACATAGAAGCGTGTTATTTTGTGATAAATATCTTAAGTAATATTTATTTCAGGTTAGGGTATGTAAATACTTGTTTTCCCGCCAAATGTAGTTGGACACAATCTGTGTCGAACGACTGGAAAGCTTTCTTTAGTAGAACTAGGCAACACTGAATAAAGGCTTCTACCACTACAATCACTTTGGAACTAAAGAAGGGTTCGAAATGCGAACCACAGTATACGGAATGGTGTAGGGTAGGTTACTTTGTAGATGTTACTTAAGACTATCAAATATTATGCTTAATTATATATATTCGCAATTTAAAAATTTCAAAACATATAGAATATAAAAAAGACCCTCAATACAAATGAAAAAAAAATAGTGAAAGCTAACCTAACCGAAGCTAACCTAACATATGACTGGAAACAGTTAGGTTAATTGTCTCGAGTTGATGTATATTTAATTTTTTGTATACATTTGGTTTCGGAATATATTTTTATTTTTTTGCGGAGGGTCCACGGAGTTTACACGTTCAAAAATAAAAAAGATCATTATTAGATTCGAGTTGAAGGATATTTATTTTGTTTGTATATCTCTTCTTGTATTTCCTCATTTTTCTGCTATTTCACAGGTAGGCTTACTCGTATCGTTTTTCAGTCTCTCAACTTCTTTATCGAACTAGGGGCCGATAACCTAGATGTTAGGCCCCTTAAAACAACAATTATCATCATCATCATCATCATCTTTATCAAACGTCGCTATTTACACCGATATTCGCCACTATTACTGAAAACAGCGGAGAAAGGACGAAACCACGAACGAAAGTGCCGAGTCCCACCACAACCGGTAAGCAGTCACTTCATAGCACATACCGGGTTTTAGGTTGCGTGGAGTTGCGACACTTGGGGAATAAATATGCTCCTCCATGATAAAGTACTAGTTTGGGAATACATTTACACCTTCAGCTTGTATTAAAAAATAGTGGAGTTACATCACTTTGGAAATAAGCCCTTCACTAGACCGCAATAACAATTAGAGTAAAAACGTCTCCTACTCAGAATTCCTTCGAACTACCTAAAATGCATAATCTTAACTGTGGCATAGCTATCAAAGACACATCTCGCATGAAATTACCAAAACTAAAAGCTCAGAGACATTTCCTGGAATAGAGCCATAGCCTCATCGTGGTCTGGTGGGTATGGAGACTAACCATGAAAAGGTAACTAATTATTGGTGGGTTGAATGACATATTTGTTCATTAATCTTCGATTTATTTTTATGCTTGGTGTTTGAGAATATTTTATTTAATTGTAATAAACGTATTTCTGCACACGCTCTATACTAGAAATTATATTTCTTGGGGTAATTATTGGTCCAATAAAAAGCAGTGTTTGTAAACAAATAATGAAAGGTGTCTGCGTCCGTGCAGAGAGCTTAACATTATTCAAGCATTGGGTGATCGTCTAAGAAGTAACGGACAAATGTTCCAGCAAAAGTATAAAGGAGAAGAAGAACGGCGAAGATCACGCAAAGGCTCCGCATTTTGAGAACGGTGATCAAAATAGTTCGGTTGATCAAAATTCTGAGATATAGCTGGTCACGGAACAAATTTCCTTCTTGTCTAAATTCAATGCTTTTCAGTCGGTCAACACGGTTGTACCCAATTGAATCGTTCGGAGCTGAAAAGCATTAAGTCAAAAGGGTCATTTTTTAAGAATTATTATTTTGAAATACTGACACAAGTACCTTGGAACGGCATAGGAAAGAATTAATTCAGCCTTCTGTTTAAGCCAGAAACCACTGCTACATGTAGTGCGATCAGTGGAGAAAAGCATTAAGTCAATGACTTGCTGCCTTTCAGCGCCGTATTCCGTACTTAATGTTGGCCACACTGCAAGATTCCCGTGTATTACAGTGCTATTGTAAATTACACTTGTACAGGATTTCGGAGGATTTAATGTTAAAAATCTATTTTAAAATAAAATATCATGTGAAATATTCATTCTGGATGGCTTTATGCTGCACTAAACTGACCAAGGAGCATCAAGGCACAAAGTCACGTTTCCAAAATTGATTTGAAATATATATATATATATATATATATTAAATTAAAATTGATATCCCGCTAACACAAATAGGCTATAACCTGAATAGTTGCTTCACAAAGAAGATGACTAATATAGTGTGTTTGTTAAGTTCTGTTCTGTCAATGACGTTTTATCTCTCTCCTGAGAAGTAGTGAAAACTGCCTTAATGCCTTTCAGCTCCAGCCGATTCAATTGTAATAGGTGTTTCCCTAATCCTGAAAAAAATGCATGTGATTAATAAATACACTTGGATGACCAACTGATTGGTAGTGGTTGCTCGAGAACAGACCGCACATCGCTCAAACAATCAGCTAAGGTCACAATCCACTCTAACCTGACAATTTACCATCACTCATAGATAACACACTAAACAAGCAAAGGTCAATAACCACTAACAATATCTTAACAAAACATCAAATATAACTAACAAATGTTGACAAGTTGCTTTAGTTTATGATAACTGCTGCAACGAAATAAGTTTATATATTGTAAACATCATCACCCATACTTGTAGACATAGTTTAAATAGCCTAAGTGTAAAGGATCTGATGATGATCGCTTGACGATCGAAATACATAGGTATTGCAAAATTGTTCATTACATCCATCCAACACCTGAGAAAAAAGCAACGTATTCAAGAAAGAAAATTACTGAGTTAAGTTCAAGTCTTACTCCAAGTAAATGTTGAAAAAACCCGCTCTAATGACCACTACAGGGTCTTTCATATGAAACAAGAGCGCCAAGCGGCGGTTTGTTAACCGCAGCCGCGGTCACCTTGGCCGAGCTTTTGGCGCGCCAAGGCCCCATGCTTTAAGCGTGTGTACAATCCTATATGATGTAGTGGCCTTGCTAGCGTGTGTACAATGTTGAAATCTTACTTTAGTTAGTTATTGTTGATGAAACTGAAATCCCTACTTGTGCTAATTTTGTGAGTGATTTATTCGGAGACCATTCAAGATTCTCGCACATTCTAGCTCATCCTCTGTTAAAACTGTTCGTGTGCGGGCATGTTTTTTATTGAGCACCGAGCCAGTAGTGTCAAACTTATTTGCAATTACGCGAATCTGTGCTAGTGAAGGGGGCACTTTATCAGGAAATTGCTGAACAAATGCATCACGTACCCGCCGAGCCGACTCGTGCATAAAATAAGTTTTACATAAAAAAATACGACGTTGCAATGATAACTGTCTCACCATGTTAGCACTTGAGGTTTAGACTGTCGACTGAGCACCTGCACGCTTATTGCAAGGTCAAATTTGGTAATGTCAATCTGTTATTTTTATACAGTCCATCGGAACTTGAAAAAAAATCCAGCCCTCGTGTGTACTATGCGCGCGCTTTCAATACTACAGCAGGGGGCAGTGGCACGCCACATGCTCGGCCAAGGTGGCCTCAGCTGCGGTTAACAAAGCCGCCGCTTGGCGCTCTTATTTTATATGAAAGACCCTGTACTTTTGATCACTAAAATCAGCAGTGGGAAGGGTCCTTGTGAAAACAGCATCAATCAAAGTAGCTTATCTGTTTGAACGTTGTTTAATAAATTATTGACAAAATTATTTTTAACAAATTAATTCCTAGTTAAATGGTTTCGGAAAACCGTTTTATTATTTTAAAGATAAATCGATTTTATACCAGTTTCATAGGTAGAACCTTATGTGTGGCTTCGCATGCCCAGAGAAAGATAACAGTGACTACAAGCATTCAAAATGGCGGTTGGGCCTAGTATAAAAACTTATTAATTAATTGCAGACTGTCATTAGTAAGAAAGTAGTGCCATATAAGCGCCTATTCTAACATAAGCCTTACAAAAAGCACACTGAATAAAACGCGCAGAAGCCATCTTTAAGAAAATAATACGATAATGAATATCTCAAAGTATTTTGGAGCAACAATAGTGAAAATCAGTTGTAGTGTAGAATTGTGTATTGGTTTGTTACTACCAAGTCAAAAGGACAGCGACTCTGTACATTCACGATGGCAGCTGGGTGGGTTCTCAAAACTTGAATATCATCAGTTCATGATATACTAGCACAAAAAACGCAAAATGTGGTGAGGGAAGAACTCGCTAGGATTACTCATAAGAATATCACATTCAATATAGATCTCAGTGGCCATGTTGAACGTGCAGAATATGACCAGAAATAACTATATTAGAGCTACAATACCGTGAGTTAGTAGTAAGGTAGGGTCTTGTGTGGGTTTCGTATTCTGAAGACAAAATAACAGGGACTCTATATATTCAGGTTGGTGGTTGGGCGTGCTGATAAAATCAATAACTCGGGGCGCAATTGCTGAATCACCACGAAATTTGGTGAGAAAGGAGTACCATATAAGAGGCTTTGTCAGCGATACTCATAAGAATACCACAGTGAACATACCACGCAGAGGCCATCTTAAAATTACCATACCGAATATAAAAATAAATAACCCTTATATTCTAGAGCTATAAGTAACTAAAGGTAGTATTAAAGTATGACCGTAAATGTGGCTTTATATGCCCCAGCAAAAGAAGCCTCGCCATATATTCAGGATGGTTGGTGAACGTACTATGAAAACATCAAAATCAATAGTCCAGGATGCAAATACGCAAATTACACGAAACTTTGTATGAGGGAAGAAACAGATAAGATACCTCGCGTGCATTAATCATAAGAATACCACACTGCATATAGCATTTAGCAGCCATATTGTAACTGTAAGACATTAATATTGATAATCCACTAGCTATTACAGTTGCAATGCCGAAACGCATTCAGTATGTAGTCTCATCAGAAGGCGCATGATCAACGATTCCTTACGTTCAAGATGGTGGATGGATGTACTTTTCTAACATTCCAATCAATTCATCTGGATGCAGTAGTGGTGTTATTACGAAACTTAATAAACGAATAGTCTCATGTAGGGTATAACTCTTTAACGTTCAACTCAAGAACATTCATAATAGTGCTTAATAAGGTTAAAGAGGTATAACTATACCCATACATTTCAGTGAAAGTAGGCTACATGTTCTTTACTAAAAATCTTGTTTTTTACGGATCTGCAGGAAACTATTCAGAAATGACCCAAGTTATGCGCAGTTACCGTTAGGCTGTGGAATAAAATGTTGACATGAATTATGTAGAGGAGTAGGCTACCCGGCTATTTATCATTCCAGTTTTCAGGAAGCAGACAACGGGCGTTGTATATGCATGAGAGCTACTAAGGGTTGATTACCTCTTTCTTCCATTAATATTCAATATTTCAG
Source organism: Meconema thalassinum (assembly GCA_946902985.2). Lineage (NCBI taxonomy): Eukaryota > Metazoa > Arthropoda > Insecta > Orthoptera > Tettigoniidae > Meconema > Meconema thalassinum. The sequence goes on from OX336389.2 coordinate 1,329,243,903, forward strand.
GTAGGAAATAGAACCAAGTGTGTTCAAATCATTCCCACTCAAGTCATCAACATCCACGAAGCGTACGGAGTTGACTGCATGAAACTAAACTGTTTTGCAGATTGATTTTCTAATAATGCGGGAAATTCATTATAGCTTAACCCAGCTGTTGGAGGCAATGAGTTTCGCGGTCCACTGAAATTTAAGGAGCACCACAGATGCTCTCCAAAAGACGGCTAGAGGGCTTTAGCCTACGTGTCGTCTCAAATACATTGCGCTTCGCAACATTTTTCAAGGGCCTTCGCTTAACAGCATTGCTTGGAGGAAGAATGATGCAGTTATTTCTTCAGATTTTCGGTTTGAGAAATCTAACAATATCATTCAATGGTAATTGCCCCTTAAACTTATCTTAATTTTCAATAGACATGTACTCAGAAATACGACCATATTTAATGAGGTCTACAGTAGAAGTGGGTGAAATATCCTGTCTTCATAAAATAAACATATAATACAGTGCTCGTAAAATGTTTCCATCACAACATGCGTGATTGAAGGTGATGTGTATGTTTACGTGATCTGGACACTTTCAGATTGCCACGGTATATATGTAGCTGTCTATTGTGAACCAAGACAGTCCTTTGGCCTCGGTATACCCGATTACAATAGCTGCGGCTGCAGTGTGTGTGCTCATTTCATTGAATCATCATGCCTGGAAATGATTTCTTCACGTTTACTAATAACTTACACGTATTAGTTTGTAACAGTAAGTTATTGGTAGCTCTTCGGTCGGGGAACACGAATATAGCCCAAAGACTGGTCGGGGTACAATGTAAAATAATTATGTACAAAAAAGTGGCAGTCAGTCTGAAAGACTAGACTTTGCATCATTTTAAATGCTACAAATGCTGAAAAATGCTAGAAAGACTGGAGGCTTCTCGCTTCGCTCGAAGCCAAAGACTCTTGACATGTTAGAAAATTATCTGCATAATACTTATCTTGCTTATCTTGTTTCAAATTACTCGCGAACGGCAAGTGCAAACCAAGAGAAAAGCAAGATCAAGCGCGCGGGATGCCGAACGCTCACCAGAGCGCGCGGGGACGTGCCCCTTCCATCCAGTCTAAAAAACACTTATAGTGGGCGATGTATTGAAGATAGAGATATGCTCTCCCGGACGTTTTTGTAGAACTTTTCATGCTGATCAATTCTTACGCTCATAGTATATTGTTATTTTTAACGGTTTGCCCAGCGAAATCTTAAGAAGCGCACGGACGCCAAGTTTGTTTTCGACTTTTTCACTGAAATCGTTACTGCTTGGTTTCCTTTGATCATACATAAATTATTTTCTACAGAATCTTTCCTCGAGATATCCTTTACAAAATGGTGAAACCCGCATCAAAATCCATCCAGTGGTTCTCGAGATTACCCGTGACATCCAAGAATCGGGGATTTTTATCATATGCTATCGAAGTAGAGATTGTCGGGGAACCCATGCACCAAGCGGTACTATGACGTCACACACCTCAGTGCATCTGGGTACATTTCGTCCCGTCACCGTAACGTAACGCCAAACCCCAGCGTAACGACGAAATCGACAGATCATTTAAAATGATAAAATAAATAACACTCCTGGTAAATATTACATGTATAAATTATGAGCACTGTTATAATGGGGCAGTTTTTATGATTACGCGTTTCGACTTTCAAACGGTCTTCTTCAGATCCTGATCACTACATAAAGTTGTAGCGCGTATACTTAGTGTTTATATTTTGATTCGCAGTTTCAATCTCGTTATGTCAGGTTAGTTAGTTTTGTTTATACGGGTTCGCGAATTACGCAAGAGTACTACGTACGTGTATACAAACTAGAACAACGCAATATAATAATAAAATTAGAGCATGCACTTGAATTCTATTATGTAATATGGTTACTTATCTCGGAGATGTTGGCCGTCGCTGCTGCTATACCTATCGGCTGTCCACTCAGGCGCGGATCTAGAGTTTGGTTTTGGGGGGGGGTCAGAGAATCGATCTAGAGTTTGGCTTTGGGGGGGGGGTCAGAGAATCGAAATCGTTAAGAAAAATGGTATCACTGAAAACGCAATCACAAAATAACCAAACGTACAAAATCAGACCAATTTTTTTGCAAGATTCATGGATAGAAATTTGATGCGTTTAGCGCACCAAAAATATTCGTACAAATTGCAACGGCGTGTTTTGCGACTTTTACATCGAGCTTCGAGAAAAGGATCAAGGTACGTAACAGTTTCGGCAAGTCGAGTTGGTACCGACAAAGGGAGAAAGTCACAGCTTAAATTGCCAACCAAGCTTGCAGTTTGGACGTCGGCAAAAATTTTTGGTGCGAAAAAAAAGCCCCAGTTTCCTATCCGTGCATTACTGCACAATCATCGTGACATCACTATAAACATCGATTCGGTAATCACAAGGTTTGCTAACCAAATAGACGAGTTGATTTTGTTGTATAACTAATAGTTTCTATACAAGAGGTTAGAAGTTGTAAATATGTACAGTTGTAACAGAACATAATAATTCCAATAAAGGTAATTCAATATTGAATAAAATGAAAAAAAAACTGTTTTTCAGTTAAAATTCGTTAAGTTTTATTTGTCTGGTAATTGTGTTTTCGTTTTTTGAGTTTGCAAAAAAATTTGGTCTCCGTTTGGGGGGGGGGGTCATGACCCCCGTGACTCCCCCCTTGAATCCGCGCCTGTGTCCACTCTCCACTTTCCAAATTTGGGGAAATTGTTATAGAAGGAGGATGCACCATGTGTTATTTCTAAACAAACCAAGGCCTGTATTTAAGCAGTATTGTAGGAGTCCTATATCCGTCTAATAGACCGGACGGTAGCATAAATTGAAGGTGTTCAACGCTGTGTGAGACGGCTTAAATGGCCTGCAGTAGAATGATAATTTCCAGAATCCGTAACATACACTAATTTAAGTCATTCTCGCTTCAGTTAGTTACAATTTCCGTCAATAGAAGTCGCGCATAACGCTATTTAAGCTAGGGCACACTGTTATCACAGATCGGCAGTGAAGAGTTAGGTTGGAAGAGGTCGTGCACAATGGCGGTGTCTGACCCTCATACCGAGAGGACCATTCAATGGTCCTTTTTGATCCACGATTAAGCCCTTTCACTGTCAATAATGTCATGGTAATACAAAGCAGGTTATGTGACTGTCTACTAATAGAGCTTGCACGTTCAAAGGCACTTCACCATACAATAACACGACCACCAGACAAAATATAGTGCTTATATTACAACAATGTGACTAATATAGCTACTGGATGGATATATTATACATCAATATAGGAATAACAATGAACATAAAATATTTCACCCTACCAATACCAGATACCAGAAGCAAGCAGCAGAACTGACAAATTACTCGTAGCTAGAACACACGGCTACCGTATTGCCTAACGGAAGATTTACGTTCATAGGCAGTTCAAAACTTTAGTACGACCACAGGAAAAATATAGTGCTTTTAAATTGCAAAATGAGGACTTATGTGGCCACTGGACGAATATAGCATGTCCTAGGCTGAGAGACTTATTAACAAGTCATGTCCTATGGCCGCATTAGCATCTTGTTGCAAGTTCTATGCTCCCATTTGTATGTGCTGTAGGTGACCATAACTTCCAGGAAATGTTCATCTTCTGTGTCGGTGACTGTACAACATGGAGTGCTGGACATATCCCCCAGCTTACTAAAAAACATACTTTCTCGGCCATGAAGATCCAATGTATTTTCTACTTATGGCTTATTTGAAGAATTGGTCGCATTTACGTTACAATTGGCACATTTTTCATTAACCAGTTACACATCTTAGTGTCCTTGTATAATTTCACCATCTGAGCCAAAACGAAGCAAGATTCATATCTTTGTTATGAATTAGGAGCGAATGGTTAGCATCAAACCCAGTAAGCAACACATCTCTGTCTTTAAAGCTTGCCTGTTCTTAGATACAAAGAAACTCTCACAGTTCTATCTTAATTTTCGTGGTTTTAATTTCAAAATAAAGGAATTGATTATACGCATCCTGTAAAATCTGTGTTGGTATAAACACTTGATCTTCACGCACAAATTTCTGGTGGGCTGGCAACTTTCCCCTAACCTTTGACGCCACTTTGGACTCCAGCCTCTGTATCCCTATTGTCTCTCATCATGTATATGTAACTAAACTCACTGTTGAGATGGCATTAGTTTCAAATCAGTCTGCTGTATTCATAACAAAACATAAAGTAGAATGGATTGTCATGTTGCTCGCTTATTGTCTACTCTGATCTTTATCGACTATCGACCAGGTGAGTCTTCGAGGCGTAAGATCCAGACATGCAGGGACTCCTCAGTTAGGGGCAAGCTGTGTCAAGAGAAAGCCGCTTGATGCATTGTGTTTCACAGCTCATATCTCCATTCCTATCTGGTGCTTGCCAAAATAACTTATAGCACACGGCCTCAATACATTTGAATTCGCGTCTCATGACAAGCATCTATATACTGTATTTAAAACACTAAGGTGATTTTTGTTACCGCGAGATTGAGAAAACGGCTTAACCGATTGACTTCGTAAAGCATTCTGACGAAAGCTCTTGGCATGTAGATTTGCAGAGTGATTTTAAAAGGAGAATATATGTTAGGCTATATTTTTTAATTATTAAAGAAAAATGTAATATTTGTCGCTTGCGCACAATGGCTTTTCTCCCGCCGCGTCTAACTGAGATATATACTGAAATAGAATTATAAAATAAGGGAAGTATTGAAGAACTTAAACTGGCAGTTGAGTGTGTATGTTGTTTAACTAATGTAATATTGCACCTCCAGCCCATTGTCTGGGCTGCTCAGAGGCTAACGTTACAGTCTATGAAATGAATTATGCGTCGTCGAAGAGTCCCAATCTCACCTAGAATATGTTTTTTAATTTACGTATTCTTATTTCTTATTATTGGTATTACATTGTCAATACATATTTTACGTTTGCAGAAATTGTTGCAGGCAGGGATAATTATAAGGATTTTATTATTGGCGATCAGACTCATCGCATTCTCCTCAGCAACCAACTTGAGTATGAAAGTCTCTGGACGGTGAATACACTGGTTATGTTAAACTTCATTGTACAGTATTAGCCAATTGTTTATTGATTATTTGTTTAGAGTACATTCTAAACACGGTGTTGATTTTGGCAATGGAAGTATTATTTGCCATTCAATACTTAGCGGCTCCGTTGAGACAGGACACTATAGTGTTATCGAATACGACGTTAATTTGGGAAGGGATGCTAATTTAAATATCCCGTTCAATTCAAAATAGCATTGGCCGGTAAGCTACAAATAGACACAAAAAAGTGAGAAATCTGATAAAACATGTAGACACTTTTTAAACCTAATATAAATATGCCATTTCAGAATCAATTCCAGATATTATGCCGTACAGTGTAGTGTCCTTGACGAACAAATGCAAACATACCGATTTTTGTTGTAAAGTGTAAGTTTTTCAATGTTCACTTTACTTTGTGTGGAAACCATTCGCTCCAGGCAAAGTGGGAAATCGGCATGTTGCTCATATAGAGATGAGGGGTACTCAAGATCAAATTCTAAAACATATCCGCGACTCGTTTCGAGTCTGGCCGTGTTCACATCAAAATGTGAGACCTCGTCCTCTGAGAGCCAGGCAAAATCCTAATGGGGTAAAGACTAGCTCATAGCGTAACCATACAGATTATTCACATCATGGTACATAAAGTACGATTCAGGTTTGTCTCGTGGATAAGAGGACATGAATTTGTTATTCGTTTCGGCATGGCACTCGTTAAGCGACAAAAACCCACCGCGAATGCCTCTTTCAAAGAATAAGACCATGTCTACATCGGTCAGTAAATCTAATTCCACTTGCGTGTATCTTAATGCTGTATCATAGCACAGTCCCGGACTCGTAAAATAATCAGCCAGATCTAATTCGTAGATGTGCTGGCACAACTCACGGAACATTTCAAACACATCCGTGAGCAGCACTTCATCGAGTTAAAGTAATGCATAGATTGCTTACAGTATATTAAACACCAACCAAATATTGCATGCATGTGCATAGTCTTCATCAGAAATGGTACTTCGTGTAAGCACGGATTAAAATTTGTCTTAGGCTGGCAGAGCCTTCTGCTTCAAAATGTCCCTTCCATTTACAAAATCATATGGGAATATAATTTCCGAATGCACAATTTAAAGTGTTCGGGAGTTTCAAACTGGGTTGCGGTGTATTTCAATTCCTTTTCATCCAAGCCATTCACTAGGCTGTCAAGGGATGAGGCCATATACTTAAACGAGTCCAGGAATCAAATACAAAACTTGCCCGACTACCATGACAATGCCGTGAAACGCTCATGGTTTGGGGGGATATTTGAAAATATCCCCTTGTCGATATTCCCCAATTCACGAATTAGGAACTGCATATTAAAGCTCGACAGATTGCGAAAAAACATACTTTAGAATCGAGGCGCTTGGTAATTCACATTACACACCCGGTGCGCAGCCCCTAGAAATTCCCCCGTAAGGTGTGAGTGGTCTCGAACCGTATCCTCAACACTTACCAGCGGCTTTTCACAAATATGGCATGTAGTAGCATGCTCATACTGTTCCTGCTGTTCCGGGGTTAGGTTCATAGACACTTGGTTGTCCAGTAACCCCCGTTCATGGTCAGCCAAACTCGATAAGTTCATTTAAGAACCATTCAGCACAATCTGGGCCTTGGTAGGATTTAAAATAGGAATTCGTGTGGTCGTATGAACACACGACATTCAGTCCTATGGCAAAAGCTTCGTGCTTTTGATAGGGGTCGTTGAGTTCATGCTGGGATCTGGTTTTCCCCACGGCATGGGCACGGTGATAGCCTCAAAATCAGCGTATACTACAAAATGAACTGTATCACGCTTGTGTATGTTTTTAAACTTTAACACAGCGTCGTCCCCTTGCAGTAAAACTAGTCTCACAGCCTCCTGTGAGTTGCAATCTTCCTTATGTCGTTCCAAAAGAGTAGGTGTTGTAAAATACTGTAAACAACGGTCGCAAATATGCTTTTTATGCATATGTTTTGAGAGTTGACTGCCTACCAATCTACTTAAATCTTTAATGAGGCAATAGTGATTCACATCTCCCTTTGACGATTATAAAAGGTGAAGGTGATGTCGTGTCTGCACTTTAGTAGTGTATAAAGGACCCATATTTTCATCACTTGCTAAGCCGTAAACCATAAAATAATAGTCGGCATAATCCTGCTCAAACCTGTGGATTTTGTTAAGTCCATAGGGAACGAAACGCGGATTAAAATTAAATTTTGTTTTAAGTGGTCAAATATGGCCTTGTACTTCCCTGGCAGACAACCATCACGTTGGACTGGCTGTAAATACGCAGCCACCAATCAAAGGAAACAGTCATCATCCCGGTTTTCAATGTTTACCACAGCTCTCCGGCAGGCAATCGCTGGTGTTGTAGGGATATAGCTGGACCTTGCATTAAGCTGGTTGAATTTACAAATATTAATTTGTAGGTGATGAAGTTTTTCAAAAGCAAAGCCACTGGATCCTTCTTGCAATTTGCCAAATTTAGCAAGCAGGGCATTCACACCATATATCCCGTACTGTACCCGTTCCGTTATGGTATGCGATGACCCAGCTGACATAGCATCGAACACCAAACTTTACGGGACACACACACACACACTGAAAAAATGAAATGAGGCATGTGTCGGAATCCAGGAAGAAAAGAAACAAAGAAAAACATCATCTATGGGTAGCACGAGACGAAGTGTCTCGGGGTCGAATACGGGTGAAAACAACAATAATTATTAATGCAAAGGGCACCATCCGCCTGGATTCCTATCAATCACATCCTTTCTGGTTAAGCCTTAAAATGACTAGGGAAAGAACATGAGGAAAGCTGGCATCACGAAAACAGTTTAAAAGAAACATAAAATGTATTAACTCTTTGGCTTGGTCATTAGTGATTACCATAAGAAATCCTACCTAGGAACATGGTGGATAATAGGTAGGGCTCGGATTTTAGGTACATAAATAGTTTTTTATGTAAATACATATTTTAAACATTTGTTCTATAAATACATAAATTCCTGCTTTTCACTTATTAGCACATAAAAAGACATAATATTTACAGTTTTTAAAATCTTTCAGTTTATTGCATTTTATTCTGTGTTACTTCAACGGGGATAAACCTGTGAGCTATCTAATCTTCATGCAGGGCGTATGTCAGCTTGCATTTTCGTTATTCTTAACTTGTCGCCCTGTGCCACTCACTGTGGAAGCCGGGGGTTTGCTTGTCCACAGCCATATTGCAACACTTGCACACGCAGTTCATTTCTGGCACTGTGAAGTGTAAGACAGTTCTACGATGCCTAAAGTAAAAACAACTACAAGTTATCGTCTGTTGCAGAATTTAAAGATAATTTTACTTCTGATGGGGGCGTTCTGTTCTGCCAACCATGTGGGAAAGCAATGAAGGCTTAACAGTGATCTCAAGTTACACAACACCTCAAGGGCAAGAAACATATTGCCACAGTTTCGCGCTTTCAGATGAAGTGTTTCGCGATAATCGTTGGTCATTTGTGATGGACAACCTGAAGAAGTTTGCATTCGTGAGTAGTGCATATTGTTTATATTCGCATTAATAAACTAAATTGTAATTAAATATTTTTACTTTTTTGTCACATATTTCAGATATTTTCAATACATAAAAAATAAATATTTCCCCGATTTTAGCACCTAAAAATCCGAGCCCTAATAATTAGATAGGTTGAAAATGTTTATGTCAACTCCATCCATTTCCTCTCTAATTTAACGTTCACATGTTGAAAGGAAAAAACTAAATGTCTCTCTTGGTTACTCAGGAGAACCGAAGCACAAAATCACTCGAAGCACAAACACTTGTGATCCCTGAGCCCTGTCAGTATTTAACTTTAACATCAATTTCATGTGAACCGCAATCATTGTCTAAACACACATATTTAATATATAAGTTATGTTGAGCGTTGGTTTAAGCAATGAAATGTCTAATCGCTCCCATTACCATAATCACAAATAAATTTTATAACATATTAATCAAAATTCAACACTGTTCAGATATCAACTACAAATTATCTAATTATCATTCTCGTCACCTAAATCATTTCTAAATATCAACGAAAGATTTTTGTGACCATCTCATAATCCTTGTGTAAGGAATTTATACGCGTTTAATCATTAAATAATCATCATCGTTTAACCATCTAGCAATCGTTATCATTTAATCATCATTTAAATCACTTAATAATCATCCTTTTCTAGATTGGCATGTCATCTACTTATTCAGATATAATTATAAATTATTTTTATTTCATCTCGGCAAGAACCATCAGATCAGATTATTAACGAAATACTTATATCCAGAGTATACTAATTAAATCTCAGAATAACAACATGGATTGTTTCAAAATATCCAGAATACTCAACTTAATCAGCTTATCGGAGGTGTCATCATAATTTGTAACATCTTATCAGAACGCCAGAATGTTTTATAACCAAATAACTTTGAGGGTTGAACTTAAATTGCACTCAAGAGCAATATTTACTGCCATTCAAAACGATTGCCAAAAATCCACTATATCGGGATGCCATCATCCACCAAAAAATCTTATGAACCACAGTTCAACCACAAAACACTACCTCATTTAACCACTCAATTAATTTATCATAATATCATTATAATTATTCCACACAAATATCGTTCAGCACACGGCCTGAACTACAAATTAGACTAGGTTTACACGAAACTTTCAGTTACTATATTCTCCTAAGAGGTAGCCTCTCATACCTTGTGGCAAAAGTCTCACAATAAACTGGCAAAACTCCTCATAATTTATGCACTCAATAAGCAATACAAATCTGTAAACTGGCTTCAATTATTTATAAAATTGACTGCTTAAGACTGTGGTCAAATGACTGTGTTAACCTCTCAAATATAACGTGTAGAACACTGAGATAAATCTAAATGTGCATCAAGTATGAATTAAATTCATAAGTATTATTGCTCTGGATAAATTTCCCAAAAAAACTATTAGTTAATGCGTTCAATAATTAGATCGAAATTTCTAATCTCATATGGTTTTTTCTCTGCCTGAGATTTATATCTGATTCAAATACTTCCTATTAGAAGAACTAATAATTTGAGAAATCCTATGTTGTTTCAAAAACAAAGTTCAAAAGAACTGTTGAATTTAATAAATTACCATTCTCAAAAATAAATCAGAACCATGACAAAATCTATTGGATCAATCCAAGAATTACTAGAGTGTAATCCTGCTTACATTTATCATTATTATATCTTACACCAAGATCAACAATATCTGACTGTCAATTGTAGTTTATCCTCTTACTGTCCATATCCATTCTGATGAAGGGATGAGGCTCTAGTACGGGTTAAGCGAATAACACTACACAGTTGCTAAAAGCAAATGGCCCCGTATCGAAGACTGGATGAAAGAACCTAGTGTGATTTAAGCGAATAACACTACACATTTGCTAAAAACAAAAGGCCCCACAACGAAGACTGGATGGAAGAATGTTTCGGATTGGAATAAACCACTACTGTAAAGTCAGATATAATCGACACATGCTCGCTAGACCGACTTAAAATCATCAAAGTAACAATGATCAACTCGAAGAAAACTAACACAACTCCCCACATCCATGAAAGAAAACGAGGAAAAGAAACAAACACCTGTTTGCAAGCATCGAGCAAAGACACACTCGATCAAAATAACTAACACCGGAGTATGTATGAATTGACATTGCAAAGATAAAAAAAAACAATTTTATTCCTATCAGCTCATTGTAAAAGATTGGAAACGGTGCTCATGTAAAACTGCATGACATCACTCGCATGCCTTCGCATCCACAAAGAAAATCTTATTTCGATCATATCTGAATATTTTCACTATAATATTTTTCTTATTATACATGTGTGCTCATATCTACACTCATGTAGGCGCTCACAATACCCTGTGTAGAATCAGCTGCCTTGAAATTTCATTTCCAGAGATCGCCGAGTACCCTAAATTCCGTGAAAGACTTCTCGGAAGATCGACGCATTCCCTAAAGATTTCTAAAGATCGGCGACATCGGATGTCTTCAGCTCGGATCGGCAAACTCTTCATTCGGAGTTGCCCTCGGGCCTGCCACTCTGCTCTGCCATCATGCCTCTTCTGCGTTTAACGCCCCATGTTAAAGTCTGAAGTTCCCATACCGAAATAAATCTCCAAAATGTTCCATGAACTCACTAGATTGTGCATCACAAATGGTTACCCCACAATATCGTTTATCATATTTCGCCACTGCTCCATGAGTGTTTCATAAAATCGATGAATTAATGCACCGGACGCTGCACGTAAATGCGCCTAAATAAATCTATGCAACGTGAGCAAATAATTTCAACACCCTGTGTTTCCGTAAGTGTTCACATGTTGTAGACACTTTGGAATAATGTTCAGGTCTGAAGTTATTATGCATCACCCTATTGTTGAAATGTTTCATCTCTAAGTCCACTTGACTTATTGAATGTACCACGATAAAGTTCAAAGACCCGTGGTCGCTTATGTCCACTTGACTTATTAATGATCCACGATAAAGTTCAAAGACCCGTGGTCGCTTATATCCACTGACAAATTATTGTGTAAACTGAGCCTCGAAATATAGCATTCAAGGTTCATGAAGTTATGTGCTTTTTAGGCACGTATAATATAACACCTTGTGCTACGGTAAGAATGCGTGTTGTTTTTTTTTAGTTGCAGCTACACATTTCTCGCCCAGCACACCTGTGCATGGTCATGATCCGAACTACAGTAGTTTGAATGGGGCAAGTTTGGTCGACAGCCCTTGCACGCTGTCACGAATGTTACTGCACATCAAATAAAGTCCTGCTTATAGCCTGTCACAAATACGACTGAATTATCATACTGTAACTTCGTTTGATGAAGAAGCTTAGTAATTGTTTCTGCTTACTAGCAAATGCGTTTCGAAACTATCTCGCTGCCACAGTCTCGGCACAACTGAATACCTCTCATGCCATATTGTGAACTGCGTTTCTCACGGCGAGTTGTAACCGGACTGTCGAGTGACTAACTGCCGAGCCGAACCGAAAGAAACTACCGCGTGTCGGAGGCTAACTCACTCGAACTGATGGTCTGCAGAAATAATAAAAGATGAACTAACTGACTGCAGAACGAAAAACTGACCACTTCCTAGACCGGCTGGTCAACTCTCTGCACTGTCACTCTCCTCTCCCCTTCTTCCTCCTTGCCCAGCACGTGATCGGCCACCCCTCCTGCGGTAGGGTCGCGTCACGCCCGCTCTGAGGTCATTCACCCACTGATTGGAGTATAAATTACTTAACCATACTTGTGGTTTACTTCTATTAAGGGGTCTCAACCTGGATAAGTGATAATAATGGAATTTCCTTTCTGTCTTCACATATTCTTGAAGGTCTTGAAATAAATAAATAAATAAATAAATAAATAAATAAATAAATAAATAATTTCATTGTCGACTTCTCGTCGCGCATCGTAATCTTGAGGTGTCATTCCCTCCTGCTGATCTTAAGCAAAGTTCCCATAAATCAATGTTTTCGACGCTAGCGCATTCTGATCATCTAATAATCCCAAGTGCATATCGGGTACAGTACCACTGTTCCAAATTGTCGGTTACGAGCAGCTGTTGCATTTTTGTACATAAATGGAATTTCTCCCTATGTTCTATACCATTTTTCTTGTATACAAAATCGCAGACCAGTTCCATATTAACCTTCAAAACCCTGTGCAACCCTAAGCCAGTATAAATTTGCTCGCTAAAAATCGGGAAACCAGCCTTTGAAAATTCCTTGGGAATAACACTTTCCGTTACTTTAGCCACGCGCCCAGAGCATACACGTGTTCTAAAACAAGAGTCGAGGAGTTCCAAATTTAAAATATTATCGATAGCGGTAGAGTAGGCCATACTTGCAAGTTAGTCTTGAGGTTTCAACAGTCCGATGCACAGCAATGGTCCATGAATCGGTTTCAAAACTATCGCCTCTTGGGTTTTCAGCCTCAGCTGTAGAGCTTTTCCAAATATCTAATAAGAAATCAAATAAACCATACTGAAGAAATAAATAAATATAAATTAATGCATGCTTTCCATACAACAATATTACAAAAATATCTATCAGTTTATTTAAAACGAATTCTGACCTTTGCTCGTAAATCCTTGTTTTTTCCCTTCCCATAGGCTCAAGGGTAATGGCATCTTTCTTTCTTTCTTTCTTTCTTTCTTTCTTTCTTTCTTTCTTTCTTTCTCTCTCTCTCTCTCTCTCTCTCACACACATAGCAGGGAACCGTGTACAGGTTATCTAAACTAATAAATAAAATAATCAGCCAATAATTTCCAATCAATAACATTAATATCCGTTGGCATTAAAAAGCCGAAAATCATTAATAATAAACTTACCTCTCAAAATACTGCAAAATATGTCTCCACTAACTGTGCTAGTATTCAATCTCGTTACCGCTCACCTGCAGAGCCAATGTGCAACAGCCTTACAATATCTGCAAACAATTAATAAAATGAACTAATTAAATACAGGTAAATAAACCTTAAACGTGAATTAGCATTAAAACGTGAAAGAAACACAAATTTACCGCACAAATATTACAACTGTTATCCTCCAAAACGTTTGCTTCAACGGAGCGCAGAGGTAAGCACGACACATGTAAGTACACAAGTAACCGCAATGCTATTCATCACAGCCCTTTTATAAACTGCGGATATGTTGCATCAGCAATTTCACACGCTTCGCAATTCTGTCATCATGCACGTGCGAGTCTAAAGTCCAATGGGAACACCTGGGTGGTTTCATATTTCACTTGAATTTATATTTCCTCGCGTACAAACATTACAAGATTAAGCTTGTAAACCTCACACTATGTCACGCCACTGAATGACTGTCCACTACTGTCCTGCATAGCGAAGAACCAAGTAATGATGATGTCACCAGCACACTGAGTCTCGATGAGGTTGCTAGCTCCCCAGGTTTCACACCCTGCCAGACATTCGCTAAGCACATTGCTTTCGATAACGCTTACCAGTTTGAGCTGGGAACTGTGACTGCTACTGTGCTTGCTGGAGCTAGCTACCGGCTCTCCGACTAACTCTGCCAGGCTGACCAGAAATATAATTGTTTCATTTACACATTCAATAAAGGACTAGGCTACATAAAATGTTACTTGTAAATAAAGAAACTACACCGCTCACACCTACCTCAATGGCCGTGCGTGTTAAGCTATTCTGCCATTAATAAAATCCAACGTAATAATAATAATAATTAGCCGTTGCCTATCATAAACCCACTCATTACAAATATTCCTACCACCCTCCTTCCCGCTGGGGTTCCTTCCCGCCAAGGAAAAATATCTCTGTCGCAATAGCTACCACAACCAATCAATCAATAATTAGCTAATAATTATCAGTTATGTCCTTTTAGAGAAATCTGAAAAAAACTACGGGATTGAGGGCAATGCACGGATTAATTCAACACCTCGCACGCCTTTCTAACATTACGGGTTCTCAAAATATTGTAGGGGTTCTGAGAGGGTGTCCTCTACAATGTAATAGCTGGGGGGATGAAATATAAGTAGCTGGGGGTTGCTTGGAGCTCGAGTGTAAGAGGTGTCGGTTATGGACTGGTTCGAGGGCGTATGAGCACTCGAAAGGAGTACTCCCGAATGTACTGTTTGTTCGGGTAGTTCGATATCGGGATTAGGGGTGGTTTGGTGCTGGAGGCTCTGAGCAGCTGGGTCGCTGTCTGGAATACTGCTAACGCGGGCACCGGACGGCTCGCGCTACAAAGCGATGTAAGCGGTCTGACGTATGCGAATAGCTGGATGCGGGCGTCACGAAACAATTAACTAAGTGTTAGCTGGATCCTACCGGGACGAGGGATTAAGGGTAGGATCTTAACAGTTAAAACAATAAACTGAAAGACCAGTTACTTATGGGCGGTATGACTTTAATGAGTACTTCAGACTTGAAGTACTCCTAGAATTTGCAGAACAGTTATTAAACCAGATGCTTATCACAATCCAAGCACTAAGGGATGAGAGTGTGAATGTCTGTGTGAGGAAGTGTAGATCGCTTAGACACTTACCCTTTGGCGTTCGTCGGAGCGGCGCTCTGCAGCGGTTCGGCACACAGTGACACTGAGGACGACTGACTGGCTGGCTGACTGACGGACTGACTGACCTCGAGCTACCTCACCTCTCTAGTTTTATAGTCCTTTGAGTGCCGAGTGTGCGGAACTGCACATTTCACAGGATGTGCGGAGTTGGCCGGGGTTACTGGAGGTTGTTGCTATGTATTACGTCTAGAATTTTGATAATGTATTCCGAAGGCGTTTGTGTGGAGATAGATGTATGTTTCGTAGTGAACCCTTTACCCTATGTTGGTTAAATGATTCTACTTTTTATTTCTTCAATTAATAAATATTTCAACCAGCATCATGAAAGTAGCCAGACAGTGATGAGGAAATTTCAAGCATTTGTTGGAGACAGTAGGGACATACCTGCATCAGTTTAACAAAAGGCTAAATACTTGAGCCATGAAAAGAAATAGCAGAGCGATGTATCATAAGGACAGGTGTGGCTACCTCAATTTTAGAAGCGACGCGCGGTGAGACATGGTTCTGGTATGTTCATTGTGTTATTCGCGCCTAGAAGAAATATGATGCAGTAACGTGAATGGCTGATGAAGAAAATAGACACTCCCAAGACGCCAAGATCTACTAGAAACCGCCAAATTACAGAAAATGGAGAACCAATGAGAAGAGAATGCCTACTTGCGCGCCAACTCCGGCTGGGGTACGCGGCGGCTAGCATTCACGCGGGAAATCGCCTAGACAAAATCTCTACGATCGATTCTAGGATTAATGGGCATATTCTTGACCTGTGCAATATTACGAGTTCAGTGATATTTATTTCATTCCTGTACCACAATTATTTCGAGAAATTTTTACATAAAATCCCCCTCCATCTAGACCCAAGGGCCAGTTCATTTATAAGTGTGTCGAGGACACAAGACAATTATTATTCTGTGCGTCTACGGACGTAGACTTATTATTATTCTGTTCGTCTGAGGACGTAGACTTTTATTCCGTGTGTCGAGGACACAGGACTTTGATTCTGTTCGTCTGAAGAGATAGACTTTTATTCCGTGTCACAAGGACACAAGATATTCATTGTAAAGTGTTAAATTCAGTGATAGATAGTCATAGTACTATAGTTATAGGGGCAGTATCGGCGATAATTCGCCAACGAACAGTGACAGGGAATTTAGTACCTGAACAAGCGAATTTAGTAGTCAGACATAAAGTGTATAATAACCTAATTTTTGTATCAGCGCAAGTGATGACATCGATGAATGCAGAGGAAGTTTGGAATTCTCAACACTCCGTGCAGATGGCTGATATGAGATAAAGAACCATCCAGTTGGGGAATGGCGTCTGATGTTCTTTGACGGGTGACTACAAAAAGAGATGAGTACAAAATAATATTTTATTATTTATTAAATTAACTTATGGTTTATGGGACATATTTTTTGTAAATACTTTGCTTGTGTGATTAATGTAGTATATTTAGTTTTGATCTGACACATTTTTGTTTGGAAGCAGCTCGCACAATTGTAGTTTTTTGGAAGGTTCTTTTCATTGTGTTGTGTTAACTAACGTATCTATGTGAACGGCCGTGTTCACCTATGTTACGAAGTGCGGTTAAAAACGTCTCTCGGAGATATGTCGTGTTTCAGAAGTAGGACTGAATTAATATAATTATATAGTAGATTGGAGGGTAATTAAAATTTTGTTGAGATTTATTATTGATCAGATTCAGTGTGATTATTGCCTTTGGAGCAATGTAATTTGTGACGAAGAGTATTCTGCTCTATCGTAAGTTTTAAATATTGGGTTAAATGTTTGCGAGCTCTAATTCAGCAGACCCGTGTGAAAGGCGTTATGTTAGTCCCAGATGTGTATATTGTGAGTATATTTTTGTGGTATTACAAGCGGGAATTTCAGCAGAGACTGATTTCTGTCAGCTTGGTACCAGATTCATATTGTATCCTTGCGAGGACAATTATGGATATGTGATTATTGTCTGACCATATGCTGAGTTGGAGGAGATGTTAGTTGCTGTTGATTCCTTGAGATAACAGTCCAGCTGGTCGGCTATTTATATACACTGGAAGGGGGACATGACTGGTATTGAGGAAAGGGTGAGTTGTTGTCACAAGGGCTGGCTGAGTTTCGCAAGCAAGCTCATTAAAGTGGAGTGCACGTCTGGCTCCCAATTACTTGAAAATAAGTATAAATGTGAGAAACTGATCAATGGTAAAATTGTTTAAATAAATGGGAGTTGCCTACGAAACACGATAAACTTCGAAGCGTATCTTTAACATGCAGTTTTGTTAATATAAAGTAATCTTAACCACTCAGGTTGTTTGTTGTTGTTGGTTTATTCTATGTTTATTTTTCCATGTCAGTGACCCGTGAGTCACGTGCGGCGCTGTGTTTCCTTGTTGTTGAGTATCTGGCCATTGTGGCAGCTCATTTGGTTAAGTGTGTCACCACACTAATAAGGGTCTCAGAGAGATGCCTGTAAATAGTAGAGTTGTAATATGTGTGTCAGAATTAGATTTAAGGATTTTTATTAATGTTATGCCCATATCCATAAAAGTTGATTTACGAGATGATTGTTCGTGAGCACTGTGGCTGTTAACCCGTTGTGAACGAACGATCATCCAAGTACTCATTTCTCGTAGATAGTCACCACGCGAACATAAATTCATATGCAAGGTCGTGGAACTTGGATCCACATTTTATTAGAAAAGGGGAGATCTGTCTGACTCCTCAAAGTGATAAATATTCCTGTCAGGGGAAAATTCAGGGAGGATTTTGTTTATTTTTGTTTGTTTTATTCTTTTATGCACAAATTAGTTATTAAATCTTGTTATTACCTTACGTTTTGTCTCCTTTCTTTCTTAATCATAGTTTTTATCCTATAACCCTTGCCTCAGAAAAGCACGTAGTTTGGCGGACGTAAACACCACACTATGAACTGAACGCGACCCCTTGATCTAAGATTCTTGCATAAAACACTGCTATTCTGAAGGGTTCAGTAGATAGAAGGGGATGGGGATGCATCCCCCGGATGCAACAATATTGCACAAAATACCTTCCAGTTTTGGGTCCTTTGGGGATATTAATACTCCACGGTAAATAGAATAATTTACCGTTTAAAATGATCCTTTCTAACATTACGGGTTCCAAATATATCAGAAAGAACAATCGATGCCGTTATTTTGGTACAAATCTGAAAAAAGTGGTCCATCAAAAAGATGAGCAAAAAGCCCATTAAAACAAGCCGTCACATAAGTCTCTAGCATTATTAGTTCACAAGATATTGGGAAAAGTTAGGGCACTGCCACCGTGGCCGGTAACATGCTAGTAGTTGAGAATATATACACTATGTCTGTCCGCTATCGCCGCGTATCGCAGAGGAAAGCAATTTTGTAAGCAGCACTGCATGTCCCAGGCTCCAGTCACAAGCTGCTCGCTCAATTCCTTAGGTAACAAGTTATCAGGTCGTGTTGGGAAGACCAGAGGCTGGCTGCCGGCTAGGCCTGCCTAACAATATATTTGTTTCATTTACCAATTCATTAAACAATTATGCGCTATTCATTAATAGGTTAATGAATTATTTGGTATTCTGCCCGAAGGCAATTCCGAGCCTCCGAAGAGGCTACCCCCAGCCGGAGTTTACTTGCGGTAGGGTGGCCAGGGCCTTTCTGCTCCTCCTTATGTTGGCCAACAGCGCGCAGTGCCTAGAACCGGCATACCATCCAAGTTCCGACTGCGCCCAATGTTGCTTAACTGCGGAGTTCTCATGGGATCCGGTGTTTCAACACCGTAATAAAGACACCCGTATATAAACCCGTAAATAAAGAAACTACACCGCTCACACCTCCCTCCTTAGCCATGCGTGTTACGCACTTCTGTCATAAATAAAACCCCACTTTAATAATAATGATAATAATATTAATAATAATAATCAAATAAGCGGTTGGTCACCCTGAATTTACCAACCTATTAATGAATATCCCTCCTTCCCGCCTAGGGAAACATATCTCTCTCGCGCTAGCAATCGCAACCAATCAATCAATAATTAACTAATAATAATCCAGAAGTTACGGTTTTCGGTATAATGCATGTTCTATTGGATAGGGGGGTTCGTTACGAGTCATTTGACACCTCATGCAAGTCTCTACGATAAATGGTTCTCGAGATATCACTAAGCGCTGACTACAGCCACTATAACAACACAGGTTAGTGCGTTTAAACTGCCACTGTCTCTCTACTCAAATGGAGACGATTGATGGCTCATGGTTGACAGCTGCAAGCTATGTTAGCGATTGAAAATCACCTAATGTCTTTTGCAAAGGTTCAGTACAATCCAACGCTTGCTAAATATTTTCGGGCATTGGTGCTCTTAAGTTATGCACATTATTACAAGTTATCAAGAGATCAGAAATAGATTGAGTAGATTTGGGACACCTCGGCCATGCCACCTGCATACTTCCACCCATTACATTGCCACCAGTAATTTATATGTCTGTGTCAGAATCCTTAATTGAATGGACCAGGCAAACGTTTCAGTTGAACTGTCCACTGAAAATTTAAATCATGACTTTTGCCTGAGTGAAAAGAGCACAAGGTTGGTTTGCTGCCACTGTAGCTCTTCATTTGAATGGTGTGGTGTTCAGACTTACCTTTGGTGATCCACTATAGCAGTCATGTTCGATCCATTCAATCAACACGAAACTCTCTGCTGTGTGGCAAACATTGACTAGGTTAGCCTTTCAGAAACATACTGGAGTTACACGCCTGTTCTAGCAACCATTTAGGGCTCGACTCCACACATATTGTATTCAATAGCTTTAACCGATGTGTTTCAAATCGTGCACATAGGCATGATTCTATTCGCATTAACTCCTGTACGTCAATTATTTCATTTACTGTGTGCAAAATCGTCTTTTTCCGTTGCCTGCTATGAGTTACCACACAATGTGCATGTACACTAGTTCATGGCTTTATGTTTCTTTGGTAGGTGAGTCAGATCACTAAACAACTACAATTAACATCACCAAGTAATACACGTTGGATCCATTTCCACTGTGGAAATGATCAGAAGATTGGAATCACCTAAATTAATTTTGCTTATGTCATTTACAAAGCAAAATATTTTCAATGCAAAACAAAAATATCCACCTCCATGGACTAGGAGTATATATAGATCCAAGGTGCCGTATAGCAAGACGTGCGCCCATGGTTTTTTAGCCTATTTTCTCGTATGAACTACAGGCTTACGAGAACACCTCATGTGAAAGTGCGTATGTGTATGTGTGTCCCCCACCTAGTAAAAACCAAAAAGTTGGAGCGATTTCAATGAAACCTAGTTGGTAAAACCTTATTAATTTCGACCGTATCTTTCAAATGTTTATAAGCGTCAGCAATCCAACATGGCGACCGCACGAATTATTTTACCCGCATTCAGTATCTCCGGAGCTATTACCACTATGAACCTCAAATTTTGTATGGCCATAGAGGATAATATATTTAATTCGCCTATATTACTTTGAAAAACCTGGTAAGTACAAAAGAAACATAGCGGCCATGCAAAGTTCAAATATTAAAATAGACTTTCCACACAATTTATTCACCTGAGAGCAATGAAACCTGGCATCATAAATCTAAATGCACTGCTTAATATACTGGCATCTAATTTAATTCAATCGTTATAAGAAATTCAACGTAGTGGCTGTGGGAAATTGTGAAAATATGATTTAATTTATTGTGTCTCAATTTAGCGACTGAAGTGAAAGTTCATATAATGAACCACCCTATTATCCTCTGTATATTGGTACATAAAACTTTGGTCTACATATAACGAAATCCAGCATGGCGGTCATTATGAACATTTAACCTGTTCTCAATATCTAGAGATCTATTACAGCAATCAAACTGAAATATTCTATTGCAACAGAGGCTATTAAAATAAAATCATCTAAGCAACTTTCAATAACCTGGTAAGTACAAAACCAACGTGGAGGCCTAAACGAAATTTACAAATTTCAATGGACTTCCCTTGCGACTTTATCATCCAACCGCAATGAAACTTGGCACGGTAAATCTTCATGCAAATATCAATATATTGGTATGTAATTTACTTCATTTCAAGGGAAATTCAAGATGGCGGTAGTGCGAAATTTAAAAATTAACGCCTTCATTTTCTTTGGTCCGATTCAAGCGATTGAATTGAAACTTTGTATAATAAACTACCATAATAATCTTCATCAGCTGGTACATAGTTCGACGACCAACATACAAATCAGTGGAATATGCCAGCGAAGAGAAATGTTTCACCAGTTCTCAATATCTCCGAAACTACTACAGCAATGAAACTGAAATGTTGCGTGATGATAGAGGCCTATTAACTAACTACATATACTGTATGTAACTTTCAAAAACCTGATAGACACAAAAACAACTTCGCGGCCATGCGTTTTGCAAATATTTAAAATTACTTCTTAACTTTGTTCTATCGAATTCAAGCAGTCAAAGAGACCTTCATATAATGAACTATTACAACAATAAAATAATAATAATAATAATAATAATTGTAGTAATAACAATATTAATACTAGCCTACTAATTGTAATAGTAATAATAATAGTACTTATATAACGTCATTGAATTATCTAACTTGCCTTTCGTAAATTATATAAGCGGTTTATTCGACTTTTCTTACAATTAACAGCTGTGTCTCGTTACTGAAAGTTGCTATCTCGTGGAAGGAATCATACCGATACAGAATGTTATGTTCTTTATAGCTTGTCATATTTCATTGTATTACTGGTAATTATAATTGTTGTAAGGGGCGAAAAACCGTGGTCATGAACCCCAGTTTTCCAATGTGGATTTCGTAAACTATAGGTTATAAGCATATGCATTTCTGAAAAGGAACACATTCTACGGATGTAAAATAAAAACGGTCTATCGGTAAGTTGATAAACCAGCACCATGAACTGGTACACAATTCTTTAGTGTTGTATTCATGTAATGTGGGTAGATAAGCCTCATCGTGACTTGGAAAACATATTTTCCATTTTTCCAGTGATGACGGTGTGGTGGTGTGACATATTTTGTGCAACGATCAAAGGTTTAATGATAGACAGGGCAAGTACTAGTAACTTATGAAGACATTTTGCTGTTTCAAAATATTTTAATGTTTCTTGATTGGAATGCCTACAACGTTTGAACATCGAGGTTTGAGTCTGAAAACGTTGCTCTATACTTTATCAGAATGCAGGTCGTGTACGCAAAGCTATTCATTAGGGAAAATGTATTTAATAGTTTCTAAATGGAAAGGTCTGGTTTAATATAAGAAAATAAGCAATTTAGTTCTTCATGGAACTACTTGTTTCTTCTACTAACCAGTTATTACTTAAATGGCCTATTTATTGCTGTATGAGTACAGCATTAGCTTTTTTTTGGTACAATCGTGTTGACCGACTGAAAAGCACCAAACTTTTGTTTACTAAGGCAACACTGAAAAATGGCTTCAAACACCATAATGCATTAGCTTTTATTCTACAAAATTTTAAATTCAGGTAATTCCTGAAACACCAGACTGCAGTACGAAGTTACCTGCCGTATTTCTTCATTTCTACAAGTCGGGTAGACAAGTACGGTATAAAGCAAGGAATGAAGTTCAGTCACACCACAGAGTCGTGGATGTAAACCTGCAAAACGCTCCTTTGGCTACTAAGAGTAGAAAATTATTGAATCATTAAATGAGTGTTCAAGTTTCCATCGATTCTCTCGAGTAATGCTCGTTATGAAACACTTCATGAATGAAATGAAGATGTATGACTCTCCAATACGTTTTCTTTTTTACTGTAGGCTTATTTCAATGGGTGTGGCCACAACCTTCTTCTTGTCTTTACGTTGCAAAGATGTTTGCAACGCTTCGCAATATGGATGACGCACTGGTAGGGCATAATGTAATAAGCTTTGAATTTGCTCTCACGAGGAACGCTCACCAAATGGACCAAATTCCCCTAGACTTGGGCATTTCCCTCAACTCTCCTACCACCGCATCGCTCGTGCAGTCAGTGGCAGACAAGGAGTGGAGACATCAGTATCGTGAGCCAACATTCACTCTCTTCATTTTGTACGACTCGTATCGGCATGATAGTTTAAGAGTCAGTCATCTCCTAATCTCGAAACGATGCCATAAGCCAAGTTTCATAAAATTCGGGGAGGTGTATTTGGTGAGTGTTCCTTCACGGCTAAGGGGCCCATGCTCCACGCTCTGGTCCGATAGGCCCCATCTTCGATTCCTGGCTGGGTCGTGGAATTTTAACTTCGTATCAGCGTGATGACACTGCAAAAGGAAACTCGAAATTTCTGTTCAAAAGGAGGGGTAATAGATCTCGTTCGCTTCAACATACAAAAGAGCACATAAGCAAAATACACAAGAAGAGAGCGAGCACACAGAAATCTCCGTTGGTGGTTTTCACGGAATAAAAAGATAAGTGAAAGCGAAAAAACAAAGAACCAAGTGTAAGAGAGGGCCTTGAGCCCTAACTTCGCCACCAATAAAGGCATTATCTATCTATCTATCTATCTACAATATGTGAATCGTATATATAGGGAATATAAAATAATAACCCCTGGCACTACAGTCAATGAAAGGCCTATGCCTACAAAGCGACCT
This sequence comes from Meconema thalassinum, assembly GCA_946902985.2. NCBI lineage: Eukaryota > Metazoa > Arthropoda > Insecta > Orthoptera > Tettigoniidae > Meconema > Meconema thalassinum. The sequence continues at coordinate 1,329,267,797 of OX336389.2, forward strand.
ATGCTCAGCCATTTGGCCTGCAGATATTTGGGTGACACGTGGTCAGCTCATCAGGTCCCCTCTGCCATTAATCTTGATTTTCGAGACCGGGGCGCTGCCTCACTCTCAGACAGCTACTCAATTGTCCTCACGAGGCTGCGTGCACCCCGTACCAACTTTCATGTCAGTTTCTAAAATCCCTGACAGAGCCGGGAATCGAACCCGGGGCCTCCGGGTGAGAGGCAGGAGGGCTACCCATACACCACGGGGAAGGCATTCAGGGAATATACCAAGTGGTAATTGAAATATGCAAAATTCCGGCTCCCAGCGTCTCTAAAAGCCACAGTAGTTAAAAGGGACGGAAAACCAATAACATTATTATGAATAAAACTGTCTTCGCCCTTTGAGTGAGTTACCCAAAAATGATACAGATTTCAGGCTCAGCAATGAAATTTATTTCTAGTATGGGGTTGAAATGTGCTACACTCAACCCTCTAGGGTAAAATTATGTAAAGGTTTGTTCGATTCCTACCTCAGCTATCCTAGAAGTGGGTTTCCGTGTTTTCCCAGTTCTACTACTGGCAAATGTCGGGATGGGTCCTAACTTAAGGTGACGTTCGCCTTAATCCTAATCCTAGGCTCAATTACAAATGAGTAAATGATTTCAGTAGAGCCAAAATATTAATTCTCATTACTTCATGCAATACAAGAATACATTTCACCCATTAAATATAGGACAAAAATAATGCTTTTCATAGACATTGTGATTAATAATCATACACATTTCCTTCTTGGGTTCCTTACATTTTAAATTGACACGTGGCCGATTTTGGAACTAACCATGGGAAAGTTTTCCAATTTTGGAACTAAGACAAGGAAGGTTACAAGTTGCTTCTCCCAAATGAATAAGAAATAATGCTAAAGTATTCAGAATACTTAAATATGACTTATTATGACAGTTATAAGACACATACAGTTGTCACTACTGTAGCTTGAAACAATAAGGATTAAATTCATACACAGTGTCTGTGTTTTCCACCAAAGTTGCACAACACTCTTCATTGGCACTACCTTCAATATCTTCGTTGTCACCCAGTTACAGAACATTTTTATAGAATGCAAGGGATTGGATGCCTTTCCAGTCAGCCCCAAAATATTCCTCTAACAGCTTCGCAACATCTCTAAGTTTGAGTGGATTAACAGTAATCCCACTAGAAACAATAACAGCCTGTGACACATTTTGCAAACTCTTTCCTCTCTTAGTGACACTTTTGAGGTCCTCAAATTATGACCTGTAATTCAGTTCCCCCGAAACTATAACACCATTTTTATGTCGTTGAAGTGAAAACCACTTTGAAGAAGTGAACTGAGAATACCATTGTCCTGTTGGTTTTGTAACATTTTCGGCCACTGATTTCCAGTCATAAACTGTACGCTGTGTCCCCAGATGAATAGTAGACCCATTTTCAGAGAAGATGTCACGATATTTCTGAGGTTCTGTAATGACTTCATGGGAGCGAATGACTTTCTCGATCCTAGCAAACACTCTACCCGGGGGAGGAATGAGTGACCGACCATGGGAAACATTATCTTTGTAATAAACGTTATTTTACCATTGAATGGCTTTAATGTGTTGTTATACATCCATTTAAACGATCAAACGTTTATTTTATATCATGTAGAGAACAATAATATCCAATAAGAACATCTAGCTACGTGCCATTCACTAGCAACACTGGTAATAATTGTGCGCTCCGCGTTGCAAGGCTTCGGAACTAACACATGGCCGCTTTTAGAGCAAACGACCGGTTCTGGAAATAACCTACACTTACTTCGCAATTTCTATTGAATCTGGTTGGATTTGACACTCAGTGATTTAACCATAGAAAGACAATATCTGGGTCAACCGCTTTTTACAATAAAACGCATTTTCAATTTCATTGCATATGGCCGGTTTTGGAACTAGAGGACTCAAATATACTCACCTCTACAGGCAACACAATAGCCCATGTTATCAAACAAATTCTACACACATCCTTTTACATATGGCTGATGACCGCTATGTCAAAAATCCCTAAATGAAACAACAATAGCAATTTATTTCAAAGAATCATGACGAGGCAGAAAATACTTTAGGACTAACTTCATTGCTTCCGCTCTTGCTACTGAATCCGTGATGCAGCAGCAGGCGCAGATTCAAGGGGTGGGGGTGGGGGTGGGGGTCACGGGGGGTCATGACCACCCCAAACGGGAGACCAAATTTTTTTGCAAACTCAAAAAACGAAAACACAAGAATCAGACAAATAAAACTTAACGAATTTTTACTGAAAAACAGTTTGTTTTTTTCATTTTATTCAATACTGAAAATATATTTATTGCAATTTATGTTCTGTTACAAGTGTACATATTTACAACTTCATACCTGTTATATAAAAACGATTATTTATATAACAAAATCAACTCGTCTATTTTGTTTAGCAAACCTTGTAATTACCGAATCGATGTTTATAGTGATGTCACGATGAATGTGCAGCAATGCACTGATAGGAATTCGGGGCTTTGTTTTTTTCGCACCAAAAAATTTTGCCGACGTCCAAACTACAAGCTTGGTTGGCAATTTAAGCTGTGACTTTCCCCCTTTGTCGGTACCAACTCGACTTGCCGATACTATAACGTACCTTGATACCGTTCTCGAAGCTTGATGTAAAAGTCGCAAAACACGCCGTTGCAATTCGTACGAATATTTTCGGTGCACTAAACGCATCAAATTTCTATCCATGTAGCTTGCAAAACAATTGGTCTGGTTTTGTACATTTGGTTATTTTGTGATTGCGATTTTATTTATGCCATTTTTCTTAACAATTTCGATTCTCTGCCCCCCCCCCCCCCCCCCCACCCCCCCACCCCCAAAGCCAAACACTCTAGATCCACGCCTGTGCAGCAGTACAGGGATAGCTTCTAGCAGTTCAGGGATCAACCGGTGAACTGCTAGTACAGGCATGTGCAGGCATGTACTGCGCCCGTAATCCAGCATTCCAAAAATAGGCCATGCACGGAGACATACAGTATGCTCCAAAGGTCATGTATTCAATTACTGGCTATGACAAGTAATTTAATTCTGGTCTGAAGGCTGGAATGAAGTGCTCTCAGCTTCGTGGGGATAAATAAAACGAGGTGAGGTCTATTCCCACCTCAGCTATGTTACAAATTATTTTCCGTGATTTTCCTCTACTACTCCACGAAATGCCACGATTATACCTTATAAAGTCACAGTCAGACATAACAATAGCACAGGTTAAAAGACAGAACATGATACGGATGATCACGATGTTGCAAGCTCGTAATGGAACTACAAAAATATTACAGCAGACGTATGAATTGTGTTATTCTAAAGAATGATTTTGCAACAGCCAATAGTCTACCATGTTAACGTTGCAGGCATGCAGATCCTCATTCGAGTCATACCATTTATATTCTGTTTTGTAACCTAATATGAAATCTCCCGTCAGGATTACAGTATATTTTAATCTTGATCTTCACTGACACATCACTCAGAGCTTCGAATAACTTGCATAATAATTCACCCTTATCTGCCCCAGTGTCCTACTTCTAGCAGTTCAGGGATCAACCGGTGAACTGCTAGTACAGGCATGTGCAACTTGGAATACAAGGTGGGCGAATCGCAGAGAACTTACTAGTACAGGACAGCTGCACAGAAAAAGACCCTTTTGTTCCAAACACTGTGCTATGGTTGGCTTTTTGTAAATCGTTAGAAAAGCGCAAAAAAAACTTAACTCTGAATTTAGAATAATTTGCACGATCATTTTGTCGGAAAACTCAAAAAAACATTGAAAAGCGTTTTTCTCTGAATCGACGTATTTTAAAGAAAAGTTTTTAAACAGAAAATGTAGAGGACATTGTCACCTACAATTCTTCTCATTGAGGTCATGTCATACGTTTTGAAATGCAGAAGCTAGGTGGCGCCAAAGTTTCCAAAAAAGTGTTTTTTTCACTTTTTGTCCTAGAAAAATGTTTTGTTCACAAAAGAGCGAATTAGAAATTTGTTCCTCTCAAAATTGTCTACAACATTTATCAAAACATTTTCTTCCTCCGCCTTACCGTTCCAATGTTATAGTCTGCCGAAGTGTGAAAATTGTACTATTCAGATGGCACAAAGGTTAATATGTGTACAGTTATGATTGATACGTTGCGATTGAAATAGATATGATTGTTTGAGCTAATTAACAAACACAGCCCGCGTCCTGTTTGACCGAGCCATAGGCAGCTGTCCGACACCGGTCCCTGTCTAAATTATGCCCACCGCTCTCTCCACAGTAACAATAGTAGCCTTGACTACGCAGCGTTGCATTTGCTGCGCTATAACTTTGGAACGGTAAGTCGGAGGAAACAAACGTTTAAATAAATGTTGCAGACAATTTTGAGAGGAACAAATTTCTGAGTCACTCTTTTGTGGAAAAAACTATTTTTTCTAGGACAAAAAGTGAAAAAACACTATTTTGGAAACTTTAGCGCCACCTAGCTTCTGCATTTGAAAACGTATGACATGACCTCAATGAGACGAATTGTAGGTGACAATGTCCTCTACATTTTTTGTTTAAAAAACCTTTCTTTAAAATACGTCGATTCAGAGAAAAACACTTTTCAATTTTTTTTTTAGTTTTCCGGCAAAATGATCGTGCAAATTATTCTAAAATTCAGAGTTAAGCTTTTTTGTGCTTTTCTAACGATTTACAAAAAGCCAACCATAGCACAGTTTTTCAAACAAAACCATTCCTGCTGTACTGTACTATACAGTCAACGCGGTCCTACTTAATAATGCATAATATTTTCAGAAGACCATACTAGCCACTTCAATGAAGAAACTAGTTCGTAACAAATTAAATTCACAAACACACATACAACATGTAGTTCCGTGAAGAACTATACAGCCTATTTTCATATATCCTACTTATGTTAATTGCATCTATCAACATATAAAATATCAGTTTGATTGCTGTAATAGATTCGTAGATATTGAGAACCGTCTAAATATTTCGGTTGGTCACCATGTTGGATTTTTATATATGTAGGCCATAGAGTTATGTACTATTAGATGACGATTTTGCGGAAGTTCATTATTCAAACGTTCGCTTCGATCGCATGATTAATATACAAGAAATAAACATTTAGTTTTAAAATTGCGCATGTTATGTGAACAATTGAACTAAATTATATGCCAGTGCATTACGATGTGTATAAACATTTTCTTTACCAAATTTTACTGCACTCGGATGGTTAAATCGCGAGAAAAGTCTATTAAAATATGTATTTACTTCGCATATTAATGAGAAATTTAGCGACACGCTTACCAATGTTCTGGCGAGATTTACCACACAAGGTCGAGTGAGATATGGGGTGGGGGACAGTCACTGGCGCCAGGGATAGTCTTAAGAGAATTGTCAATCCAAGAGAGAACATTTTCGCACTGCATTGTCGAGGGTTAGAGTAAAAAATTCTTCAGTTTGACAGATTACGTAACAAATACCCATCAATAACTGTTGCACATGGTTGATCTACTGTCGACCAAAATATTATGTGCACTCTAGTTTGAAGGTTGTTTGTGAAGTTACCTATAGACCTACATAAAATCCAGTAACATGGTTCACCAGCTAGCCGCTCCGGGAAATGCTGTACAGCGTTCCTGATATGGAGCCCATCACTTCCGAGCGAGGCGCGCCATGACGCGTGATGAAGCCCATCTTGAAAACGTTGTACAGCTTTCACCGGAGCGGCTAACTGGTGAACCATGGCTTAATTCCCCGTACATATAAAAACCGATATAAAATAAGTGAATTAATTTTAGTATTTCACAATCATACAGCATACCTTTTTGATGTATAAGGATTACAACTCAACCAAGAACTACATTTTCCAACCACCCCGAGCAGAGAAAAAGTTACCTTGCAAAAATGATAACAACTTTGTTTCTTGGACACACAAAAAATGAAATTAATAAACCAGTTATACAACATTCCAATATATATTGTGTTAAAATTTGGATTCGATCTGATCACGTGTTTGTGAGATAATAATTCTTAAATGTGACGCATGGTTGAAACACGCACAAAAACGGGCACTTTTTGTATTCCAACTGCGATAAAAAATATTAAAATAGGAATTTAAAATTCCAAACTTACATGAACTAACGTAAAATAGAACGACGAAAATGATGATGTTATAGGATTTTATGCAGGTCTATTGATTACTTCACAAACAACCTTCAAACTCGAGTGAACATAATATTTTGGTCGACAGTAGCGTGTAGCCAGTGTCTCTAGCCACTAGCCACCTGAGTACAAGGAGCGCCTAACTCAGAATCTGTCGATGTCCACTCGAATTCCGCAATAAGAGTTATTTAAATTTTCAGGATCACTTGCTGGGCCACTCAGCCGCTATTCAGGACGTGACTTCAGTTATCCCAAGCGTTAAAATTATTATTATTATTATTATTATTATTATTATTATTATTATTATTATTATTATTATTATTATTATTATTATTATTATTATTATTATGAAGCCTCCGTGGCTTAGGCGGCAGCACGCCGGCCTCTCACCACTGGGTCCGTGGTTCAAATCCCGGTCACTCCATGTGAGATCTGTGCTGGACAAAACGGAGGCAGACAGGTTTTTCTCCGGGTACTCCGGTTTTCCTTGTCAAAATTTCATTCCAGCAACACTCTCCACTATCATTTCATTTCATCTGTCAGTCATTTAATCATTGCCCCAGAGGAGTGCGTCAGGCCTCGGCAGCCGGCACAATTCATATCCTCGCCGCTAGTTGGGGGCTTCATTCATTCCATTCCTGACCCGGTCGGAGACTGGAAGCAGGCTGTGGATTTTCATTGTCATTAACATTAACTTATTATATAATACGCTAAGGTGTATGATTCACAAAACTCATGCTCCTGAACCAGAGGAAGTTAGAAGGTGTGGTTTGCACCGAAATCTTCCAAATCGTCTCAATAATACAGGAAAATCTTGCATTTCTTTAAAAGTCAACGGATATATATATATATATATTTGTTTATAACGCGCTTTTAAACAAATAAACAAGACGATAGTCCCTGTTAGAACTGTGTCGCGTACAACCGCATAGCATTAGAGCCGGGCGGGTAGTCTATACACATGGGGCGCACACATCCGATTGTGCAACCAACAGCAGTGATGAATTGCTCTCTGATTTCAAAAATATCGACAATTTATTTTAAAAGTGCGTTTAAGCAAATAAGCATATTTTTTTAAGCCCGCGTAACAGTAAAGCCAGGCGGGTGTTTTATACACATGCGAGAGTTCTCGCACGGGTCCGCTAGTTAATAATAATAATAATAATAATAATATCACTACTATTTTTCTTGTGACATGCCACCATGTATCACACTAGCCAGACCACGTACCAGTGGGTGTAGCGTAGGCGACAACTGCGCGACCACAGAGAGTGGACGGGGCCGTAAATATTTCAGACAAACCAACCCCTGGGATGACTGCGAGTGAAGCGATCGGGAGAAGTCTGGATCTTTCTGTCCCTGGAACAATCGAATCCAACCTCCGCCCAGACATATCCAGACAGATTTACAACGTTCTAAACATTCTGCCAACAAAAGCGAGGTCATTTTCATGGAGGAGATTCGTAAAAGTTCGTGACAGTTCGAGTTCAGTTACGTTCAATTCGGAGTGAACGAGTGCAGAGAGAGCGGAGAGAGACAGTGAGAGTCTAGCCTCCAAAAGTGCTGGAATTTTAAGGAGAATTGTTCTGATCCTTTTTACCAACTATTACAAAATAGACAAAAAGACATGTTTCGACGGAACTGAAAGATATCCAACCTAAATCTCTCATTATACTGAAACTAGCAGACCCTTGTGAGAACTCTCGCATGTGTAGCCTATAATTCACCCTTCCAGCTTTATTCGTATGCGGTCTCGACGCGACACAGTTTTGGCAGGGGCGTTCGTCTTGTTTAAACGCACGTTACAAACAAATAAATATATTTCCGTTGACTTTTCAAGAAATGCATGATTTTTTTCTGTACTAATAAGACGATTTGTAAGATATTGGCACAAACCGCACTTTCTAACTCCGTTTGGCTTAAGAACTTGTTTTTTTTTTTTGAAACATACAGCTTATCGTTTGATATAATGCTAATTACAGCTCGTTATTCGTCTAGAATTACTAAATCGATGAATATATACTTGATCTTTATCACTATTCGAATCAGATTTATCCATTTCACAGATAACCGTATCACAGTTGTAGACATTGTTTTCACCAATGATACGGATTATTAGACTGAATGGAAAGAAGCCTATTGAGTCTATGTTAATGACCTTCTTTCTTTATTAAACAGTTTTTTTATTATTAGAAAGCAGCGCTTATACAGTATTTTGGAGTGATTACTAATAACCAATAATTAGATAATATCAATTATATATTATTACTGTCTTGCTTATAATAACAGTAAAAGAGCTATACTAAACAGGGCCCAGGAGGGGTCCACGAGACCCCAGGTGAGCATGGCATTGCTATACCTTGTACCGGCTCTTCTCCGTTATATTTCGTTGTTTGTTGTTTTTGATTCATTTAGGGGCTTTGCGACATCGTGGTAAAGTAACCCTGCTTACTTGGGTGAGTGTGGAATTTGTCTGATAACCTGTGTTATTGTAATGACTGTATTAGTGTCGTTATATTTCCTGGGGAGTTCTTTCCCGTCTTGCCTTTTCATTCCTGACACTCATATTTCCCACGGGTCAGATCTCTTAATTTTTGTTGTTGATTGATTTAGGAGCCTTGCGTCATCGTGGGCATGTAGGTCTGTCTACTTGGGTGTGTGTGAGTGTGCAATTTGTCTGATAACCTGTGTTATTGTGATGGCTGTGTTAATGTGTGAATTTGTTATTCCGAAAGATGGCTCCTCCTACTGCATGCCTACTATGAAATAGTATTTTCCCGGCCTTCTTAGCTCTGAGTGTAATCTCTCGCGGTTTGTTTTCATTAACCGATAAACGCGCCCGCTTCTCATCTTAGTGCAACTTTCCAAGGTTCGGCTTCTGCAGGCTCCAACGTATTACAACATTCACATTCGCCATGCATTACATTTCATAACAATGAAAATATTTATTTGACCTAGATCAATAGGATCCAATACATTTAAACATTGCTCGAAATAGGGAGTGGGTAGTAGTAGTAACATTCCCTTTATCATCCCTGTTATTATGGTCATATAACTCCGATTTTGCGTCACTTAACACTTAGAGCGTGGGCGCCGTAATATTACGTTCGAAGATAACTTTTTAAAACTGCGGTGAGCGTAATAGTACGTTTATCGATTTCTTGCGCTTTGTGTTGGAGACGAACGTAATATTACAGCTCTAGCACTCGCGTGTGGGTGCCAGTAAGCATGAAGTTGCACATACTATCGCTAGATAGCACCACGTCACTGTTCAGCGGAAGAATGCAAGTTCACATAGGTCAAATCTGTTTTCCTTTCCTTTGTTTTTATTCTTTGTGGACAGATTTTTCTCTCGCAAAAACGTTCAGTTTATTCTATGACTAGTATAAATATTTGGGGTGATAATTCGCATTACAGATTCTGAATCTGTCGCAACCGAAGAGACAGTTCTCCCTTCTACTTCTGCCAGCGCGCCCGCTCGTTCCAGGACGAGAGCGCGCGCAACAGCTAATTACGGCATTTTTTATTTTTTACATTATAGTTTCTTTTTTCAATCGTGTCGGATTTTTAATAAATTTGTAGTGTAAGGGTTCGGAAATGGAACGGACTTTTCAATTTATTTGTAACTCAAACCACATTCAGTTTGTGCCATTCTGAACATAGCCATAAATTCTGGAAATCAGCCAGCACAGGGGTGAGGAGCAACATTTAAGGCATCAGCAGGGTAAGTGTTAAGCAAGTAAAGATTCAAGGAGAAATAATTTCAACTCTGAGATTTGCTGATGACATTGTCATCTTAGCCGATTCACAAGAGGATTTGAATGAGTTTTAAATGGTTTGGAGTCCGTCTTGAGGAAATAATAATCCATGATGAAAAACAAAAATAATGGAGTGCAGCCGAAAGAAATCAGAAACCTTTATTGACGTGAAATTGGCAGGTGAAAAACTAGAGAAAGTTGGAGATTTCTGCTACTTAGGAACCAACATAACAATCGATGGAAGAAGCAAAGAGGATATCGAGAGTAGGCTGGTTCGAGCAAGGAAAGCATTTCAACAAAAATGAAATCTGGTATATTGGCTTTCACGGCCAGTGAATTAAAACTCAGCAATTTTTCTAGTTTGTGCCGTGTCTTGTGTGGGGTTTCGCCTAGGACACCAAGCTGGCTCATCAGCGGGTTCTTAGTGTCCCCGCCCGGACCCCCACTGGAGTAGCGAACTTCTCGCTACCTCCCATTATATAAAGTGCAACTGCTCCGTTTTACTGCGGGAGCTAAAAGCTCAAGTAGCCTTAACCTCCCTATGAAGGCTTCCAAAAAGATGGTATATTGGCTTTCACGGCCAGTGAATTAAAGCTCAGGAATTTTTCTAGGATTATGCCGTGTCTTGTGTGGGGTTTCACCTAGGACACCAAGCTGGCTCATCAGCGGGCTCTTGGTGTCCCCCCCGGACCCCCACTGGAGTAGCGAACTTCGCGCTACCTCCCTTTATATAAAGTGCAACTGCACCTTTTTACTGCGAGAACTAAAAGCTCAAGCTGCCTTAACCTCCCTATGAAGGCTTCCAAAAAGATGGTATATTGGGTTTCACGGCCAGTGAATTAAAACTCAGCAATTCTTTTAGGTTTTTGCCGTGTCTTGTGTGGGGCTTCGCTACTCCAGTGGGGGTCTGGGCAGGGACACCAACAGCCCGCTGATGAGCCTGCTTGGTGTCCTAGGCGAAACCCCACACAAGACACGGCACACACCTAGAAGAATTGCTGAGTTTTAAAAATGAAATCTGTTGACATCAAATATAGATTTCAGTACCAGAAAGTCATTCTTGAACGCCTTAGTCAGGAGCGTGGTGCTCTGTGGAAGTAATACTTGGACTGATGTAATAGCAGAAAAAGGGAGAATAGAAGCGTTCGAAATGTGGTGTTACAGGAGAATGATAAAGATCAGATGGGTGGATTGAGTAACAAATGAAGAGGTATTAAGACGAGTGGGGAGAAGAGATGTTTCTGGCGACTGCTAATGAAGATAATATATAGGTCGGTAGGACACGTACTAAGACACCCAGAAATAGCAAACTAAGTTATGGAAGGAAGGGTTGAGGACAAGAACTTTAGGGGTTGATCAAGGTTAGAATATGTTAAATAGATAGTCCCGGATGTAAAGTGTGCTAGCTATGTTTAGATAAAACGATAAGCTCAGGACAGGGAGGCATGGAAAGCTGCATCAAACCAGTCAAATGACTGAAGTCTCAAACAAACAAAAAAACAAGAAACATTAAACATGGATTTTATTTTTGTTATACCGGGTGAGTTAGCCGTGGTTGTTACGGCGTGGCTGCAGGCAGTCGCTCATATCCGGGAGGCGAGGAGGTTCGAATCCCCCCGCCGGCAACCTTGAAGATGGTTTTCTGTGCTTTCCCATCTTCCTTTCAGGCAAATGCCGGGGTTGGTCCCTAACTATAGGCCACAGCCGCTACCTTCCAATTCCTAGTCCTTACATTCACACTTTCCTCCTCCAGACAACACTCAACACGCGACGGTACTTGTAGCTCACCCCATGGGTGTCCGCATAGAGGCAGATACTAACTCTGGCAAGCCGAACATGTTCTCGGACACTCACGGCACTAAAAGCCATACGCTAAAAAAAATATTATTATTATTATTATTATTATTATTATTATTATTATTATTATTATTATTAGCCGGCCCCAGGGTGATGGGTAGCTCGCTTGCCTCTCACCCGGAGGTCCTGGGTTTGATTCCCAACTCCGACAAAAAAAAATGTAACTGACGTGAAGACTAAAACGAAGTGCACTCAGCCTTGTGAAGACAATCAAGTAGCTCTCTTACATTGTGCAGTGGTTTGGTGCGGAAAACCATAAGGTTGGCGTCAGGAATGGCATTCGGCCGTAAATACCACCCGCCACATAGCCTTTCATCGCACATAATCTCCAACCCGGTTGAAGACGAAAATAATAACGGGTTGGTTTACATTATTATTATTATTATTAATAATAATAATACTAATAATATTAATATTGTCGGCCTAGGCTAAGCCAGGTGTTGATTGTGTTCAGGTCGTTAACTCCGTACTGGCGTTATTGATGAAGCGATGGCAGTGGCTTGTGGCTTGTGGCGTGCTCTCCGGTCATGGCCAGCCAGGGTCATGGTAAAGCTCCATGACCTCGTTCGCTCGCTCTCCCACTCGTCTTCCGGCAAAGGGAATTACCAATTAACAGACTAGATTTTCCAGAGATATTGTTACCCAACGTTAAAAAGGTTGGTTGGTTCTTAAGTTTAGGGGCTGCGACAACGCGGTCATGTAGCCCCGTGTACTTTGGGTGTATGTAGAATCTGACTGATGAAAATCCACAGCCTGCTTCCAGTCTCCGACCGGGTCAGGAATGGAATGAATGAAGCCCCTATCTAGCGGCGAGGATATGAACTGTGCCGGCTGCCGAGGCCTGACGCACTCCTCTGGGGCAATGATTAAATGAATGACAGATGAAATGAAATGATAGTGGAGAGTGTTGCTGGAATGAAATTTTGACAGAGAAAACCGGAGTACCCGGAGAAAAACCTGTCTGCCTCCGTTCTGTCCAGCACAGATCTCACATGGAGTGACCGGGATTTGAACCACGGACTCAGCGGTGAGAGGCCGGCGTGCTGCCGCCTGAGCCACGGAGGCTCTGTTAGTGTGTGTATCTGTTTTAATTCAAGTAAGGACTTCAGACGATCAATTTTCAAGTAGTTCCTACTTTTGCCACCAAACGCCACCGTCAACGACTACTTGTTCAGAACTTAGCTTCCAGACGTCACCGCAGTCGGCTCTTGGCAACGAACGTAGGAACCTAAGAGCGATGTTTACATTCTTAACCTATACAATTTAGCTTCACACAGGTGTAATTAGTGGAAGGTTCTTTAACAAGCCATAAATCTATGACGTGGGATCGCCGGCTTTACTTCCCCTCCGAAGAAAGGCATACTGAGGGATTTTTAACGCTCTTAAAAATCCGATGACTTCGGCTGGATTTGAACCCACGATCTTGGGCATAATAGCTCAGCATGCTACCGACTACGCACAACGAAGCCACCAACGTTAAAAAGTATCTCGAGGGACATAAGGTCTTGTTGTGGTTAATTCATTTAGGGGCTCAGTGACATCGTCGTCAGTTAGTCCCGTGTACTTGGGTGTGTGCAGAACTCGTTTGATAACCTGTGTTCTGTAGTGTCTGTAGTAGTGTGTGTATTTGCCATTGAGGCTAGGATTGGAATGGAGGCGATCGTGGCCTTAAGTCAGGAACCATCCGAGACTAGAAACGGAATACCACTTCTAGGATGGTCCATGCGGAAATCGAATCCATCTGTTCTCACCATTGCCACACAAGGCAGAGTTTCTCCGCCTCCTTGCGTAGTGGCTAGCATTCTTGGCTGTCACTGTGGAGGCCCGGGATTGATTCCAGGCTCTGCCAAGAAATGTAATTCCGGACTGAGGACTGGAACGGGGAACACTCAGCCCCGTGAGGAAAAACTGAGAAGAGATGGGTTCGATTCCTACCTCAGCCATCCTGGATGTGGTTTTCCGTGGTTATCTACTTCTACTCCAGACAAATGCCTGGATGGTTCCTTACTTAAGGCCATGGCCACCTCCTTCCCAATCTTCATCTCAATTACAAATTAACCCACTAATACAGTCATCACAATAGCACAGGTTATCAGACTAATTCCAAGTACACGGGGCTACATGTCCTCGATATTGCAAAGACCCTGAAGAATCAACAGCAACAACAACAACGAGTGTACCCCGTTCCAGACCTCTGACCAGAATGCTTTTTACAAAGCCAGGAATCGAACCCGGACCTCCAAGGTGACGGCCCAGAATGCTAGTCACTGCATCACGAGGTCGATGTGTATTGTGTAAGAAAATAGGTTACCGTGAGTCTCCGTGGTTTCCCACTTCTACTCCAGGCAAATGCCACTTAAGGCCACGACCGCCTCCTTCCCAAATCCTACCTCAATTAAAAATACTCACACTAGCACTGCAACACATTGCCACAGGCTATCAGACAAATACCGGGTGAGTTAGCTGTGGTCGTTACGGCTTGGCTGCAGGCACTTGCTCACATCCGGGAGGTGAGGTGGTTCGAATCCCCCGCCGGCAACCTTGAAGATGGTCTTCTGTGGTTTCCCATCTTCCTTCCAGGCAAATGCCGGGGTTGGTCCTTAACTATGGGCCACAGCCGCTACCTTCCAATTCCTAGTCCTTATTATCACACTTTCCTCCCCATACAACACTCCACACGAGACGGTACTTGTAGCTCACCCCATGGGTGTCCGCATAGAAGCAGCTACTAACTCTGGCGAACTGAACATGTCCTTGGACACTCCCGGCACTAAAAACCATAGGCCAACGCTAAAAAAAAAACTAAAAAACAGACAAATTATACACACACTTAAGTACAAGGGGTACATGGACACGATGTAGCAAAGCCCCTAAAAGAATCAAGAACGTATTGTTAATAAACTAGTTCTATAGTCGTGACGCACAACGCACTCCCAGTCGGGACCTTTTCATCCCCAAAATACTGCCCTAGGAGTCTCACCCAAGTGATTCCGAGGGTTCCGTGTTGCCTTCCTTTGTCTGGACACCAGATCTTGTGACCGTTCCCTCATGATTAAAGGGATTGTGGATACTGCCAATTGCTAAGGCAAAATATAAAACACTGATCATGAACCACAACACAACAAATATGTTGCTTCCTGCATTATCGGTATATTAATTCGACATAGACCTTTCAAATACTAGGCACTAAAAGACTAACATCAATTCTAAGAAGAAGCGGTACATTAGCACTACAGGTCGGAGGATTTGTGTTGGAGTCCGGAAACTGTTAACACAACTTCCGTTTAAAGCCTCATTTCCCTAATAAAATAACTCCTTGTCGACCAAGGAACACTTGTAAAGGAATAGAAGATCAATCGCATGCCGCTCTCTTTACAAGCCGGTGGGTCTCCGTCAGCCGTTGGAAATAAACTGCCCTGGTTCCAACTATTACGTGTGGAGCTGTGTTCCATGAACTGTATGTACGGTATTGCTACTCCGCACGTGCATGGGTTATGGAGAAGCAAGACGCTCCTAACACAAGCTAGCCAATATAAAACACGTAACAAGATTGTTATAACCAACTTCAGAGTTCGTTACGATGATTAACGAACTACAGATTACCAACACTGTCCACACAAAATACTGTACTGTGGTGATTGTTGGTCTTGGAGGGCAAAACATCGCGGCCACATGCCCCTAATGTTAATGCACCAACATACCAGAAATTGGCCACCGTCTGTGGTCCCAGGGTACGTATTGTAACTCAAAATCGGATGATTCAGGGTTTGATTCCCGCTCTGCAAAATAAATTTAATTCTGGTCTATGAATTCCGAAGTTTTAATTCACTGGCCGTGAAAGCCAATATACTACCTTTTGGAAGCCTTCATAGGGATGTTAAGGATGCTTGAGCTTTTAGTTATCGCTGTAAAAAGGTGCAGTTGCACTTTATATAAAGGGAGGTAGCGCGGAGTTCTCTACTCCAGTGGAGGTCCGGGCGGGGACACCAAGAGCCCGCTGATGAGCCAGCTCGGTGTTCTAGGGGAAACCCCACACAAGACACGGCACAAATAAGAAGAATTGCTGAGTTTTAATTCACTGGCCGTGAAAGCCAATATACCACCGTTTGGAAGCCTTCATAGGGAGGTTAAGGCTGCTTCAGCTTTTAGTTCTCGCAGTAAAAAGGTGCAGTTGCACTTTATATAAAGGGAGGTAGTGCTCAGTTCGCTACTCCAGTGGGGGTCCGGGTGGGGACACCAGGAGCCAGATGATGAGCCAGCTTGGTGTCCCAGGCGAAACCCCACACAGGACACGAAAGAAATTTAGAAGAATTGTTGAGTTGTAATTCCCTGGCCGTGAAAGCCAATATACCACCTTTTGGAAGCCTTCATAGGGAGTTTAAAGCTGCTTGAGCTTTTAGTTCTCACAGTAAAAAAAGGGGCAGTTGCAATTTATATAAAGGGAGGTAGCGCGCAATCCCTTACCCGCTGATGAGCCAGCTTGGTGTCATAGGCGAAACCCCACACATGACACGACACAAACCTAGGGGAATTGCTGAGTTTTAATTCACTGGCCGGGAAAGATAATGTACCAACTTTTGGAAGCCTTCATAGGAAGGTTAAGGCTGCTTGAGCTTTTAGTTCTCGCAGTAAAAAGGTGCAGTTGCACTTCATATAAAGGGAGGTAGGGCGCAGTTCGCTGCTCCAGTGGGGGTCAGGGTGGGGACACCAAGGACCCGCTGATGAGCCAGCTTGGTGTCCTAAGCGAAACCCTACACAAGACACGGTACAGACCTAGAAGAATAGCTGAGTTTTAATTCACTGGCCGTGAAAGCCAATATACCACCATTTGGAAACCTTCATAGGGAGGTTAAGGCTGCTTGAGCTTTTAGTTCTCGCCGTAAAGTGGTGCAGTTGAACTTTATATAAAGAGAGGTAGCGCGCAGTTCGCTACTCCAGTGGGGTTCCGGGCGGGGACAACAAGAGCTCGCTGATGAGCCAGCTAAGCGTCTTAGGCGAAACCCCACACAAGACACGGCACAAACCTAGAAGAATTGCTGAATTTTAACCAATAACATTATTAAGAGCGATGTACAACAAATAACATTATTAAGAGGGACAACCAATAACATTATGAAGAGGGGCGTACAACCAATAGCATTATTAAGAGCGATGTACACCCAATAACATTATTAAGAGCGATGTACAACCAATAACATTATTAAGAGCGATGTACAACCAATAACATTATTAAGAGGGATGTACAACCAATAACATTATTAAGAGCGATGTACAACCAATAATATTTATTAAGAGGGATGTACAACCAATAACATTATTAAGAGGGACGTACAACCAATTACATTATTAAGAGCGATGTACAACCAATAACATTATTACGAGCGATGTACAACCAATAACATTATTAAGAGCGATGTACAACCAATAACATTATTAAGAGCGATGTACGACCAATAACATTATTAAGAGGGATGTACAACCAATAGCATTATTAAGAGCGATGTACAACCAATAACATTATTATGAGGGACGTACAACCAATGACATTATTAAGAGGGATGTACAACCAATAACATTATTAAGAGCGATGTACAACTAATAACATTATTAAGAGGGATGTACAACCAATAACATTATTAAGGGTGATGTACAACTAATAACATTATTATGAGGGATGTACAAACAATTATATTATTAAGAGGGATGTACAACCAATAACATTATTAAGAGCGATGTACAACCAATAACATTATTATGAGGGACGTACAACCAATAGCATTATTAAGAGCGATGTACAACCAATAACATTATAATGAGGGACGTACAACCAATAACATTATTAAGAGCGATGTACAACAAATAACATTATTAAGAGGGATGTACAACCAATAACATTATTAAGGGGGATGTACAACCAATAACATTATTAAGAGCGATGTACAACCAATAACATTATTAAGAGGGATGTACAACCAATAACATTATTAAGAGGGATGTACAACCAATAACATTATTAAGAGGGATGTACAACTAATAACATTATTATGAGGGATGTACAACCAAATTATATTATTATGAGGGACGTACAACCAATAACATTATTAAGAGCGATGTACAACCAATAACATTATTAAGAGGGATGTACAACCAATAACATTATTAAGAGGGATGTACAACCATTAACATTATTAAGAGGGATGTACAACTAATAACATTATTAAGAGGGATGTACAACCAATAACATTATTAAGAGGGATGTACAACCAATAACATTATTAAGAGGGATGTACAACTAATAACATTATTATGAGGGATGTACAACCAATAACATTATTAAGAGCGATGTACAACTAATAACATTATTAAGAGGGATGTACAACCAATAACATTATTAAGAGGGATGTACAACCAATAACATTATTAAGAGGGATGTACAACCAATAACATTATTAAGAGGAATGTACAACCAATAACATTATTAAGAGGAATGTACAACCAATAACATTATTAAGAGGGATGTTTAACCAATAACATTATTAAGAGGGATGTACAACTAATAACATTATTAAGAGGGATGTACAACCAATAACATTATTAAGAGGGATGTACAACCAATAACATTATTAAGAGGGATGTACAACCAATAACATTATTAAGAGGGACGTACAACCAATAACATTATTAAGAGGAATGTACAACCAATAACATTATTAAGAGCGATGTACAACTAATAACATTATTAAGAGGGATGTACAACCAATAACATTATTAAGAGGGATGTACAACCAATAACATTATTAAGAGGGATGTACAACCAATAACATTATTAAGAGCGATGTAAAACTAATAACATTATTAAGAGGGATGTACAACCAATAACATTATTATGAGGGACGTACAACATATAACTTTATTAAGAGGGATGTACAACCAATTATATTATTAAGAGGGATGTACAACCAATAACATTATTAAGAGCGATGTACAACCAATAACATTATTAAGAGCGATGTACAACCAATAACATTATTAAGAGGGATGTACAACCAATAACATTATTAAGAGGGATGTACAACCAATAACATTATTAAGAGCGATGTACAACCAATAACATTATTAAGAGGGATGTACAACCAATAACATTATTATGAGGGACGTACAACCAATAACATTATTAAGAGGGTTGTACAACCAATAACATTATTAAGAGCGATGTACAATTAATAACATTATTAAGAGGGATGTACAACCAATAACATTATTAAGAGCGATGTACAACTAATAACATTATTAAGAGGGATGTACAACCAATAACATTATTATGAGGGACGTACAACATATAACTTTATTAAGAGGGATGTACAACCAATAACATTATTAAGAGCGATGTACAACCAATAACATTATTAAGAGGGATGTACAACCAATAACATTATTATGAGGGACGTACAACCAATAACATTATTAAGAGGGATGTACAACCAATAACATTATTAAGAGGGATGTACAACCAATAACATTATTAAGAGCGATGTACAACTAATAACATTATTATGAGGGATGTACAACCAATTACATTATTAAGAGGGATGTACTGTCCCCGTAAATCCGGATAGTAGGCTGTCAGATATCCGCCCCCTCAATCGGATTGCCAATAATCAAACGCACCGGCACAGCTACATCAATGAAAATGGCACTGACAGATACTACCGAGATTAGAGCACAGCAGTTAACAAGAAAATTATTGTGAACACACCAAAATATACGGGGGTTCATACTTACCTTTACTTACCTCTTCAAATTAATCTCGGGTATGGGTTGCCAACTGGATCACTTAAAGTATGCCCACACAATAACCTCCACCATGATATTTAAAATGAACCAAAACGAGACAAGTAACTTTAAACTGTACAATAATTTATTTCACA
Organism: Meconema thalassinum; assembly: GCA_946902985.2. Taxonomy (NCBI): domain Eukaryota; kingdom Metazoa; phylum Arthropoda; class Insecta; order Orthoptera; family Tettigoniidae; genus Meconema; species Meconema thalassinum. The sequence continues at coordinate 1,329,287,546 of OX336389.2, forward strand.
TAATGGGGTGACTCTAACAAAAACTCAACAAAATACACGTGGCAATCAGAAGCCATTGTCAATATAAACATGTCCTCCTGTAGGACTTGTAAACGTTACATACAAAATTTTATCTTTCACTAGCTTATAAAGAACGTAATAATAGTAATACACTTGGAATGGATGAGGGAATTGGAACAAGACATGTAGCAATTGTTTTCCTCTTTCATAAACATCACACTTTATTTATAACTGCAAGCCTGTTATGTGGTCGACCTTGGCCTCTAACATACAGTTGTCAGGCCAGCTGCGATCCACCCTACATCAAGTCGCATGCCTACGTCGTTAAATGGACCCACCTGTCCAGTCAGCCTTAGCATATGCTCGTAACCTCTGAGCCTAACTCCTTTTCAAACGCTTTAAATGTCCTCAACTCAACTCAAATATTATCACGCAAATCTTTTAAATGCTTCATTCACATGTTTCATTAGCGTTGTTTAGAGTATATTAACAAAACTCTTAATGTTTATAACAAATGCTCATTAATTGTTTATAACAATTATAAATTGTTTATAATATTGTCAAACGACAATTCAAAAATCTATACACGCCTCTATTAATTCCTTTCATTCCAAATTATTGTTAAAGATATTTACACAATTTATTTACAATATTTATATTATTTATATTAGAAATACATTAAACCACACGTTTATCCGGTTGATAATTACTCAAATCAGGTTAATATAATCGACCAATGAAGGTTAGTTATATTTAAGTTTATATTCAGGTTTAATAAGTGTTAATAATTATTATTACTATTTGTGACGGTAACCTCCATTCAAAATCGTTATCTCAAATTATTTAACACTCTTGTTAATTTTAACAGTAATTTCACATGATTAATTTTCAAAGGACCTGGACAATAAACTCAGTGGAAAAACGCACAAAATTGCATAAAATAGGCCCAGAATTCATCATATATTTCCATATATATGGCATAAAAATCTTCCACAATTCATACAAAAACCTCCACTTACAAATTCTTCAACTTCATTAATATTACTGTGGGAATCTCCTTCACTTATTCAAGGGCATTATTCATCAGCGACTTTTACATGTCCACTGAACTAACGATTATACATCCATAGTTCCACTTTAAAAATTCTTATATTCATTAATTGTTTCAAACTGTCATTTATTTAACCTTCGTGGGTTTCATTCATGAATCGATATGAAGTAAAAATTTGCCAATCACAAATAAATTTAATAGCAAATACGATTATACACGCCTCTCTGGTCTATCAAAATTGAGATTAATATCTCCTAAGTATCGTAGTATAAAAATACTATCTTCAAACAAAGTTCATCTAAACTGCATAAATAGTCGAATAGAATACAATTAGACTGTTGGAATGCAAACATTATTGTTCCAATCTAGTATTGAGAAAAATTCCTATCAAAAGTTCATTACTATAGTGTATTCAATAAATCGTAATCAAAGTTCATAGTTCATAAAATTGTCTGTAATGCAATGGTATTGACGATAAATGTCTATGTTGCAATCATGTTCATAAAACGACTAGTATTTCCAAGATCGTCGATACAGTAATAGATTTTAACGCTCTAAAATCTTTTAATTATTCTTCTTTCTTGAGGATGACAGAAAATTGGTCAAAGTAATTTACTGAAGAGAATTACTTTAATAAAGTGACACGCTGTCTGAATTCAAATCTGCCATAGAAAATCATTAACTTTACAGTCAAATCGTGACTACAAAAATATGCAAATTACTGAAAGAATATAAATTATCAGTCTCAACTGATCCAAACTTATTTAAATCTGCCACTGACATAACAATGTCTTAATAAATCGTAGAAAAAGGCATAACTCATCGAAGTGTACTGAGTACAGACATATCAAGCAAGAATATGGGGCAAAATATAGAACAGAACATATGAGAAAAATTGTTGCTCAGATATCGCTAAATGACTCAAATAAAACAAGAAACGTTCACGACTACCTTATCTGTTGATTGAAGTTCTAGAGGAAAATCTTCCAAAGAAGACTGGTGATGGTTCCATTTCACCACAAAGATGTGCTCCGTCCTCGAACCTGGAACCAGCGCCCTCGGAGAATAGAACTGCTTCCTCCTCCGGAAATTGCACTGCTCCGTGTATACGATAGACATCCTTCTGGCAAAACTCTTCTTTGTGAGCCGGGTCTACCCTGGCCTCTCTTGATAGTTCCCTGAAGTTCTGGTAGTAATTCGCCATGAAGTTTATTGCAATAATTTCCGTAGAAATATTCATAGTTGTGGAGTATGAATACGTTTCCACTGCCATTTGATATAATTCAGCGTTGGACTACGAGGCATGAGTGTAGTTGGATATTCACTACATGCTCGCTTTTGTAGAAAGACGATTAGCGAAGTTCCATGCTGTTATTTCACTCCATCGATATATGTCCCAATCGCATTAAAGTCCTTAGCCTTCCATCTCCATTTCCGTTATAATAGTTGAAAGAACTGCGATATTATATTGTTCCATGTTAGAATGCAGCGTTATATCACCAAAAGCAATATGTAGTAGCACGGTTGCAATACCCGTGTCAGCCGTAGCGTAGAATGTGATGTTTTAAAAGTGCTTCTCAGGTGACGAGAAAATCACTTTTGTCTGCCGTCTTAAAATGCCAATATCTTTCGAATTATAATCTTGAAAATGTTCAACCTTTCTACACACTTTAATATAGTACTGCACAATCGAATTAGCTTAAAGGCATTAGTCAACTCTTGATATATTATCTTGTAGACTTGAAAATGTGTGCGTTTCAACTTCGCCTAGTTTCAAACACCGTAAAATGGAACTGCGGCACACTCGAAGCTCGTTCAATGCGGTGGGCTATACCACACGCGCTAAAGACGACTTGTTTCACTTATTCACTCGAAAACGACTATATGACAACAGAAATATATATGCGGTATGAGACACATGAGATATGAGACACATGAGCTATCAGAGCTCCTCTTCGCTGTGCAAGACCTTTTATCAACTTCTTAAGGGGCGTATCCATCCCTTCCATAGCTTGTTTCTCCGTCATCGCTAGAAGTTCTAACTTTGGCTATACTTGACGGATTTTCAAATTTCAAAAACTCAAAAATAATTTCTTCAAAATTCCAAATCAATGCCATAAATGAAAATAGATTTCCACAATTCTGCATTCCAAAAGTAATTAAATATGATAGTTTCAGTAATCTCCGTCTCCCTCCTAACTATCGTTCATTGGTTCGAGTCTTTCCTCCAATCGCGTAACTTCTTCCTCAGCACAATTCCATGTTTCCCTGCGACTGCGTCGTAAATCTCAGATCTTTCTCGAACAAAATCATGACGTCACCAAGAATCTCAGCTCAAGCAGCCTACTTGCGTGAAGTCTGCGTCATCCATGCCTACGTCATGAGTATCCACGTCACAACTATGACAGCCATAACTTTCTTCATATTTGCCAATACAGCCACCGTGGTCTCAATATAATTCAATTTACGGGGGCATTCTCCCTTCACCACGTTTTAAAAACAGTTGCAAATTGTTTTTAAACTCTGTGTTATAAATATCTCAATTCACTTGAACACGAAATTGAATTATTATTGGCTTACTCTTGTATGATATTTCCTCTATGTTCCTTAATCATAAATCTCTTCTACTCTGGTTTGTGTGTGACTAATGTATTCTCTCCTCTCTACTTTCTCTTCTGTTCAGTATTCCTATTTTCCAAGTTCTGCTGACTTGTAGAAGGACCAGGATCGATCACTACATCCTGTCTTTTCTTTTGGTTTTCAGCTTCCTTCTCTCGTAATTCCTTAAGATACTGCTGACTTTCTTTCTCTCTTTCCTGATATTTGTCGGGTGTCAAAACCTGACCTTGAGAATTCTGATTTTGATTCTGGTAATTTCTATTGTAATTCCTATTGTAGCCCTGGTTATTGTAGTATCTACCTCTTCCATTGTTATAATTTCCTCTATTATTAATCCAGCCTCTTCTTTGCTGATATGGACGGTAACCTTGCGATCTGTGGTTGCGAAAGTGATGGTTCCTGTGAGGACCTACATTTTCAGTTTTCTCTTCATTGGGCTTGTCAGTTTGCTGAACTTGATCCATATAGACAGTATTGATGTCTTTGAATTCGTGCCTCTGACCTTTTTGTACCACATTTGGCATTGGACTCGTGTAGTCAAGCCTCCTCAATAATTCGTCCATACGGTCAAATCCCTGATGTTTGACGATATGATGAGTCTTCTCACCTCCACAGGCAGCATACGAGAAATCGCATCTATCAACTGCTCTGTTGACAATGGGGGTTGCAAAAATCTCAAGCGTGATAACTGGCTCGTGAAGAAATCAGCGTACCGTGTTGGAAGAGTACCTGAATACTTCCTTGAGTATACCTCAGCTCTTAATGAATTCTGTGCTTCGATGGACCAGAATCGTTTTATCAGTGCCTCTGCAAATTCGTCAAAATTACTGAACGTATAGCGAAATGCCCAGAACCATTCAAGGGGTCCTCCAGCTAGAAATCTCTCCACTATCCTCATCTCTCTTTCTCTGGGAATGTGAGCTTCAATGAATTAGTCTTTCAGGTTCCGGATATATTCTATCGGTGTTAGACTATCAGTATTGCTAAATTTTTTAGGTTTGTCCTCGAAGTTCCGGATGACTGTCACATTTCTCGAATATGAATCCATGTAATTCTTCCCACTATCACGATATCTCCATTCAGGTTCAATATTCCTATCCTCTTCTTCTTCCCGGAATCTGGATATACGTTCCTCAGGACTAATATCTCTCTCTTCTGTAGCGAGGTTACATCGTCTGACGTAATTCCTATCATCTTCACCAGTCAAGCCTTCTGGATCCTTATCCGTGATTTCCGTGATGACTTTCCTGAATAACTCTTCTTTATAGGTTTCCATCATGCTAGCTTCTCCTAGTTTCAAATTCTGAAGTTTGCTCGTAGTTTCATTAACATCAGAGACAACCTTATGAATTTGTTCCTCTAACGCGGATTTTAATGCTTGCACGTCCTGACCTATTTGCGTTCTATCCTCTACCTGCTTTTCGGATAGCGAATCCATCCTTATACTCAAGTCCTTCCTAATTTGCACTACCTCATTATTAATGTCTACTTGTGTACTGGCAAGTTTTCTTTCAATTCGTTCCTGAATCTGAGTTACATGTTCCCCACCTGACCTATTCCATTCATCTTTCCACACCGTTACATTTGCAGTTAACATTTCCGCAATATCTACTTCAATGTCTTCCTTAAGTAAACGATTATGATCTATTACTTGGGTTCTCATGACCTCTACATCATACTTTAATCCTGCTAAAGAAGCTGTTGTCCTAACAGACTCGTCAACTAATCTAGTTGTTAATGCACTAATGTTACGAGTACAAAGTGTTTTTGAAGTTTCAATTTCTTCTCTTACTTTATTAACATCAGTTTGAACTTTAGCAATGTCTACAAAAACAGTGTTAACTTCTACTTGTATCTTAGTTATATCGCTTGGTATCTCATTTACATCGGAATGAATGTTATTAATGTCTACTTGAACATTTGACACATCGGTTCGAACATTTTTAATCTCACTTTGAACCTCTTCTACTTTATCTTGTACAGTAGCAACATCGTTCCTAACAACAATTACTTCTGCTCTAGCACATGAAATATCACCCCGAACATTAGCAACATCAAGATTCAACATAGTAAGATCTTTCTGTACCTTAGAAACATCAGTCTTAACCTCTGAAACATCTTTATGCACATTGGACAAATCTTTATGGACATTGGACACGTCTGTGCGCATGTCAGTTACAGCATTCTCGATCCCTGGGTACTGATCTGTAAACGCGACATATCATTTTCTAAGTTTGCAGAACTGGTCTGAAGAACTTTCAGATTTTCATCCAGCATCTGCTTTGTTCGACTAGCATTCCTAGCTTCCATTTCCTTCATACTGTTATCCAGCCTAATAGACAAATTGTTGGACATCTCCTCCAACATTTTCCTCATACTTTCATCTGCCATTTCAATATTATTCAAAAATAGACTGCTTTAGGGACACACATCAAACAGAGCAAAATAACAACATCTGAGCAACATCTTTCACCATATATAAATTTGAGCAATTTTCTGTCTTAAATCTAACTTATAATTACCTTATAATTAACCTTCGTAGACATATTATGTTGAAATAAACTCAAGCACATGTTCAAATTTCTTTGGTTCATTTTAAAATATCCTAACACAAATAATTTACATTTACAATCCAAATAATTTAATTTTATCTTTAATATGACTAAACATGTCATAAGCCGGTCAAATAAAATAAGACTCCAGATCATAGGCGATTTTTCTAAGTTTCCAGCCTATTTAACCTCTCTCAAGTTGTATAAGATCTGATCTTTTCTGAGTGTAATTTTCCTAATACAACACAACATTTAATCCCTATATAATCACACTCTCAAATTCTACAATTGGCCAAGACATCTAACAAAGAATCAACCTCTTTATTTGAGTCTTCACAATCCCATTGACATCGATAACTTGGTAATCCAATGTTATTCGAACACTCCACAAAATTGTGGTGCCAATTCTACTGCAATAACTTGGTAATCCAATGTTTTGCTGATCGAACGTGTCAATTGAGCCAATCGAGCTGATCGTTCCCCACGTTTTAGGGTTGCCAATCCTACTGTCCCCGTAAATCCGGATAGTAGGCTGTCAGATATCCGCCCCCTCAATCGGATTGCCAATAATCAAACGCACCGGCACAGCTACATCAATGAAAATGGCACTGACAGATACTACCGAGATTAGAGCACAGCAGTTAACAAGAAAATTATTGTGAACACACCAAAATATACGGGGGTTCATACTTACCTTTACTTACCTCTTCAAATTAATCTCGGGTATGGGTTGCCAACTGGATCACTTAAAGTATGCCCACACAATAACCTCCACCATGATATTTAAAATGAACCAAAACGAGACAAGTAACTTTAAACTGTACAATAATTTATTTCACATAATGGGGTGACTCTAACAAAAACTCAACAAAATACACGTGGCAATCAGAAGCCATTGTCAATATAATCATGTCCTCCTGTAGGACTTGTAAACGTTACATACAAAATTTTATCTTTCACTAGCTTATAAAGAACGTAATAATAGTAATACACTTGGAATGGATGAGGGAATTGGAACAAGACATGTAGCAATTGTTTTCCTCTTTCATAAACATCACACTTTATTTATAACTGCAAGCCTGTTATGTGGTCGACCTTGGCCTCTAACATACAGTTGTCAGGCCAGCTGCGATCCACCCTACATCAAGTCGCATGCCTACGTCGTTAAATGGACCCACCTGTCCAGTCAGCCTTAGCATATGCTCGTAACCTCTGAGCCTAACTCCTTTTCAAACGCTTTAAATGTCCTCAACTCAACTCAAATATTATCACGCAAATCTTTTAAATGCTTCATTCACATGTTTCATTAGCGTTGTTTAGAGTATATTAACAAAACTCTTAATGTTTATAACAAATGCTCATTAATTGTTTATAACAATTATAAATTGTTTATAATATTGTCAAACGACAATTCAAAAATCTATACACGCCTCTATTAATTCCTTTCATTCCAAATTATTGTTAAAGATATTTACACAATTTATTTACAATATTTATATTATTTATATTAGAAATACATTAAACCACACGTTTATCCGGTTGATAATTACTCAAATCAGGTTAATATAATCGACCAATGAAGGTTAGTTATATTTAAGTTTATATTCAGGTTTAATAAGTTTTAATAATTATTATTACTATTTGTGACGGTAACCTCCATTCAAAATCGTTATCTCAAATTATTTAACACTCTTGTTAATTTTAACAGTAATTTCACATGATTAATTTTCAAAGGACCTGGACAATAAACTCAGAGAAAATACTTCGCTCAAACGCACAAAATTGCATAAAATAGGCCCAGAATTCATCATATATTTCCATATATATGGCATAAAAATCTTCCACAATTCATACAAAAACCTCCACTTACAAATTCTTCAACTTCATTAATATTACTGTGGGAATCTCCTTCACTTATTCAAGGGCATTATTCATCAGCGACTTTTACATGTCCACTGAACTAACGATTATACATCCATAGTTCCACTTTAAAAATTCTTATATTCATTAATTGTTTCAAACTGTCATTTATTTAACCTTCGTGGGTTTCATTCATGAATCGATATGAAGTAAAAATTTGCCAATCACAAATAAATTTAATAGCAAATACGATTATACACGCCTCTCTGGTCTATCAAAATTGAGATTAATATCTCCTAAGTATCGTAGTATAAAAATACTATCTTCAAACAAAGTTCATCTAAACTGCATAAATAGTCGAATAGAATACAATTAGACTGTTGGAATGCAAACATTATTGTTCCAATCTAGTATTGAGAAAAATTCCTATCAAAAGTTCATTACTATAGTGTATTCAATAAATCGTAATCAAAGTTCATAGTTCATAAAATTGTCTGTAATGCAATGGTATTGACGATAAATGTCTATGTTGCAATCATGTTCATAAAACGACTAGTATTTCCAAGATCGTCGATACAGTAATAGATTTTAACGCTCTAAAATCTTTTAATTATTCTTCTTTCTTGAGGATGACAGAAAATTGGTCAAAGTAATTTACTGAAGAGAATTACTTTAATAAAGTGACACGCTGTCTGAATTCAAATCTGCCATAGAAAATCATTAACTTTACAGTCAAATCGTGACTACAAAAATATGCAAATTACTGAAAGAATATAAATTATCAGTCTCAACTGATCCAAACTTATTTAAATCTGCCACTGACATAACAATGTCTTAATAAATCGTAGAAAAAGGCATAACTCATCGAAGTGTACTGAGTACAGACATATCCAGCAAGAATATGGGGCAAAATATAGAACAGAACATATGAGAAAAATTGTTGCTCAGTTATCGCTAAATGACTCAAATAAAACAAGAAACGTTCACGACTACCTTATCTGTTGATTGAAGTTCTAGAGGAAAATCTTCCAAAGAAGACTGGTGATGGTTCCATTTCACCACAAAGATGTGCTCCGTCCTCGAACCTAGAACCAGCGCCCTCGGAGAATAGAACTGCTTCCTCCTCCGGAAATTGCACTGCTCCGTGTATACGATAGACATCCTTCTGGCAAAACTCTTCTTTGTGAGCCGGGTCTACCCTGGCCTCTCTTGATAGTTCCCTGAAGTTCTGGTAGTAATTCGCCATGAAGTTTATTGCAATAATTTCCGTAGAAATATTCATAGTTGTGGAGTATGAATATGTTTCCACTGCCATTTGATATAATTCAGCGTTGGACTACGAGGCATGAGTGTAGTTGGATATTCACTACATGCTCGCTTTTGTAGAAAGACGATTAGCGAAGTTCCATGCTGTTATTTCACTCCATCGATATATGTCCCAATTGCATTAAAGTCCTTAGCCTTCCATCTCCATTTCCGTTATAATAGTTGAAAGAACTGCGATATTATATTGTTCCATGTTAGAATGCAGCGTTATATCACCAAAAGCAATATGTAGTAGCACGGTTGCAATACCCGTGTCAGCCGTAGCGTAGAATGTGATGTTTTAAAAGTGCTTCTCAGGTGGCGAGAAAATCACTTTTGTCTGCCGTCTTAAAATGCCAATATCTTTCGAATTATAATCTTGAAAATGTTCAACCTTTCTACACACTTTAATATAGTACTGCACAATCGAATTAGCTTAAAGGCATTAGTCAACTCTTGATATATTATCTTGTAGACTTGAAAATGTGTGCGTTTCAACTTCGCCTAGTTTCAAACACCGTAAAATGGAACTGCGGCACACTCGAAGCTCGTTCAATGCGGTGGGCTATACCACACGCGCTAAAGACGACTTGTTTCACTTATTCACTCGAAAACGACTATATGACAACAGAAATATATATGCGGTATGAGACACATGAGATATGAGACACATGAGCTATCAGAGCTCCTCTTCGCTGTGCAAGACCTTTTATCAACTTCTTAAGGGGCGTATCCATCCCTTCCATAGCTTGTTTCTCCGTCATCGCTAGAAGTTCTAACTTTGGCTATACTTGACGGATTTTCAAATTTCAAAAACTCAAAAATAATTTCTTCAAAATTCCAAATCAATGCCATAAATGAAAATAGATTTCCACAATTCTGCATTCCAAAAGTAATTAAATATGATAGTTTCAGTAATCTCCGTCTCCCTCCTAACTATCGTTCATTGGTTCGAGTCTTTCCTCCAATCGCGTAACTTCTTCCTCAGCACAATTCCATGTTTCCCTGCGACTGCGTCGTAAATCTCAGATCTTTCTCGAACAAAATCATGACGTCACCAAGAATCTTAGCTCAAGCAGCCTACTTGCGTGAAGTCTGCGTCATCCGTGCCTACGTCATGAGTATCCACGTCACAACTATGACAGCCATAACTTTCTTCATATTTGCCAATACAGCCACCGTGGTCTCAATATAATTCAATTTACGGGGGCAGTACAACCAATAACATTATTAAGAGCGATGTAAAACCAATAACATTATTATGAGGGAAGTACAACCAATTACATTATGAAGAGCGATGTACAACCAATAACATTATTAAGAGGGACGTACAACCAATAACATTATTAAGAGGGATGTACAACCAATAACATTATTAAGAGGGATGTACCACCAATAACATTATTAAGAGCGATGTACAACCAATAACATTATTATGAGGGACGTACAACCAATTACATTATTAAGAGGGATGTACAACCAATAACATTATTAAGGGCGATGTACGACCAATAACATTATTAAGAGGGATGTACAACCAATAACATTATTAAGAGCGATGTACAACCAATAACATTATTAAGAGCGATGTACAACCAACAACATTATTAAGAGCGATGTACGACCAATAACATTATTAAGAGCGATGTACAACCAATAACATTATTATGAGGGACGTACAACTAATAACATTATTAAGAGCGATGTACAACCAATAACATTATTATGAGGGACGTACAACCAATTACATTATTAAGAGGGATGTACAACCAATAACATTATTATGAGAGACGTACAACCAATAACATTATTAAGAGGGACGTACAACCAATAACATTATTATGAGGGACGTACAACTAATTACATTATTAAGAGGGATGTACAACCAATAACATTATTAAGAGCGATGTACAACCAATAACATTATTAAGAGGGATGTACAACCAATAACATTATTAAGAGCGATGTACTGAACCCTTTATCCTCTGATGGATAAATGATTCGATGTTTTATTTCTTCAATTAATTAATATTTCCACCAGCGTCATGAAATAGCCAGACGAAGATGAGGAAACTTCAAGCATTTGTTGGAGACAGTGGGAACATACCTGCAGCAGTATGACAAAAGGCTAAATACTTTAGCATTGTGAAAAGAAAGATCCTAGCTATGTTTCAGAAGGACAGGTGGTGGCTACCTCAAAATAGAAGGGACGCGTGGTGAGACACGCTTATGGTATGTGCATTGTACTATTCGCGCCTAGAAAAAATATAATGCAGTAACGTGGGTGGCTGATGATACTACTGGACACTCCTACGAGGCCGAGGTCTGATAAAAACCGCCAAGTTATTGAAAAAAGTGGAACCAATGAGAGATGAATGCTTACGAACGCGCTAAGTCTAGCTTGGGCACGCGACAGCTAGCATTAACGCGGGAGATCGGCTAGACAACATCTCTACGATCGATTCGAGGATTAATGGGCATATTCTTGACCTGCGCAATTTTACGAGTTCAGTGATATTTGTTTCATTCCTGTACCACTATTATTTTGAGATTTTTTTATATAGTTTCCCCCTCTATCGATACCTAGGGCCAGTTCATTTATAAGTGGCGTGAAGAGCCAAGACATTACCTATTATATTGTGTGTGTCGGAAGACAAAGGTTGCTTTTATACTTTTGTGCGTCGGAGGACGTAGCCTATTATATTGTGTGTGTCGGAAGACACAGGTTACTATTATTTTTGTGCGTCTAAGGACGTAGGCACTTGTACTTTGCGTGTCATGAGGACACAGATTTTTATTAATACAAATGTGGTAAATTCAGTGTTATAGATAGTCACAGTACTATTTTGGTAGGGACAGTATCATCGACAATTCGCCAACAGACTGTTCTGGGGAATTAAGTACCTAAAACGGCGAATTTAGTAAACAGATATCGAGTGTGAATTAACCTATAACTTTTTGCATCAGCACGAGAGATGACATCGCTTATCCTGGAAGAAGTTTGGAACTGTCAACACTCCATCGAGATGTGGGAGACGAGCTAAGCAGCATTGTAGGGAAATGGCTGCAGATGTTCGTTGACGGTGACTGGCAGAGGATGAGTACATGAATAATATTCTTATTATCTGACAAATTAACTTATGGTATATGGGACATATTTTGTTTTGTAAATATCTTGCTTGTGTTGATTAACGTAGTGTATTTAGTTTTGGTCTGACACACCTTTTGCATGGAAACAGCTCGCACATATTTTATCAGTCGTAAGTTCTTGTTTGTTTGATTTAATTAACGTGGCTATGTGGACGGCCGTGTTCGCATATGTTTACGTAGTGCGATTAAGAAGCGTCTCTCGGAGATATATTGTGTTTCAGAAGTAGGACTGAATTAGTATAATCATGCAATAGATTGGAGGGTAAATTAATCTTGTAATGTTTATTATTGATCAGATTCAGTGAGTTCATTGCCGTTGGAGCAATGTAAATTGTGGCGAGGAGCAGTCAGCTCTCTCTTAGGTTTTAATATTTTTTTTAAATAGTTTGTGAGGATCTGATTCAACCGACCTGTGTGAAAATGTTATGTCATTCCCAGCAGTGTGTGTGTGTGTGTGTGTGTATTTTATTGGTCATTACAAGCGAGAATTTCAGCGTAGACTGATTTCTGTCAGCTTGGTGCCAAGTCCATATGGTTACCTTGCGAGGACATATGTGGCTATATCGATTAAGGTCTTACCATATGTTTATGTGGTTGAGATTTGTTGCTGTTGATTCTACGAGATAACGGTCAGTTGGTCATGTTATTTTTACACACTGGGGCTGGACGATGACAGAGTTGAGGAAGGGGGAAGTGGTTTCACAAGGCGGGCTGAAAAGGATTGCATCGAGGTCATTAGGGGAGTGCTTGTTGGCTCCGTATATTTACTTGAAATACAGAATAAGAACTGATCAATGGTAAAAATTGTTTAAATAAATGGGAGTAGCCTACGAATCACTATAATCTCCGAAGCGTTAGATTAACGTGCATTTTTATTCATATAAAGTAATCTCAGCCGGTGAGGCTTTGTTGTTGTTGGTTTCATTCCATGTTTATGTTCTGTATTAGTGACCCGTGTAGTCACGTGCGATGCAGTCTTTTCCTTGTTTGTGTATTGAGCAATTGGCCGGGTTGGCAGCTCATTTGTCAGATGCGTCATTGCATTGAAGGAGGGTCTCGAGGGAGATTCCTGTAAATATTAGTTTTCTTAGATTGTGTGTCAGCATTAATTTTTAAGGGTTTTATTAGTGTTGTGTCCCATATCCGTAAACGTTGATTTACGAGATGATTGTTCGTAAGCGTCGTGGCTGTTACCCGATGTAAACGAACAGTCATCCTAGTACTCATTCCTCGTAGTTAGTCATTACGCGTACATAAAATCCAATGCAAGTTAGTGGAACTTGGATCCACATTTTTTATAAGGGGGAGATCCGTCTGACTCCTCAACTTTTGATAAATATTTCTGTCATGGGAAGATTCAGGGAGAAATTTTATTATTGTTGTTGTCTATATTCATTTTATTTGCACTAATAGTCATTAAATTATGTTATTATTTTACGCCTTGTCACTTCCTTTCTAAATTATAGTTTTAATCCTATGACCCTTACCTCAGTAGAGCATGTTGTTTGGCGAATGTAAACATCACACTATGAACTGAGCGCGACCCCTTGATCAAGATTTCTTGCATATAAACACTGCAATACTAAAGGGTTCATAGGAGGTAAACTGGCGCGGCCAAGCGTGGGGCGGTTTTCTGTGGTTTAACGGCAAAGAAATTGCACATGTCAATGTAAGCGTAGTTGGGTTTACAAACTGACGCAACAATGAAGGTGTATTTTTGTTGCTGGTTCGCTGCTGGAACACATTTATTTGGCGTATTTGAATAAAACTGACAGGCCACAAGTGGAGGCAGATATGACAGTATTTTAATCACCGGAAAGTGATATTTTATTAAAAGTAATTGAGGCGAAGAGGATACCGCCGACTGTGTGAAATATAAATTAAAATCAGGAGTTTGCAATGTAAAATACGGTTCACGTTTTTGTCTATTGAATTAAAGTAAAAATAATATACGTGATACCGGGCGCCCAATGATTAAAGTTAAAACTAGATTTGTTTAGAAAGTCAAACTCATGAAAATGTTAGGAGGCTGGTAGCCTTAAATGACAATTAATACTTTGTTAATTAGTCAGTGTTAATATCAGATCAGGATAACAATTTAATGACTAAATATGTGTTTGGGTTTAAATTAAATTGAGTAAAATTAGACCCACTCAGAGATGCAATCGACTAGTGGGATTAAATGTAAAATATAAATGAACTGAGTAGGGTAAAGAAATTAAATGTGCATTGGGATTATATGTGTGTGTCACGGGACATTGCTTTATGCCATTTCCCTAATGTCTCATATAAAGTGTATAACATGGCAACAGGAGAACAGATTCAAGAAATCATTGAGAGTGCTGCTAGGAGAACACAGAAATTGTTGGACACTAAATTGGCAGAACAGAGTGAATCAATAAACACTAAACTATCTGAACAGAGTGAACAATTAAACAATAGTATGTTAGAACAAAGTGAGTCTATAAACAAATTGTCTGAGCAGAGTGAATCACTAAAAACTAAACTATCCGAACAAAGTGAATCATTAAACACTAAGCTATCAGAACAGAGCGAATCACTAAACACAAAACTATCTGAACAAAGTGAATCTATAAACAAATTGTCTGAGCAGAGTGAATCATTAAAAACTAAACTATCCGAACAAAGTGAATCACTAAACACAAAACTATCTGAACAAAGTGAATCATTGCGGACACAATCAAATAACAGTAGGATTGAACAAAATGAATATCAGGCGGAACAAGCTAGATTACTAAAAAATGAAATCAATGACACTATAAATTCGCAGTTAGAGGCGCAGAATGTTAAAAACACGAACCAATTAGCTTCGTTAACCGCAGAGATGAAGGATCACACTAATCAACAGATGGTATTGCTGGCCCTAGATGTTAGTAAAACAATGAAAAACAATTAGATCAGATTAAGAAAATGGAAATAATATTTGATCAAAAACTTAGCATTCTGGATGAAACGGTGTTAGGTAAATTAGAGCAAATTGAACTAGCATGCACTATGAGTACGAGCGAGGTCAAGATAGCTCAGGATAAGTTGGAAGGACGATTTAAGGAAATGGAAAAAAGCGGCAAGGTCATTCAACAACAATTATCAGCGGTAGATGAAAATATATCCGGCATAATTAAAGATATGGACCGTCTCGAAATAAAATCAGCGGAGCAATGGAAAAGCCTAGAAGCGGATCAGGATCAATTAAAGAATACCATCGACGAAAGGTTGAGCCAGATAGAAAGCAATCAGGATGACGCTAAAGGCCAGATTGAGGAAAAAGTAAGCACAATTAAGGAGCAAATAAGAAAAGATTGGCGAAAAATGAATATCGATTCTAAAGAGGAAAGATCAACCATCCTTAAGACAGTAGGCGAAAATCATACTCGTATTCAAGCATTAGAGCAAGAAATTAAGAGTAAACTTAAAGAACAAACAGACAGGATCATTAAAGCTGAACTGAGGTCAATAGAACAATCCTCGTTATTTAAAACGGGAACAATGGAAAATAAGCAGGACGACTCAAATAGCCCGGAGGGTACTAGCACAGCAGCAAGTCAGACTCAGACGGAGAGCCCATTAACAACAAACACGGAGGGGTTTCGCAAGAATATTGAAAGGAGTTCCACGCCACAGGACGGTCATCAGCCCACACAACTTATCCAAGTAATTCGCTCGAACGATTATAAGCCGCAGAAATACACGGAGAATTCAGGGGTGACACCTAAAGCCTTTATTAAAGAAATTGAAGATCATTACAATGATACTGGGGTACCTGAAGCACGTAGGCTAAGGATGATGGAGAGATTTTTATCAGGAAATGTCCTTACATGGTTTTTAAGCTTCAAATATACATTTGGAACTCTGACAGATTACAAAATCGCGTTTCTGCGCAAGTACTGGTCGCCGGCATTACAACAGAGTCTAAGAATGGAGCTTTACTCTAGGAAATACCAAACTACCCAGCAAACGAAATACTCAGATTTCTTTAACATGCAAATGCTGAAATTTCGCGACCTTGATTACCCTTTAAATGAAGCGGATCTGGTGATGACTATAGCGCGGCAATTACCAGTCAACGGGCAACAAGTACTAGTCGCAGCGAACGTTAGTACGGCCTTACATGCAGAACAGATATTACGCCAGATAGATGAGACTACATCTCATAATCATTATAGAGGAGGAAGACAACTGGAGTTAGTCAATACGACAGAGGTCATAAAACCAAAACAGGCAAACACGAAAACGCAGGGTACAAATACAAGCACATCCACACCTAGGCGGAACCAGGAAGAGGTAGAAAACAGACCGTACCAGCGTAACGAGAATAATTACAACAATAGGTCATATCAAGGGAACAATAGATATCAACAGAGAGGGTATCAGCAATGGCGTGAAAATCGAAGAAATGAGAGGCCTTATGGAAGATACGGTGATTACAATGGGAATCAAAGATAGAAAGGAAGGAGAGATCAAAATCAAGGAGAGACACGTAATTATCGAAATGACTGGGATGATAGGCACGCTCAATCACAAAATTACCTAGAGGAATTACACGCTAGTCAAGGTGGAGAGCAAGGACGATGGGAGAAAGCCATTGGGAACATGAAGAATCCAGACACACATACTGAGGAAGCTGGAAGTCTACTGAGGCAAGAGGAACGTCAGGGGCGTGGGCGACAAAACGATGACGGGAGTCGCAACGGAGCTTTAAAAAAATCTAAATTTGGATAAAGGAGACAGTCTACAAACGCAACAGTCGGAAGTTGAAGAGGGATGGATAGTAGCGAACATACAAGAATGGATTGCTTTGCCAGAAGATTGCATGGAGGAGACGGTGAAACCACGGAACGATGAAATTAGGCAGTTACCTGTTATTTACGCGAGGATTGGTGGAATTAATATAAGATGTTTATTGGATACGGGGTCGCAGATCAGTCTGGTATCGGAGGCCTTGGTTCGTGAGTTGGGACGGAGTCAGAATATTCCTGTGATTCCCGTACCACAACTAAAAGTGAGGGGTGTTATTCCTGAACGCACCGTCACTTGTAAACGTCAGGCATACTTAGAACTGAACATATTGGAACACACTTTTGGGCAAACATTCATTATCATGGCAAAGATGAATTTCAATATAATTCTTGGTGCAAATTTCATTTGTGACTATCAAGCAGTGATAGATTTGCACAAGAATACAGTCAGTTTTAGAGAGTATGATCAACTGAAGAACGTGGGATTGCATATGGATGAAATCACAACCGGAAGAGATGTAAATTCTTGGGCATTGGAAGCAATATCGGAAGAGACGGAAGAGGAGATACGAAAGGCAGAAGATAACATCATAGAAGGAGCTGTTGTGGAACTAGATGAGGAGAGTGAATCCCAGGAGATATGGTCTTTATTAACAGAAGGAGATGACATTGATGCACAATTTGAAGAGTTACTACAGGAGCGGCTCAATGACATTCAACTTGGGGGTGAACATAGAAAACAATTGGAAGAGATTTTAAGGAAGCACAAAGCAGTATTTGACACAGTACCTGGGAAAATATTAAATTTCAAATATTCAATGCAAGTCGAGGATTGGTCAACTTTCAAAAGCAGATTGTACCCAATTCCGGAAAAATATCGTGGTCAAGTCATAGTCATTATAGATGAGATGTTACAAGCTGGAGTGATAAGGAAGACACCTACACCTTATCTAAATGCGATTTTGGCAGTCACAAAACCAAATGGTTCTATTAGACTTTGTTTAGATGCCAGAAATCTCAACATGAGACTCATTTTTCCTGAGTATGACAGAGCACCAATTATTAGAGACGTACTAAAAGGCTTTAAGAACAAGAGCATCTATTCATCAGTAGACCTGACGAGTTCGTTCCACCATATTGAATTGGATGACAAGTCACAGCTTCTAACTGGCTTCTTAATCGATAACCAAACGTTTTGTTTCGTCCGAATGCCCTTCGGAGTCAAAACAGAGGGGTTTTCTTTAATCCGAGCCCTGGACCGGAATCTAACCGAGTAAGTTAAGTAGATGACGGTGCTCTACATTGATGACATTCTGCTGGCATCCGACAAAATTGAAATTCACATGGAAAATTTAGATAAAGTATTAGGCAACCTTAATGCATCAAATTTCAAAGTAAACCTGAAGAAATCGCATTTCTTCAAGAGCGAGATCTTATATTTGGGTCACATCATTGACAAGGAGGGAGTGAAGCCAACCCCAGCTAAGATCGAAGCGATAAAGAATTTCCCTACACCAACGAGAGTCAAGCACATTCGGGCTTTCTTAGGCGTATTGGGATTCTTTAAAGAAAACTGTCCAGGTTACACGGAGACTGTAGCTCCAATGCAGGAAATGCTAAAAAAGAATAATAAATGGTTATGGAATGCGGAATGTGAGAAGGCGTTCCAAGCAACAAAACAGCTACTGGAAAACTGCATTAAGTTAGGAAATCCAGATTCCAAGCACAAATTTATAATCCAAGCGGATGCTTCACTAATTGGTATAGGTGCCATGCTCTACCAAGAAGATCCAGCTAACCTGCAACATAAAACATATTTGGCATTTGTCAGCCGAAAATTGCGTAAGCACGAGCGCAATTATACTGTAACGGAACTAGAACTGTCGGCCATCCTTCATGCGCTTCAACAATGGAATCGAATAATTTATGGCTACCCCATTGTTGTCAGGACTGATCACAAGGCACTAACATTCTTGTTTAAGACGTCGATGGCAAGCGAACGTGTAACACGTTGGTCTATATATTCAGCAGTTTAGCATTGAGATTGAACATTGTCCAGGGAAGATGAACGTGATTCCGGATGCACTCAGCAGGAACCCAAAGCCTGATGATGAAGAAACAGCGATGGTACAACACTTGGAGTTAACACCGAAGGACCGGGAATTCTTGGAGGAGTTACGTGAGATACAGCGAGAACAGGAAGCGGAACCATGGATGATGCTTTTAATTCAATACTTCAGAAAGCAACTACCTACAGGAACACCTGCATTTCGAGAAGCGAAAGCCAAAGAAGTAAGATATGTTTATGTCAACAATTTGCTGCCCAAATGGGTAGATAATGACCACACCAAGTTACGCATATTAGTACCTGCATCTTTACAGCGAGGATTCACATGGCATACGCACGAAAGTTACGGTCATGTGGGCGTAGATAAGTGCGAAGCGACGATAGGAGAGACATTTACATGGCCACGTATGAGAACAACTATATGTGACGTCATTACGACTTGTGATCCTTGTCAGAGGACAAAGCCCAATAACTATTTAATGAGGCAGTATCCTAGACCACTGCTACCTCAGAAACCATGCGAGCTACTGGCCCTGGACTGTTTCGGACCAATTCCGAAAGGTAGACGAGGTTGCCGTCACTTGCTAGTGTGCATTGATGTGTTTTCTAAGTTTGTCGTACTATGCCCCATTCAGAAAACCACATCGAAACAAGTACTCAGTCGTATTCGAAATAGAGTTATTCCAATCCTTGGAAAACCAGAATTTATATTGTCAGACCATGGCAGTTATTTTACAAGCGCCGAATTCAAGAAAGGTATGGAGGACATGGGTATAAAACACGTTTTAAGCAGTATCCGACATGCCCAAGCTAATCCTAGTGAGAGAGCAATAAAATGTGTAACATCATACTTGAGAATCTTCATTCCCAAAGAACATCATAAGTGGGTGGATAAAATTAAGGATGTAGAGACATGTATGAATTCTACCAGGCACGAGTCAACAGGACAGATCCCTATGGTCTTACACAAAAACGAGTATCCAGTGAGAACGTGGAAAAGCATCATTAACTGCCCACAAGATCCCATGATAGCACCTGACCTGCGGATAGAGAGAACGAGAGCCTACATGAGAAAACAAGCAGATCGCAGATTACGGCGATTGAGAAATAAGAGATTTCACCATGATCTTGAAATCAACCAGCTCGTTTTGGTGAAACGACCCGCTACATCGGATCCAGAGAAGATCTTCAGCAAATTCTGTGAAAAGTTCATAGGACCCTATTCTATTGTAAGAAACCTAGGAAATAATGCATACAGAGTGAAAGAGTTAAGCACAGGAACAATGTCGGTCTACAATGCAGCCAACTTAAAAAAGTATCGAAGTGAACCATGGGAGCGCCGAAATAATGATGCAGTTTGAATATATGGACGTCCTATATCAACCAAGTGGACGGGGCGCAGTTGAGTACGGCCCGAGAAGAAGGAAGTGGAGAGGGTGTTGACAAACATTAACGAGACGGGCAGAGAGTTGCCTAAGGCATCAGCGCGTCACGCAAGCAGCTGAAAGAGTGAGGTCCAAGCAGGAAATAAAACGAGTAAATGCCATTCAAGACAGGAGCGGCTAGACCAAGTAATAGAAAGGGGTGATTCGGAAATAAAACAAATTGGCCTACGGAAGTCTTTTAAAAATTATCGACTTTTTCCTAAGTTCGAAATTTTGTGAGTGGAGGAGTTGTGAACCCTTTATCCTCTGATGGATAAATGATTCGATGTTTTATTTCTTCAATTAATTAATATTTCCACCAGCGTCATGAAATAGCCAGACGAAGATGAGGAAACTTCAAGCATTTGTTGGAGACAATGGGAACATACCTGCAGCAGTATGACAAAAGGCTAAATACTTTAGCATTGTGAAAAGAAAGACCCTAGCTATGTTTCAGAAGGACAGGTGGTGGCTACCTCAAAATAGAAGGGACGCGTGGTGAGACACGCTTATGGTATGTGCATTGTACTATTCGCGCCTAGAAATAATATAATGCAGTAACGTGAGTGGCTGATGATACTACTGGACACTCCTACGAGGCCGAGGTCTGATAAAAACCGCCAAGTTATTGAAAAAAGTGGAACCAATGAGAGATGAATGCTTACGAACGCGCCAAGTCTAGCTTGGGCACGCGACAGCTAGCATTAACGCGGGAGATCGGCTAGACAACATCTCTACGATCGATTCGAGGATTAATGGGCATATTCTTGACCTGCGCAATTTTACGAGTTCAGTGATATTTGTTTCATTCCTGTACCACTATTATTTTGAGTAATTTTTATATAGTTTCCCCCTCTATCGATACCTAGGGCCAGTTCACTTATAAGTGGCGTGAAGAGCCAAGACATTACCTATTATATTGTGTGTGTCGGAAGACAAAGGTTGCTTTTATACTTTTGTGCGTCGGAGGACGTAGCCTATTATATAGTGTGTGTCGGAAGACACAGGTTACTATTATCTTTGAGGGTCTAAGGACGTAGGCACTTGTACTTTGCGTGTCATGAGGACACAGATTTTTATTAATACAAATGTGGTAAATTCAGTGTGATAGATAGTCACAGTACTATTTTGGTAGGGACAGTATCATCGACAATTCGCCAACAGACTGTTCTGGGGAATTAAGTACCTAAAACGGCGAATTTAGTAAACAGATATCGAGTGTGAATTAACCTATAACTTTTTGCATCAGCACGAGAGATGACATCGCTTATCCTGGAAGAAGTTTGGAACTGTCAACACTCCATCGAGATGTGGGAGACGAGCTAAGCAGCATTGTAGGGAAATGGCTGCAGATGTTCGTTGACGGTGACTGGCAGAGGATGAGTACATGAATAATATTCTTATTATCTGACAAATTAACTTATGGTATATGGGACATATTTTGTTTTGTAAATATCTTGCTTGTGTTGATTAACGTAGTGTATTTAGTTTTGGTCTGACACACCTTTTGCATGGAAACAGCTCGCACATATTTTATCAGTCGTAAGTTCTTGTTTGTTTGATTTAATTAACGTGGCTATGTGGACGGCCGTGTTCGCATATGTTTACGTAGTGCGATTAAGAAGCGTCTCTCGGAGATATATTGTGTTTCAGAAGTAGGACTGAATTAGTATAATCATGCAATAGATTGGAGGGTAAATTAATCTTGTAATGTTTATTATTGATCAGATTCAGTGAGTTCATTGCCGTTGGAGCAATGTAAATTGTGGCGAGGAGCAGTCAGCTCTCTCTTAGGTTTTAATATTTTTTTTAAATAGTTTGTGAGGATCTGATTCAACCGACCTGTGTGAAAATGTTATGTCATTCCCAGCAGTGTGTGTGTGTGTGTGTGTGTATTTTATTGGTCATTACAAGCGAGAATTTCAGCGTAGACTGATTTCTGTCAGCTTGGTGCCAAGTCCATATGGTTACCTTGCGAGGACATATGTGGCTATATCGATTAAGGTCTTACCATATGTTTATGTGGTTGAGATTTGTTGCTGTTGATTCTACGAGATAACGGTCAGTTGGTCATGTTATTTTTACACACTGGGGCTGGACGATGACAGAGTTGAGGAAGGGGGAAGTGGTTTCATAAGGCGGGCTGAAAAGGATTGCATCAAGGTCATTAGGGGAGTGCTTGTTGGCTCCGTATATTTACTTGAAATACAGAATAAGAACTGATCAATGGTAAAAATTGTTTAAATAAATGGGAGTAGCCTACGAATCACTATAATCTCCGAAGCGTTAGCTTAACGTGCATTTTTATTCATATAAAGTAATCTCAGCCGGTGAGGCTTTGTTGTTGTTGGTTTCATTCCATGTTTATGTTCTGTATTAGTGACCCGTGTAGTCACGTGCGATGCTGTCTTTTCCTTGTTTGTGTATTGAGCAATTGGCCGGGTTGGCAGCTCATTTGTCAGATGCGTCATTGCATTGAAGGAGGGTCTCGAGGGAGATTCCTGTAAATATTAGTTTTTTAGATTGTGTGTCAGCATTAATTTTTAAGGGTTTTATTAGTGTTGTGTCCCATATCCCTAAACGTTGATTTATGAGATGATTGTTCGTAAGCGTCGTGGCTGTTACCCGATGTAAACGAACAGTCATCCTAGTACTCATTCCTCGTAGTTAGTCATTACGCGTACATAAAATCCAATGCAAGTTAGTGGAACTTGGATCCACATTTTTTATAAGGGGGAGATCCGTCTGACTCCTCAACTTTTGATAAATATTTCTGTCATGGGAAGATTCAGGGAGGAATTTTATTATTGTTGTTGTCTATATTCATTTTATTTTCACTAATAGTCATTAAATTATGTTATTATTTTACGCCTTGTCACTTCCTTTCTTAATTATAGTTTTAATCCTATGACCCTTACTTCAGTAGAGCATGTTGTTTGGCGAACGTAAACATCACACTATGAACTGAGCGCGACCCCTTGATCAAGATTTCTTGCATATAAACACTGCAATACTAAAGGGTTCAGTACAACCAATAACATTATTAAGAGGGATGTACAACCAATAACATTATTAAGAGCGATGTACAACCAATAACAATATTAAGAGCGATGTACGACCCATAACATTATTAAGAGGGATGTACAACCAATAACATTATTAAGAGCGATGTACAACCAATAACATTATTAAGAGGGATGTACAACCAATAACATTATTAAGAGCGATGTACAACCAATAACATTATTAAGAGGGACGTACAACCAATAACATTATTAAGAGCGATGTACGACCAATAACATTATTAAGAGGGATGTACAACCAATAACATTATTAAGAGCGATGTACAACCAATAACATTATTATGAGGGACGTACAACCAATAACATTATTAAGAGCGATGTACAACCAATAACTTTATTAAGAGGGACGTACAAACAATAACATTATTAAGAGCGATGTACAACCAATAACATTATTATGAGGGACGTACAACCAATTACATTATTAAGAGGGATGTACAACCAATAACATTATTAAGAGCGATGTACAACCAATAACATTATTAAGAGGGACGTACAACCAATAACATTATTAAGAGGGATGTACAACCAATAACATTATTATGAGGGACGTACAACCAATTACATTATTAAGAGGGATGTACAACCAATAACATTATTATGAGATACGTACAACCAATAATATTATTAAGAGGGACGTACAACCAATAACATTATTATGAGGGACGTACAACCAATTACATTACTAAGAGGGATGTACAACCAATAACATTATTAAGAGCGATGTACAACCAATAACATTATTAAGAGGGATGTACAACCAATAACTTTATTATGAGGGACGTACAACCAATTACATTATTAAGAGGGATGCACAACCAATAACATTATTATGCGAGACGTACAACCAATAATATTATTAAGAGGGACGTACAACCAATAACATTATTATGAGGGACGTACAACCAATTACATTATTAAGAGTGATGTACAACCAATAACATTATTATGAGAGACGTACAACCAATAACATTATTAAGAGGGACGTACAACCAATAACATTATTATGAGGGACGTACAACCAATAACATTATTAAGAGGGACGTACAACCAATAGCATTATTAAGAGCGATGTACGACCAATAACATTATTAAGAGGGATGTACAGCCAATAACATTATTCAGAGCGATGTACAACCAATAACATTATTAAGAGGGATGTACAACCAATAACATTATTAAGAGCGATGTACGACCAATAACATTATTAAGAGGGATGTACAACCAATAACATTATTAAGAGCGATGTACAACCAATAACATTATTATGAGGGATGTACAACCAATAACATTATTAAGAGCGATGTACAACCAATAACATTATTAAGAGGGACGTACAACCAATAACATTATTAAGAGCGATGTACAACCATTAACATTATTAAGAGGGATGTACAACCAATAACATATTAAGAGGGATGTACAACCAATAACATTATTAAGAGGGATGTACAACCAATAACATTATTAAGAGCGATGTACAACCAATAACATTATTAAGAGGGATGTACAACTAATAACATTATTAAGAGCGATGTACAACCAATAACATTATTAAGAGGAACGTACAACCAATAACATTATTAAGAGGGACGTACAACCAATAACATTATTAAGAGGGACGTACGACCAATAACTTTATTAAGAGGGATGTACGACCAATAACATTATTAAGAGGGATGTACAACCAATAACATTATTAAGAGGGATGTACAACTAATAACATTATTAAGAGCGAGGTACAACCAATAACATTATTAAGAGGGACGTACAACCAATAACATTATTAAGAGGGACGTACATCCAATAACATTATTAAGAGGGACGTACGACCAATAACTTTATTAAGAGGGATGTACGACCAATAACATTATTAAGAGGGATGTACAACCAATAACATTATTAAGAGGGATGTACAACCAATAACATTATTAAGAGGGACGTACGACCAATAACATTATTAAGAGGGATGTACAACCAATAACATTATTAAGAGGGACGTACAACCAATAACATTATTAAGAGGGATGTACAACTAATAACATTATTAAGAGGGATGTACAACCAATAACATTATTACGAGCGATGTACAACCAATGGCATTATTAAGAGGGATGTACAACCAATAACATTATTATGAGGGACGTACAACCAATAACATTATTAAGATCGATGTACAACCAATAACATTATTAAGAGGGATGTACAACCAATAACATTATTAAGAGGGATGTACAACCAATAACATTATTAAGAGGGATGTACAACCAATAGCATTATTAAGAGGGATGTACAACCTATAACATTATTAAGAGCGATGTACAACCAATAACATTATTAAGAGAGATGTACAACCAATAATATTATTAAGAGGGATGTACAACCAATAACATTATTAAGAGGGACGTACAACCAATAACATTATTAAGAGGGATGTACAACCAATAACATTATTAAGACGGACGTACAACCCATAACATTATTAAGAGGGATGTACAACCAATAACATTATTAAGAGGGACGTACAACCAATAACATTATTAAGAGGGACGTACAACCAATAACATTATTAAGAGGGATGTACAACCAATAACATTATTAAGAGCGATGTACAACCAATAACATTATTAAGAGGGATGTACAACCCATAACATTATTAAGAGGGATGTACAACCAATAACATTATTAAGAGGGACGTACAACCAATAACATTATTAAGAGGGACGTACAACCAATAACATTATTAAGAGGGATGTACAACCAATAACATTATTAAGAGCGATGTACAATCAATAACATTATTAAGAGGGATGTACAACCAATAAGATTATTAAGAGGGATGTACAACCAATAACATTATTACGAGCGATGTACAGCCAATGGCATTATTAAGAGGGATGTACAACCAATAACATTATTATGAGGGACGTACAACCAATAACATTATTAAGATCGATGTACAACCAATAACATTATTAAGAGGGATGTACAACCAATAACATTATTAAGAGGGATGTACAACCAATAACATTATTAAGAGGGATTTACAACCAATAACATTATTAAGAGGGATGTACAACCTATAACATTATTAAGAGCGATGTACAACCAATAACATTATTAAGAGAGATGTACAACCAATAACATTATTAAGAGGGATGTACAACCAATAACATTATTAAGAGGGACGTACAACCAATAACATTATTAAGAGGGATGTACAACCAATAACATTATTAAGACGGACGTACAACCCATAACATTATTAAGAGGGATGTACAACCAATAACATTATTAAGAGGGACGTACAACCAATAACATTATTAAGAGGGACGTACAACCAATAACATTATTAAGAGGGACGTACAACCAATAACATTATTAAGAGGGACGTACAACCAATAACATTATTAAGAGGGATGTACAACCAATAACATTATTAAGAGCGATGTACAACCAATAACATTATTAAGAGGGATGTACAACCAATAAGATTATTAAGAGGGATGTACAACCAATAACATTATTAAGAGGGATGTACAACCAATAACATTATTATGAGGGATATACAACCAATAACATTATTAATGATGTCGCAAAGACCCTAAATGAATGAACAACAACAACAACAATAACAACAACAACAACAACAACAACAACAACAAAGGAAGAAAAGAGTTAGAGCTACGAAAGGAAGACAGGAAAAGGCTAATATTTGACCACTCGCATACTGACTAACCGTTACACAAATAAACAAAAATGACAGGGGTTGGGTTCGATATGCATCCCCGCTGTCCTTGATATGCTTTTCCATGGTGTCCCACTTCAACTCCAAACAAATATCGTGACAGTTCCTAATTAACTGGGATCCCGCGGGTGCCAACCAACCTCCCACTAGATATGAGCCCAAACTCTCATATCTTGTGTCACACAAACACCAAATGTTAAATCTCTAGAGTGAAATAGTTGTTGTTAATTCATATTAGGGGCTTGGGACATCTTGGGCAAAAGCCCCATGTACTTTAGTGTGTAATGACTTTGTATGTTTGCCTCTGTTTATGTGGTGACTGGAGTTGTATGTGTAGCTGTAATGATTGATTTTGGGGATAAGGTAGGTGCTCCGCGATTTGAAGTAGGTAATATCCCAGCATTTGCCTGGAGGGAGTGTGGGAAAATCAAGGAAAAGCCACTCTCAAGATAGCCGCTGTTAGCGGCGGGGTTTCAACCTGTGATCTCTGTACATTCTGCAGCTGCCTGCGTTGCCATGGTGCACGTTTTAGGAGCACGGCTACGCCGTGAGACTAGAGTGAGATAAACATTACCTGTACTCGTTCTCCGCATTCACTGTTTGTGATCTGATGACCTTTACATAACTCCACTGGGAGTATCGCCTCACTTATCACCCAATTACGGTTATACTGTATGTTAAAAGAACGCTATTCTGTATATACTGGGTATTACACCAAAAGATGCCCCCTGGAAATATTTTCGAAACAGTAAAAATATTTAAAAAAAAGTGACAATCAGTCTGATAGACTAGACTTTGTATCATTTTAAATGCCACAAACGCTGAAAAATGCTAGAAAGGCTGGAGGCTTCTCGCTTCGCACGAAGCCAAAGACTCTTGACATGTTAGAAAATTATCTGCATAATACTTATCTTGCTTATCTTGTTTCAAATTACTCACGAACGTCAAGTGCAAACCAAGGGCAACGCAAGGTCAAGCGCGCGGGATGCCGCATGCACTCCAGAGCGCGCGGGGACGTGCCCCTTCCATCCAGTCTAAAAACACTTATACTAGGTGATGTATTGAAGATAGAGATATGCTCTCGGGGACTTTTTGTAGAACCTTTCATGCTGACCAATTCTTACTCTCATAGTATAAACTTATTGATATTTTTAACGGTTTGCCCAGCGTAAGCTTAAGAAGCGCACGGACGCCAAGTTTGTTTTCGACTTTTTCACTGAAATTGTTACTGCTTGGCTTCCTTTGATCATACATAAATCATTTTCTACAGAATCTTTCCTCGAGATATCCTTTACAGAATTATGAAAACCGCATCAAAATCCATCCAGTGGTTCTCGAGATTAGCCGTGACATCCAAGAAACGGGGATTTTTGTCTCATACTAATGAAATAGAGATTGTCGGGGAACACATGCACCAAGCGGGACTATGACGTCACACACCTTAGTGCATCTGGGTACATTTCGTCCCGTCACCGTAACGTAACGCCAGTCCCCAGCGTAACGACGAAGTTGACAAGATCATTTAAAATGATAAAACTGAGTTTACGGGATTTGGTAACGTAAGGAACTCACAAATTGAGGACGAATAAACTCCAGTTAACTTCAGAAACAACATTTTCAAAGATTTGTTACACTTGTTTAAACAGAACGTGTCTGTTCTTGTCGAATTAAAACTATGGCAGTATCTGTTTCTCCTGAATGGAGTAGGCTAGCGCCTAGGTCCTACCCACGAAGGATAGGTGCTCTTGTGCCAGTGAACGCAAGTTCCTATGACCACCACGTGCTCTCATGACACACTTTCATCCTTTGAACTCACTGAGTCACTTTTATTTATTCATTTATTTATTTAGGCCTATGTATTCATTCAATTATTTATCTGTACATGACCACGATGTCGCAAAGCCCCTCAATGAATCAACAACAACAACAACAACATAAGTCGATTAAATAAGCCTGGATTTCAAATGATGGAGATAGGTTACAAACATTCAATGGTAAAATCGTGGCAGTGAATTCTCAGTCCAGTGTAGTTGGATGTGTGGAATTAGTCTGATAACCTGTGTTATTGTGATGGCTGTATTAGTGTGTGTAGTTGTATTTCATATGAAGATTGGGAAGGAGCCAGCCTTGGCCTGGCCTTGGCCTTAATTCAGGAACCATCCCGCCATTCGCCTGGTGTACAAGTGGGAAACCACGGAAAGCCACTTCCTGGTTGGCTGAGATGGAAAAAATAACCCACCTCTTCTCATTTCTGCCTTATAAGGCCTTATAAGGCTGAGTGTACCCCGTTAAAGCCCCCAGACCAAAAATAATTTCTTGGCAGAGCCGGGAATTGAATTCGGGCCTCCGCGGTGACAGCCAAGGATATCGACTTGTATGTAAGAGCATGTATGTGTGTGACAAGTAATTTCGATCAGCTGAACCGATGTCACAGAAGTTTGGCGGTAAGCTCTGGATAACCCAGCCATGCCTTTTGTTTTTACAAAATAGTGCTACCAATTGCACCAGGTAAATCAGCTGCCCCTTATAATATTGTTTAATGCAGCCTAACTAACGTGTATTATCTTGAAGGTCGATATTTCTCTGCTTGCATCCCGTATTGTACTAATGCACTGCAAGCATATCCACCACACGATACAGAACCCTATTAGTTTTCCCTCGTATTAGTCTCTAGTCATTTCGAGGAAAAAATAATAGTGTTCAGTATCGTTTGCTTGCCATGCATTAGTATTGTGTCACGGGTCCCGGATATCATGGACACCAAGGAACTAATTCCTAAAGAACAGGTAACTTTGAAAACCACCTCCAAAGCTAAGACAATCTGGCCGTCAAAAGAGGGTACGCACAAGCCTTATGTGGGTGTCAGAGACCCCCGCCTGCAAGGCGGGAAGTCGGGCGATAGGCGATAAAGACCTCCCCATCTCCTAGTTTGTTTGGGTAAGAAATATGCCTATCTATCTGACGATGTTGTTGTTGACATAATGACACTCAATGTAAACTGCATTCAAACTGCTAGTAAACAATCGCTCTTATGCAACCTTATTCGAGACGAAGATGTGGATATTGTTATGTTGCAAGAAGTGGCTACCTCATTACCATTCCTGGCGACGATAAAATAGTTATTGCCAATCAGCACAAACGTGGTACAGTCATCTATATTAAGGACCATATACCATATGCGGATCAAGTCCTGTTAGTCAACTCACGCGGACTCAGTATCCGTATTCGGGATCTTTTGATTGTCAATATACAGGGCAATTCCTATTAACGTTTAAAACTCTCTATAGCGACGTAGATGGCATTGAGACAAGTAATTTGATATAGGACACTTAGGGTCGCAAGTGTCCGGAAATACATTAAAAGTGAACCACAACTATTAAACATATGACGTCATCAGGTGACAGCTCAGCTCGAGTGATCAGGCCCGGGCTCCCTTACGCACACCAAAGCAAACGTTGAATAACATATCACTCTGGTTCCGTGTCTTAATGTCAACAAACAATCTGCTTCCACTTGAAAGGAGACGAGAGAGAACAGAGAAACCTGATGGATAGGCCCCGGATTTGAACCTCGAACCCCACGCGCCCAAGTCGCACACGCAGACTTGGAGCTAGAGTGATAGGACATTCAACGTTTGCTTTGGAAGCTTTTGATGTGTGTAAGAGAGCACGGGCCTGGCCGCTCGAGCTAAGCCCTCACCTGATGACGGGTTGTGGTTCACTTCTAAGGTATTTCCGGACATTTGCGACCCTAAGTGTCCTATATCAAATTACTTGTCTCAATGCCATCTACGTCCCTATAGAGAGTTTTAAACGTTAATAAGAATCACCTTGTATATGCTCCCTCTGGTTCACAGGCCAGGATACAACGGCGGCTCTTTTATACCACAGACTTTCTCCCGCTTCTTCTTAATCATACAGGCAATATAATCCTTGGTGGGGATTTTAACGCAGTGTTATTGCCCAAAGACCAAATTGGCCAATTTCAGGGTAGCGCTGCGTTATCTGCGGTAATACAAGGGTTACGCTTATCATAATAATAATAATAATAATATCGTATGGCATCGGGTGCCTGGTGCAAGCTTTGTATTTTGACACCCAGAGGGTAGCTTGCATGTCGAATTTCGTTGTTCCTTGAATCACTATGAAGTCAAGGAGGTTAGATAATAGATATCTACGCTCCTTGAACATTATAGCGCTTTCTAGTACAGAAATGAGGAACTTTGTGTTGGCGGAAACTCCCGAGATTAATTTTGCCATTATGAACTCGGCCTACTGAATTCAAATGGGTTCTTTGACATGCCAACATCGTATGACATGCGTATCGTATTTTTGCCACCTTTCAAAAATCACTTACCACGGCCAGGGGTGAACCTGCAATCTTCGGGTTAGTAGACCGACACGCTGTCCACTCACCCACCGTGGCAAGCTACGCTTAAAAGACACATGGAAACTAAAGCAACCGGGGTCAGCCGGTTACACGCATTACTACCATAATGGTGCTTCTAGACTGGATAGAATATATGTCAGCGGGGAATTAAATGAATAAGTGCGGGAAACGGATGTGTGCCCGGTGTAGTTTCCAACCATTGAGCGTATCTGTGCAAGATCCACCAACCAGAATTGGGACCTCGCCTTGGGAGAGGATCATGGAGGTAAAATGATTCTATTTTGACACACATGATCTTAAAAGACAGCTTTTCCAGTGAATGGCATAACTGAAAAACGACACATTCACAGGTATCAAGATACTCTTGATTGGTGTTTGAAGTATGTGAAACCCAGAACTGTTAGGTTATTGAAGGCCTACAGCGCCGAGAGACGACGCCACATTCATCAGACGACAGATTTCTACTATAAATGTTATATAACAGTTATATAATGAAGACTCTACCAAACCTACTACATATCGCAGAATATAGGAAATCACTCTGCAACGCAAAGCAAAGGAAAGACTCAAACTTCAAGCACAAGATCATCTAAATCTGGCTTCAGAGGCATCCTCCGTTTATCATTCTATACGGGCGTGCCGTAAAGGCCGTCAGAAATACATCAACCGCATTGCGACACCTGTTGGACAAATGGTGACTAGCCACACATTAATCACAGAAACGGTAGAGAACTTCTTTCAGTCCTTGTATACAGACGACTCCCCCGTCTCACTTCACTAACAGCATCCGTTCTTCGAGGTTGAAGACATTTGCACAGAGAACAAGAGTGCTTGACCCAGGACATCACCGCCGAAGAAGAATATACCTCCGTCCTCCATACTCCACAGTGCGCCGAACAAGAGTCCTGGTCCTAATGGCCTGGGGAGAGCTTTCTACATGACTATTCGCGATGAACTTACAGCAGTGTTAAATGATGTTTGTCGTCCTGGACGAAACACCGACACCCTGAAAGATGGCCTGGTGGTCTTAGTTCCAAAAATAGCACAATCAACACAGCTGAGTGACTTTCGCCCACTGTCGCTCTTAAACTTCGACTACAAGATCTTCACGAAATTTATGAAAACGAGACTTCAGGTCTTTATGAAGGACGCCACATCGCACTACCAATCGGGTGGGGTACAAGGCAGGTTCATTATCATCTCTACATGTTCTATTCACGATGCCATTAGTGAGTCACTGGACAGCAATAAGTAGAAACTGTTATCACTCGCTTTTGACCATGCCATTGATAGGGTAAACCATAAATATATCCTTGCGACCCTTCAAGCTATTGGCTTTGATATGCATTTTATTGCCCTCGTATGTAAAATTCTTCGTTGTGGATCTTCAAAAGTGAACATAATTGGGTATTTCACGCGACCTCTCCTCATCCATCGTGGAGTCAGGCAAGGGTGTCCGATATCTATGCTTCTTTTTGTTCTCTCCCTGGAACCCCTTGTATGTAATCTCCACACATCTTTCAATGGCACGGAGATCAGTATATTTGCATATGCGGATGACGTCACTCTTGAGGTGGATCGAACCGTTGACTTGTAGCCCTTGTTCTTGGACCTTGATGTGTACGGGAGATATTCTGGTGCGCGGCTGAACCGACGATTGGGATTGGGAAATCGGACCGCGCCCAAGGGAAAGGAAGGAAGGATGCTTGTAGTTTAACGTGACCGTTAATCTCGCGATCATGAGCCACGGGACCTCCTTTTTACGTGGAATCCGAACCATAGGACATGGCATTTCACTTCGAAAATCTCACATGCATTGACCGGGAATCGATCCTGGTCCACCTTAGCACCTAAGGGGGTTCTCCCAGCGTGGGTAACAATCGCCACAGAACTCAACATATTGGGCGTATCTTTCTTTAATAGTGTGCACCAAATGATTAAAAAGAACTGGGACGTTGCCCTACATTCTGTGCGTGGTGTCTTGCAACAAGTGCGGTGACGTTCCTTCCTCTTACACCAACGAACAATGTACGTGAATATGTTCAGCTTAGGTAAGATATGGTATCTCAGGCAAATTCTTCCCATGCCAAGGATGGTTGGTACACACATTATTTCCACCGTCGCGTCGGCAGGTTTATTAGGCAAGGAGCTCTGCTACGTCTTTCCTGCATCTCACTAACATTGTATAAATCCCAGGGAGGTTTGGGACTCATCGACGTTGAAAGGAAAGCTAGAACTTTACTCCTTAAACCAGGCTGTTCCAGCCGATCAGCTCGCCAGTGAGCAGCCGAGTGTTTGCCGCCTTGCGTGAGTATACCTGCAACATGCACTACAGCTCTGCTGTAGGGGCTGCCGTCACTGCGTGGTGGATACATCAAGACTAGCAGGAAGTGCATTGACTTGTGTTATGACCTTCGCCCAATGACGTATTTTCTATCACCCCCAGTCCCTCTCCAACCGTGCTCCGAGCATTACTGCTGAGTACTCGCGTGTACGCATACTCAAACTCGTGGATTTGGAACAGCCTGCCTTAAACGAAATCTTCAACCAATGAGTCATATAACTTGCTACGGAGATGGTGAAGTCCCCATAATTGCTCCAACCCACCAGCTTATTATGATATTAATCATCATGCACCCCATGTCCGGTATCTAAGGGTTGAATTAAGCTACGTGCTACAAAGCATAATCAGGTCTACAGATATCTCAACGAAAAAGCTATCTTGGCACAACAGTATGTTGACCCAGAATTATGCACTCCGCATTGACAGTCAACTTGAATCGAGTCTGGAGGAATGTCTCCAATCGCATTCTTCCCAAACGCAGCGCATGAAAGTTGGTATAACGTAATCCATGACCTTATACCAACAAACAGCAGACTCCATCGCATTCACATGGTGGAGACAGACTTATGCACTTCATGTTCCCATCAGGATACAATCCTGCACCAATTTACGCAGTTGATTCGATTCGATCGACCTGGGACCGCTTCACGCGGGTCCTAGTTCAGTACAGCTGGAATGGTTTTGTTCCAAAAACCGTGCTATGGTTGGCGTTTTGTAAATCGTTAGAAAAGCACAAAAAAAGCTTAACTCTAAACTTCGGAATAATTTGTAGTAAGTTATCAAGTTGTCGGAAAACTCGAAAGAAAATTGAAAATCGTTTTTCTCTGAATCTACGTATTTTAAAGAAAAGTGTTTTAAACAAAAAATGTAGAGGACATTGTCACCTACAATTTGTCTCATTGAGGTCATGTCATACGTTTTGAAATGCAGAAGCTAGGTGGCGCCAAATTTTCCAAAAAAGTGTTTTTTCACTTTTTGTCCTAGAAAAATTTTTTTTTTTACAAAAGAATCAGAAATTTGTTCCTCTAAAAATTGTCTGCAACGTTTAGTTAAACGTTTGTTTCCTCCGACATACCGTTCAAAAGTTATAGCGCAGCAAATGCAACGCTGCGTAGTCAAGGCTACTATTGTTACTGCGGAGAGAGCGATGGGCATAGTTTAGACCGGGACCGGTGTCGGACAATTTTCGCAATTCGGCAGACTATAACTTAGGAACGGTAAGCCGGAGGGAAAAAATGTTTCAATAAATGTTGTAGACAATTTTGAGGGGAACAAATTTTTGATTCACTCTTTTGTGAAGAATACATTTTTTTCTCGGACAAAAAGTGAAAAAACAGTTTTTTGGAAACTTTGGCGCCACCTAGCTTCTGCATTTCAAAACGTATGGCATGACCTGAATGAGAGAAACTGTAGGTGACAATGTCCGCTACATTTTTTGTTTAAAAAACGTTTCTTTAAAATACATCGATTCAGAGAAAAACGCTTTTCATTTTTTTTTTTAGTTTTCCGACAAAATGATCGTGGAAATTATTCTGAAATTTAGAGTTAAGCTTTTCTTTTGCTTTTCTAACGATTCACTAACAGCCAACCATAGCACGGTTTTTGGAACAAAAGGGATTTCTTCTGTGCAGCTGTACTGTACTATCCTGCATTGCTTCATCAACTGTCCTAGTACCTACTGTACGTCACCCCTGAATGGGTGACACGCCCCACATTTAGCCTGCAACCGCCTCAACTCAACAGTGCGGTAGTGTTACTCCTCGGTTGTTATGTGCACTGTATGCTGAAAACTTCGGTACCCTATACAGAACTCGACATGCTGTCCGAGGTAGGTGAGTGTGTCCTCACGAGCCTTCGCTGTCCTACAAGAAATCGCCGGTGTTGGACTATGCCCAGCAGCTCACCCAGATCATATGAGTCATAAGTGTTTTGTGTTAGTGTAAAGTGCCCTGCTTGTCATTGGCGCTGAACATTCCACATTATGTAGTGTTAATGTGATAAAATGATTGTCGCCATACCTCACACCTGTAACGAGTTGGAGGGGGATCTTCCCCTCGTAAACACTATTATCGCCATCCTTATCTATTCATTGTTATGCATTTACCACCTCACAATGGAATGGAGAGCGGGAGGTGCACTCTGCTGCATGACGTCACGCACTCGCCGTCTTCGCATCTCATAACGCCAGACCCCAGGAGTAAACTCAGACTCAACAGACTACATTACCCTTTAACTTAGTCTTCCCGCGCGGGAAACGGAGAGCGAGAGGTGCACTCTTCTGCATGACGTCACGCACTCGCCGTCTCCGTATCGCATAACGCCAGACCCCAGGAGTAAACTCAGACTCAACAGACTACATTACCCTTTAACTTAGTCTTCCCGCGCGGGAAACGGAGAGCGGGAGGTGCACTCTTCTGCATGACGTCACGCACTCGCCGTCTCCGTATCGCATAACGCCAGACCCCAGGAGTAAACTCAGACTCGGTGCATATGCACTGAACAACATGAAGGCGTCATACACGCCGTAACCGTAACGCATAACGGTAGACCAAAGCATAACGATGAAGTCGACAAGATCATTTGAAATGATAAAAAAAAAGTACCACACGGGATGCAGGCAGAGAAATATCGACCTACAGTAGATGAGACGCAAGAAAAGCTTGCCGAAGAATGCTGCGCAGATCTTCGGCCATGTACGGGGGTTCGGGTGTGCTCGGTAGTGGCATACCACGCCCCTCCCACTTCGCGGCAGTAGCTCGCTAGCAGCAGTTCTGAACGGATCGTCTGCCCAGGATTGGCAGGCTGAACTGTGACAGGGTTTACGCTTGGTTTACAGCTGTACACCGCGTCTCGGAGCGAGCCGCGTTGTTGAAGAATGGAGTGTGCAGTGAGCCCGGTAATCAGCATTCGGCGGACACACAGGAGCCCCACAATGAGCATTAAAATACGCCGATTGATATTGGTCTCTGCGCATCGTTGAGTTTCGGCTAGCTTTTCTTGCGCCTGCTCTATCTGACAACAACGCTAGTTGGGCTGCATAAAACAATATTATTATGGGCAGCTGATTCACCTAGTATATGGCGGCCACACGAAATATTTCACCACTATTCGGTAGAATCTTGTTATGGAGCTGTACATAAGGCTGATCAAGATTTCCCTAACTCCAAATTGAAGTGCTAAAAGCATTCCATATTTATAAAATGAAATAATTATGGAATTGTCTGGGAAGTCTCTAAATGTATTTTATTTTACAGTATATAATCCATCTTCGTCAATAATAACAATCACTTCATAAGTCGCACGGGGTAGAAAGAATCTCACCGATCAAACACGTAAATACTTAGGCGAGGTCGAGTGCACAGCACCAACGCACCAGATGACTTTCTTCACATCCCTGAGCATTATATCATCTTCCTTGTTACCAACCATGAGACTTTTACAACTTGCGACTTCTCCCGAGTAAAGAGATGGAGCTGATATGGAACAAACGTAGCTCTACAGAATGTGGGATTGACCTAGTTAATGAACGCCCTTCACCATCACTTCTGAAATTTCAGTGTACGAAACAAGTCTTCATTAAACCCAATGTAATGGGTTAATGAGATTGGAATAAGGAGTCATATTAAGCCGGATAATTCGTAGTATTCACACCTGAAAGGGGTCTTAAATGGCTGCCACCCCCCACTCCCTCCAGGCTTTGGCTGAGAACCATTTCTATAACCTAAAGTGCATGGTTGCTAATTTTATAAAACCTCACCAGTAACACTTAGAATGTCCGTTGAATTCGGACTAAACTTACCAGATTTTAATTTACATACAAACTACAGTGAGAGCCTTCTCTATAGAACGGAAACTCACAGGTGCCACGTGTCGGCCGGGATAATGAGGCTAGCCGCCTATTCAGCTAATACATTTTTCCCCAAGTCACAGACTTGCGATATCGAACTCATTCTTCAAGAAAAATCAAGGGAAAAAGTGGACTTGGCGTTCCCCAGATGGAAGAACGAAAAATGAGGTCGACTTCATCCTCACAGACAAAATAGAGTCTGTGAAAGACGTACAATTTATCGGCAGCTTGAAATTCGACTCGGATCACAAGATGGTTTGTTCGAAGGTAGGCATTGAGAAAAGAAGTAGGAATAAATGCAAAACCCAGCGTCAGAGAATCGGTAATTTAAATGTTACATCCTACACAGAAGAATTACGTAAGAGACTCGCGGAGAGACCGGAATGAGTGCGTACGGAGATTCAAGAAGTGTATGACACTTCGGAAAATCCAATTAAGGAAGCAGCCACGGCATCAGTTCCTCACGACAGAACGTCTACGAGGAGAAGTAAACTGAGTGAAAACATTATAAGACTCCTGCATGAAAGAGCGAAACTGTTGCAATCAAGAGACAAATCCCGTCTGAAGAGAATACAATATGCAGAGTTCAACAAATTAACTTAAAGAGAAATCAAAAATTATTTGAGGCGCTACAAGCGGAAACTTATAGAGGACGTTATCGACTCAACGAAATCAGTGAAAAGAGCTAGAAACGAGCTGCGTGGAGGTAGAAATTGGATACCAAGTTTGCAAAATAAGAGAGGAGAAAAAGTGACAAAAAGAGATGATTTGGTGGAATGTGCAACTGATTTCTACAGATCCTTATATTCCATGCCAGCAAAAGAGTTACAAAATGCCGAAACAGACGAAGTGTTGCCCATTCTTCCGAGCGAAGTGAGAGCTGCGATCTCGGACTTGAAAATCGGAAAGAGCCCTGGAGATGATGGTATTTACAACGACCTCTTGAAAATATGAATAGAGGAACTTATTTCACCAGTAACTGAAATATTCAATAACATTTTATCCAGGGAAGAATTCCCAGAGCAGTGAACAGCGAACACCATCATCTTATTACATAAGAAAGGCAACAGAGATAGTCTAGACAACTACAGACCAGTGAGTCTTATGTCCAATCTATACAAGCTATTCTCAAAAATAATACTTCGCTGAATTACGAGAACTCTGGATGAAAATCAACCCACAGAGCAAGCTGGATTCCGAGCAGGACAATCGACAGCAGATCACCTGCAAACCATGACGCAAATAATAGAGAGGGCCGAAGAGTATAATCTGCAGTTGTATATAGCATTCGTAGATTATGCGAAAGCCTTCGATTCGGTGGACCAACCAAGCGTCGTGAAAGCACTACACAACCAAGGGATCCCCACGAAGTACTTGTGGGTGATTTCAAAACTGTATTTAAACAGCTGGCAAATGTCCGAATGGAAAAAGAAGAAGACAAAATAATTCTATCTGCAGCGAGGCATAAGACAAGGTGATAATTGGAACTCTCTACCTGACGCAGTCTTAGAGCCTTTTCCCAAACATATAGGTGTGTTTAAGAAAAGACTGACTATTTGTGTAAATACTCCAGTTTAATTGTTAGTGAATTGTTATGTACAATTATTTATTTGTTATGTATATCTAATTTGCCACCAGGGGACACACCCCCAATTGCAAATAAACGAATGAATGAATGAATGAATGAATGAATGAATGAATGAATGAATGAATGAATGAATTATCACCTAAACAGTTCAGGAGCGTTTTAGAGGACATATTTCGGAAGTTACAATGGGGGCACAAATACGGAATCATAATCAATGGAAATAGACTGACGAACTTACGATTCGCCGATGATGTGATCCTGTTCGAGTTCGAGACTGGAAG
This sequence comes from Meconema thalassinum, assembly GCA_946902985.2. Classification (NCBI taxonomy): domain Eukaryota; kingdom Metazoa; phylum Arthropoda; class Insecta; order Orthoptera; family Tettigoniidae; genus Meconema; species Meconema thalassinum. The sequence continues at coordinate 1,329,327,612 of OX336389.2, forward strand.
AAATGTTAAAAGATCTGCATGAGGAGAGCAACAAAGTGGGTTTGAGCCTTAATCCCAGCAAGACAAAAGTTATGACAAATCATGAAGCAAAGGAACTCATGGTGAAAGGAGAAGAAGTAGAATATGTGTCAAACTTTTTCTATCTGGGCCAGTCACTATCTTTTCAGCCAAATATCGGTAAGGAAATCAACAGGCGGATATCGTCAGCATGGCAAAAATTCTGGAGCCTGTCCTTCATATTGAACAGCAGAGAGCATTGCCTTAAGACAAAAAGGCGAGTGATGGACTCGTGTGTATTTCCCATTTTCCTCTATGGAGCACAAAAGTGGTCAATAACTAAGAATGAAGCTTCGAAGTTGGAAGTGTGCCAGAGGAAAATGGAGAGAAATCTTCTAAACATAACATTAAGGAACAGAATTAGAAACGAGGAAATCAGGAAGAAGACAGGGCTAGAGGATGTCATCACGAGGGCCAAGAAACTGAAATGGACATGGGCAGGCGATGTACTGAGAAGGGATCACGCGAGGTGGGCCTACTCAACTACCGTGTGGGAGCCCAGGGATGGAAGAAGGACCCCGGCCGTCCGAAGATCAGATGGTCAGACGAGTTCCTGTCGAAGATCGGGAAGCAGTGGATGAGAGCGGCCGGTCAACGGAATTCGTGGAGGACTGTCGTCGAAACAGTTTGTTTGAAACATCCCTAGACTCATCGTCAGCTTAGATAAATCTTCAGGCAAATATGAACAAGGTCCACGTATTACGAGTGAAAATGTTTAACATAATACGATCATTTGTGAGGAAGATGAATAAGAGTGTAAATAGTCAGTACAATTAGTTTTAAGTTACTATTAAGGTAAATGTTCATCAGCCTAGCTCATCTGATGAAATATCTCAGAGCTACTCTGCTAGCGGTTGGCCTTTGCCCTTTATGGGATTTACCAATGGCTAATAATAATAATAATAATAATAATAATAATAATAATACATAACTCTAAGACGTACATATATAAAAATTCAACATGTCGACCATCCGAAATATTTAGACGGTTCTCAATATCTACGAATCTATTACAGCAATCAAACTGAAATTTTGTATGTTGATAGAGGCAATTAACACAAGTAGGATATATGAAAATAGGTTGTATAGTTCTTCGCGGAACTACTTATTAAACACACATTGCACCAACGTAGGAAGTTTTGGTACACTCGCTGTAATTCATCTTTACTGATACTTCGTATTGGTGCAGTCGTATTATATTTAGTTCTCGAAAGCCTCTAGACTATTCGGATTTTTCTGTATAGGCTACCTTTTATTTGAGGTTTACCCACAAGTAGAAATCGCACGGCGCTGAAACTTACAAACAAATTTACTGGAAGACTTGTTCTTGGGAAGCTAAGTTTTCACTAGGAAAATTCGAAGTTTTGTTCTATGCCTAACCATGTTAACGGGATACGAGGTAGGCTAGAGTACTTCACAGCAAGGCTTAATTGTCTCAACTATGGAATCTTGCCAACTGGGAATGTTATCAAGCTATGACCGCATGAGGGGCTTCCCGATGCACTCTAGTGTAACACTAGATGCTAGTCAAATGGCGCTGACTCAACGCGCTTCGTTCGTCACACGGCGCGGACAAAGTTTCGTTCTATATGGAAGTCTCTTACTGTAGTATAGTACATACTGTATTAATGTATTGTGGTATAGATACTGCAATATCACAATCGGAATAACGGGGGAGCTTGAACCATAAAAACACTTCAGTGAGTATTCCACGCTCGGTCCAGTGAAACCCCGACACAAACACATGTCTAAAGCTCCTCACAAAACATACGCTCATGTAGCGCAATAGCCTCATACATGTCTTCGAATTTGGCGTTACTTGGGTGACTTGAATGACAGCGATATCGGTTCAGTACCTCAAATTAGAACCAAATTTCTTGATGGGGGTTGGAGTCAAACCCTGACCTCTGAGTTTACAGCCAACAACACTAACCACTACATCATGGGGCGTTTATACAACCACCAACATTCAAAATTAACCATCTACCTATCTCGCTATCTCTCTCTACTGCGAGTCACTTATTTCGACCATACACAATGAGAGGAGTCAAATAACGTTACTTACTTACTTAGTTACGTACTTGCTTGTTTGCTTACTTGCTTACTTACTCACTTACTTACTTGCTTACTTGTTTACTTACTTACTTACTTAAGTACTGAACCCGAGGAGGTTATGCTGACTGGAATCGAACGTGGTTCTCAGAGACTGTGATCTCAGTATAAAGGTTCCACCAGGGAACGAACCAGAGATCTGTAGAGGCAGTTTCATGGTAAAAACCCCTCGAAAGAAGTGTATATTTAATCACTGGTGTGATTTTGGTGCAATGACATTATTTATTAAAATAATGCAGGGAAAAATGAGCAGATTACAGCATTATTAGACTACTTGGTGTAGGCTATACGAGGCTTGAAGCACGGAGAGGGCAGAGTTGACATTTTACAAATTAGCCCAGGATTGTGGGAGGGCCCCAGTGGAGCCATGTCCATCTCTGTGACCACATTCTGTCGTCTGGAGCAGGGTGGAGGCCGGAATAATGACCCAGTTATTCCCCGACGGAGAATAGATTTGAGTAGGGGGAGGAGAGATGCCCAGGAAAATCATTGATTACTCGTGATTGGAGTAACGAATTGAGAGGAGAGTTGCCCACAGGTGAATCTTTTGGCAGGAGGCTAATTTTAGAGCCTTTTACCTGCGAAATTGACGCATATTTAACGAAGTGCGGAAGGACTGTAAAACTACCATTGCTCGCGGATAGATTTGAGAATGTTGCCGGGGAATACCCGTAAGATAGCGTCCCACGCTATGGAGAAAGGAATTAATATTAATTAATTGGACGAGCGATTCCTTTGCACGCAGATAGTTTTGGGATCTGTGAAGAGAGAGGAACCCGATGAACATGGTTTGGAGACCAGAATCATGCTGGGAGAGGAGCCAAGATTACGCGGGAAGATTTCGCCCTACTTTTCGTGGGAATCCGATATAAGGAAGGAGACCCTTGGAGGAGCTCTCAGTCAAGCGCAGTCTCAGCTCAGTCAAGTGCAGTTCAAGCTCAGTCTACGCGCAGTTCACGTGAAGTTTACACCCAGTTACAGCCAGTTCCAGTCGAGCAAGTAGCAGTCTTACGCAGTCTTCACGACGTTAGAAGTTACCCAGTTGTAGCACAATTACAGTAAGTTGCAATCAGTATGCAGCAAGTCCGAGGGCAGTACGAGACAGTATGTAGGCAGTCTACAGCAGTCTTCAAGTAAGTTACGAGCAATCTTCGAGTGAATCTTCAGTAAGTTACAGCCAGTTTGAAGCAAGTTTGTCAAGGCAGAACGCATGGCGGTTCTACTCATAATAGACGCCGAACAAAGACTGGTACATGTAAATGAAGCATTTAATAAGCTTTTATGAATAATAGTCGTGCTATAGGCATAATCAGCAGTACGAACTATGCCGTGTTTAGTTACGAAGCACCGTGTAGACTAATGGCAGAACTATTGTAAATAATTATTTGTGTAAAGTATTGGACAGTGTTAAGCGCAATGTGTAAAGTATTGACTGATCGTATATGTGTGATTACGATGGAATGCGCTAATGAAACTCTACGAAGTGTTTGGTAATGTCATGAGAGTACCAGATGATAACACTCAGGACGGGAGCTAGCATATTTATGCAACGCAGGACGCTTACTGTAGGAGTAAGAAATATAAAAACTGTTGGTGGATTCCGAGAGCAGGTAAACCAGACTTTCAATCAGGAGTTGATAGGAGCACGGGAGATGCCGTCGACACCTGCAATTTCGATCTTTGCTAGGGAATTTCAGCATTGAAAAGTGTATAAAGTGACGTGTGTTAAGTGTACAACATATGTAAAATATCATTTAAAGTAGTGATTAGATAAGTGTTTCACATGTTTGGGAGCAATAGCTTCCTGAGAGTTATGCAACGTGCCGTGTTGTTGATGAAAATTATGTGTTATAAAATGTGTGTATTCAAGATGAATATGTCGCGTTAAAACTGCTAATGGCGGGCGACATGGAGAAATATGATTGGTCGGAGCCACCATAAGACGCCTATAGAAATGTAAGTACCCCACAAGTTATGATTATGTAGAAATATGGGCCATTGCATGTTGTGATTTCCTTAAAGATGCCAGTAAAAAATCAGTTTAGGAGGCAGATCCTCCATGTTTAATCATTATTGTGTTGATTTTTATAGAGTTGAGATGTTAATTTGCATCATTAAGTGGAGTAATTATTCCCACTATGAATTAAGAATGGCAATCAGTTATGTAAATGTGACGAGCACTATTGTTCGAGTTTTTTTAAGACGTTTAGCTATGTCGGATTTTTGGTAAAGTTATGTGAGAATAATAATAAAGAATGATTTTGGTCATTTATGTCAGTGAGATTAATGGTAATAATAATAATGGATATTAAAAGTATGAATGAACACATCAGGAAACAAATAAATGTTGTAAGCGAGAGATTTACGCTAATTGCAAGACTTATCAATCTAAGCAGTAAGATGATACAGTAAGATTACATTACAGCAATTAAGGAAAGAAGTTTTATATCAGAATATTGCATATATTCAGTAATGATGCCAGGCATGAAAGAGCTTTTAGTGAATTGAATTTGCAGCTTATGTGAGAAGCTTATAGAGTAATTGATAGATTTCTCTTAATAATATAGGTCGGAGGTCGTAGCATTGAGTAAAGGGGCCAGGTGGTCTATTCTACGTATGAAATCTCCTATGTCATGGGCATAAGTGGAGATATAATTTATGCCAGAGTTGTAGTGTGCACCCTAGCTCTGAGGAAGGATATGAAAGTGTTCCGGGTTGGAATCCTGTGATAGAGACGAGGAAAACGAGGACACCTCGAAACTCTATGATTTCCCGAGAACTTATTGATGAGTTATTCCGCTCGTGGTAGCGAAACTCATGGCGACAGCTGCAGTGAGCGCCTATATTTTACTTGAGACATCGGTCACCCGTCAGACTAATGCATTACGAACCCCGAACCTTCATGTTGAATGGACCCGTGTGAGGCCAGTAATTATTATATCCTCTGCGTAGGAGTAATTATAAAAGCTCATTCAATACCTGTTTGCATAATAGTCAATTAAGATCCTTTGGGATATGTGTGTCGGTCAGACAACAGTATTTGTTTTGTAAATCTTTACTGCTTAGAAAGGAAAGCATTCAAACCTTTAAGGAGGGTCGAGGTAATTGGTGGAACACCCATCCCACATTCTATTGTGTGCTGACTCCTCTAGCCGAGGGTCTATAGGCGGGCACTCGAGCCGTCAAGGCAAGTTGAAAGGGACAGATTTTAGACCCTGGTAAATGACATATAATGAAAGATTGTTATGTTGAGTAATGTAGCCATGTGGTTTAAGAACACATGGATAATTATAGATTATCCTGATGGTTCATTATTTTAGCTATCTGACGAATAGTTAGACGATGTATTTGTACTGTCACTGAAACCAAGTTATGAAGTTGGTTACCAGATGCCAATCGCCACGAGAGCAAGGTAATCTAATTGTACCATCCGACACAAGCTATAACGTAACGTTTTATGTAGGAATCACATACAGCATGCAGTGGAACCATATAAATAGAGGAAGTGGAGGGGTAGCTTACATAATTATGGAGTTGCACGTTGATTGCGGTGCAACGTCCGAATAGGTAAATGCATGCAAGCATTTGTTTGGTGAGAAGAGAAAAATCAAAACACGCACGGCACACATAATTGTTAAAACCAAGAGGTTTAAGGAATAATTAATTTGTGATATTAAAGAAGTCACATTGTATGACTGTTATGTTAATGTACAGTTTGTATTGAAGTCGTAGGTGCATCAGCGCACTAGAATATCTTTATGAAGTTCACATAAGGGTACAGCTTTATGGTTTAATATGACTTTATTATGATTTCATTTTTGTTTATTTGTGGATTGTGGAAGTAAATTTTTGTTTGCTTTGTTTTTATGGTTTTGGGGATTGTTTTTGTGGTTGAAGCCATGATTTTATTTACTGAATTAAAGTTTTAGAATAGAGTTGTGCCTTATTATTGTAGAGTTGATACCCTATAGCCTCAAATCCAAAATATGCACTGCTCAATTGGGGAGACGGTACACGCCTGAGACCTGATGCTAGCTGGAGGCAGCTGCATATTTACCATCGAGATTACTCACATGGGTACATGGGATTTGATGTCCTATACTGTGATTTGAGCTATAGGTACGACTAAAGTCGGTCAGATCTAGTGCACACAACTCTATTAAAGTAACAATTAACGAAGTAGGGAAGGACCGCTCCTAATTCTAGCTAAGTTCCGATACGTACATATAAATTTTGATAGATGTATAAGTACAAGTTCTACTCCTTTGTAATTATCATATAATTTATCATGACCCAAGCAACGTGGAGCGGTATTAATTCATTATGGAACCGCCTGCGTCAGTGCAATATGAGCGATCTTGGCATTGCACATGCATGACATGAATGATAACTGCATCTAATTTATCATGGCGCCCAGGTACGTGGAGCTTATGGGATTTAGGGAAAACCCATAGATTTTTATGGTATTTCATGGGGAAAACCATAGTAATTGTTTTGCCTCAAACTGTGTTTGAGTGATTTTTGAATTCAGTAGGCTTTTTATGTAACGCAGAATCTCTCTATTGAGAAGAGAATTGCCCAAGGGTATGAGCGCTACATACCAGATCCACAATCTACCATAATATTATCAGGTTTTGTACGACTTCACAATATGTGTGCAGTGTTTGATGTTTCTCTTCGAAACGTATCCACATATTTTTCCAGGAAGCCTGCCTGCATATTTAAGTGTGTTATTGTAAAATGTCAGGTACGCAGGAGATCTTGCAGGTTATTGCAGGATTGAAACAGCATTTTGATGCTGCTAACGAGCAGAACAAACTGGAAGCCAAGGCTTTCCAGGATAGCATAAACACTCGTTTAGATGCCAATCAGGAGGCAATTAATGCAACTCAGGTTGAAATAAACAACCGTTTAGATGCAAATCAGGAGGCAATTAATGCTAATCAGGTTGAAATAAACAACCGTTTAGATGCAAATAAAGTTGAGATGAATAATAACCAGGTTGAACTAAATAATAAGTTAGGTCAAATGCAAGAGGTAATTAAGACCGAAGTAACAGATACTGTTGTAAGCATTGTATCGGAAATGCAGGTTAAAACTGATAAACGTTTCGAGGCTATAGAAGCCAAACTTGAGGGTAATTTACAAGCGTGTAAGCATGCTCAGGAGGAAACCAACAGTAGATTAGATGCGTTGTCTAACGACATTAAGGATATTCAAATCCAAAATGAGGCGAATCTCGAACGCCAAGCGAAACAATTCGCAGAGTTTACAAGAACGGTAGACCAGAGATTAGAGGAGAACGACTCCAAATGGGACCAGAAATTGAAAAGCTATGCTAGAGCAATTAACGGTGACCTCAAGAAAGAGGACCAGAATATATTAGGTCAATGCCAGGAAATAGGCGAAATTAAGGCTATCGCTCATGAAAGTAAGGAGCTGGTAAGCAACGTGAAAAGTCAGATGGGCAAAGTTCATCAAGAACTGGACCAAGTTCAAAGTGACATTGTCATAGTTAACAAAAGGCAAGAGGAGAATAGAGGTGAGATCACCAAGGTCCGGAATGAATTGTCTAAAGTCAATGGACACATTCAAGATGAAATTAAAGGGTTGAGAGAAGAACTCGAAATAAGAGAAGGCCAGAAAACAGAGGCAAGCGACAAGACCCTTGCTCAAATTAAAGAAGATGTAGAGGATGAAATATCCCATATCAAACAAAGTCTGAAAGAAGACAAGGTGAAAATATTTCAAGTAGCCGAGGAAAACCGAGATAGGCTTACAAGAATAGAGAAAGAAGTCATTACTCGCCTAGAAAGAGCAGAAATGCGCCACAATCAAATGGAGACTAGGATAATAGCACAGGAGGAAACGATTCTGAAAGATCCTAAGTCAAGTGAAGGCAGCATGGAGGATATGAGGAAAACAAGGTGGGCAGACTTAGAAACCCAACCTATAATAAGGAGTGCTACAGGCTCAGGGGAAAGTCCTTATATGACGCCAGGTGTACCAATTGCGGCATCGACGCCACATGAAAATGCTATGCACACCCAGGTGATAAACGTCATTAGGGCAAGCGAAGAAAAACCAAGGAAGTTTTCAGGTAGCCACTGTAGTATGACACCAAAATATTGGTTAAAGGAAGTGACTGAATATCTAAATGATGCACGAATACCGCAGGAGCGTAGGCTACGTGCTATAGAGAAATTAACAGAGGGGGAGTGCGCATTATGGTTTCGCAGCTTCCGTTACACTTTCGATACTGTTGAGGAGTTCCGTGAGGCATTCTTGAAGAGATATTGGGACGCCGCGACCCAACAGAATTTACGGTTGGATTTATATGCAAAGAAATACAGTACCAATAATCCAACAAAGTACGCAGAATTCTTCATATCGCAGATGTGTCGCTTTAAAGAGCTGGATCAAAAACCGAGCGAACTGGAGCTATGTATTGCTATCGCCAAACAGCTTCCATACGAGATCCAAAGGCTACTAATCTCGGCTAATGCGAAAACTGCTATGGAAATGCAGACAGTTCTAAGGCAACTGGACCTCACCACAGCAAATACAATGCGTCAGAGTCGAACCGTGGAACAAGTCCACGTGACCAACACACAGACTGACCAACAGCAAGCTCCAAGGAACAACAAAGCTACGAGCACAGAAACCTTAGATTCCTATGGACGGCAATGGGAACAGGAACCCAGAACATGGCAGTCAAAGGTCAAAGGAAATGCTAATAGAGGAGGAAGAGGTCGAAGTTCGTGGAATAAGCAGAATACCAGGGGTAAACCGTACCATAACAATGGAGGTAATAATGGCCAAGAAGGCAATAATAGAAATTGGAGACCCCAAGAGAGAAGAAGTAACTTCGATGACGAGGTAGAAGAACGATATCACGCTTCTTTGCGATACCTCGAAGAAAGGGGAGATGAGCCCCAGAAACAACAAGTCCGCTGGCAAGAAGTCATGCAGAACAGGACATCGCCAGACAGATATGGAGATGGAGCTAAGAGTTTGGAATTACAGCGCAGCGAACAGGAGAGAAGAAACTCCAAGGGGGCGGGCGCTGAAGAAAAAAAAACGCCAAAATTAGAAGAGTTTGAGACTGATGGATGGAAGTCTATTAACATCATCAATTGGATAGCCAAACCAGAAGAGCTAATTGAGGATACAGGAGGACCACAGGTCATGGTCAAGAGAGAATTGCCTATTATAATTGTAAGAGTGGCAGGATTAAAAATCAGAAGTCTGCTAGAGACAGGGTCAACAGTGAGCCTGATGACACAAGCTCTATATAATGAAATAGCCCGGAGAGAGAACATTTTGAAAATACCGATCTCTAGTGTCAAGATAAAAGGGGTAATTCCAGACCGAACAATGATATGTAAATACCAGGTATTCCTAGATTTACAGATAGGAGGCTCTATTTTCTCACAGAGTTTTCTGTTAGTAAACAAACTGCCTTATAACCTACTTATTGGGGCAGAGTTTATAAGGGAATACAGAGTGATAATCGACCTAGCACAGGACAGGGTTATGTTCCATGTGAATGAAGAAGCTGAAGGCTTAGAGGTCGCACTCAATGAGATTGAACCAGGATCAAGCGAACAAGTATGGCATACATACAGAGATGTGGCTGAGGAAGGAGTGTTAGCTACTGAGCAGTTAGAAGAGGAGCTTAAAACACTAGCCACAGACTTGGAAAAAGATCTGGAACCCAAATTGGAAGAATATATTTCGGAAAAGCTAGAAGAAGCGAAAATTGGGCTAAAAGAGAAGGAAAATTTAAAGCAGTTATTACTGGAACAGAAGGAAGTCTTTGATTCGAGACCTGGTCGAATAAAGAACTTCACTTATGCTTTTCAAGTCAGTGATTGGACACCATTTAGGCAGAAACCCTACCCTATAGCTGAAAAGCATTATGCTAAAGTGAAGGAGGCAATTCAGGAGATGTTGGAGGCCGGTGTTATTGAGAAGACACCTACGCCTTATGTAAGTCCATTGGTAATTGTACCAAAGACAGACGGATCTGTCAGAGTCTGCCTGGACCTGAGACGCTTAAATTTGCGAGTTATCCCGGAATTTGACCAAGTGCCACCTATTAAAGAGATCCTCAGGAAGTTTAAAGGAAAAACCATATTCACAAATTTGGATATCACATCCAGTTTCCATCATCTTGAATTAGAGAAGAAAACTAGTCTGTTGACAGGATTTATGTTTGATCAACATACATTCACATTTTTAAGGCTACCTTTTGGGTTGAAAACAGCTGGTTCAGCCCTGATAAGAGCGTTAGATCGCAATCTATCAGATGAGGTTAAAGAGAGTACCATCAGATATGTAGACGACATTCTACTCACATCAGAATCTCTGGAGGAGCACATGAGAGACCTGAAGAAGTTGCTAGATGACCTTCGAGAAGCTAACTTTAAGGTTAATATCAAGAAATCGCACTTCTGTCAGAGGGAAGTTAAATTCCTAGGGCATGTTATTGATACAAATGGAGTGAAGCCTAACCCAGATAAATTGGAGGTAATTCGAAATTTCCCTCGACCCACGAAAGTAAAGCACGTCCGACAGTATTTGGGAGTAATTGGATTCTTTTCGAACCACTGCCCAAACTATACTGCGACAGTAGCACCCCTGCAGGACCTATTGAAGAAAGGCGGCAGATGGAATTGGACGGAGCAATGTCAGGAAGCATTCGTGAGGTCAAAACAAATGCTTTTGGAATATGTGAAGCTGGGATACCCGGATTATACCCAGAAGTTCATCATACAGACGGATGCATCACTTATTGGGATCGGAGCGATGCTATTCCAGGAAAATGTTGACCAGCCTGAGAAGAAAGTTTTTATCGCCTTTATAAGCAGGAGACTGAAAGCCCATGAGAAAAACTACACGATCACAGAGATAGAGTTGCTCGCAATTTTGTACGCGTTGCAATCATGGCATAAACTCGTGTATGGCTTCCGAATAGTCCTCAGAACAGACCATAAAGCTTTAACATTTTTGTTAAAGACAGACTTGTCTAGCCAGAGATTGACAAGATGGTCCCTGTATATCCAGCAATTTAATGTGGAAATAGAATACTGTCCAGGGAAAGAGAATGTAATACCGGACATATTAAGTCGTTACCCTAGAGAAGAGGAAGCGCTAGCTGTCCAGATTGAGAATCGAGATCAGAAGACGTTGGATGACTTAAGGAATCTTACCAACCTACAACGCGAAGACCCATGGTTGAAGATGATGATCGATTACTTTGAGGGACGCTTAGCAAGGGGAACTGCGGTATACAGAGAGGCGGAGGCATTGGCAACAGATTATATATGGTATAATCAGATATTACACAAGTGGGACGATGTAGATCATACACGTCAAAGGATTGTAATTCCTGCATCTTTGCAGAGAAGATTGGTATGGCTAGCCCACAGAGCATTTGGACATCCCGGTATAGATAAAATTTGTGCTCTGTTGAAGGAAGCATTTACTTGGCCAAAATTGAGAGAAACGGTGAGAAATGCTATTAGGACATGTGATCTATGCCAGAGGGTAAAGCCAAATCCCTTTTTAATGAGGCAACGACCTATCCCGTTGTTACCGGAGAAGCCAAGGCAGCTATTGAGTATAGACAACTTTGGACCATTGCCTAGAGCACGTAGAGGCAATAGACACATTTTTGTAGCCATGGATGTATTTTCGAAAATGGTGGTGTTATGCCCCATACTAAAGACAAGTTCAAAGCAGGTCTTGAAGCGCCTGAAAGAGAGAGTTATTCCGATTCTTGGGAAGCCGGATAACATTCTCTCGGACCACGGAAGTTGCTTTACAAGTGCAGAATTTCGTCGAGAACTGGAAACTCTAGGAATTAGGCAGATTTTATCTACCATTCGCCATCCTGAGGCAAGTCCAGTTGAAAGAGTAATGAGAGAGATCCAGAAATACATGAAGATCTACTGCTCTGAGGAGAATTGGCGTTGGATAGAATTTTTAGAAGTCATTGAATACTGTATAAATAATACTGTACATGAGGCGACAGGTCAGGTTCCCGTGACTCTACATCTGGATCAAAGACCGGAAAGACCGTGGACTGGTGTTATTCCATTGCCAGTAGACGCACAGCCAGGTAGAGAATTGAGGATCCAACGAACCCTTGAATATCTCAAAGCACAGGCGGAGAGACGTCAGAGAAGAAATCGTGCGAAGAGGTATCATAGACCGCTTCTCGTGGGAGAGAAAGTGTTAATTAAGAAACCCGCCAGTTCAGATCCAGAGGCACGGAAGTATAAAAAGTTCAATTTTGCTTACCACGGCCCGTTTGAGGTGATAAGAGACCTCCAGAACAATGCATACAGGTTAAGGCATTTAGAAAATGGAAACGAGGTCGTTATGAACGTAGCCAACTTAAAAGTTTATTACTCGCCAGAAGAATTCGACGAACAAGAAGAAGTATTGGTAACGCACACCCAACTCAACGGGGAGAGCGGAGTCAGCCAAGCAGTCAGACCTGAAAGTTGGAACGGCAAGACGGGACGAGAAGCAGACAGTTTACCCAGTGTAAGCGAAGAGCAAAAAGGATGCCAGTGTCTGCGAGAATTCTATGAAGAAATGGTCAGAGTGGCGAGAGAGGTTGAAGCAATAAACGCGACCCTCCGCATGGAGAATGAACAGCTTAGGAACAAGGCCGAGTGTGGAAGGGGGAACAGTACTAACCTACTCGCAGCCAGACGAGGTGAAGGACCCCAGATGTAAACACAGACAGTGGTAGACAGTCAGCTGGTTACTTATAGAAAGCCACTTGCAATTGACTTTTATAAGTTTCGCAAGGGGAATATGAACCCGAGGAGGTTATGCTGACTGGAATCAAACGTGGTTCTCAGAGACTGTGATCTCAGTATAAAGGTTCCACCAGGGAACGAACCAGAGATCTGTAGAGGCAGTTTCATGGTAAAAACCCCTCGAAAGAAGTGTATATTTAATCACTGGTGTGATTTTGGTGCAATGACATTATTTATTAAAATAATGCAGGGAAAAATGAGCAGATTACAGCATTATTAGACTACTTGGTGTAGGCTATACGAGGCTTGAAGCACGGAGAGGGCAGAGTTGACATTTTACAAATTAGCCCAGGATTGTGGGAGGGCCCCAGTGGAGCCATGTCCATCTCTGTGACCACATTCTGTCGTCTGGAGCAGGGTGGAGGCCGGAATAATGACCCAGTTATTCCCCGACGGAGAATAGATTTGAGTAGGGGGAGGAGAGATGCCCAGGAAAATCATTGATTACTCGTGATTGGAGTAACGAATTGAGAGGAGAGTTGCCCACAGGTGAATCTTTTGGCAGGAGGCTAATTTTAGAGCCTTTTACCTGCGAAATTGACGCATATTTAACGAAGTGCGGAAGGACTGTAAAACTACCATTGCTCGCGGATAGATTTGAGAATGTTGCCGGGGAATACCCGTAAGATAGCGTCCCACGCTATGGAGAAAGGAATTAATATTAATTAATTGGACGAGCGATTCCTTTGCACGCAGATAGTTTTGGGATCTGTGAAGAGAGAGGAACCCGATGAACATGGTTTGGAGACCAGAATCATGCTGGGAGAGGAGCCAAGATTACGCGGGAAGATTTCGCCCTACTTTTCGTGGGAATCCGATATAAGGAAGGAGACCCTTGGAGAAGCTCTCAGTCAAGCGCAGTCTCAGCTCAGTCAAGTGCAGTTCAAGCTCAGTCTACGCGCAGTTCACGTGAAGTTTACACCCAGTTACAGCCAGTTCCAGTCGAGCAAGTAGCAGTCTTACGCAGTCTTCACGACGTTAGAAGTTACCCAGTTGTAGCACAATTACAGTAAGTTGCAATCAGTATGCAGCAAGTCCGAGGGCAGTACGAGACAGTATGTAGGCAGTCTACAGCAGTCTTCAAGTAAGTTACGAGCAATCTTCGAGTGAATCTTCAGTAAGTTACAGCCAGTTTGAAGCAAGTTTGTCAAGGCAGAACGCATGGCGGTTCTACTCATAATAGACGCCGAACAAAGACTGGTACATGTAAATGAAGCATTTAATAAGCTTTTATGAATAATAGTCGTGCTATAGGCATAATCAGCAGTACGAACTATGCCGTGTTTAGTTACGAAGCACCGTGTAGACTAATGGCAGAACTATTGTAAATAATTATTTGTGTAAAGTATTGGACAGTGTTAAGCGCAATGTGTAAAGTATTGACTGATCGTATATGTGTGATTACGATGGAATGCGCTAATGAAACTCTACGAAGTGTTTGGTAATGTCATGAGAGTACCAGATGATAACACTCAGGACGGGAGCTAGCATATTTATGCAACGCAGGACGCTTACTGTAGGAGTAAGAAATATAAAAACTGTTGGTGGATTCCGAGAGCAGGTAAACCAGACTTTCAATCAGGAGTTGATAGGAGCACGGGAGATGCCGTCGACACCTGCAATTTCGATCTTTGCTAGGGAATTTCAGCATTGAAAAGTGTATAAAGTGACGTGTGTTAAGTGTACAACATATGTAAAATATCATTTAAAGTAGTGATTAGATAAGTGTTTCACATGTTTGGGAGCAATAGCTTCCTGAGAGTTATGCAACGTGCCGTGTTGTTGATGAAAATTATGTGTTATAAAATGTGTGTATTCAAGATGAATATGTCGCGTTAAAACTGCTAATGGCGGGCGACATGGAGAAATATGATTGGTCGGAGCCACCATAAGACGCCTATAGAAATGTAAGTACCCCACAAGTTATGATTATGTAGAAATATGGGCCATTGCATGTTGTGATTTCCTTAAAGATGCCAGTAAAAAATCAGTTTAGGAGGCAGATCCTCCATGTTTAATCATTATTGTGTTGATTTTTATAGAGTTGAGATGTTAATTTGCATCATTAAGTGGAGTAATTATTCCCACTATGAATTAAGAATGGCAATCAGTTATGTAAATGTGACGAGCACTATTGTTCGAGTGTTTTTAAGACGTTTAGCTATGTCGGATTTTTGGTAAAGTTATGTGAGAATAATAATAAAGAATGATTTTGGTCATTTATGTCAGTGAGATTAATGGTAATAATAATAATGGATATTAAAAGTATGAATGAACACATCAGGAAACAAATAAATGTTGTAAGCGAGAGATTTACGCTAATTGCAAGACTTATCAATCTAAGCAGTAAGATGATACAGTAAGATTACATTACAGCAATTAAGGAAAGAAGTTTTATATCAGAATATTGCATATATTCAGTAATGATGCCAGGCATGAAAGAGCTTTTAGTGAATTGAATTTGCAGCTTATGTGAGAAGCTTATAGAGTAATTGATAGATTTCTCTTAATAATATAGGTCGGAGGTCGTAGCATTGAGTAAAGGGGCCAGGTGGTCTATTCTACGTATGAAATCTCCTATGTCATGGGCATAAGTGGAGATATAATTTATGCCAGAGTTGTAGTGTGCACCCTAGCTCTGAGGAAGGATATGAAAGTGTTCCGGGTTGGAATCCTGTGATAGAGACGAGGAAAACGAGGACACCTCGAAACTCTATGATTTCCCGAGAACTTATTGATGAGTTATTCCGCTCGTGGTAGCGAAACTCATGGCGACAGCTGCAGTGAGCGCCTATATTTTACTTGAGACATCGGTCACCCGTCAGACTAATGCATTACGAACCCCGAACCTTCATGTTGAATGGACCCGTGTGAGGCCAGTAATTATTATATCCTCTGCGTAGGAGTAATTATAAAAGCTCATTCAATACCTGTTTGCATAATAGTCAATTAAGATCCTTTGGGATATGTGTGTCGGTCAGACAACAGTATTTGTTTTGTAAATCTTTACTGCTTAGAAAGGAAAGCATTCAAACCTTTAAGGAGGGTCGAGGTAATTGGTGGAACACCCATCCCACATTCTATTGTGTGCTGACTCCTCTAGCCGAGGGTCTATAGGCGGGCACTCGAGCCGTCAAGGCAAGTTGAAAGGGACAGATTTTAGACCCTGGTAAATGACATATAATGAAAGATTGTTATGTTGAGTAATGTAGCCATGTGGTTTAAGAACACATGGATAATTATAGATTATCCTGATGGTTCATTATTTTAGCTATCTGACGAATAGTTAGACGATGTATTTGTACTGTCACTGAAACCAAGTTATGAAGTTGGTTACCAGATGCCAATCGCCACGAGAGCAAGGTAATCTAATTGTACCATCCGACACAAGCTATAACGTAACGTTTTATGTAGGAATCACATACAGCATGCAGTGGAACCATATAAATAGAGGAAGTGGAGGGGTAGCTTACATAATTATGGAGTTGCACGTTGATTGCGGTGCAACGTCCGAATAGGTAAATGCATGCAAGCATTTGTTTGGTGAGAAGAGAAAAATCAAAACACGCACGGCACACATAATTGTTAAAACCAAGAGGTTTAAGGAATAATTAATTTGTGATATTAAAGAAGTCACATTGTATGACTGTTATGTTAATGTACAGTTTGTATTGAAGTCGTAGGTGCATCAGCGCACTAGAATATCTTTATGAAGTTCACATAAGGGTACAGCTTTATGGTTTAATATGACTTTATTATGATTTCATTTTTGTTTATTTGTGGATTGTGGAAGTAAATTTTTGTTTGCTTTGTTTTTATGGTTTTGGGGATTGTTTTTGTGGTTGAAGCCATGATTTTATTTACTGAATTAAAGTTTTAGAATAGAGTTGTGCCTTATTATTGTAGAGTTGATACCCTATAGCCTCAAATCCAAAATATGCACTGCTCAATTGGGGAGACGGTACACGCCTGAGACCTGATGCTAGCTGGAGGCAGCTGCATATTTACCATCGAGATTACTCACATGGGTACATGGGATTTGATGTCCTATACTGTGATTTGAGCTATAGGTACGACTAAAGTCGGTCAGATCTAGTGCACACAACTCTATTAAAGTAACAATTAACGAAGTAGGGAAGGACCGCTCCTAATTCTAGCTAAGTTCCGATACGTACATATAAATTTTGATAGATGTATAAGTACAAGTTCTACTCCTTTGTAATTATCATATAATTTATCATGACCCAAGCAACGTGGAGCGGTATTAATTCATTATGGAACCGCCTGCGTCAGTGCAATATGAGCGATCTTGGCATTGCACATGCATGACATGAATGATAACTGCATCTAATTTATCATGGCGCCCAGGTACGTGGAGCTTATGGGATTTAGGGAAAACCCATAGATTTTTATGGTATTTCATGGGGAAAACCATAGTAATTGTTTTGCCTCAAACTGTGTTTGAGTGATTTTTGAATTCAGTAGGCTTTTTATGTAACGCAGAATCTCTCTATTGAGAAGAGAATTGCCCAAGGGTATGAGCGCTACATACCAGATCCACAATCTACCATAATATTATCAGGTTTTGTACGACTTCACAATATGTGTGCAGTGTTTGATGTTTCTCTTCGAAACGTATCCACATATTTTTCCAGGAAGCCTGCCTGCATATTTAAGTGTGTTATTGTAAAATGTCAGGTACGCAGGAGATCTTGCAGGTTATTGCAGGATTGAAACAGCATTTTGATGCTGCTAACGAGCAGAACAAACTGGAAGCCAAGGCTTTCCAGGATAGCATAAACACTCGTTTAGATGCCAATCAGGAGGCAATTAATGCAACTCAGGTTGAAATAAACAACCGTTTAGATGCAAATCAGGAGGCAATTAATGCTAATCAGGTTGAAATAAACAACCGTTTAGATGCAAATAAAGTTGAGATGAATAATAACCAGGTTGAACTAAATAATAAGTTAGGTCAAATGCAAGAGGTAATTAAGACCGAAGTAACAGATACTGTTGTAAGCATTGTATCGGAAATGCAGGTTAAAACTGATAAACGTTTCGAGGCTATAGAAGCCAAACTTGAGGGTAATTTACAAGCGTGTAAGCATGCTCAGGAGGAAACCAACAGTAGATTAGATGCGTTGTCTAACGACATTAAGGATATTCAAATCCAAAATGAGGCGAATCTCGAACGCCAAGCGAAACAATTCGCAGAGTTTACAAGAACGGTAGACCAGAGATTAGAGGAGAACGACTCCAAATGGGACCAGAAATTGAAAAGCTATGCTAGAGCAATTAACGGTGACCTCAAGAAAGAGGACCAGAATATATTAGGTCAATGCCAGGAAATAGGCGAAATTAAGGCTATCGCTCATGAAAGTAAGGAGCTGGTAAGCAACGTGAAAAGTCAGATGGGCAAAGTTCATCAAGAACTGGACCAAGTTCAAAGTGACATTGTCATAGTTAACAAAAGGCAAGAGGAGAATAGAGGTGAGATCACCAAGGTCCGGAATGAATTGTCTAAAGTCAATGGACACATTCAAGATGAAATTAAAGGGTTGAGAGAAGAACTCGAAATAAGAGAAGGCCAGAAAACAGAGGCAAGCGACAAGACCCTTGCTCAAATTAAAGAAGATGTAGAGGATGAAATATCCCATATCAAACAAAGTCTGAAAGAAGACAAGGTGAAAATATTTCAAGTAGCCGAGGAAAACCGAGATAGGCTTACAAGAATAGAGAAAGAAGTCATTACTCGCCTAGAAAGAGCAGAAATGCGCCACAATCAAATGGAGACTAGGATAATAGCACAGGAGGAAACGATTCTGAAAGATCCTAAGTCAAGTGAAGGCAGCATGGAGGATATGAGGAAAACAAGGTGGGCAGACTTAGAAACCCAACCTATAATAAGGAGTGCTACAGGCTCAGGGGAAAGTCCTTATATGACGCCAGGTGTACCAATTGCGGCATCGACGCCACATGAAAATGCTATGCACACCCAGGTGATAAACGTCATTAGGGCAAGCGAAGAAAAACCAAGGAAGTTTTCAGGTAGCCACTGTAGTATGACACCAAAATATTGGTTAAAGGAAGTGACTGAATATCTAAATGATGCACGAATACCGCAGGAGCGTAGGCTACGTGCTATAGAGAAATTAACAGAGGGGGAGTGCGCATTATGGTTTCGCAGCTTCCGTTACACTTTCGATACTGTTGAGGAGTTCCGTGAGGCATTCTTGAAGAGATATTGGGACGCCGCGACCCAACAGAATTTACGGTTGGATTTATATGCAAAGAAATACAGTACCAATAATCCAACAAAGTACGCAGAATTCTTCATATCGCAGATGTGTCGCTTTAAAGAGCTGGATCAAAAACCGAGCGAACTGGAGCTATGTATTGCTATCGCCAAACAGCTTCCATACGAGATCCAAAGGCTACTAATCTCGGCTAATGCGAAAACTGCTATGGAAATGCAGACAGTTCTAAGGCAACTGGACCTCACCACAGCAAATACAATGCGTCAGAGTCGAACCGTGGAACAAGTCCACGTGACCAACACACAGACTGACCAACAGCAAGCTCCAAGGAACAACAAAGCTACGAGCACAGAAACCTTAGATTCCTATGGACGGCAATGGGAACAGGAACCCAGAACATGGCAGTCAAAGGTCAAAGGAAATGCTAATAGAGGAGGAAGAGGTCGAAGTTCGTGGAATAAGCAGAATACCAGGGGTAAACCGTACCATAACAATGGAGGTAATAATGGCCAAGAAGGCAATAATAGAAATTGGAGACCCCAAGAGAGAAGAAGTAACTTCGATGACGAGGTAGAAGAACGATATCACGCTTCTTTGCGATACCTCGAAGAAAGGGGAGATGAGCCCCAGAAACAACAAGTCCGCTGGCAAGAAGTCATGCAGAACAGGACATCGCCAGACAGATATGGAGATGGAGCTAAGAGTTTGGAATTACAGCGCAGCGAACAGGAGAGAAGAAACTCCAAGGGGGCGGGCGCTGAAGAAAAAAAAACGCCAAAATTAGAAGAGTTTGAGACTGATGGATGGAAGTCTATTAACATCATCAATTGGATAGCCAAACCAGAAGAGCTAATTGAGGATACAGGAGGACCACAGGTCATGGTCAAGAGAGAATTGCCTATTATAATTGTAAGAGTGGCAGGATTAAAAATCAGAAGTCTGCTAGAGACAGGGTCAACAGTGAGCCTGATGACACAAGCTCTATATAATGAAATAGCCCGGAGAGAGAACATTTTGAAAATACCGATCTCTAGTGTCAAGATAAAAGGGGTAATTCCAGACCGAACAATGATATGTAAATACCAGGTATTCCTAGATTTACAGATAGGAGGCTCTATTTTCTCACAGAGTTTTCTGTTAGTAAACAAACTGCCTTATAACCTACTTATTGGGGCAGAGTTTATAAGGGAATACAGAGTGATAATCGACCTAGCACAGGACAGGGTTATGTTCCATGTGAATGAAGAAGCTGAAGGCTTAGAGGTCGCACTCAATGAGATTGAACCAGGATCAAGCGAACAAGTATGGCATACATACAGAGATGTGGCTGAGGAAGGAGTGTTAGCTACTGAGCAGTTAGAAGAGGAGCTTAAAACACTAGCCACAGACTTGGAAAAAGATCTGGAACCCAAATTGGAAGAATATATTTCGGAAAAGCTAGAAGAAGCGAAAATTGGGCTAAAAGAGAAGGAAAATTTAAAGCAGTTATTACTGGAACAGAAGGAAGTCTTTGATTCGAGACCTGGTCGAATAAAGAACTTCACTTATGCTTTTCAAGTCAGTGATTGGACACCATTTAGGCAGAAACCCTACCCTATAGCTGAAAAGCATTATGCTAAAGTGAAGGAGGCAATTCAGGAGATGTTGGAGGCCGGTGTTATTGAGAAGACACCTACGCCTTATGTAAGTCCATTGGTAATTGTACCAAAGACAGACGGATCTGTCAGAGTCTGCCTGGACCTGAGACGCTTAAATTTGCGAGTTATCCCGGAATTTGACCAAGTGCCACCTATTAAAGAGATCCTCAGGAAGTTTAAAGGAAAAACCATATTCACAAATTTGGATATCACATCCAGTTTCCATCATCTTGAATTAGAGAAGAAAACTAGTCTGTTGACAGGATTTATGTTTGATCAACATACATTCACATTTTTAAGGCTACCTTTTGGGTTGAAAACAGCTGGTTCAGCCCTGATAAGAGCGTTAGATCGCAATCTATCAGATGAGGTTAAAGAGAGTACCATCAGATATGTAGACGACATTCTACTCACATCAGAATCTCTGGAGGAGCACATGAGAGACCTGAAGAAGTTGCTAGATGACCTTCGAGAAGCTAACTTTAAGGTTAATATCAAGAAATCGCACTTCTGTCAGAGGGAAGTTAAATTCCTAGGGCATGTTATTGATACAAATGGAGTGAAGCCTAACCCAGATAAATTGGAGGTAATTCGAAATTTCCCTCGACCCACGAAAGTAAAGCACGTCCGACAGTATTTGGGAGTAATTGGATTCTTTTCGAACCACTGCCCAAACTATACTGCGACAGTAGCACCCCTGCAGGACCTATTGAAGAAAGGCGGCAGATGGAATTGGACGGAGCAATGTCAGGAAGCATTCGTGAGGTCAAAACAAATGCTTTTGGAATATGTGAAGCTGGGATACCCGGATTATACCCAGAAGTTCATCATACAGACGGATGCATCACTTATTGGGATCGGAGCGATGCTATTCCAGGAAAATGTTGACCAGCCTGAGAAGAAAGTTTTTATCGCCTTTATAAGCAGGAGACTGAAAGCCCATGAGAAAAACTACACGATCACAGAGATAGAGTTGCTCGCAATTTTGTACGCGTTGCAATCATGGCATAAACTCGTGTATGGCTTCCGAATAGTCCTCAGAACAGACCATAAAGCTTTAACATTTTTGTTAAAGACAGACTTGTCTAGCCAGAGATTGACAAGATGGTCCCTGTATATCCAGCAATTTAATGTGGAAATAGAATACTGTCCAGGGAAAGAGAATGTAATACCGGACATATTAAGTCGTTACCCTAGAGAAGAGGAAGCGCTAGCTGTCCAGATTGAGAATCGAGATCAGAAGACGTTGGATGACTTAAGGAATCTTACCAACCTACAACGCGAAGACCCATGGTTGAAGATGATGATCGATTACTTTGAGGGACGCTTAGCAAGGGGAACTGCGGTATACAGAGAGGCGGAGGCATTGGCAACAGATTATATATGGTATAATCAGATATTACACAAGTGGGACGATGTAGATCATACACGTCAAAGGATTGTAATTCCTGCATCTTTGCAGAGAAGATTGGTATGGCTAGCCCACAGAGCATTTGGACATCCCGGTATAGATAAAATTTGTGCTCTGTTGAAGGAAGCATTTACTTGGCCAAAATTGAGAGAAACGGTGAGAAATGCTATTAGGACATGTGATCTATGCCAGAGGGTAAAGCCAAATCCCTTTTTAATGAGGCAACGACCTATCCCGTTGTTACCGGAGAAGCCAAGGCAGCTATTGAGTATAGACAACTTTGGACCATTGCCTAGAGCACGTAGAGGCAATAGACACATTTTTGTAGCCATGGATGTATTTTCGAAAATGGTGGTGTTATGCCCCATACTAAAGACAAGTTCAAAGCAGGTCTTGAAGCGCCTGAAAGAGAGAGTTATTCCGATTCTTGGGAAGCCGGATAACATTCTCTCGGACCACGGAAGTTGCTTTACAAGTGCAGAATTTCGTCGAGAACTGGAAACTCTAGGAATTAGGCAGATTTTATCTACCATTCGCCATCCTGAGGCAAGTCCAGTTGAAAGAGTAATGAGAGAGATCCAGAAATACATGAAGATCTACTGCTCTGAGGAGAATTGGCGTTGGATAGAATTTTTAGAAGTCATTGAATACTGTATAAATAATACTGTACATGAGGCGACAGGTCAGGTTCCCGTGACTCTACATCTGGATCAAAGACCGGAAAGACCGTGGACTGGTGTTATTCCATTGCCAGTAGACGCACAGCCAGGTAGAGAATTGAGGATCCAACGAACCCTTGAATATCTCAAAGCACAGGCGGAGAGACGTCAGAGAAGAAATCGTGCGAAGAGGTATCATAGACCGCTTCTCGTGGGAGAGAAAGTGTTAATTAAGAAACCCGCCAGTTCAGATCCAGAGGCACGGAAGTATAAAAAGTTCAATTTTGCTTACCACGGCCCGTTTGAGGTGATAAGAGACCTCCAGAACAATGCATACAGGTTAAGGCATTTAGAAAATGGAAACGAGGTCGTTATGAACGTAGCCAACTTAAAAGTTTATTACTCGCCAGAAGAATTCGACGAACAAGAAGAAGTATTGGTAACGCACACCCAACTCAACGGGGAGAGCGGAGTCAGCCAAGCAGTCAGACCTGAAAGTTGGAACGGCAAGACGGGACGAGAAGCAGACAGTTTACCCAGTGTAAGCGAAGAGCAAAAAGGATGCCAGTGTCTGCGAGAATTCTATGAAGAAATGGTCAGAGTGGCGAGAGAGGTTGAAGCAATAAACGCGACCCTCCGCATGGAGAATGAACAGCTTAGGAACAAGGCCGAGTGTGGAAGGGGGAACAGTACTAACCTACTCGCAGCCAGACGAGGTGAAGGACCCCAGATGTAAACACAGACAGTGGTAGACAGTCAGCTGGTTACTTATAGAAAGCCACTTGCAATTGACTTTTATAAGTTTCGCAAGGGGAATATGAACCCGAGGAGGTTATGCTGACTGGAATCAAACGTGGTTCTCAGAGACTGTGATCTCAGTATAAAGGTTCCACCAGGGAACGAACCAGAGATCTGTAGAGGCAGTTTCATGGTAAAAACCCCTCGAAAGAAGTGTATATTTAATCACTGGTGTGATTTTGGTGCAATGACATTATTTATTAAAATAATGCAGGGAAAAATGAGCAGATTACAGCATTATTAGACTACTTGGTGTAGGCTATACGAGGCTTGAAGCACGGAGAGGGCAGAGTTGACATTTTACAAATTAGCCCAGGATTGTGGGAGGGCCCCAGTGGAGCCATGTCCATCTCTGTGACCACATTCTGTCGTCTGGAGCAGGGTGGAGGCCGGAATAATGACCCAGTTATTCCCCGACGGAGAATAGATTTGAGTAGGGGGAGGAGAGATGCCCAGGAAAATCATTGATTACTCGTGATTGGAGTAACGAATTGAGAGGAGAGTTGCCCACAGGTGAATCTTTTGGCAGGAGGCTAATTTTAGAGCCTTTTACCTGCGAAATTGACGCATATTTAACGAAGTGCGGAAGGACTGTAAAACTACCATTGCTCGCGGATAGATTTGAGAATGTTGCCGGGGAATACCCGTAAGATAGCGTCCCACGCTATGGAGAAAGGAATTAATATTAATTAATTGGACGAGCGATTCCTTTGCACGCAGATAGTTTTGGGATCTGTGAAGAGAGAGGAACCCGATGAACATGGTTTGGAGACCAGAATCATGCTGGGAGAGGAGCCAAGATTACGCGGGAAGATTTCGCCCTACTTTTCGTGGGAATCCGATATAAGGAAGGAGACCCTTGGAGAAGCTCTCAGTCAAGCGCAGTCTCAGCTCAGTCAAGTGCAGTTCAAGCTCAGTCTACGCGCAGTTCACGTGAAGTTTACACCCAGTTACAGCCAGTTCCAGTCGAGCAAGTAGCAGTCTTACGCAGTCTTCACGACGTTAGAAGTTACCCAGTTGTAGCACAATTACAGTAAGTTGCAATCAGTATGCAGCAAGTCCGAGGGCAGTACGAGACAGTATGTAGGCAGTCTACAGCAGTCTTCAAGTAAGTTACGAGCAATCTTCGAGTGAATCTTCAGTAAGTTACAGCCAGTTTGAAGCAAGTTTGTCAAGGCAGAACGCATGGCGGTTCTACTCATAATAGACGCCGAACAAAGACTGGTACATGTAAATGAAGCATTTAATAAGCTTTTATGAATAATAGTCGTGCTATAGGCATAATCAGCAGTACGAACTATGCCGTGTTTAGTTACGAAGCACCGTGTAGACTAATGGCAGAACTATTGTAAATAATTATTTGTGTAAAGTATTGGACAGTGTTAAGCGCAATGTGTAAAGTATTGACTGATCGTATATGTGTGATTACGATGGAATGCGCTAATGAAACTCTACGAAGTGTTTGGTAATGTCATGAGAGTACCAGATGATAACACTCAGGACGGGAGCTAGCATATTTATGCAACGCAGGACGCTTACTGTAGGAGTAAGAAATATAAAAACTGTTGGTGGATTCCGAGAGCAGGTAAACCAGACTTTCAATCAGGAGTTGATAGGAGCACGGGAGATGCCGTCGACACCTGCAATTTCGATCTTTGCTAGGGAATTTCAGCATTGAAAAGTGTATAAAGTGACGTGTGTTAAGTGTACAACATATGTAAAATATCATTTAAAGTAGTGATTAGATAAGTGTTTCACATGTTTGGGAGCAATAGCTTCCTGAGAGTTATGCAACGTGCCGTGTTGTTGATGAAAATTATGTGTTATAAAATGTGTGTATTCAAGATGAATATGTCGCGTTAAAACTGCTAATGGCGGGCGACATGGAGAAATATGATTGGTCGGAGCCACCATAAGACGCCTATAGAAATGTAAGTACCCCACAAGTTATGATTATGTAGAAATATGGGCCATTGCATGTTGTGATTTCCTTAAAGATGCCAGTAAAAAATCAGTTTAGGAGGCAGATCCTCCATGTTTAATCATTATTGTGTTGATTTTTATAGAGTTGAGATGTTAATTTGCATCATTAAGTGGAGTAATTATTCCCACTATGAATTAAGAATGGCAATCAGTTATGTAAATGTGACGAGCACTATTGTTCGAGTGTTTTTAAGACGTTTAGCTATGTCGGATTTTTGGTAAAGTTATGTGAGAATAATAATAAAGAATGATTTTGGTCATTTATGTCAGTGAGATTAATGGTAATAATAATAATGGATATTAAAAGTATGAATGAACACATCAGGAAACAAATAAATGTTGTAAGCGAGAGATTTACGCTAATTGCAAGACTTATCAATCTAAGCAGTAAGATGATACAGTAAGATTACATTACAGCAATTAAGGAAAGAAGTTTTATATCAGAATATTGCATATATTCAGTAATGATGCCAGGCATGAAAGAGCTTTTAGTGAATTGAATTTGCAGCTTATGTGAGAAGCTTATAGAGTAATTGATAGATTTCTCTTAATAATATAGGTCGGAGGTCGTAGCATTGAGTAAAGGGGCCAGGTGGTCTATTCTACGTATGAAATCTCCTATGTCATGGGCATAAGTGGAGATATAATTTATGCCAGAGTTGTAGTGTGCACCCTAGCTCTGAGGAAGGATATGAAAGTGTTCCGGGTTGGAATCCTGTGATAGAGACGAGGAAAACGAGGACACCTCGAAACTCTATGATTTCCCGAGAACTTATTGATGAGTTATTCCGCTCGTGGTAGCGAAACTCATGGCGACAGCTGCAGTGAGCGCCTATATTTTACTTGAGACATCGGTCACCCGTCAGACTAATGCATTACGAACCCCGAACCTTCATGTTGAATGGACCCGTGTGAGGCCAGTAATTATTATATCCTCTGCGTAGGAGTAATTATAAAAGCTCATTCAATACCTGTTTGCATAATAGTCAATTAAGATCCTTTGGGATATGTGTGTCGGTCAGACAACAGTATTTGTTTTGTAAATCTTTACTGCTTAGAAAGGAAAGCATTCAAACCTTTAAGGAGGGTCGAGGTAATTGGTGGAACACCCATCCCACATTCTATTGTGTGCTGACTCCTCTAGCCGAGGGTCTATAGGCGGGCACTCGAGCCGTCAAGGCAAGTTGAAAGGGACAGATTTTAGACCCTGGTAAATGACATATAATGAAAGATTGTTATGTTGAGTAATGTAGCCATGTGGTTTAAGAACACATGGATAATTATAGATTATCCTGATGGTTCATTATTTTAGCTATCTGACGAATAGTTAGACGATGTATTTGTACTGTCACTGAAACCAAGTTATGAAGTTGGTTACCAGATGCCAATCGCCACGAGAGCAAGGTAATCTAATTGTACCATCCGACACAAGCTATAACGTAACGTTTTATGTAGGAATCACATACAGCATGCAGTGGAACCATATAAATAGAGGAAGTGGAGGGGTAGCTTACATAATTATGGAGTTGCACGTTGATTGCGGTGCAACGTCCGAATAGGTAAATGCATGCAAGCATTTGTTTGGTGAGAAGAGAAAAATCAAAACACGCACGGCACACATAATTGTTAAAACCAAGAGGTTTAAGGAATAATTAATTTGTGATATTAAAGAAGTCACATTGTATGACTGTTATGTTAATGTACAGTTTGTATTGAAGTCGTAGGTGCATCAGCGCACTAGAATATCTTTATGAAGTTCACATAAGGGTACAGCTTTATGGTTTAATATGACTTTATTATGATTTCATTTTTGTTTATTTGTGGATTGTGGAAGTAAATTTTTGTTTGCTTTGTTTTTATGGTTTTGGGGATTGTTTTTGTGGTTGAAGCCATGATTTTATTTACTGAATTAAAGTTTTAGAATAGAGTTGTGCCTTATTATTGTAGAGTTGATACCCTATAGCCTCAAATCCAAAATATGCACTGCTCAATTGGGGAGACGGTACACGCCTGAGACCTGATGCTAGCTGGAGGCAGCTGCATATTTACCATCGAGATTACTCACATGGGTACATGGGATTTGATGTCCTATACTGTGATTTGAGCTATAGGTACGACTAAAGTCGGTCAGATCTAGTGCACACAACTCTATTAAAGTAACAATTAACGAAGTAGGGAAGGACCGCTCCTAATTCTAGCTAAGTTCCGATACGTACATATAAATTTTGATAGATGTATAAGTACAAGTTCTACTCCTTTGTAATTATCATATAATTTATCATGACCCAAGCAACGTGGAGCGGTATTAATTCATTATGGAACCGCCTGCGTCAGTGCAATATGAGCGATCTTGGCATTGCACATGCATGACATGAATGATAACTGCATCTAATTTATCATGGCGCCCAGGTACGTGGAGCTTATGGGATTTAGGGAAAACCCATAGATTTTTATGGTATTTCATGGGGAAAACCATAGTAATTGTTTTGCCTCAAACTGTGTTTGAGTGATTTTTGAATTCAGTAGGCTTTTTATGTAACGCAGAATCTCTCTATTGAGAAGAGAATTGCCCAAGGGTATGAGCGCTACATACCAGATCCACAATCTACCATAATATTATCAGGTTTTGTACGACTTCACAATATGTGTGCAGTGTTTGATGTTTCTCTTCGAAACGTATCCACATATTTTTCCAGGAAGCCTGCCTGCATATTTAAGTGTGTTATTGTAAAATGTCAGGTACGCAGGAGATCTTGCAGGTTATTGCAGGATTGAAACAGCATTTTGATGCTGCTAACGAGCAGAACAAACTGGAAGCCAAGGCTTTCCAGGATAGCATAAACACTCGTTTAGATGCCAATCAGGAGGCAATTAATGCAACTCAGGTTGAAATAAACAACCGTTTAGATGCAAATCAGGAGGCAATTAATGCTAATCAGGTTGAAATAAACAACCGTTTAGATGCAAATAAAGTTGAGATGAATAATAACCAGGTTGAACTAAATAATAAGTTAGGTCAAATGCAAGAGGTAATTAAGACCGAAGTAACAGATACTGTTGTAAGCATTGTATCGGAAATGCAGGTTAAAACTGATAAACGTTTCGAGGCTATAGAAGCCAAACTTGAGGGTAATTTACAAGCGTGTAAGCATGCTCAGGAGGAAACCAACAGTAGATTAGATGCGTTGTCTAACGACATTAAGGATATTCAAATCCAAAATGAGGCGAATCTCGAACGCCAAGCGAAACAATTCGCAGAGTTTACAAGAACGGTAGACCAGAGATTAGAGGAGAACGACTCCAAATGGGACCAGAAATTGAAAAGCTATGCTAGAGCAATTAACGGTGACCTCAAGAAAGAGGACCAGAATATATTAGGTCAATGCCAGGAAATAGGCGAAATTAAGGCTATCGCTCATGAAAGTAAGGAGCTGGTAAGCAACGTGAAAAGTCAGATGGGCAAAGTTCATCAAGAACTGGACCAAGTTCAAAGTGACATTGTCATAGTTAACAAAAGGCAAGAGGAGAATAGAGGTGAGATCACCAAGGTCCGGAATGAATTGTCTAAAGTCAATGGACACATTCAAGATGAAATTAAAGGGTTGAGAGAAGAACTCGAAATAAGAGAAGGCCAGAAAACAGAGGCAAGCGACAAGACCCTTGCTCAAATTAAAGAAGATGTAGAGGATGAAATATCCCATATCAAACAAAGTCTGAAAGAAGACAAGGTGAAAATATTTCAAGTAGCCGAGGAAAACCGAGATAGGCTTACAAGAATAGAGAAAGAAGTCATTACTCGCCTAGAAAGAGCAGAAATGCGCCACAATCAAATGGAGACTAGGATAATAGCACAGGAGGAAACGATTCTGAAAGATCCTAAGTCAAGTGAAGGCAGCATGGAGGATATGAGGAAAACAAGGTGGGCAGACTTAGAAACCCAACCTATAATAAGGAGTGCTACAGGCTCAGGGGAAAGTCCTTATATGACGCCAGGTGTACCAATTGCGGCATCGACGCCACATGAAAATGCTATGCACACCCAGGTGATAAACGTCATTAGGGCAAGCGAAGAAAAACCAAGGAAGTTTTCAGGTAGCCACTGTAGTATGACACCAAAATATTGGTTAAAGGAAGTGACTGAATATCTAAATGATGCACGAATACCGCAGGAGCGTAGGCTACGTGCTATAGAGAAATTAACAGAGGGGGAGTGCGCATTATGGTTTCGCAGCTTCCGTTACACTTTCGATACTGTTGAGGAGTTCCGTGAGGCATTCTTGAAGAGATATTGGGACGCCGCGACCCAACAGAATTTACGGTTGGATTTATATGCAAAGAAATACAGTACCAATAATCCAACAAAGTACGCAGAATTCTTCATATCGCAGATGTGTCGCTTTAAAGAGCTGGATCAAAAACCGAGCGAACTGGAGCTATGTATTGCTATCGCCAAACAGCTTCCATACGAGATCCAAAGGCTACTAATCTCGGCTAATGCGAAAACTGCTATGGAAATGCAGACAGTTCTAAGGCAACTGGACCTCACCACAGCAAATACAATGCGTCAGAGTCGAACCGTGGAACAAGTCCACGTGACCAACACACAGACTGACCAACAGCAAGCTCCAAGGAACAACAAAGCTACGAGCACAGAAACCTTAGATTCCTATGGACGGCAATGGGAACAGGAACCCAGAACATGGCAGTCAAAGGTCAAAGGAAATGCTAATAGAGGAGGAAGAGGTCGAAGTTCGTGGAATAAGCAGAATACCAGGGGTAAACCGTACCATAACAATGGAGGTAATAATGGCCAAGAAGGCAATAATAGAAATTGGAGACCCCAAGAGAGAAGAAGTAACTTCGATGACGAGGTAGAAGAACGATATCACGCTTCTTTGCGATACCTCGAAGAAAGGGGAGATGAGCCCCAGAAACAACAAGTCCGCTGGCAAGAAGTCATGCAGAACAGGACATCGCCAGACAGATATGGAGATGGAGCTAAGAGTTTGGAATTACAGCGCAGCGAACAGGAGAGAAGAAACTCCAAGGGGGCGGGCGCTGAAGAAAAAAAAACGCCAAAATTAGAAGAGTTTGAGACTGATGGATGGAAGTCTATTAACATCATCAATTGGATAGCCAAACCAGAAGAGCTAATTGAGGATACAGGAGGACCACAGGTCATGGTCAAGAGAGAATTGCCTATTATAATTGTAAGAGTGGCAGGATTAAAAATCAGAAGTCTGCTAGAGACAGGGTCAACAGTGAGCCTGATGACACAAGCTCTATATAATGAAATAGCCCGGAGAGAGAACATTTTGAAAATACCGATCTCTAGTGTCAAGATAAAAGGGGTAATTCCAGACCGAACAATGATATGTAAATACCAGGTATTCCTAGATTTACAGATAGGAGGCTCTATTTTCTCACAGAGTTTTCTGTTAGTAAACAAACTGCCTTATAACCTACTTATTGGGGCAGAGTTTATAAGGGAATACAGAGTGATAATCGACCTAGCACAGGACAGGGTTATGTTCCATGTGAATGAAGAAGCTGAAGGCTTAGAGGTCGCACTCAATGAGATTGAACCAGGATCAAGCGAACAAGTATGGCATACATACAGAGATGTGGCTGAGGAAGGAGTGTTAGCTACTGAGCAGTTAGAAGAGGAGCTTAAAACACTAGCCACAGACTTGGAAAAAGATCTGGAACCCAAATTGGAAGAATATATTTCGGAAAAGCTAGAAGAAGCGAAAATTGGGCTAAAAGAGAAGGAAAATTTAAAGCAGTTATTACTGGAACAGAAGGAAGTCTTTGATTCGAGACCTGGTCGAATAAAGAACTTCACTTATGCTTTTCAAGTCAGTGATTGGACACCATTTAGGCAGAAACCCTACCCTATAGCTGAAAAGCATTATGCTAAAGTGAAGGAGGCAATTCAGGAGATGTTGGAGGCCGGTGTTATTGAGAAGACACCTACGCCTTATGTAAGTCCATTGGTAATTGTACCAAAGACAGACGGATCTGTCAGAGTCTGCCTGGACCTGAGACGCTTAAATTTGCGAGTTATCCCGGAATTTGACCAAGTGCCACCTATTAAAGAGATCCTCAGGAAGTTTAAAGGAAAAACCATATTCACAAATTTGGATATCACATCCAGTTTCCATCATCTTGAATTAGAGAAGAAAACTAGTCTGTTGACAGGATTTATGTTTGATCAACATACATTCACATTTTTAAGGCTACCTTTTGGGTTGAAAACAGCTGGTTCAGCCCTGATAAGAGCGTTAGATCGCAATCTATCAGATGAGGTTAAAGAGAGTACCATCAGATATGTAGACGACATTCTACTCACATCAGAATCTCTGGAGGAGCACATGAGAGACCTGAAGAAGTTGCTAGATGACCTTCGAGAAGCTAACTTTAAGGTTAATATCAAGAAATCGCACTTCTGTCAGAGGGAAGTTAAATTCCTAGGGCATGTTATTGATGCAAATGGAGTGAAGCCTAACCCAGATAAATTGGAGGTAATTCGAAATTTCCCTCGACCCACGAAAGTAAAGCACGTCCGACAGTATTTGGGAGTAATTGGATTCTTTTCGAACCACTGCCCAAACTATACTGCGACAGTAGCACCCCTGCAGGACCTATTGAAGAAAGGCGGCAGATGGAATTGGACGGAGCAATGTCAGGAAGCATTCGTGAGGTCAAAACAAATGCTTTTGGAATATGTGAAGCTGGGATACCCGGATTATACCCAGAAGTTCATCATACAGACGGATGCATCACTTATTGGGATCGGAGCGATGCTATTCCAGGAAAATGTTGACCAGCCTGAGAAGAAAGTTTTTATCGCCTTTATAAGCAGGAGACTGAAAGCCCATGAGAAAAACTACACGATCACAGAGATAGAGTTGCTCGCAATTTTGTACGCGTTGCAATCATGGCATAAACTCGTGTATGGCTTCCGAATAGTCCTCAGAACAGACCATAAAGCTTTAACATTTTTGTTAAAGACAGACTTGTCTAGCCAGAGATTGACAAGATGGTCCCTGTATATCCAGCAATTTAATGTGGAAATAGAATACTGTCCAGGGAAAGAGAATGTAATACCGGACATATTAAGTCGTTACCCTAGAGAAGAGGAAGCGCTAGCTGTCCAGATTGAGAATCGAGATCAGAAGACGTTGGATGACTTAAGGAATCTTACCAACCTACAACGCGAAGACCCATGGTTGAAGATGATGATCGATTACTTTGAGGGACGCTTAGCAAGGGGAACTGCGGTATACAGAGAGGCGGAGGCATTGGCAACAGATTATATATGGTATAATCAGATATTACACAAGTGGGACGATGTAGATCATACACGTCAAAGGATTGTAATTCCTGCATCTTTGCAGAGAAGATTGGTATGGCTAGCCCACAGAGCATTTGGACATCCCGGTATAGATAAAATTTGTGCTCTGTTGAAGGAAGCATTTACTTGGCCAAAATTGAGAGAAACGGTGAGAAATGCTATTAGGACATGTGATCTATGCCAGAGGGTAAAGCCAAATCCCTTTTTAATGAGGCAACGACCTATCCCGTTGTTACCGGAGAAGCCAAGGCAGCTATTGAGTATAGACAACTTTGGACCATTGCCTAGAGCACGTAGAGGCAATAGACACATTTTTGTAGCCATGGATGTATTTTCGAAAATGGTGGTGTTATGCCCCATACTAAAGACAAGTTCAAAGCAGGTCTTGAAGCGCCTGAAAGAGAGAGTTATTCCGATTCTTGGGAAGCCGGATAACATTCTCTCGGACCACGGAAGTTGCTTTACAAGTGCAGAATTTCGTCGAGAACTGGAAACTCTAGGAATTAGGCAGATTTTATCTACCATTCGCCATCCTGAGGCAAGTCCAGTTGAAAGAGTAATGAGAGAGATCCAGAAATACATGAAGATCTACTGCTCTGAGGAGAATTGGCGTTGGATAGAATTTTTAGAAGTAATTGAATACTGTATAAATAATACTGTACATGAGGCGACAGGTCAGGTTCCCGTGACTCTACATCTGGATCAAAGACCGGAAAGACCGTGGACTGGTGTTATTCCATTGCCAGTAGACGCACAGCCAGGTAGAGAATTGAGGATCCAACGAACCCTTGAATATCTCAAAGCACAGGCGGAGAGACGTCAGAGAAGAAATCGTGCGAAGAGGTATCATAGACCGCTTCTCGTGGGAGAGAAAGTGTTAATTAAGAAACCCGCCAGTTCAGATCCAGAGGCACGGAAGTATAAAAAGTTCAATTTTGCTTACCACGGCCCGTTTGAGGTGATAAGAGACCTCCAGAACAATGCATACAGGTTAAGGCATTTAGAAAATGGAAACGAGGTCGTTATGAACGTAGCCAACTTAAAAGTTTATTACTCGCCAGAAGAATTCGACGAACAAGAAGAAGTATTGGTAACGCACACCCAACTCAACGGGGAGAGCGGAGTCAGCCAAGCAGTCAGACCTGAAAGTTGGAACGGCAAGACGGGACGAGAAGCAGACAGTTTACCCAGTGTAAGCGAAGAGCAAAAAGGATGCCAGTGTCTGCGAGAATTCTATGAAGAAATGGTCAGAGTGGCGAGAGAGGTTGAAGCAATAAACGCGACCCTCCGCATGGAGAATGAACAGCTTAGGAACAAGGCCGAGTGTGGAAGGGGGAACAGTACTAACCTACTCGCAGCCAGACGAGGTGAAGGACCCCAGATGTAAACACAGACAGTGGTAGACAGTCAGCTGGTTACTTATAGAAAGCCACTTGCAATTGACTTTTATAAGTTTCGCAAGGGGAATATGAACCCGAGGAGGTTATGCTGACTGGAATCAAACGTGGTTCTCAGAGACTGTGATCTCAGTATAAAGGTTCCACCAGGGAACGAACCAGAGATCTGTAGAGGCAGTTTCATGGTAAAAACCCCTCGAAAGAAGTGTATATTTAATCACTGGTGTGATTTTGGTGCAATGACATTATTTATTAAAATAATGCAGGGAAAAATGAGCAGATTACAGCATTATTAGACTACTTGGTGTAGGCTATACGAGGCTTGAAGCACGGAGAGGGCAGAGTTGACATTTTACAAATTAGCCCAGGATTGTGGGAGGGCCCCAGTGGAGCCATGTCCATCTCTGTGACCCCATTCTGTCGTCTGGAGCAGGGTGGAGGCCGGAATAATGACCCAGTTATTCCCCGACGGAGAATAGATTTGAGTAGGGGGAGGAGAGATGCCCAGGAAAATCATTGATTACTCGTGATTGGAGTAACGAATTGAGAGGAGAGTTGCCCACAGGTGAATCTTTTGGCAGGAGGCTAATTTTAGAGCCTTTTACCTGCGAAATTGACGCATATTTAACGAAGTGCGGAAGGACTGTAAAACTACCATTGCTCGCGGATAGATTTGAGAATGTTGCCGGGGAATACCCGTAAGATAGCGTCCCACGCTATGGAGAAAGGAATTAATATTAATTAATTGGACGAGCGATTCCTTTGCACGCAGATAGTTTTGGGATCTGTGAAGAGAGAGGAACCCGATGAACATGGTTTGGAGACCAGAATCATGCTGGGAGAGGAGCCAAGATTACGCGGGAAGATTTCGCCCTACTTTTCGTGGGAATCCGATATAAGGAAGGAGACCCTTGGAGGAGCTCTCAGTCAAGCGCAGTCTCAGCTCAGTCAAGTGCAGTTCAAGCTCAGTCTACGCGCAGTTCACGTGAAGTTTACACCCAGTTACAGCCAGTTCCAGTCGAGCAAGTAGCAGTCTTACGCAGTCTTCACGACGTTAGAAGTTACCCAGTTGTAGCACAATTACAGTAAGTTGCAATCAGTATGCAGCAAGTCCGAGGGCAGTACGAGACAGTATGTAGGCAGTCTACAGCAGTCTTCAAGTAAGTTACGAGCAATCTTCGAGTGAATCTTCAGTAAGTTACAGCCAGTTTGAAGCAAGTTTGTCAAGGCAGAACGCATGGCGGTTCTACTCATAATAGACGCCGAACAAAGACTGGTACATGTAAATGAAGCATTTAATAAGCTTTTATGAATAATAGTCGTGCTATAGGCATAATCAGCAGTACGAACTATGCCGTGTTTAGTTACGAAGCACCGTGTAGACTAATGGCAGAACTATTGTAAATAATTATTTGTGTAAAGTATTGGACAGTGTTAAGCGCAATGTGTAAAGTATTGACTGATCGTATATGTGTGATTACGATGGAATGCGCTAATGAAACTCTACGAAGTGTTTGGTAATGTCATGAGAGTACCAGATGATAACACTCAGGACGGGAGCTAGCATATTTATGCAACGCAGGACGCTTACTGTAGGAGTAAGAAATATAAAAACTGTTGGTGGATTCCGAGAGCAGGTAAACCAGACTTTCAATCAGGAGTTGATAGGAGCACGGGAGATGCCGTCGACACCTGCAATTTCGATCTTTGCTAGGGAATTTCAGCATTGAAAAGTGTATAAAGTGACGTGTGTTAAGTGTACAACATATGTAAAATATCATTTAAAGTAGTGATTAGATAAGTGTTTCACATGTTTGGGAGCAATAGCTTCCTGAGAGTTATGCAACGTGCCGTGTTGTTGATGAAAATTATGTGTTATAAAATGTGTGTATTCAAGATGAATATGTCGCGTTAAAACTGCTAATGGCGGGCGACATGGAGAAATATGATAGGTCGGAGCCACCATAAGACGCCTATAGAAATGTAAGTACCCCACAAGTTATGATTATGTAGAAATATGGGCCATTGCATGTTGTGATTTCCTTAAAGATGCCAGTAAAAAATCAGTTTAGGAGGCAGATCCTCCATGTTTAATCATTATTGTGTTGATTTTTATAGAGTTGAGATGTTAATTTGCATCATTAAGTGGAGTAATTATTCCCACTATGAATTAAGAATGGCAATCAGTTATGTAAATGTGACGAGCACTATTGTTCGAGTTTTTTTAAGACGTTTAGCTATGTCGGATTTTTGGTAAAGTTATGTGAGAATAATAATAAAGAATGATTTTGGTCATTTATGTCAGTGAGATTAATGGTAATAATAATAATGGATATTAAAAGTATGAATGAACACATCAGGAAACAAATAAATGTTGTAAGCGAGAGATTTACGCTAATTGCAAGACTTATCAATCTAAGCAGTAAGATGATACAGTAAGATTACATTACAGCAATTAAGGAAAGAAGTTTTATATCAGAATATTGCATATATTCAGTAATGATGCCAGGCATGAAAGAGCTTTTAGTGAATTGAATTTGCAGCTTATGTGAGAAGCTTATAGAGTAATTGATAGATTTCTCTTAATAATATAGGTCGGAGGTCGTAGCATTGAGTAAAGGGGCCAGGTGGTCTATTCTACGATTGAAATCTCCTATGTCATGGGCATAAGTGGAGATATAATTTATGCCAGAGTTGTAGTGTGCACCCTAGCTCTGAGGAAGGATATGAAAGTGTTCCGGGTTGGAATCCTGTGATAGAGACGAGGAAAACGAGGACACCTCGAAACTCTATGATTTCCCGAGAACTTATTGATGAGTTATTCCGCTCGTGGTAGCGAAACTCATGGCGACAGCTGCAGTGAGCGCCTATATTTTACTTGAGACATCGGTCACCCGTCAGACTAATGCATTACGAACCCCGAACCTTCATGTTGAATGGACCCGTGTGAGGCCAGTAATTATTATATCCTCTGCGTAGGAGTAATTATAAAAGCTCATTCAATACCTGTTTGCATAATAGTCAATTAAGATCCTTTGGGATATGTGTGTCGGTCAGACAACAGTATTTGTTTTGTAAATCTTTACTGCTTAGAAAGGAAAGCATTCAAACCTTTAAGGAGGGTCGAGGTAATTGGTGGAACACCCATCCCACATTCTATTGTGTGCTGACTCCTCTAGCCGAGGGTCTATAGGCGGGCACTCGAGCCGTCAAGGCAAGTTGAAAGGGACAGATTTTAGACCCTGGTAAATGACATATAATGAAAGATTGTTATGTTGAGTAATGTAGCCATGTGGTTTAAGAACACATGGATAATTATAGATTATCCTGATGGTTCATTATTTTAGCTATCTGACGAATAGTTAGACGATGTATTTGTACTGTCACTGAAACCAAGTTATGAAGTTGGTTACCAGATGCCAATCGCCACGAGAGCAAGGTAATCTAATTGTACCATCCGACACAAGCTATAACGTAACGTTTTATGTAGGAATCACATACAGCATGCAGTGGAACCATATAAATAGAGGAAGTGGAGGGGTAGCTTACATAATTATGGAGTTGCACGTTGATTGCGGTGCAACGTCCGAATAGGTAAATGCATGCAAGCATTTGTTAGGTGAGAAGAGAAAAATCAAAACACGCACGGCACACATAATTGTTAAAACCAAGAGGTTTAAGGAATAATTAATTTGTGATATTAAAGAAGTCACATTGTATGACTGTTATGTTAATGTACAGTTTGTATTGAAGTCGTAGGTGCATCAGCGCACTAGAATATCTTTATGAAGTTCACATAAGGGTACAGCTTTATGGTTTAATATGACTTTATTATGATTTCATTTTTGTTTATTTGTGGATTGTGGAAGTAAATTTTTGTTTGCTTTGTTTTTATGGTTTTGGGGATTGTTTTTGTGGTTGAAGCCATGATTTTATTTACTGAATTAAAGTTTTAGAATAGAGTTGTGCCTTATTATTGTAGAGTTGATACCTTATAGCCTCGAATCCAAAATATGCACTGCTCAATTGGGGAGACGGTACACGCCTGAGACCTGATGCTAGCTGGAGGCAGCTGCATATTTACCATCGAGATTACTCACATGGGTACAGTACTTACTTAAGTACTTACCTACTTACTTACTTAACAACTTACTTACTTATCTACTTACTTATTCACTTGCTTGCTTACTTACTTACTTACTTACTTACTTACTTACTTACTTACTTACTTACTAACGTTCTCGCTTGCTGAGCCCAAGGTTGCAGGTTCGAAACCTGGCGCAGTCAGCTGGCATTTGAGGGTGTTCAATTGCGAGGGAGCCGTGTCAGTACATTTACTGGCACGTTAAAGATCCCCTTCGGGGCAAAATTCCGGCACCCCGGCGTCTCTAAAAGCCAGTGTAGTTAAAAGGGACGTAAAACCAATAACATTATTATTATTACTTACTAACTTACAAACCTACATACTTACTTACTTCCATACATAATTGCTTACTTACTTACTTACTTACTTACTTATATATTTATCTACTTATCTACTTACTTACTTACTTACTTACTTACTTACTTGCACAATTGCTTGCTTGCTTACTTACTTACTTACATAATTGCTTGCTTACTTACTCACTTACTTACGCACTTACTTGCTTACTTACTTACTTACTTACTCACTTACTGGTACGTTGATATTTCAAGTATTTAAATTGATTTATTTTTGTCAAAGAATGATTGCGGAAAATTGGCTGGAGCTTAGATGCTTACGATCCTCTTCCAGAGGTTGGGAAGGGAACTCCTCTAGCATGTTGTTACAAAGTAATTACGCATTTTACATTTGGAGCTCCACTACAAAATCTCATGAGTCCATATTCTCTGGTTCACCTAAATGAAGCCCTAGTTTCACTTAGCACAAAGTTTTAAATTAACTTTTTAAATGAAATATACCATAGCTCCGTGTTCCTTGACCTAGACGAATAATTCCTTTTGGAAGACCTAGAGAGCTCTGTTTTATAGTCTCATCACTTTCCCTCCCAGAAGCACGTTGCGTTGTGGAGGTAGAACAGTGAGTGAGCAACCTTAAATAATCAACAGAAAATAGACACTCACTTATAATGACAATTATAGCTTAGCCCTTCGATTTGATGACAAATAAGAACGGTAGAGTTATAAATCTAACTTATTCTGCTAGTGAAGTGCTTTTTCAGTGAACTGGTCAAGGAAACTAGTACTTGATAAATCAATGAAGTGTATGAGAGGCTTAAAATGACGTTGTTTCGAGATAAGATCAAGTGCTAAGTTTGTTGATCTTATGCCAAGGCTTCAACATACTATCTGATGATATAGTCGGCTGCGTTCATATTCTTAAGACTGCATTCAGATCGAAACAAGATTGTAAATTGCAGTTTGTGAGTGACTTTACGTAGACGAGTCAATAAGTTCGGGGACTGGGAGCATAGCATCGTTGTGATAGAATACTGCGGATAGGTTGCTCCGTGAAATTTTGCCATGTCAGTTATTCTTTCTTCGCAGTAAGAGGAAAATGAATGCAGACAGTGTAAACAGAAAGATGGTCTCTTTTGTGAAGGATAGTTAAAAGCGAGAGTGACTGAACTCTAAAATACCGTCAAGTGGTGCCTAAAATTACATAAATTCACAAGGGAAACGTTTCAGATGATTTTAAATGTGTGCGGTGACGAAGACGTGGGCCACAGTGTTGTGTTTGCGTGTCTTACGGTTTGAGCAGGGAAGAGACAGTTTGATAATGATGAGCGAACTGGTTGGCCACAAACTATACTGAACAGAAGATCAAAGAGGTTGCATTGTTGGTGCGTACCAACTGCTTTCAATCGGTACATGACTCGCAGCAGCACCAAGGATGGCCTAAAGTCATTATTAAATTAGAAAGGTACACCAAGAATCAGTCAGGTATGGTGACTATTCTGAGGGACGATGTTTTGAGCGGAACCTGTTAAGACATCTAGATTCTGATGGCTGCTTGCAGTCATGCGCTTATCTACGAATGTATGAACTGTGTAACGTATTTCATAGACGGCGAGTCCATAAGAGCGCCCACTCAAACATCTCCTAACCGTTTATGTTATCGATGTTCTCCTGTGATGAATGGTAAAAAAAAAGGCCTCATACAATAACGTACAGTTTCATCCCGTGGCGTTGTTAATCTCTGAGATAATAATATCAATGATTTCATTACAACCATAGTAATTGTATCACTTAATTTGATAAGGTGACACACTAAGACGCAGGGGGGATTTCAAGAATTATAGAAGATCTCTAGTCCATGAAATATAGGCTAACAATCTTTATAGTTTAACTTTTATAGTTTAACCTTTATAGTGTGAAACATTGAGTGGAATTGATGAAATATGCTTGGTCAGTACTGTTTGACATCCTTATGTGGATGCAATAGATATTATTTCAAATTTTGTACATGTTTCATTTTCGAACTACAACTTACAACACTATATTCCACTATATTTCAAGAATAGCTAGATATGTGACAAGCTAGGACATAGGCTACACTGCGTAAAAGATTATTCACCAATATGTCCCCTTTTCATTGTGTATAGGGGGCGTGGTGGCTCAGCGGTCTAGCTGTACGCCTCTCACCAAGGCGGTCCGGGTTCGATTCCCGGTCAATGCATGTGAGATTTTCGAAGTGAAATGCCATGTCCTGTGGTTCGGATTCCACGTAAAAAGGAGGTACCGTGGCTCATGATCTCGAGATTAACGGTCACGTTAAACTACAAGCTTGCTTTTTTGCATTGTGTATATAGCAGGCATGATGCCGTGGAGCCCGCGGCCCGCGTAGAGCATTTTACAAAGCAGAAATTAAATCTGATCAGTAGGAGAGGATTTTATGAATACAGTATTAATAATACGATGGAAGTTCCGAAAATAAGTTTTGTCATTTTTTTCCCCCGGGAAGCCTTTATTGTCAAACCGACTTTCACCATGGCATCATGAACTATACACCTCGCACTACTTTTCTACATAGTCGCCACCGACATTGATACACTTGTCGAAGCGTGTAATCAGTTTGAAGAAACCACTCGGGAAGAAATCGGTGCCCTGCCATGCAAGGAATTGTGGCACATCCTGCTCCACCTCAGCATTGGTGTGAAAGTGACGTCCCGAGAGTGCATGCAACATGTGATGGGTCCGGGCATCACCAATACGCCGTGTGATGCCACGTCTGCCACCGTCACGCGCCTGTCCGCTAACACCATGTCCTGTACTCGAGCAATGTGGTTTTCATTCGTGGGTGAGGCGGGACGCTCACTTCGATCTTCATCCTCCACACTCTGCCGTCCTTCACTGAACATGTAACACCAGTGACCGACCATTTGACGAGGCATGACCGCTTCACCATACACGGTCTGTAGGCGTTCATGGATAACTGACACACTAGTCCCGCGTGCCCATTCATACCGGATAACAGCGCGTACTTCCATTGGAGACCACATTGTCAGTACACGTCTGTCTGCCAGCGTGAGTTGTACTCGAATGATATCGGGCACACCGGTATGCTGCTCCTCTCTCTTCGTCGGTGCTCTGCGCATGCGTCATTCCCCCTCCACTGACGCTCCTTCCATCGTTGAACCAGTCACGGGTGCGGATTATTATGGCGATTGATTGTGTCACCTGTTGTACCATCCGCTCGTGCAATAAAATGGCGAAACTTACTTTCAGAACTTCCCTCATAGAAATGTGGCCGAGATATGCCAGCACGTGTTACCCAGAGGTTGGTTTCGGTAATTCAAAACTGTAATTTGTTCATTCGAAATTCCATTTTTGTAACAAGGAAATAACAGAGTAGTGTTCTTACTTAGCACGTTAATTGACAACCGAGTGAAGGGCGCCAGATCAAAGTTCGAAGTCTTGTCCTTGGATGCCATCGTGAGAATACAAATTGTAAATCAAGATGCTGAACGAAACATGCAGACTAACCGAATATATCGACAGACACCCCTTGTCAATTGTTTCTAGGTCTACACCTGCCTCAGAGCTACAAGTCTTTTTATGGAGATTCATCCTACTCGGTGAACAGTTATTTAAGATTTTAGTCCAAATGCATTTGCCTCTGCTTCCTTGAGTCATCTAACTTTTATTGATTAAGAGTTTGTTGGAAAGCACAGGAAAAGGAATAGTCCTTGCGTTGCTATACATGATAATCAGGAATCTACATAAATAGCTCCATCTGTGAATGACAGTACTGTTATTTTCCCAGGGTCTCTGCATTGTACCTAAACTCATATGAAAGATTAAGTTTTGATCTTTTGGTACATATTCTCCAAAATGCCTGTCTAATAATTTATTGACATCAACTTTGTTAGCACAGGTTTGAAGAACTGCCTCTTAGGTTCACAAACTAGTCTTCAGCATATTATCGAAGATTTTTAATTCTAATGCTAAATTTTAATTCTAGTCTATTTATATGAATAGTTCCTCATGGTAGTAGTTAGGTCCGTATTGGCGATGAACAATGTTAGTAAAATCTTATAAATTAATATAAAATTCTTCTAAGAAAATTGGAACTGTACAATACAAATAAGTTAAATACTTTTGCTGTTACATGTTCGGGAGTGCCAGAAACCTTCATCAGTCACTGGAAAAATACGGATATACAGTAATTTCAAACCATCTTGTTAATATCTTTAATAACACAGTTACTGTCCAAACGTCCTTCTGGCACGACGAACCATGTAACAAAAGTATTTAACAATTTGTATCGACATGTTTATCGAAAGAAACAATATAACAAGTTATAAGATTTTACTAACACCGACAGTAGTGGCTATGCTGGCTAAAGCGCAGCATTAGGTCATGGGGCCAAGCTCTCTGCTGACTCGGTAGACGCGTGGGTTCGAGCCCCACCGTCAGCCGTCCTTGAAATGGTTTTCCGTGGTTTCCCATTTTCAACA
Source organism: Meconema thalassinum (assembly GCA_946902985.2). NCBI lineage: Eukaryota > Metazoa > Arthropoda > Insecta > Orthoptera > Tettigoniidae > Meconema > Meconema thalassinum. The sequence continues at coordinate 1,329,371,060 of OX336389.2, forward strand.
CCAGGCAAATGCTGGGACGTTGCCTTCTGACAGGCCACGGCCGCTTCCTTCCACATCCTTGCCCAGTTTCATTCGCCATCATTCATTTTCATCTCTCATTAACTCCTCTCATGAGGCTGGCGTCAGGAAGGGCATCCGGCCGTAAAAACGATCGCCACAAAGACTTTCATCGCATCTCATCCCCGACCCCGTTGGAAAATCAGGGGTAGACATACATAAGATTTTACTAACATTGTTTATTAGAATATAAAGCTAATCATTATTAGCAAATAAGAATTGAACATAAGATATACAGAACTTTATGTTGGCATGGAAAACATAGACTACCTCCTCTCCGTCTAGTCCGCTCTCCATCTCGGGAAGAGTCACGTTGGAATCAAGTATCCAGTCTTCAAGGTCAAGGTCAGGGACCTTCAATGTGTTCCTATGTAAGATAACCTTGAATGATAGGCCTACATCATATAGCTTCAGAAGGTTAATAAATGTGGGGCATGACTGATAACGAATCAGCTGGCCAGAAAGTGTCAAGATTAGACATTTCCAGACCTTCATCAAGAATATTCTGTAGATTTCAAGATAAACATGGACCTTTACTCACCGTGATGCAAAGGCTCAGTTTAGTCATTCATCAAAATATTACTATCCTTATGCGTTATCTCTGCTGCAGTGATAGAATATTTCAATTACTAAAGTTTGATATCACGATAAGGTTGTCAGAGTCTTTTCCTGAGGTTGGGTTTTCATGCCATTTAAATACTGTATACAGGTGTTTAGAAAAAAAAAGTGTCCGATATTGCAACAAGGATTGGGATAGGTCAATACGAGAAGAAATGTTCCTATAAACATATGTCCGGAAACAAATAAGTGTTGAGTTATGAGTCATTTTACTTGTGTTGTGTATATACACTTCAGACAATGGACGTCTTCCTACCAGCTACTACTAATGAACACTCGACTGTCACACATGTTTAACAGAACACGCGTTGGTCAAACATCCATCAACACCACCAACCAGGAGCTGTGATGATTTCAGCCGATCTGTCCGCGGATACCATCTGCACGTTACAAGAGATGCTCCCTCCACATGGTTACCTCGATTTCGTACACATGCTTTGGCATCAATGGCCTGGCTGGTTACGGATGTGGGCACACTCATTAGTCACACGCTCTTGTGACATCTGCACATTGTCGACGGGTGTGACATACACCAATGTCTTTAAATGTCCCCATAGCCAGAAATCCAATGGATTAAGGTCAGGCGAACGGGGAGGCCATGCTACTACCGTTTGCTAAACCATATCAAATAACCATGTTTGCCATTTTCCTCGAGGAATACTTCATCGCACTGTTTACGTCGTACACACAGCATGGGACCACCAGTCTAGTGAGGGTACCGCACTGCACTGCCAGCACAACCACATACTATGACTGAACATCCGACTCATGCAAAGACCTTCAACGGAAGGACGCCTGCACCACCGTACACAACGCCTCCTCCACGTGGGTAAAATGGTGCATATCTCAACAGGTATTTGTTTCCGGACATATGTGTATAGGAACATTTCTTCTCGTTTTGAACAATCCCAATCCCTGTTGCAATATCGGACACTTCATTTTCTAAACAACCAGTATACTGTACACCAAGTGAATCAGCTGCCCCTAATAATATTGTTTTATGCAGCTCAACTAACGAATGTAGTCAGGAATGTGGTTATTTCTCTGCTAGCATCCCAAATAATACTAATGCACGGCAAGCATATCCCGCTAACGATACTGAAATTCATTATATTTTCCGTCGATATGACTACAGACCGTTCAAATAATATGATGAACCCGGATTCAATTATTGTAGTGCAACATATGATGTGCGTGAAGGTGTCGTGCCAACTGGCTGGGTAACGCAAATCATGATAATAACGCTTAAAACTACGATATAGGCACCGTGCGCGTCACTCTAGCGGAGCGCAGCGACACTAAAGCAGTGAGACGAGGTGGGAGTACGGCATAAAGCAGTGCATAAACGCAGGAGAGGATATTCTTCTATTCGGGACTAAACACAAATGTGAGATTTAACAAGCGTGTCATTTCAAGTTTTATCATTTTAAATGATCTTGTCGACTTCGTCGTTACGCTGGGGTCTGGCGTTACGTTACGGTGACGGGACAAAATGTACCCAGATGCACTGAGGTGTGTGACGTCATAGTATCGTTCGGTGCATGTGTTCCCCGACAATCTCTACTTCGTTAGTATAAGACAAAAATCCCCGATTCTTGGATGTCACGGGTAATCTCGAGAACCACTGGATGGATTTTGATGCGGTTTTCACCATTCTGTAAAGATATCTCGGGGAAAGATTCCGTAGAAAATAACTTATGTATGATCAAAGGAAGCCAAGCAGTAACGATTTCAGTGAAAAAGTCGAAAACAAACTTGGCGTCCGTGCGCTTCTTAAGCTTACGCTGGGCAAACTTTTAAAAATATCAATATACTATGAGCGTAAGAATTGGTCAGCATGAAAAGTTCTACAAAAAAATCCGCAAGAGCATATCTCTATCTTCAATACATCGCCCACTATAAGTGTTTTTAGACTGGATGGAAGGGGCACGTCCCCGCGCGCTCTGGTGAGCGTGCGGCATCCCGCGCGCTTGACCTTGCTTTGCCCTTGGTTTGCACTTGCCGTTCTCGAGTAATTTGGAACAAGATAAGCAAGATAAGTATTATGCAGATAATATTCTAACATGTCAAGAGTCTTTGTCTTCGAGCGAAGCGAGAAGCCTCCAGCCTTTCTAGCATTTTTCAGCATTTGTAGCATTTAAAATGGTACAAAGTCTAGTCTTTCAGACTGACTTGTCACTTTTTAACTTGTTCTTCTTCTTCAATCGATTTTGGCCTACTGTGAAACGCGTTGAACAATCGGCCGACTTGCCAATCTCTTCTTCTCCTCCCAGAATGTCTTCATGCGTTCGCTGAGTCTCCTCCTTCTTTCTTCAGACCAGATGACCTTGGATTTTGTGCTAGGTTGTTCCTGAAACCCTTTACATTTATCAACCTTCCTTCGAAACAATGATTTGTTGAGAATTTCTTCTTGAGTGATGCCAACTTCTTTGAGATCTGCTCGTGTTTCCTCAATCCATTTTGTGGTGGACTTTAATTTGCTTGTGTAAGTGTATATCCTTTTGGTTAACCTATTGTTGCTCATTCGTGTGAGGTGGACATAAAAAGAAAATCCACAGCCAGCTTCCAGTCTCCGACCGGGTCAGGAATGGAATGAATGAAGCCCCCATCTAGCGGCGAGGATATGAACTGTGCCGGCTGCCGAGGCCTGACGCACTCCTCTGGGGCAATGATTGAATGAATGACAGATGAAATGAAATGATAGTGGAGAGTGTTGCTGGAATGAAATTTTGACAGGGAAAACCGGAGTACCCGGAGAAAAACCTGTCTGCCTCCGTTTTGTCCAGCACAGATCTCACATGGAGTGACCGGGATTTGAACCACGGATCCAGAGGTGAGAGGCCGGAGTGCTGCCGCCTAAGCCACGGAGGCTCGAGGTGGACATAACATTTGTTATTTGAAATAATATCTCGCAAACTCGTACGTGTGAATACGGCCCGGATGTTGATGCCGTCAAAAAGTTTAAAAAATGCAGTTAAAATTTTCAAACATTACTGTAATAAATGACCTAAAAATTCGAAAAACGCACTATAAAAAGGAGAAAATGAACTGAGACAAGAATATTCACGCCTTCCCCTTACTACCCCGCCACAGCTGACCTTGGTCAACAGAGCAGGTAACATTCTATTCCGCTAATAACTGGTTTGCGACGAAAACAAGAGCATCTACGGTACCGTTCTTCTGCATCCAAGATATGTATGTTTCTACTAATCTGTCTGTTAGGTAGTCAGCCCGAAGGCTGGTTGGATCCTCAAAAGCACCGCCGTTACGTTATGTGAGTAGTTACCCACAAAAACCCAAGGCAGCGCTATATATATTCTACTAATAGCAATACCGAAATAATTTATTTCAATATTTTAAATTATCTTGTATCAGCCACTAGCTTCTTCTTAACTTTGAGAGACGGAACTCCCTCATATAAAACTGTGACATGACTAAATTGAAAAAAAAAAACCAACTTAAAAGGCCGTTTCCTCTAAAATATTACCAAACTTAAAGAAATGCTCTTAAAATGGAAAAATAGCAAATAATGCAAAAAGATGCAAAATAAAAATGACATATTTGAAGACGGAGTTTCTATGTACAGTACTTCAGCATTGCTTTAGACAACTCAGTAAAAAGGTGACATGTCATCAGTATCCGGGCCCTAGTCATGAATATCGCCTGTTGATATTTTGAAGATGAAGAGAGGACTGTCACATTCTGCTATGAAATCTTTGTTCAGAGTCCATTGTACAACTGTGTCATGGATTTTCACCACCACTGCGATGCTTCTAGCTTCCGCAATGTCACATTTCACGTTCTGGCTCAGTAATGAAAGTGTACATGAGAATATGCAGTGTTCAAAAATAAATACGGTACGCCGGTAGGCCTACCTGAAATGCAGGTTGATTATTGATTGTGCGGAAATTAAAGTTGAACAACCTCCTGCGGTAGATCATAGATTATTTCTCTAATCCCATTACAAGGGAAAATCTTATCACACCCAGAGGTATGAATAGTTTTACGTCCAGATGCTACACTGGGGGATGGAGTGACGCGTTTATCACTAACGACAGTGGAATGTTGGCATTGTTAGGACCTGCTCATGAGGTCATTGCTGACAAATGCATTCCTGGAATAGCAACAAGCTTTTTCAACCGAGGAATGATTAGCGCTAACCCCTCCTTTTCTTCACGATGGCAAGCTGATAACTGACGAGGTCAGGAGACACACAGTGTTGCAAGTGTTTGCATTCACTTCAAAAGTTGAAATCAGCGAACTAAAATATACAATATTTTACAGATGCTTCCTATTTAACTTCTGCCTCATATTGACGACATTGTTTATGTGTTGCGTTCTGACAAATGTGCAGTCCCCTGTTATCCAAGAATACTAATTAAAAAATGAAAGTCAATATAATACCTTGGCAATAACTAAATATTTTGATTGACAATACCACAAACATTTAACTTTAAACGCAAGTAGCGGCGAGAATTCTTATCTGTCATTCCAGAGGTCCGGGTTCGATTCCCGGCTGTGCCAAGAAGTTTAATTCTTGTCTGATGGCTGAAATGGGGTACACTCAGCCTTCTGAGGCAAAACTGAGCAGAGGTGGGTTCGATTCCTACCTCAGCCATCCTGGAAGGGGTTTTCCGTTGTTTACCACTTCTATCCCAGCAAATGCCGGCATGATACCTAACTTAAGGCAACGGCTGCCTCCTTCCCAATCCTCACCCAAAGTACAAATACACACTACTGCAGGCACCACAATAACATAGATTCTTTCCTTCTTCGGCTTTTACCCAATTAGTTGGGATCGCCGGAGCCAACCAGGCTCATTTTTGTTTTGGCCGGGGATTTAAGGCCGAATGCCCTTCTTGACGACACGTGATTTTTCCGTTGAAAATTCTACCCCGCTGTCACCTGGATTTGAACCCCGGTCGTCCGGGTGAAAGACGAGCAGCTAAGCCACTGCGCCATCTCGCTCCCCACCACAATAACATAGGTTATCAGCCAAATTCTATATATACAACTAAGTACACGGGTCTGAATGACCACGATGTCCAAGTCCCTCAAATGAAACAACAACAAAAGGATACATTAAACATTTGTCAGATGTGAAGGGCCCTAATTTTAATAGAATGTTCATAAGCTTGCCTGTAACAGATTTGGGTAGACAATACATAAAATAAAACCGTTCAATTTTATGAATATAGTTACGATCATATCTGGAGTCCTTCTCTAAGGATGATTCCTTCGATGATTCTTATTAAGTTAGTTATATAATCAAGTCACATAAACTGAGTAATTTTAAGTGGATTAGTAGTTATCTGGCTTTGAGTGAAGTACATGCCGGTATGAGATTTTTCAATCAAGACTATTTATTGTCGTTTCGTCTAACGTAAGTTTTACTCATCTTGTATTTTCCACTATTCCCCTATCCTTGCAATAGGTCGGACATTTCACTTCCAACAGTCTCTGTGTTTTGCCATCTTTCACAAAGATTCAATCTGGGCTTCCATGAAGCCATGAATGCAATTTATGGGCACTTAAACCACAACAAACTACTTTCACATTAATCATTACTTGATAGAACGAAATAGCTTGCGGTTCCATTTCTTTCGCAAATGCAACATCGTGTAGTGAACGCCCCTGAGGTTAGGTTAGTGTCAGTTATCATATAAAGCTAAATTTTCCAAGTTTTCCGTCCTGGTTTGGTGCGATGAGTAGGGACCGGACATTTATGCACTGGAAACGATTAAAATATGCATGCATTTATGCACTTAAAATGTAGAAATATGCATTTAAAAATTGAAATATATGCACTTAACAATGAGCCAATCTTATTCACTCACTTTATACATGTATCCTTCACTGCAGAAAGAAGCATCACAAGATGATTGAAAGTTTTTCAATGTTTTCTGGAGACAAATTACGTCTATTTTAATCGTTTTCAGCGCATAAATGTCCGGTCCCTAGCCATCAGTTGAATAATCACTGGCATTCACTGTTTTAATAAATACTTTCTGCTGCTCTTCTCTTCAGGCATTTTGAGTTAAGGAGATGGAGGCTAAGAATAAAGTAACACATTAACTGAAGAATCTCCTCAAAAAACTAACCCACGGCTACTGGCTGTCGAGATGGTGAAAGGAATGTCCCACCCCATTCCCTTCTTCAAATAGCCAGGCAGCATTTCATGAAGTACGAGTACTGTCTTCTCGTTATCTGTTTCTCAGAAGGTTGCTTACAAGGGATGTCCAAAACGTAGGCGAAACCTATTTTGTTCAAGATGTTTTAAATTATCTACTTAATTTAAAATGTATATGCTAAAATATGCTGTTATGTTCAGAATATGCAAAAAAATCCAATAAACCCTCAAAATATGCATTTGCATATACGCATATGCATTTTCAAAAAATACGGTCCCTAGCGATGAGCTATGCTACTCGCCGATATTCTACATTTGCTTTCTTGGTGCCGGTACCATTCTGGGGACTCGCCCTGTTTCCGAGTTGTCACGGAATTGTGAAGCACTTTGTCACTGTTTGTTTCCAAATACCCACAGTTCCCACACATTCAAATGTTTGAAACGTATTTCTGCACGTATGTCACACTGATTCTTCAGATTCCAAAGTAACTCTGCCACACTCCTCTTTCAAAATGAAAAACTCAGAAGAGTTTGCTACAAACAAGATGTTCAGTAAAGAACATATAGCCTACTTTCTCCTAAATGCATGGGTATAGTTATAACTCTTTGTCCTTTTCAAGGAGTATAATTGAATGTTGATTGTAGGAGCTTGTTGAAATACAACGTGCTATGCGGATATTATACGTTGATTGATTGAATCCTCACCTGAATTATATATATACACTAATACAGCCATCACAAAAACGCAGGTTATCAGACAAAATTCAACACTTACCAAAGTACACGGGGCTAAATGACCATGATTTCCATGCATCTCAAATGAAACAACAACAACAACAACAACAACAACAGCTTCCTACCCAAATCCTTCCTCGTATGAAAGTACTCACACTAGTAAGCCTACATACATCACAGTGACACAGGTAATCAGACAACGTCTGCACACACCCAAGCACTCGGGCTACAAGACTATGATGCCGCAAAACCCCTTAAAAATCAACAACAACAATAGACTCTACTGTGGATCAAGGACAACGAATTTTAATCGATGTAGTCGAGTGCTGAAATATGTGGTGTTATAAGTATATTATATAATATTTTCGATTGCAAATACACACTATAGTATATATGCTTAACATTATACGTGTGAGTAGTTATAAATCAATAAATACAGAAAAAGAAACGAAGTAAAAGAATTCGAACCTGTCGTGATTTGAACTAAGGACCTCCAAGCTACGAGCCAGAGATGCTACCAGTACGCTAAACAGGCCCAATGGTAACATTGCGTTAATAACAGTTTTAGTATAACTGCCTAGAATATTTTGTCTTGCAATTAACGTTTTCATTAGCGTTTTCTGCCGATTTTATAAACCATTTGATACTAAATATGAACTATTTTTTCAGTACATTCCTAAAAGGATATAAACTTACGAAGTTACCGAAATATATGGATTTACGAGCAAAAAATAGCCGCCGTTTTGACAACGGGACGGCACGGACAAGAACGATAATGGCAAGATCATCCTGAACTACACTAGTGTCCAAAAGTTAATCATGAGTTACGAATAAGCAGGGCAACAGGAAATAGACCGCAAATCACATAACATATGCACCTACCAACCTTACTTGTTCGCTCTGTATCGGAAAGGAGTATTCCCTGCTTTGACTAATGGCGTAACCGCAAGGTAAACACAGCCAGTGCCTGCGACCCATATTCCCACAGTCGTGTTTGCCCTGTTACAGTGTGCGGCGTGTAGCCTCGTGGTGAACGTGACAACATAATGGCACAACGACGCCATTTGGACCCCGTTTTGGAGGGTAGAATACTCGGCTGCCTGGAAGCAGGCGAGACAGAGACCAAAGTAGCCGCATCCTTGAATGTGCCACAAAGTGTCATTTCCAGGCTTTGGAGACGATTTGGAGACACATTAGATGTAGGCCAGTACCAGGTCGACCAAGAGTAACCACCCCACAGCAGGTCCGATATCTGGCCTTAACCGCCCGACGAAACCGGAGTGCACCTGCAAGACAATTGTCAGCGGAGCTTGCAGCCGTCTCAGGAGTTGTCGTTTCCCGGCAAACTGTGTGCCGGGGGTTCAAAACAGCAGGGCTGTTTGCCAGACGTCCAGCGGTGTGCGTCCCGCTCACTCCAGCACTATGGAGCCATCAACGTCGAAACTGGAATATGAATGAATGGAGGCATGTGCTCTTCACAGATGAATCCCGCTTCAGTTTGCAGAACGATTCCCGTCGCACATTAATCTGAAGAGAACCGGGTAGCCGATACAACCACAGGAACATCGTGGAACGGGACCAGTATGGTGGTGGTTGTGCTGTCATGGTGTGGGGTGGCATCATATTGAATGGCCGTACGGACCTGCACATCTTCATGGGTGGTCCGAGGAACACTGTGAACGCTCGGAGATACAGGAATGAGGTACTGACACCACATATTCGACTCTTCAGAGGTGCGGTTGGTCCAGACTTCCTCTTAATGGACGATAATGATCGACCGCACCGCGTTGCTCTGGTGGATGAATTTCTGGCTGGGGAAGACATCCATAGCATGGACTGGCCAGCGAGGTCTGCGGATCTCAATCCTGTGGAACATGCCTGGGATGCATTGGGGAGGCGAATTGCATCCCGTCAGCCTCCACCAAGGACCCTACATGACCTTCGCATTGCCCTTTCGGAGGAATGGGATCGACTGCCCCAAGAGCTCTTGGACCATCTGATAGAGAGCATGCCACGTCGCTGCGAAGCATGTGTGGCCGTTAGGGGTAACCATACACCCTATTAACAGCATATTTTGTTGTGGAAGACATTGCCAAGTTTTGTTAGTTGTTGTCAAAGGCGTACCTTAGCTATCAGAACCTTTCGGACACTGGTTTTTTTTTTTTTGGACAAGTTGTGTGGCATATGGTGTGTGATTCAATTTCCGTTTGTTCAGTAATCCGTCTGACATTCCTATCAGGCGGTATGGCCTCGCTTAGTGATTATTCTTAACTTTTGGACACAAGTGTATTAGTCACTACTGCGGAATAATATTCTATTTTAAAATGCTAATATCCTACTGGTCACCTCTTTGAGGACAGTTTAAACCTCCCTATGTACGATGAGCGTTTTTGGTAAGGCCAGGCCTAGTTGAATCGTAAGTTACGGTAAGGCTATAATACTTGCATGATTGATACATCTGCCACCTTGAAACTATTTGGCTGATGGCCTTGTAGATCGGGCAATGGACGCTTCCCACATTAAGGTATATTGTTGAAAAATTTGGTCGAGTTCGGATGATTAGGTTAGTCGTAATTTGATTTAAACTTTGAACATTTAGGTGGCCGCCATAAAGATGGCGGCGATATATTACATGGCACTGAGGTGCCTTTTGCTAGTGCTACTACCTCTGTACCAAATTTCGTTCAATTCGGATTCACCGTGTTTGAATTGCTAGGGGGGGGACAAACATTCCAAATCCCACACACATACACATACACACTCACAGACATACAGACACACAATTCGGGTATCTAATCGGTAAAAAGCTGCAGTTAAATTGACTCTCGCACATGGCTTTTAAACGACTGGCGCGGCTAACTTCCTCCAGCCCCCTTCCCTTGTGTAACAACCCAACGCAATGCGGCGCCACTTTTACAATTACAAGGCTCGTGTACGGTGCCTGCAGTAAAGTGGAGAACGTTTGAAACAGCGAACTGGAGGATTAACGTACTCTATGAGGTTCTGAATTCAGTCCTCCAAAAAAGCCGAGGCGTAGCGCGTGTGGATAGCCACTGGATTGCCAATCAACGAACTGGAGGAGCGAGGGTTCGATCCCAATTGGGCAAAAATTTCTCCAACGCTTTGCAACATTATGACGCATTAATGCTACAATCACATGGCGTTGTGTGCCGCAGACACGCAATGCTGTAATTTAAACAATTGCTCTTCCGGTACGCACAGTCAACAGAGTACAACGGATATCTTTACATTCATGATCATGGCCTTCACAGCAATAGAAAGTTGTTTTGCTGAATAGTATGTAACAGAAGCCGAGAGTTTGCCCTCTAAGTGATCTAAGACGTTAATAAAATGTATTTGAAACATTGGTATTGCAACCGTTTTGAAATTCTCACATGAGCTGTAATCTGCAGGCAGCTGGACGTAGTGCAGTATACCTCCTGGTTTAGCTGTAGATGGTAGGGGTGATATTTATGCGCATGCAATATTCGTAGTACGGACGACTGACTGATGCTCACCTGTTGTGTAATTGCCCTTGTACTTGTGTAAGGGTAATTGCGAGCTGCCTCCATAACAGCCTCCTTATTCTCACCACAAGCCGAAGTACCCCTGTTGTTCGCAAACGTCTTTCAACACTGTGGACAGTATTTCCAGTCGGACGTCGCCTGACTTGGTATCTTTCCCGGCACAGACTTGGTGCCTGAAATGAATTCCCTCCTTCCTCCCCGTGAACATGAAGCATATCAAAGTATTCGTCCATGGAAAACATAACGAATGACTGAAGTGACTTCAATGCGAGCGTAGAGCAGCGCAGAGTGGGCAGCGTACACTCACTGTAATTATACTGCGTGTTTGTGGCACACAATGACATGTGATTGTAACATTAAGCGCCATTACGATGTACAACGATGCAAGAAGTTTTGACCGACAGGGTATTCGAACCTATGGTCCTCCGGTTCATTACTTGGGAATTCAGTTCTTAACCATATGCACTACGCCTCGGATTTATTGGAGTCATGTGTTCAGAACCTCTTAGAGTACGTTACTCCCCCAGTTCGCTATTCCAAACGCTCTCCACGTCACTATATCGTAGTTTTGAGCGTTAATATCATGATTTGCGATACCCAACCTCTTGGCAAGACATCTTCACTCAGATGATACTGTATTATGTTGAACTACAATAATTGATAGCAGGTGTATCTGTAGTCACATTGGTGGGCGGGGATTATAGCGTTGAGTATCGCTTGCAGTACATGCTTCCAGTGCATTAGCACCATATGGGATGCAAGCAGAAAAATATCGTCCTTGCTGATAACACAAGTTAGTTGGACTGCATAACACCAATATTATTAGGGGCAGCGAATTCACCTGGTATATATATATATATAAGGCGTGATTAAAAAGTTTCCATTTCGCAGCCATACAGTCCAGAATCCTTATGCAAAGAAGGCAAAATCACCGTGAGCATGGAGGAACTCATCCCACTGACACACCAGGTTGAAAATCCCCGTGTGGTAAAACATCGTGTCCTGCTGCACATCTTCGTCCGAAGGAATCATTGACCCTTCAAGGCCTTTTATTAGGGCAGACGGCATGATAATCGCATGGGAAGAGATCAGGACTATGGGGCGAATGCTCAAATATCTCCCACTTGAGTTAGCGTACCTTCTGTATTACGACCTGTGCGGTATGGGGACGTGCATTATCATGAAGCAACAGAACCCGTTGTCACAGTTTTCCCGGACGTTTTGCCTTAATTGCACGCCATAATTTCTCCAGTGTTGCCTTCCAGATCGACCGGCGTCTTGTGTGGAAACGCGACCAGCAAGGAACTAGGCGCACTATTCCACAGGCATGGTTTTCGTCAGGCATTCTGCCCAATACACATTCGCCATTCTCCAATATATGTCCACCGGTGTTTGTCCTTTGACAGCCGAGAAAAGAATAACTGCACATTGGTCCTGTTTGGATGCAGTTGGTAATGACGTTGCCATAGTTCCGTACCCGCATCGGAGTTCCGCTACGTTGCATATACGCTGCAGCAACGCCCTCAAACGGAAACGTTTTGATCATGCCTTATATTTTAGCCTATCCTCATCATATGAAATACTGTAGAGGCGTGTGAGATCAACTTTTGTGTCTCTGTGTGTGTGAGTGCAGGTCCACCTTTATAAATTTTGAATGGCTGTAGCGATTTCAATGTAACTTGGTAAGGATTTACTACTGCCACCCCATCCAAACTAGGACATTCCTTTCAAATTCAATGTGTAACGAATCATTCAAGTTTAGTTGTAGATGCACAAAGCGAGGTTGATTTTCTTAGCAAATATAAGGGATGTGGGGGAATTTCTTCTCACATCCATTGGTCCTTGTGGCGTCATAATTCCCTTAATTACTGAAGCACACATACTATTTAGAGAGGAATTGAATGAGTCCTTTGAAGGAATCTGGTACAGTAGTTTCATTTTTATCTGCTTTGAGATAATCAGAACATTCAGTATCATTACCTTTAGTACTGAATTTGAAATAAGCTAGTCGTAAAAAGGTCAAATTCGTGGTGTAGTGATTAGCATTCTTGGCTGTCACCGCGGAGGTCCGGGAATAGAGCCCGACTCTACCAAGGAATATAATTCTGGTCTGAAGGCTGGAACGGGGCTAACTAAGCCTCGTGAGGCGATTTCTCAACTATCCGACAAGTGGTTTTCCGTGCTTTTCCACTTCAGGCGAATGCCGATATGGCACTTAAATTAAATCCATGGACGCTATCCAAATCTTAGCTCCTCACATTAGTATAGCCATAATGAAACAGGTTATCACCCAAGTACACGGGGATACATGACCATGATGTCGCAAAGCCTCTAAATAAATCAACAAGTGAAGCGTATTTCTTGGACTGATAGTGAAAATGTGTCCCTCTGCAATAACATGAAGTAAAATATTTCTGAAATTAGAACACGCTGACTTTTTCAGCAGCAAAGGAGACTTTTCACGTTTTATTTCGAAGAAATTAATGTATTGCAGAGCGTATGGTGGTTGACCACCACTGAATATCCTATATTTGTAGTGGGGGTTTCACGAAAGATTTGCTGTATAATCTGTTGTTGATGTTGATTCTTTAGGGCTTTTTTACATCGTGGTCATGTAGCTCCATGTACAAGGGTGTGTGAGAAATTTGTCTGACAGCCTGTGTTATTGTGATGGCTGTATTAATGTGTGTAATTTTAAATCAGATAGAAATTAGGAAAGAGGCGGCCGTGGTTTTAAGTTACGAACCTTCCTGACATTTGCCTAGAGTAGAAATGGGAAACCACGGAAAACCAAATCCAGGATGGCTGAGGTAGGAATGGAACCCGGCTCTTCTCATTTTTGTCTCACGAGGCTGAGTGTGCCCCTTTCCAGCCCTCAGACCAGAATTACATTCCTTGGCAGATCCAGGAATCGAACCCGGGCCTCCGTGGTGACAGCAAAGAATGCTAACTACTACACAACGAGTTGAACTACTTTATTATTATTATTATTATTTATTTACCATAAATCGTACACGAAGTATGGAAGGCCTAGTGAAAAAGGGCAAGCCCCACATACATATTTCATGCTCCACAGGCACAGCTTGCATCTACATTTGTTTTAACAATATTTACAAGTTTTACAAAGATATTTGCAGTATTTACATATTTAGAATATTGACATAGTACATTTTCCTGTTCACTCATTCTCTCACGCACGCACTTTCATAACCTCAATCACTCAATACATTCATTCATTCCATTCAGATACTCATTCATTCAGCGAGACAATCAATCACTCATACAGACGTTTATTTATACAATGTATCTTTTTACGTACGGCTTGAATTTCCTAAGAGGCAAGATCTTGGCCTCCCCTGGCAGCGCGTTCCATAACCGCGCAGAGCGGCCGTAGAAACCTGTCAGGTAAGCATTGCTACGTGCGAAGGGCGGAACGAGGGTTACACCTCGTCCTCTCCGAACTGAGCGATATGCCAATGACAGTCGGCAAAAAGGGTCAATATTAATGGAACCTGTAAGGGATTTTTTAAGAAAAATTAGATCAATTTGTTTGGCTGTTGCCTCTATAGATGGAAATTTTGACAAAGGGGAAGGGGAATAACGAGCTATTAGCCTTTCTGCGCGGCGCTGTACACGCTGGAGCTTGTTTATGTTTTCCGCTGTAGTGGGATGCCAAGCAGGTAAGCCGTACGTTAATATCGGACGGACCATGCATGTGTAAGCCATCCTGAAGGCTCTAGGTTTACAGCCTCTCATGTTTCTGTACAAGAAACCCAGAACTTTGGTGGCCTTACATCTTGCCTCTTCACTTTGTATGTTCCAATTCAGGGTGTCGGAGATTGTTACCCCTAATAACTTTAAGTTTGTGCACTGTAGGATGACACTGTTCATAATTTTGTATTCATTCTCAATGGGTTTTTGTGACCTGGTTATTCTTATGTATTTACATTTTTGTACATTTATATTTAAATTATTCACAGAACACCACAGCGATAAGTTGTCCAGATCTGATTTAAGACAGAGGGAATCTTCTTCACATTTAATGCCTCTGTATAGCACGGTGTCATCTGCATATAGTGACATTGATGAGGTGACACAGCCAGGAAGATCGAGCACATATATAGTGAAGAGAAGAGGTCCGATCACAGAGCCCTGAATCACTCCAGAAGTAACTTGAGCAGCCTGCGATCGAGCTCCTCCGTACACCACACACTGCGTTCGACCCTCTAGGAATGACCTCACCCATGCAAGTAAGCTACCCCGTATGTTAAGCTGCTGTAGCTTTAACAAAAGTCTTTCATGAGACACTTGATCGAAGACCTTAGCCCAATCCAGTGCAATACAGTCCACTTGTTTCACTTCTGGCTGATTCAAGTAGAACTGAAACTCATCAATGACTTTTGCCAATAGAGTAGTGCAAGAACGACCCGGAAGAAAACCGTGCTGATTTGGGTCGAGCAGATTGTTCTCCCGCAGGAATTCCAGCACACTGTTTGCTACTAGCCGCTCCATACATTTACAAATTATAGATGTTAGACACACCGGTCTGTAATTTGCAACATCCTCTCTGTCACCTTGCTTATAGATTGGCACCACGTTAGCACATTTCCACCCACACGGCACAGAACCTTGGCTGATAGACAGGTTGAATAACGCACACAGAGAGTGCGCTAATGCTTCCGCACACTGCAGCAGGATCCGCCCGGGAACATCATCTGGGCCGGTCGCCGCATGTGGTCTAATCTTCCGTAGGCTCTGAATCACCTCAGTTGTTGTGAAGTACAGGTTGGAGAGTGGGAGGGGTGGAAGTGATGACCTTGGCAGAAGCAGGTTCATGGTCATATCCGGCTTAGAAAAGTTCTGCTTGAAACTGTCACTGAACGCTGTTGCAATATCTTGAGGTGCACTGAGGAATGTACCGTTACAGTGAAATGAGGCTGGCGCAGCGGTGCCGCGTCTTCTGGACAAAAATTTCCACATTTCACTGGAGCTGCTTATTTTGTGAATATAATTGTCGTATGTTTCGCGAATTAATTTCTTTGTTTGGTTCCTGATGTTCTTGTATTTTTCCCACATGATGTCAGTTGAGCAACTTTTCCATTTCTTGTATAAAACGTTCCTTTTCCTAATCATTTTAATGACTTCCTTCGTCACCCAAGGAGAATTTTTCTTCCTACTAATGGTTATTTTCGGTATAGCTATATCCACACATTCAAAGAAACTTTTTCGCCAGGCGTGCCACACTGAGTTGATGTCGCTGGTGTCCAGAATACATGGGGTGGGAAGGTGTTTGAGGAATAAAGATGATAGCAGTTTCCAGTCTGCCTTTTTGTAATTGTATACTGTCCTCACTGTGCTCTTGCTGCGTGGTTTGTTGTAATGCAATGTGGTAAAGATGGCTGCGTGATCACTGAAACCGGGTATGACTTCAGCTTTCTGTACGGAGGAAGGAAGGCTTGTGAGGAATAGGTCTATTGTGGAGCGTGTAGTTTGTGTGATTCGAGTTGCTTCGGTTATCAATTGGTCTAGGAATAAATCGTAGAATGCGGTAAGGAATTCATTAGCAATGGGATCCTTGCGAGTGGGAGGAGAGTTTTGCCAGTCTATTTCTAAATTAAAATCGCCTGTTATGTAAATGGCCTTGTATTTGTGCTGGATGTATTGTACACGACGGAGGGACTCCAAAAGTTCATCACTGATGTGCCGAGTTGAATTTGGAGCACGGTATACAGAGCCTATTAGAAATGTATTGTTCGCAAACGTGAATTCCACCCACACAGCCACAGCATCAGTTTCAAGCTCCCGTTGGCGAACAGGCCTTAACTCAGGTTTCATGGCTATTAGTACCCCTCCCCCTGATGTCCAGGTTCGATCTTTGCGGAACATGGTGTATGTTACCGGAAATATTTCTGGGTCGTTAGTGGACTTTTTCAGCCATGTCTCCCCTGAACACACAATTGACGGATTAAGTGCTGTGAGACAAGAACGCAGGTCCGGTTGTTTGGAGGGACATGTTACACTTCGAGCATTGAAGGAAAAAATGGACAATGCTTTGCCATCCGAGGGTGTTACGTCACTATCTACACTATTTGCACTCTGTGTCGATGTATTAAAAAATGAGTTAGAGAACTGAGGTAAAGAACAGTTCCAACACAGCCACGATTGTTTCCCAGAGGTGATTATTTTGTGTTTTGAAGCACTGATTTTTGCACAAGCTCTGTGCGCTTGAGAGTGGCAAGATGTACATGTCACAAATAACTGATTCACACGACCCTTCGAATCACAAATTACACACACCTTATTCGGCCCTGGGTCCATCTCCACATCTCCACTGAGGGCCACAGACAGCACCACGAGATGTAATAATGTAGCGGGCGGTCTGGCAACCCCGCGCAGTGCTGGGCGCCCTCTGCCTGCTGCCGTGACTATCAGCCCCTCGCTTCCACACCATGTGAGAGAAGATATATTGAGTTTACAAACTACCATGAGGTGTTCCTTCAGGTCCGAGTTCACACACGAGTCTTCAATTGTTAAAGAATGATCGAGGATCTTTTTCGAGGCACCCACTGAGCTTTTTACTAGGTAGAACACGAGGAAACGTTGGAGCACTCTAACTGCTACACACCTGCTGGCCGCCATCTTGGCTGAAATATTTCGACGGGGAACTATTTGTAGGTGAAAAAATCAGGTATCTGTGAAATAATATACCTGTTATTTCTAACAAAGAACTTAACAAATATTGCTCCTTCTTCCCTCCAGATGTCTGAATGTTCTGTGCAAAAACCTAGTTATTTGAACAAACGAAACATTTCTTCAGGATCAATGTTTAAATTAATTGTAGCCAAACATTGACACACCTAGTACTTTGAACAAGCCCTCAGCAGATGGCGATGTGAAATAAAACCTAACGACTCTACCGCCATCGAGGCCATCACAGTGTTCCATAGAGAATACATCAGCAGGTTAGTGAGAGCAGGTGAATAAAAACCTCTGCTAAAAGTATTTCGTTTACAGTCCTAAAATGACCCCTCACTTCGAACTCAAGATAGCCTGCATGGCTCATCTTAGAAATATACAGTTCATAGCTTGTATCATAGTCGTCTGAATGTCGAATTTAATAAAGTTACACTCCCACTTCTTCACATATCGTAAACAAGTTTTATGCAGTATTGGCTAGTGTTCACCCCACTCACAGCCTTCTAAATAATATCTCAAGAAAAGAGTGCTCTGTAGTCGCGTTTACAAGGTCAATAAAAAAAATGTGACATTGGCTTGTTTCACGGCCAACAGGTGATTGCTGGGTTTACTGTCCCAGTAAGAATTCAGTTAATCAGACAGGATTATTTAACAAAAATACCTACACGTTAAAGAGTGTTGGTTCGATGCACTGTCGAACTAGAAAATGTTTATTACAAGTGTTTAGTGCTTTTCAGTCGGTCAACACGAATGTACCCAAAAGAGATGGGTTATGCCCTAATCCTGAAATAAATTACATGAGATTAATAAAACACTAGGATGACCAGTTTCGATCGTCAAGCGATCATCATCAGATCCATTACACTTAGGCTATAAAATCTATGTTTGAAATACAGGTGAAAATATTTACAATATGTACAATTATTTAGTTGCAGTATTGGTACTGCAACTGTCAGTATATATGTTAGGTGAAATGCTAAATGGTGATAGCTATCCGGAGATTGTACTTTAGAGAGATTATATGGTTGTAAACTATGGTTAAACTGTAAAATTTTAGGCTAACTACTTATCTGATTGTCTTCCGTACTACAGCTACTCGCAGTTTTCGTGTTTACTAGAACTCACTGTGCGGTCGACTGCGGTGGTTATCTTAACGACTGGTTTTTCCCTCCCTTCTCCCCCCTACCCCTACGTGCTGTGGGGAGTGATCGCGATGTGTTTATGTGAGGTGTTGCCAACCTAGATAAGATGTATGTTATTGAATGAGGTGGGTCTGCAACTATTAAAGACCGTGGATTAGCCCTCGCCACGCGTGGAGCATAACCCATTCGAACTAAGCGTTGACGGTCTTATGAGGACGTCCCGGCACCTTTAATACTGCCGCGAATATGGGCCTTGGTTTATTGCAGAAGAAAAGTACATCGTACACCTGATCCAGATAACATTTACCTATTAAAAACCCCCTAATTTCCCCCCTTTTTTATCTAGCTTGGCTGTGTCGCTAAATTGTGTTTTGTTTCCGACAGGGTGTGTTTTTTAGTAGCGTGAAGAGGGGTGAGCTCTCCATGAATGAACACACGTTCATGGAGAGCTCACCCCTCTTCACGCTACTAAAAAACACACCCTGTCGGAAACAAAACACAATTAGCGACACAGCCAAGCTAGATAAAAAGGGGGGAAATTAGGGGTTTTTTAATAGGTAAATGTTATCTGGATCAGGTGTACGATGTACTTTTCTTCTGCAATAAACCAAGGCCCATATTCGCGGCAGTATTAAAGGTGCCGGGACGTCCTCATAAGACCGTCAACGCTTAGTTCGAATGGGTTATGCTCCACGCGTGGCGAGGGCTAATCCACGGTCTTTAATAGTTGCAGACCCACCTCATTCAATAACATACATCTTATCTAGGTTGGCAACACCTCACATAAACACATCGCGATCACTCCCCACAGCACGTAGGGGTAGGGGGGAGAAGGGAGGGAAAAACCAGTCGTTAAGATAACCACCGCAGTCGACCGCACAGTGAGTTCTAGTAAACACGAAAACTGCGAGTAGCTGTAGTACGGAAGACAATCAGATAAGTAGTTAGCCTAAAATTTTACAGTTTAACCATAGTTTACAACCATATAATCTCTCTAAAGTACAATCTCCGGATAGCTATCACCATTTAGCATTTCACCTAACATATATACTGACAGTTGCAGTACCAATACTGCAACTAAATAATTGTACATATTGTAAATATTTTCACCTGTATTTCAAACATAGATTTTATAGCCTAAGTGTAATGGATCTGATGATGATCGCTTGACGATCGAAACTGGTCATCCTAGTGTTTTATTAATCTCATGTAATTTATTTCAGGATTAGGGCATAACCCATCTCTTTTGGGTACATTCGTGTTGACCGACTGAAAAGCACTAAACACTTGTTTACTAAGGCAACACTGAAAATATGGCTTCAAACACCACAAAAATGTTTATTTACAAAAATGATGGCAAAAGCGTTTGTCCCAAGCTTTTGCAAATGATACGACAAAGATTGTGGTTACCTCACCACTAGGAAAACATGTTAATTAAGGGCCCTACCTAAGAATGTGCGGCGTAAGGTCTTATTAAATCTAATCCCCATAACGAGATCGTACATAAAAAGGTGTTTCGGCTTCTAGCCAGACTTACATGTGTGCTTCACATTTCCTTCGTGAAATGACTTGCCTGGTTTAGGTTGCCAGTAAGGCATGGTGGTAAGATGCCTAGGATACTCGTTCCTTCCTTCATAGTATTATCCAGCCGTCACTGAACCCCGCCATCATGATGTTTTTATTCCATTTCCAACTCCATCATAATGGGAATAATTAGCATTTCTTCGGCATGTAGAATGTGTGTAATTAATGCCATGGTGATGTCGTATTTGTAGGTTTGCACTGAATCTATTATTAAATTATAAGTTGCAATTTCTCACTGAAGCTACACTTGTATTAGCGGGTAAGCAATAATAATGGCCATGGATTTTTTTCGCTCACAGATTTTATTTCTAGCAGCTTTTGCTACTATGCTCACTCAAAACTAGGTGAATTAATTCACACGTGATTCGTTCATTAACATGTTGCACTGTACCGTTTACCTGGAAATATCGTAACACTTTAGCTATACTTTGAAAAAACTTGCTAAGCGGCGTGTTCGATGTCAGCATGGACAGAAATATTATAATACCGCAAATATTCAGAATTTGCCTTCACGAATAATTTCAAATTCACTCAAGAGCCTTGTTGCGCGCTAAAGCACATTACTGTTCGTCAGATTATGTTTATTTCACTAGATTTTCGTCGATTTTGACGATCACAAATTTTCACGTTATGTCAGGACCATGCCTGCAGTAAGAGTGGTGGTTAGCAAGATGCCGGATGCACTATCTAGCTATCAGTCAAATGTGCGACTGTGAAATGTTTATGGCATTCTCTGCGGGTTTAACATTTATGTTTCCTTCACATTATAAATCAAATCTTCCTCCGGTTAATCGACAATATGTACAATAACAGTTAATAATACAGTCTCATGAAATACAAAAATTATGTACATCAGCGGCGCGGCAACTCATACTAAATCAAATAAGCGCTACTCATGCCTTCTCCTTGGAAGTATTCGCTTCTCTCAAGGATGGTAAATTCCTCATGAGCCATAGAGGTCATATGGCAGATGTGATTTCGGGCTCAATATATTATACTTACTATTATCATTATTGCAAATACAATTAATTATCAATACTACTAATTATTCTAGCAATACTCAATTCTCAGACTCCATTGCTATTGTCAATACATACGGTAGTGCGTTCATTGAACATATTCCGAGAGTCGCGATTTGCCGCTCAGTCCACTTGCAGGCCAGGTTGACACAGGCCCTCCTGCAGGCGTCTGTTGTCATGGTTACCGTGACGTCACGTTGGGCCGAGAAGAGCTATCGCGGGCCCTGAGACAAAGATGCCCCTCCCTTTATTTGAGTTCCTTCCATGACATCCTGATATTCAAGTTCTTTCTTTACAAACAAAATCAAAAATTTGCCACGTGAAATGATGCATAGGTTATTTTCTTTCATCCAGTCATGTTTGCTCATTTCTTATTTGTAAATGGTTTACTTTTACTTTGTCCACATTGACCGTGTAGCCATTGACTTTGTAGTGCTTGAAATTTATCGCGCTGTCGTATTTGAAAGCATGAACTTGCAGATACGTAAATAAATAACACTTTTTGAGAAATACATAAAATTGACCGCTAGTAAGAGCGTCCACAGTGCCTCTACAATCTGCATATTTCAAAAACATTTCTAAGTAAACTCACTTAAACTGTTTTAAGATTTCCCTGGACGAAAATTCAAACTTAGACCTACTACTCATTTTCCAAAATGCAGTCGAATTCACATTTCAGTATTATACAAGAATGCAATGATAAATTAATATAAATGACTGATAGATCAATTAAGTGTAGAGTGTGGTTGATTTTTCCGGGCCCTTCAGCGCGTCCGGGCCCCAGGGCAGCTGCCCCGTTTGCCCCTCCCTCTCGGTGGGCCTGGACGTCAGCCAGTGGGGAGGGGATGAAGAGGGGTGAATGTTGAAGCCACTAGAAGGAGGCCAGAAAGCTTCAGTGCCGCTCGCGCTTAGTGCTGTGCAGAAGCAGTGATCATGCCCCAAGCGGAATCCTTACTCGTAAATAGTGATGTATGTAGTTCATTCAAGGGGGAGTGAGTTGACTGCTTGGCTCAGCTGTCACGTTCTTGCCTTCTGGGTCCCAGGTTGTTGGATCAAATCACGGTCTAGTCAGTTGGCATTTGAGGTTGCATAAATGTGAGTAGGTCGTGTCATTAGATTTATTCGCATATTAAATATCCCCTCTGGGTCGAAATTCCGGCACCCCGGCACCTCTAAAAGGCACATTAGGTGACCTATTGGAAACGACTACTTCCCTCAGCAAAAAATTGCCTCACTCTCGCCTAGCGGGCATGCACCTCCGCCGACGAAAATTACCTGATATCACCTAGTGGGCTTGACACCTTGCACCGATGAAAATTACCTCAAATCACTCATTACTTCGCCACCCGTAACTTACCCGATTCCACCATTATAATTTTATGAGATCACTGTCTGTCAACCAATTTCACCAAACTTACCTATTAAAACATCACTCCACACTCTAAGTTATTTTACTCACGTTACTTTACGTTAATCACAGGTTGGTCATCAGACCCCAACACAAACTGAAAATAATGCCGAAAAGCATTCTGAAATGTCGCCAGGCTGTATAACCGATTCAAATCTCATTCTCATCCCAGCCCTATCATATTCTTACATTACGTTTCCAGAAAAGAGGTGATTCCTTACCCGTCAAATTACCTCGTTACTCCACACCAACAAAATTAGGATGACTTCGTTCACACTAACCTATTCGGCACGTCACATTACGTTAAACATCGCTATATACCAATTAAAAATATAAAACAAATTGAATATATACAAAGCTAGTTCATCGGTACCCAACCAATCCCAACTTAATCATAATAAACGATTTGGGTACTCAGCCTATCCAATTGCGCTTCTCCACAATGTTTGTCCTATCTTCTCGCAGGGTTATCTTAAAGTTTGGTTTATTCTACATGTTGCAGACACTGATCCAGTTTTTAAGTTCTGGGCATTCACCTTGATATTATAGTAAGTTCTGGGACCTGGTATGGTGTTTAAATCCCTTGAGAAGAGTTTTAGCATAACAAGTTGCGAACTCTGTGAATCTCCTGTTTGTGATTATTGATTATCTAAAAGTTAAATTTGTCATTAGTACTCATATTTCTTTGGTATAGGTTTCGGGTTTTCTTTCAAAATGTTAATACACGTATCCTATAGGTACATGCACACACGTTGCCCTAGGCTCAACCATTTAAAATATTGCTTTGGTTTCCATCACATGCAGACTTGGCCATTTGATTCAAAAAGTTTGAAAATACTCTCATATGTGAAGATGACAGTTTTCCAGGAATCCAAATCTTTATTAAGATTTTTTCATTGAAATCTGTTTCCTTCTTTCAGATTAGCTTGCTTACAGTGGGTATCTTCC
This sequence comes from Meconema thalassinum, assembly GCA_946902985.2. Taxonomy (NCBI): domain Eukaryota; kingdom Metazoa; phylum Arthropoda; class Insecta; order Orthoptera; family Tettigoniidae; genus Meconema; species Meconema thalassinum. Next base: position 1,329,394,924 of record OX336389.2, read on the forward strand.
TAGCTTCTCGACCAAATTTGTCATGCCTCCTGGACAAATTTCTTAACTCTCGAGTCTCTGTATTTTCTAAATGCTTATCTACTTCTGAAATAAACGTTGGTGCAGAAAAATTATACTTTGCCTTCAGTAGCCCGACTAATCTTCGTTCCTCCTTAGTGAACACCTTCTCTAATTCTTTTTCGATTTCTTATTTTGATAGCAATTTGAATCACATTACAGTGAGCCGTAGAGTAAAATCTACTCTCGTGATTATTTTTATGTACGCGAAGCTCCCGGCTTTCAAGGTTTGTTTACCCAGTCTGGCATCTAATTACAAATAGGAATGCAATACTCTCTTAACGGTTACCTCAATAAACACCACTGTCCCACATCTCAGTTTCCGAGACATTCAGGATAGCTCACATGATTGCTGACGCCTGTTCTGCCCCCGTGCTCCAGTTGACTATGAGATCATACCAAGTACAAATGATTAACGTTTAAAATTGTACTTTATTTTGTGGGACAGGGTAACTATTCTTCCGTCGCGTACCATACATAAAGTTGTCTCTCTGATACAGAATATACGTGGTCATCTATACATGTATAAAATGGAAATCCCTGATTCTTGGATGTAACGACTAATCTCGAGAACCACTGGATGGATTTTGATGCGGTTTTCACCATTCTGGAAAGGATTTCTCGGGGAAGATTTCTGTAAAAAACATTCTTTTTTGACCAAGGGAAGCCGAGCAGTAACGATTTCAGTGAAACGAGTCCAAGAAAAACCTGCCGTCATATGCTTTCTAAGCTTACGCTGGGTAAACTGTTAAAAATATTATACTCTGAGCTCTACAAAGAAGTCCGCGAAAGCATATCTCTATCGTTAATACCTCGCCCACTATGAGTGTCTTAACGTTTTCATTCCTTCCAAAAATCGGTATTCAGTGGAAATTTAAATCATTGGCTTCGGAAGGAGTTTATGAGCTAGCGAGTGAGCCAATCACCCCAGCTTCAGCCAGCATCAAACTATCAATTCGTGTCGAGTTAAGACTTCAGAGAAGAGTACATGTGTTTGGAGTTTCGCTGTTCACCACGGCTATTCTGAATTGCGTCTGGGACCAGCCGTCCGTGCGCCTTTCAAGCTTACGCAGGGTAAACAGTTTAAGATATCGGACGAAGCTGGGGTGGGTTGCTAGTTGCATTATAAAATGCTGTATTAGTAGCATTAAGGATAATTTGCAGCAACGCTCCGAATGTATGTGCTACACGAGCATCTCTTTCAGCCCATTTAGATGTCTTCATCTGAAGACGTTGTTGAAGGACTGACATCACTGCAATAAATGGGTGGAAAAGGAAGCTTGTAATTTGACTCGACTGTTAAACTCGCGAACATGAGCCACGGGACCTCCGTTTTACGTGGAATCCGAACCACAAGACATGGTATTTCACTTCTAAAATCTCACATGCATTGACCGGGAATTGAACCCGGTCCGTCTTGGTGAAAGGTATACAGCTAGACCGCTGAGCCTGGGATCATAGTCATTATGTTGTTGTTGCTTATTTTTGGGGCGGCGACATCTGGGTCAAATACCCACGTGTATTTGTGTGTGTGTGTGGAACTTGAGTGATAACCTGTGTTATTGTGATGGTTGTACTAGTATGTGTACTTGTAAATTTGGGATAGAATTGGGAAGTAGGTGGCCGTGGCCTTAAGTTAGGAACCTTCCCAGCATTTGCCGGGAATAGAAGTGGGGAACCCAAGGGAAAACCACTTCCAGTATGACTGAGGAGGGAATCGAATCTTCCTCTTCTCAGTTTTGCCTCACGAGGCTGAGTGTACCCCGTTCCAGCCCTCAGACCAGAATTGAACTTCTTGGCAGAGCCGGGAATCGAACCCAGACCTCCGGGGTAATAGCCAAGAACGCTAACCGCTACACCACGAGGTGGTCCATAGTCACTATACAACTACGCAAGGCAGGTGTATTTTCTTCAGTAAGAGACATTCTTTTAGGCCGCTTCGGTGGCGTAGTTGGTAGCATGCTGAGGGTTCAAACCCGGCCGAAGTCGTCGGATTTTAAGAGCGTTAAAAATCCCTCAGTATGCCTTCCTTCAGACGGAAAGGAAATCCGGTGGTCCCATGTCATAGATTTATGGCATGATAAAGAACCTGCCACTAATTACACTTGTGTGAAGCTAAATTATAGGTTAGATTTGACTGCGCTCTTAGGTACCAACGTTCGTCCCCAGGAGCCGACTGTGGTGGCATCTAGTAAGCAAGTTCGGAACGAGTTGGTCGTTGACGGTGGCGTTTGGTTGCAAAATTTGGAACTACTTGAAAATGTCTGCAGTCCGTACTTGAATTAAGAAACAGATAACACACTCTAATACTGCCATCACAATTAACACCGGTTATCATTCAGAATCTACACACACCCAAAGTACACGGGGCTACATAACCGCGTTGTCGCAGCCCTTAAACTGAGGAACCAACCAACCAAGATTTTCCTTTGCATCAAACTACGGTACTTTTAAGGTATTCGTATGTCACACACCACTAGTAACAAATTAGTTCGCCTCGTTGCGTAGTGGCTAGCACTCTTAGCTGTCACCGCAAAGGCCCGGGTTCGACTCCCACCTCATCCATACCGGAAGTGGTCTTCCAAGGTTTACCCCACTTCTACTGCAGGTAAATGTTGAGATCGTTCCTAAATTGAATCGCTTATTTCAGAAAGGGGTCAGGTGACAAAATATGATGAAATGAGTTATTTGTGCGAACATGTTCTGTAGGGGTAGATACATAGTTTAGTGCAGAAAGGATTCAAGTTCCGGCCTGTTATTACAGTAAGGTATTATGTTAAAAATTGCGTTTTGTGCAGAAAGGAGTCAAGGGTCGCTGCTTGACTCGTTTCTGTTCTAATATTTTAACCCGTACTTCTTGTACGATATGTCTGGTTTTGGTCTAGGACCTACAAACAGCTTCTGTTTTAGGTTCCCATCAATGTGAAGTACACACATCAAAAAAAGTTTTGCATCACCTCGGTTCCCAGATCTCCGGCATATAGACGTTGACTGTGTATATTGTATCAAAGATACAGTCCCTTTGACTGTTCATAGATGTCACTAAAACTGCTCAAAGATGTAAACAACCATGCATGAGCAGGGCCTATTAGACGGAGGGGGTACGACAGCCGATCAGTTCCAGTCATTCCACCAGGACGAAGGTACGCTGCTCATGTTGTCTGTAGTTCTACCATGCCTAGAAGGTCAATACCGCAGTTCGATCGCGTCCGCATTGTTACTTTGTGTCAAGAAGGGCTCTCAACAAGGGAAGTTTCCAGGCGTCTCAGAGTGAACCAAAGCGATGTTGTTCGGACATGGAGGAGGTACAGAGATACAGGAACTGTCGATGACAGGCCTCGCTCAGGCCGCCCAAGGGCTACTACTGTAGTGGATGACCGCTACTTACGGATTGCCGCTCGGAGGAACCCTGACAGCAATGCCACCATGTTGAATAATGCGTTTCGTTCAGCCACAGGACGTCGTGTTTCAACTCAAACTGTGCGCAATAGGCTGCATGATTCGCAACTTCACTCCCGACGTCCATGGCGAGGTCCAGCTTTGCAACCCCGACACCATGCAGCGCGGTACAGATGGGCCCAACAACATGCTGAATGGACCCCACAGAATTGGCATCACGTTCTCTTCACCGATGAGTGTCGCATATGCCTTCAACCAGACAATCGTCGGAGACGTGTTTGGAGGCACCCTGGTCAGGCTGAACGTCTTAGACACACTGTCCAGCGAGTGCAGCAAGGTGGTGGTTCCCTGATGTTTTGGGGTGGCATTATGTGGGGCCGACGTACGCCACTGGTGGTCATGGAAGGCTCCGAAACGGCTTTACGATACCTGAATGACATCCTCCGACCCATAGTGCACCCATATCGGCAGAATATTGGAGAGGCATTTGTCTTCATGGACGACAATTCTCGACCTCATCGTGCACATCTTGTGAATGCGTTCCTTCAAGATAACGACATCGCTTGACTACAGTGGCCAGCATGTTCGCCAGACATGAACCCTATCGAACATGCCTGGGATATGTTGAAAAAGGCTGTTTATGGACGTCTTGACCCACCAACCACTCTGAGAGATTTACGCCGAATTGTCGTTGAGGAGTGGGACAATTTGGACCAACAGTGTCTTGATGAACTTGTGGATAGTATGCCACGACGAATACAGGCATGCATCAATGCAAGAGGACGTGCTACTGGGTATTAGAGGTAGTGGTGTGTACTGCAATCTGGACCACAAATGCTGAAAGTCTAGCTGTATGATGGTACAACATGCAATGTGTGGGTCTCATGAGCAATAAAACGAGCTGAAATGTTGTTTGTGTTGATCTCTATTCCCTTTGTATTTAAAGGTTCCGGAACTCTTGGAACCGAGGTGATGCAAAACTTTTTTTGATGTGTGTAGATAAGAGACCTCACTAACCTCAAACCTTACCTTGTTGGGTATGATGATTTCTACAACGACAGTACTACCAACCAGATAACGTATGGCTTTGAACTTTGAGACTGATCAGGTTTTTTTTTTCCTTTTTTTTTCGTGTGACCTCCTGAGAGGCCGAGTGCAGGTCTTTCTAGTCGACGCCCGTGGGCGACCTGCGCGTCGGGATGAGAGATGGAATGGATGAAGGTCAATGAAACTGGGCAAGGATGTGGAAGGAAGTGGCCGTGGCCTGTCAGAAGGTACCGTCCCAGCATTTGCCTGGCATTGAAAATGGGGAAACCACGGAAAACCATTTCACGGACGGCCAACGGTGGGGCTCGAACTCACGCGTCTAACAAGTCAGCAGAGAGCTTGGCCCCATGACCTAACGCTGCGCTTTAGCGAGCATAGCCACCACTGTCGGTACTGATCAGGTTAAAAGAAAGTAACAGCCTTTTTGAAACAGGTTTCGTTAGTTACAATAATCGTTTTCTTGCATTAATAATGTTACTTAATGTACATATAAATAAATTGTTTTGGATACAATTTGATTTCATTCCAAAATATTTCTCTGTTTTGCTAACAAAATATCCGTGTTCTACTTCATTATTGCAGAAAGATGTCAAGTACAAAGTTTTAAAGTTTTTTTTTGTTTTTGTACAATACAAAAAAGTTAAACAAATATATTTTTTGTTATTGCGTTCCAAATATATAAACATATTTGTGGTAAGTTTTTAAGTCCATAAAAAGTATTTGTATGAGATTTTAAGTTTCCTTTGTTTGACTCGAAATGGCATTTTTGTCACTTGACCCCTTTCTGAAATAAACGATTCAATTAAGGCCATGGCCGCTTCCTTCCCAAACCAATCCCCAATTTACAAATACACACACTAGTACAGCCATCACAATAACACAGGTTATCACACACTTTCCATATAGACTCAAATGCACGGGGCTATATGTCGCAGCTCCTAAAATAAGCAACAATATTAACTTACTCTGTAACTTGTCACCAGGGATCACATCAAAGCAATCGGAGGCCGTCCCAAGGCATCCTCCAGAGAGTCGATGGAGTTTTGATTCACCCTGTATACACACGAATGGTGCCCGTAATAACTGGTGACCAATCGTCAAAGGTCACCAATGTCTTGTGGTGTTGGAACTGTTTGTAGGTGCTTTCAGTTTCTGTGGGGTTAATCGATTAAGATCATTGCCGCGGAATTTTGGAGGTGTGTAGATGGGAAACGTTGACAACTTTGGTTTTATGACACCACAGCACTCCTTTGCTTTTTTATTTTATTTTTTTATTTTAGAAATTATGTTTAATGCATTACTATCTCAATGAATATAATGAGAAAATATCAAACAAAAGACCAGACAGACATGAAATAGAAGCGTGGCACAGTAAAAATTCGGATTCCGTTTTCGCATTTGGAATTCAGTACAGCTTTAAAACTACGGTACGTAATATATTTACAGTCGTGATCATGTTGTTAGATAATTGTGCTATATTATTTTTCCAGCTAAAGAAATTAATTCTGAAGCAATCTGGTAACGATTCATTTTCATACCAATATATAAGGCGTGATCAAAAGGATTCCGTTTGTGGGCTTTGCTGCAGAGATACCCCGGGCTTTCAGACCCGAACAGAAAGCACACCGGATGGCTGTTTGCCAAAAGCACCAGCAGCGTTTCAATGTCGAAAGCAACACGTTCTTAGAGCGCATTGATGCACACGACCAAAGCTGGTGCCACCACTGGGAACCGGAATCGAAAATGTTGACGATGTAGTGCTGCCAACCATCTTCCCCTCGTTCCAACAAGTTTAATAGCGAACCATCCGCTGGAAAGGAGATGCTCACCCTGTTCATTGATTACCAGGGCCCATTACTGATTGAATGCAAGGAAACTGAAGTTTTTCCATCACTGAGGAAAAGTACTGCGCCATACTGGAGAAATTATGGCATGCAATTAAGGTGAAACGTCGGGGGTTGCCGTTGCTTCACGTCCGTAGGTTTAACCTGAAAGTACCCTACACGTGACCCCTGGGTGGTGCTAAGAAAGCAACAACTCTGGCTGCTAGACAATCCTTGTGATCTCCTAGCACAATCACATCACTATGACTCCTCTCATCAACAACGGTTCTTTTAAGAACCAAAGATGTAGATACGTTGGACCAAGTACTAGAATCCTACAGATTAATATAGAGAGTATTAGCAGATCTAAAAGTCAATATTTATCTAAGCTCTGTTTGGAGAATAATATTGATGTAATTGCCATCCAAGAAACACATGCAAATGATGAATACCAACTCAAATCAAGAGGCAAAATACCAGGATATGACCTCCTTGGTGCAACTTACCATCTAGCTTATGGGATTGCCACGTATGTGCGAAACACTATTGAGAATGCCTACTTAATCTCATCTAATGTCATTAATGACATCCATGAAGTTTAATAAAAATTGGAGACTTGCACGTTGTAAACATCTACAAACCTCCCGCAGTTCAGTGGCCATCTGAAGTCCTCCACCTACATCCTCATCCAGTTATTTACACAGGTGACTTCAACAGTCACCATGAGCAATGGAAATATAACTCCAATGATTCTAATGGAGAAGCTTTAGTTTCATGGGCAGAAGTACACAATTTTCATCTAATATTTGATGCCAAAGACAGATGCACATTTAGATCAGCTGCCTGGAGGCGGGAGTCCAATCCGGACCTGTGTTTTGTGTCTTCAAACGAGAACCTCAAACCACTAGCAACCACACGCAGAGTTCTACCTGATTTCCCACATAGTCAGCACCGCCCAGTTATTCAAGAAGTAGGCATACAAATCCCCCTGGTGAATTCCATTCCTCGTCCACGCTGGAACTTTCAGAAAGCTAACTGGTCTGAGTTCTCTATAAATCTTGATAAAGTCTTAGGGTGGATTCCTCCTTTAAGTAACAACTATGGAAGATTTGTTGGAGTAGTATTAAGCATAGCAAAAAAGTTTATTCCCAGAGGATACCGGAAGGAATATATTCCTAGCTGGTCTGAAGTCAGTGAGAAACTGTACGAGGACTTCCTTTCTACTGGAGAACAAGAAATAGCAGATGACCTGCTGCATAGCCTTGATACCACGCGTCGACAGAAATGGCTGGACACTGTCGAAAATCTAGACTTCAAACACTCAAGCAGGAAAGCCTGGTCCCTCTTACGTAATTTGGGAGGTGGAAATCGAACAACACGAAATAACAACTTAATAAAACCAAACAAAGTTGCTGCTCACTTTGTCTCAATATCTAAGCCATCTATCTCCCGGCCTCATGCCATTCAAGTAAAACGAGAACTGCGAACCATGTTATCAGAATGCCCAGATAATAGCTCTTATTCTATACCTTTCAGCCCTGAAGAGATATCGTCAGCTCTAAAAGACATTAAATCAGGTAAAGCCCCAGGTCTCGATGGCATACACCCAGAATTCCTTCTGCACTGTGGTGAGTATGCTAAAAGATGGCTAGCCCAGTTTTTCACCAATATTTTACAAACAGGGTCCATTCCTCGACTAATGAAACAGACGAAGGTCATTGGTATCTTGAAACCAGGTAAACCCAATAACGAAGCCCAAAGTTATCGTCCTATTTCTCTTCTGAGCATGATGTACAAACTACTTGAGAGGCTGCTGTATAACAGAATACATAATGAATTACATGAAAAGATTCCTGTTGAACAGGCTGGATTTCGTCCAAACCGAAGCTGTGTGGATCAAGTTCTTTCATTTACATCTTATATAGAGGCAGGATTCCAGAAACATCAAAAGACCTCTGCTGTATTTATTGATTTATCCTCCGCCTATGATACTGTGTGGAGACAGGGCATTGTTAATAAGTTTCTCCGTGTCATACCCTGCAGAAGAACAGCAAGACTCCTGAACAACATGCTGACTGATAGACCTTTCCAGGTAACCATAGGGAATGCCGTTAGTGACCAGAAGACTGTTAACAACGGACTACCCCAAGGCTCAGTCCTAGCTCCGCTATTATTCAGTCTCTATATGGCAGATATGCCAGACACCCAGTCCAGGAAGTTCGGCTATGCTGATGATTGGGTGTTAGCAACTCAACACAAACAAATCGAGGCCACTGAAGAAATATTAACGAAGGACTTATGTGCAATGTTTCAATACTTCCGTAAAAGGGGACTTCAACCGAACCCTAATAAAACTGAATCCACGTGCTTTCATCTGAGCAACATCCTAGCCAACCATGAACTAAACATATATTTTGATGGAAAACGTGTGATTCATAACAAATACCCAAGTAACTTGGAGTGACACTTGACAGAACACTGTCATTTAAACAACATCTAACAAACACTGCAGCCAAATTGAGGTCAAGAAATAACATCCTACAAAAACTGTGTGGTACAACATGGGGTTCCACTGCGTCTACCCTCCGATCAACTGCCCTAGGTCTTGTATACTCAGCAGCAGAATATTGCAGCCCTGTTTGGCTAAACAGTAGTCACACGAAGCTAGTAGATGTTCAACTAAACCAAACTATGCGGATAATTATTGGTACAATCAAGTCCACACCAGTTTTCTGGCTACCTGTCCTGAGCCGTATTCCACCTCCTACGCTGAGAAGAAAGAATATCCTCCTGAGAGAATTTAACAAAATCTGCAACAACCAACAGCTGCCAATCCATGAGGACATACCTGTAATCCAAATCAATAGACTCCGCTCCAGACACCCTGCAATCAGAACAGCCAACAACCTGGCAGACCATAACTTCAATCTTCATGAAGCCTGGGCAGAAAATTGGTACTCAAACACTCCACCAGAGCTACATAGTTTTCTCCATAGTAACAACAATCCATGGGAACTTGATCTGCCCCGTAGGACATGGTGTACACTGAACAGGATACGCACCAACCATGGGAGATGTGGTGATCTACTATACAAATGGGGAAAGATCACCTCTCCAGAGTGCACGTGTGGCTTCCAGTGTCAGACCATCAAGCATATAGTAGAAGAGTGCCCTCAGAACTTATATCCTGGAAACCACTTTGACTTTTTGTTTTCTACAGCAAATGTGTTAAACTATGTAAATAATATGTCTGTAAATTTGTAAATTATGGTTATATTTTCTTTGTGTTCCAAAAAGTGATATGTAATTGTCATACGATTAATAATAATAATAATAAAGGTGAAACGTCTGGGAAAACTACGATAAGGGCTGCTGCTGCATCACGATAACGCACGTCCCCATACCGCAAAGGCCGTAACGTAGAATGAACGCCAACTCAAGTGAGAGACACTCGAGTATCCACCCTATAGTCCTGATCTCTCCCCATGCGAGAGCATTGAAGGATCGACGATTCCTGTCAGACGAGGATGTAAAGGCACTTCTTCACGCAGCACGACAAGTTGTTTTACCACACGGGGATCTTCAACCTGGTGCGTCACTGGGATGAGAGCCTCAATGCTCTCGGCGATTTTGGCTGATTGAGAAACCGATTCTGGACTGCACGGCCGTCAAGAGAAAACTTTTGATCAAGCCTTATATTTTTAAGTAAATGCATTCCTTGAAATGTTTTTAAATTGTATTTTTCGAGAGCATTTGAATCAAAAACCTCGAAAATAAACAACATATTTAGGAAAATACACATTGAAAAAAATGAAAATCCACAGCCTGCTTCCAGACGACCGACCGGGTCAGGGAATGGAATGAATGAAGCCCCCACCCATCTAGCGGCGAGGATATGAACTGTGTCGGACGCCGAAGCCTGTTGCACTCTCCTGGGGCAATGATTAAATGAATGACTGATGAAATGAAATGACAGTGGAGAGTGTTGCTGGAATGAAATTTGTGACAGGGAAAACCGGAGTACCCAGAGAAAAACCTGTCTGCCTCCGCTTTGTCCAGCACAAATCTCACATGGAGTCACCGGGATTTGAACCACGGACCCAGCGGAGAGAGGCTGGCGTGCTGCCGCCCAAGCCACGGAGGCTACAGAAAAATACACATTACTCTTCACAATTGTTATTGTTATTGGATTATAAATATGTATATACTAGCAGACCTCTGCAAGAAATCTCGCAAGTTCATAAACCACACTTTCCTCAATAGGTTTATAATGAGAGATTTAAGGAGAAAGGTTATGTTTTTATTTCAACCAAATGATTATAGACACTATCTACATTTCAGTTAGAATTCCAAGTTCTACGTTCCCTAACTTAAGAACGCAATCACTGAAAATTGGATCATCATAACACTCACCGGTTATTAGATATTTATGAAATTATACGATTTGAGTACTCTTTCCTTTGATTTACTGTTTCTTAAATCCATGCAAAAAGATACAGGAAATACATCAGAATGTTAAAATGACATGAAACAGGCGTCACAGCGGCCAAAATGTGAAATGGACAGCAATTATGGAGCGTATTTTCCTACAGCAACAGTATCTGCAAATCGCACACTTCGTACATTTTTAAAGTCATTTTTTGAAGAAAGAATAGATATTTATTAAATTAGAGTACAATTCGTCACTGGTAATATCTATTCTCTTTCATTTGAATGCTAATTTGTCACGATCGGTCGCTTTTGAGCGCCGCAGGAGGGATCTATACTACCGAAATAATATATATGATAGTCGATGTTATTGAAACATCTTAAATATTTTCCTCTTTTATAGTGTGACATTTTCTGAATTATAATATTTGTTATTAAGGAGCAAAATGTGTGATAAGTTTTCAAAAACAATAGTTTCCTTCGGCTCAACATAATTACATAAAATATTATACCGTATTCCACTCTTATCAATTACTAAAATAAAATTTATGAAAACACCGGTTACTATCCTAATTAGGGATACAAATTGTTAACGAACTGGGGAAGTTTCTTTTAATTCTAATAAATTAGCCACGTCTGTATATCCAAAGAGAATATGCATTGCATTGCACGTACACTGCAGTAAGTCACGCATAAAGGATGTACTGTGCCCGTTTGACGAGAATTTCTGGGAGCCATCGACCTTAAATGACCCTTCCGAAACCCCCATCTCTCAGGAAGACATATAGGACGGGAAGGAATGCATTCTTGGACTGGGAAAGCACTCAAGAATCTGTACTCGGGGGGTGTCGGGTGTAATAAGAGGTGAAACTACCAGCCCAGAGGAATACAAACACAACATATAAAATAAAGAGGCAAGGCTTACATTTAAATCGCACTCAGTTTATTCAAAAAAGTGGCAGACCCCTAACTACTTCCGAGAGGTGAAAACGGCTAGTCCGTGCTATACAATGTTGATAATAATGTAATCCCCTCAAGGATGGTAAACTCTTCATGAGCCATGGAAGTCACATGGCAAATGTGATTTCGGGTTCAGTACAGTTCATTTGTTCATTCATTCATATATTTTCATTTCAGACCCTTTGGCCTTTCATCACCCAGTCTAGTCTGCAAGCCTTTGTTTGCGAACAAGTCACATCCAAGATCCCCTATTAGCAAATAGCACTGCATCCTCCTTTGCTTCTAAACCTCTCACTTTGAAATTGTTCAACATCGCCTTCTAGGTCTACCTCTGCTTCTCTTACCCTCTACATTCGAACTCATTAACCTCTTAAGTAACTTCTCCTCCCTCATTCTCTTCACATGACCTCACCATCTGAGTCGTCTCTTACGAACAGCTTCATCTAGCTCGTTCATATCTAACTTAGGCTTTATCTCTTCAATACGAGTACCCTCCAGGCATTGCTTCCGTCAATTTGTCATTCGTGCTACCCTCATATCAGTTACCTCTAGATTATGTATCAGATATCCTGAATCTACCCAACTCTCCCTTCCATACAGCAAGGGCAGTCTAAATACTAAGTGATGTAAGTAGAGTTTCGTTCCTACACTAACCTCGTTCTTCTTCTATACCTCGAGCCTACTTCCTTTCCCTTACTGAAAAAATACACAGCCTAATAATAATAATAATAATAATAATAATAATAATAATAATATTTATTTAGCGTACTGTATGGCTTTTAGTGCCGGGAGTGTCCGAGGACATGTTCGGCTTGCTAGAGGCTGTAGCTGCTTCAATGCGGACACCCATGGGGTGAGCTACAAGTTCCGTTCAATTTCATGTATATCCAACTTTCGCTACCAGATGTCACTGACACCTAGTGGTGAACGTCGGATTTTTGATAGAGAGTTTCAATGAAATCTAACCTGCAAGTTTGGCTTTACACAAGTTTAATTAGTGGAAGGTTCTTTTACATGCCATAAATCTAATAATGAAAACCCACAGCCTGCTTCCAGTCGACCGACTGGGTCAGGGAATGGAATGAATGAAGCCCCCATCTAGCGGCAAGGATATGAACTGTGCTGGCTGCCGAAGCCCGTCGCCCTCCCTTGGGGCAATGATTAAATGAATGACAGATGAAATGAAATTATAGTGGAGAGTGTTGCTGGAATGAAATTGTGATAGGGAAAACTGGAGTACCTGGAGAAAAACCTGTCTGCCTCCGCTTTGTCCAGCACAAATCTCATATGGAGTGACCGGGATTTAAACCACGGACCCAGCGGTGAGAGGCTGGCGTCCTGCCGCCTAAGCCACGGAGGCTCTAAATCTAATAATAATAATAATAATAATAATAATAATAATGTATATAACAGAGTATTGTTACATATGGAACTGGACCGGGATGCTCCTAGGCTCATTTCTACACACGCTATTACTTACTCCTCACCACAAAAGCATTGTGACTGGGGTATGGCATTTAGAACTCTTCGATTTCGATCGCGTTGCGGATCTATAAAGACGGGAAATAACGTACTGGTAGTTATACATTCTTAATCAGTTGCTCGGGAATAGCCTCAGCGAGGAGGGTGGTGGGGGAAGTTCACATGCATGCATTACTTGGCGATGCCTAATGGCTCAGAACATGATGGTAGTGACCATTTAAGTTCATATCCGCAGATGCACTTGGTATCCATGACTTCTTGTGTTACTGAATTAACTGAGCTTATTTTCGAATCTCCAGCACCAACTGAGTAGCTCAGTGCGTTAATGCTAAAGGCCAAGAGGACAGCGCAACACTCAGCCGTCCTTCATATGGATTTTCACGTTTTCCCATTTCCAACCCCAGGCAAATGCTGGAACGGTATCTTCTGTTGTTGTTCCATTTCAGGAGCTTGGACCTCATGGTCATTCATCCCCATGTAATTAAGTGTGTGTGTGTATGTATGTATGTATGTACTGTATATGTATACATAGAATATGTCTGTTAACCTGGGTTGTTGTGGGCTCTGTATTACAGTAGTGTATGTAATTGTAATTCAGATGAAGATTGGGATGGAGGTGGCCGTGGCCTTAAGTTACGAAACATACCAACATTTGCCTGGATTTGAAGTGGGGAAAGACACGGAAAAAACATTTCCAGGATGGCTGAGGTGTGAATCGAACCCACCTCTCCTCAGTTTTGCCTCACGAGGCTGAGTGTACCCCGTCCGAACCCGTTCTTGATCGGGATCATCGAAGCGGATGAGACATGGGTGCTCCACTTTACCCCGGAGACCAAGACCACCTCAATGATATGGACACATCACAGCTCACCCCTGAAGGACTTTCTGAAATCTCTTGGCACAGAATTTTACCAGAAGGGTTTCTATAACCCTTATAATGCAAGATATCGGACGAGGAAGCTTCTGCTAAAAAATGCCATGAGCCGATCTATCATCCTCGTTCTTTATAACAATTTTATTTTTGTTTCCGGCCTCGCAGTACTATCACTATTTTAAACAAGACACCATGGGAATCGTCTTCTCTCTGGATATATCAATGCGTTTAGTTCCGTGAATATCTAGATTCATAGTGTACCCTTTATAAGGATGTATTCTAGAATGAGGCCCTCTCCGGGGTCGTGCTCAGTCCTTTAGCTTAACATCAAATTGTATCCTAGGATTTTGAATAAGGAATCATAGGGTCTAATCCTAGAAATCACATGTCTGGTTAAATTTAACAAAAAAAAGAATTTATTTAACTGATGTTAAACTACTACACAATGAATTTACGTCAATTTAATCCCCCCTTTAAAAAAATCAAATATCCCCTGAATAAAACGAACCTACAGGTGCCTTCAAAAAGACACAGAGCAAGGGTGGCTAAGAAAATATGCCACCAGTCATAAATGTCAACAAATAAAAACAACATGAAATCACAACAACATTAATATCATTAACAGACTTCATCTCATATGTCCACATAAACACGGTATATCGCCGTTTGTCGTGTACCCGTGGTATGCCTGGTTTTGGCTTAAAGGTAGAGTACTAAGCCCAGGATCGTTTCCTTCGCAACCAAGTGTCCAGTCACGAGCCCGTGCTGAGTCGGTTGGCAGCGAGCTGAATCACAACAACACTACTCAGTACCAAAACAATAATCAAACAACTCACTGACGACTGACGTATCCTTCCCTTACATTATAGAACACACACACAAAATTAAATACTTCCGCAAAAGCATAACAAAGTACACGCGTACTTACGAAATATGACTGACCCGAAACATGGGTTACTGTACAAAATCTACAAATCACGTGCGTACGGTCATCCTCCCTACACTGGCACAATATCGCTGTCGGTCGCATACCGCCGTTACTTTAATCAAACAAGAATCAATATACAAACAAACACAAGCCAAGTAAAATTACAAAATCATCTAACAAGTCATGCTTTCCTGAAAGCATGAACACCCCTGAAATGAACACTGTGGCCTCAGGGAACGTAATCACGGCGTAAGCAAAAATACACCCTCTTTAAAAAATGAAATAAACAAGCTTTTTAACAATTCAGGCCGGGAAATATTCATAAACAAATTGAACTCTCCTTTAACTTGTCACCCAAGTGACACAACATGGACATGACTCATGATCCCGCGTACTTAAAGTGAGTCACCCAAATCACACAACAGCTGTCCTGGCCAAACATAACTTGCGCCAAAACAATGTATCTCGATAAAAGCCACCATAGCTTCATCAAGATCGAACCAATAAATTCCACAGGGGCTCCACAAATACCTCCCGCGACGGACACGTTGCATCCAAAGTCCGGCCTCGGTCGGATCTCCAGCGGACGGTCCCTTAATCAAACTCTGTAGGTATAACATCCACGTAACATAAACGCATCTCGATGACTCGTGCGTGTACACCTCAACGTGCATTAAGGCACACTCAAAATAACACGACCAGGAACTTATCTCATTCATCACTCTCCTTCATCACGCGAGATCATAGTCAGCCTATATCACAAATCTATCTGATGAAAAACAACTTCACAACTTGACATGAACTCAACAAACTAGTGACAGTAGCCTTACGTCCCCATGGATGCTTCATAGAGCACAATTAAACATGCCTGACTTATTAAAACTTTGCAAATTCCAGCTTTACCTCCCCACACTGTCATGACGTTAGGCTATGAACTTACGTGTCCCTTGACATACAGCAATCTACACTCCCCCGTGAACTTGAACAAGAATTACGCAATGACCGCACGCCATGTCAACACATTATATGACACGCCAGCATATTACGTTAATCAATCATAATCTTAATTATTAAAAAACACACAAAATCATAATATTTACAAACATATCTCACTCGCTGCCTAGGACCTACCCCCAAAATGAAATAAATTTCAAATTTGTACTCGACCTTTCAGCATCTTACGCCATCGTTACCCAGCATGACCCTCCGTGCACTGCTTAGCCCATGGCCCCCATCACGGATCAATCGAATGACTGCATCGCGTACTCTTGAATGATGACCCCACGATTTCTACCTCTGTATTTCCTCGCTGGGCTGGTGGACTGTGAAATATTGTTATTACAACATATGCCAAACAGGACCACTGCATACAATTTATAATACGGCATTCGACCCGCTTTTAAAATCTGATTTTATCTACAAACTGGCTACTCAATTCACCCAGTCAGTTCAAACTGTAGCTCTACACAACTGAATATCCTAGTCATAGCCCTCTGGCTAACTAAAACTTCCACTAAAAGTTCGACACTTGTACGATTTTTTTAAATTTCTGGCTCGGACCGGCACGGTCTCCTGCGTCCACGGCCTGTCAAAAACTGTATATAATACTCAACATGGCAGCACTATTTAAATGATTTCTCGCAAATCTGAGAGAGGGCGAAGGAAAAATTTCCAATTTCTTTGGAAATCATCCTAGACACTCGGAAAACCGCTTAAACTGACACAGACAGTCCACAGGTTACGAATATGTAACTGTTATCGAAATCCGATCATGCCTTTAATTATGAGACGATTAGCGAGTCTTTCACGGGCTTCTTCGCTGTCAGTCATTTTCCCGAGTCTTCCGGCGTCCTCTTACCCCATTGGTTGACGTAGGCATCGATATCTGCAACGAATATCGAACCCCGTGATTTCAAAATATACGAAGGTCTTCCGGCTTCCTTAAATTCCTTAGATTTTTGCGATCACAACTACGGTATGTCTTTCTTCTTAATTAACGATGCCTGATTCTTCAGTTATCTACCTGACTTTATAAAGTAGGCGTGGCTTAGTCCTCTGTCATACCATTTTCATATTCCTTCTTCGTCTATCATTTTGCACAAAGCCCTTCGGGACATTTTTCCCTGATTCCTACGTACGCTCGTTCTCATGGTCGTCGTCCTTAGTACAGTACAGCTGGAATGTTTTTGTTCCAAAAACCGTGCTATGGTTGGCTTTTGTAAATCGTTAGAAAAACAAAAAAAAAGCTTAACTCTAAATGTCGGAATAATTTGTAGTATCATGTTGTCAGAAAACTTAAAAAACAATGAAAAGCGCTTTTCTCTGAATCTACGTATTTTAAAGAAAAGGTTTTTAAACAAACAATGTAGAGGACTTTGTCACCTACAATTTGTCCCATTGAGGTCATGTCATACGTTTTGAAATGCAGAAGCTAGGTGGCGCCAAAGTTTCCAAAAAAGTGTTTTTTCACTTTTTGGCCTAGGAAAAATGTTTTGTTCACAAAAGAGTGAATCAGAAATGTGTTCCTCTAAAAATTGTCTGCAACATTTATTTAAACGTTTGTTTCCTCCGACTTACCGTTCCAAAGTTATAGCGCAGCAAATGCAACGCTGCGTAGTCAAGGCTACTATTGTTACTGCGGAGAGAACGGTGGGCATAGTTTAGACCGGGACCGGTGTCCGACAATTTTCACACTTTGGCAGACCAGTCAGCTATGGAGATCCAGGAAGCAGGTGCATTAACAGTGGGTCATTCTAAAGATATTTCCCGAGGATTCCAATTTGAAATGTAAAAGTCTAATACAACGATTTCTACACAACGACCAGTAGCGCACACTATTACCCAGGCATGCTAACTGGCCATCGTGTATCCAAGAGCCAACCTTACTGCATTATACTTTTAAACATTTTAATAAAGTTTCAGCTGAAAATTCAAGAGGGTTAGATAGGATGCTCACTTTGTTTTTAGAGATGTTGTATTATTGCAGTTTTATGCTTGACCAACTGCGGTGCAGCCTTATTTCTTCCATTTCCGCGAAGGAATAGTTGTGGTTCATCACTAACTACGTGAGATATGGCAGTCAGAATTCGGTACAGTAACATTTTATTGAAATACTAGAAGCTATTTTTAAGTGTTGCCTAAGTAATCTATTAGTCCACAGAACAGGATCAGCTGCAAATCAGTTAAGTCTGCAAAACCACATGGTCAATTCAGTTACATTTAAATATTTAGTCAAACTAACCCATTACAAATGGCTCATTAAGTCAATACGAAATTTGAAAAGTAACGCTTAATAACAAAACATTCTAGAACGCAAACTCTTTATTAGCTCGCTACGGTAGAAGTTAACGATTCAAAAAGATTTCACACTTATACACATAGATTGCACTAACAAAAGATACGCAACTGTTATAGGATTGTAACAGACTAACAGAAAACAAGATGCTCAGTAAAGAACATACAGCCTACTTTCTCCTAAATGCATGGGTTTAGTTATAACTCCTTGTCTTTTCAAGGAGTATAATTGAATATTGGCCGTTGTATCTTGTTGATATACAACGTGCTATACGGATATTAAACATTGATTGATTGAATCCTCACCTGAATTATATACACACACACACTAATACAGCCATCACAATAACATAGGCTATCAGACAAAATTCAACACTCATCCAAGTACACGGGGCTAAATGACCATGATGTCCATGCATATCAAACGAAACAACAACAGCTTCGTACCCAAATCCTTCCTCGTATAAAAGTATACACACTTGTAAGCCTACAGACATCACAGTGACACAGGTTATCAGACAACTTCTACACACATCAAAGTAAACGTGGCTACAAGACCATGATGCCGCAAAACCCCTAAAGAATCAACAACAAAAACAACAACAATAGACTCTACCGCCGATCAAGATCAACGAATATTAATCGCTGTATTCGAGTGTTGAAATATGTGGTGTTATTGTATAATATTTTCGTTTGCAAATACACAATAAACAATAAGGACACTTCGCATAAACTGGAAAACTTGTAAAGTCATTTATTCCATTTCAAAATTAACAAGAGATCAATTCACATACATTACAATGTTAGTACTGTGCCCTTGCAGCAAGAAATATGCAAATCACAGTATGCCAGCATTGCTCAATTCGGGATTTTTCGGGGCGGCGGTAAGTTCTCCCACTCTGTGACTTACATATTTTGGATTAAATAGAGGATACACTTGCAAAAATAACAACAAAATCAACTCCTATTTTAACACATTTAATTAATCAAAAATTATGGCGCTACAAACAAATAAACACATAAACTACTGACCAATATCATTCTACTTGTCCAAAGTGAACAAGGAATAGCATAAAAATAAAACAAATATTAGATTAAAACACATGGTTTTCTTTAAAACCAACAATTCACGATTATTTTCACTTCCATAAAGTACTTATCTTAAAGTTCCAAATAACTACGAGCTCCTTTGGCTCGATACTTTCCCATAATAATGGTGTCATATCTTTGTACACCTCAAGAATTATTTTTATCTTTTCTTATCATCAAAACAAATATATAATTACATTTAAAATTACCGGTTAATTATTCACTTCAATATTTGGGCATATCACATGTTCTCCATATTTACTATCTCTCTCAAGTTTTGCAAATTCACTACGGTGATCGGGAAAACTATTTGTGTACTCCAGAGTTATAAAGATTACTTGACAAAGTCAAAAACTATGATCACTCCCGAAACCTAGTTATCTTCACAAAACTAGTGGATTCCTATTTTTTTTTCATACAATATTACAATAGGGATTTTATTTAATTCATTTGTCTTATAAGACCATTATCACATAAGAAAACTACGATCTGAATTGGCAAGCGATAATATCAATCTACAAGGACCTCGGTTCAACGCCCGGGTCATTAACAACTTTAAACACTCACGGTGTATTTAACACATCTACAAGACGGTTTTTACCCTCCCTCGCTCTATGAGGGTCAGGCCATTATACTCGGGCGTGATTTATGACAAGGAAAGCGACTCTCTGCCTAACCTACGGTGGCAGCTCTCTTCAATGCTTTAAAACAAACCTTCACATTATTCTCAGTTCTGTGGAGAGACCTGGCTTTTACTTCACTTATTTCCATTCAACAATATTCTTTGGCTCATAAACCACTTTCGTAACCTTGGCATTTATTAATTATGAGAGGGTCCTCATTGATTGGGAAGATTAATACACATTCTACGACGAATAATTAGGGGCTTTTAACAACAAGAGGATTCTAGGTTCGAATCTCTTAACATGCCTCGGGAACATTTCCACATCAGAGGACTTATACAAAACGCGATTTAGGGTCAAGCCGTAGCTTACAGGACCTACGCTCAATAATACCATACATTAGCTCCCTTTTAAATAATACACACATGGCCTCGTGATCTACGTCACAATTTAGAGGACTTACAACATATCTCAATTCACTGCAATCAACTACCCTCCATAAGTAACTTACCAAGTACTTTAACTTTTACGCGTTCCTAGCGTGACTTTTTATTTAATTGCGTTCCATTACGCTACACATTCACTTACGGCCGAATGTCTTCCAAAGAACTGATACATTTCATAGTAACAATTGATACATATCTTAATTCTTATATTAATCTTTTCCGTTGACAATAAATCGCTCCCTTTTTAAGAACATGCATTTACATCATGTCTTATACATTTGTTAAGGCTTCAACGCTCTATATTTTTATATCATTCAATTTAATCTTTATTTAGATTTCTTTACCTTGTTATTCACATCATGTTTTCATTCCTTACAAAAGCTCAAAAGCTATTTCTTTCATATAATTCAAATTTACCTTTATGTAAATATCTTTGTTATAATTATTATTATCACGCTTGCTTTTATAACATTCATTAAATACTGATATTTTATTCCATGCATTTCCTCTACAGGATTTATTATTTCACATAATTATTTATTATTTCTTAAAACCTTATTTTCGTTCAGATCGCGTTCTTATTTAGTTATTATCCATTTAAAAACATCCCTTCTACTCAAAACTCCGGTGGAATTGTACACAAAATTTTTCCCGACACCAAAACATAATGAAAATCTTTACTTACATGTTTGAGGTCGCTTTCTGACCTTTATTCTCGTTTGATGTGACATTTTGGCCCACCTTCTTGACCTACTCCATATTGCACAATCTCATCTTATGTACAGAAATTTCTTGACACATATTCACTATATTTAACACCGACAACATTTTTTTTATACACTGGTGTATCCGTTTTGAACACACATTAAAACACTAAAAAATATTACTCTGGTACATATTATAACACATATCACTGTGCATAAAACGCTTTCACTTGTCCTAAAACACTTAAAATGACACTCTTATTTCTTTTCTTACAATATTTACACTTCACTCCTATCACACGGGTGTATCTCAACGATTTTTACAATTTCTGTCGGCTGTTGATGATCCCTGATGTGAATCCTATCGACCTGCATTGGACGTGTGATTTTACTCGTTCAAAGTTGCTCTCTCCTACAATGGAAACTACTGGTTTCAGTCTCTCAAAACCGCTTCTATTGTCTATTACTCGGCTTTACTTTATCTGCTTTAACTAGGCGATAAATGTCTTTACTTTGCCGTCACCTCTATTTATATATGGTGGTCTATCGCCCCCTATAGTTTCTATATCTTGGCCTCCCTTCGAGGACCGTATACTGTCTATCGTACCGTTTAGTTTCTATATCTTGGCCTCCCTTCGAGGACCGTATACTGTCTATCGTATATTTTTGACGTTTTCTCACTAGAGTACGTTTCCCTCTGGTTTCGAACCTAAGTTCCTAAGTTCCTTTCGCTTGAACTTCTATCTTTCGCGATCGTAATTACTGTTTATTCTTGTCCTTTACAGGACTTAATGTCTTTAACAATGTCTTTACTAGACGTAACGCCGTTTATTTGTTGGAGTTCTTATAACTTCGTAACTGTATTGAACTAGTATTCTTCTGGAACTCGAAGTTCCCTACTGATCGCTGTGTCTTACTTTGGCGATATTGCTTTAAAGTCCGTATATTTAATGTTCTTTATAAATTAGGACTCTTCAAAGTCTTGAACTGCTAACCCTCAGCGTAGCGTACTTATATCGTAACTGGTACCGGGTGAGTTAGCCGTGGTGGTTACGGCATGACTGATGGCAGTCGCTCACATCCGGGAGGCGAGGAGGTTCGAATCCCCCCGCCGGCAACCTTGAAGATGGTCTTCTGTGGTTTCCCATCTTCCTTCCAGGCAAATGCCGGGGTTGGTCCCTAACTATAGGCCACAGCCGCTACCTTCCAACTCCTCGTCCTTACATTCCAACTTCCCTCCTTCCCTCCCCAACGGTACTTGTAGCTCACCCATTGGGTGTCCGTCTCGAAGCAGCTACAAAACTGGCGAGCCGAACATGTCCTCGGACACTCCCGGCACTAAAAGCCATACGCTAAAAAAAAAAAAAAAATCGTAACTGGTCTACACTCGGTGAACTTGTAGCATAGCCTCCCACAGGCTCTGGATCGATGTCTAATACAGCTTAACGTCCCCCTCACGGGCTCTTGAATACTGCGTATACGATGTGGTGCAGCACTTCCGCTCACGGAATGCTCGTAGACTGAATGATTATGATGCTCCAGCGTCACGCCCCCCTGGACGGACTAATACTGCATGATGCGTCGTGACGCCCCCCTCGGGCTCTTGAATACTGTTCTTCCGGCGTGATACAGAGTAACACCCCTCACGGGCTGTCAGAGTAACTGCATGTACTGATGCAGAGTAACACCCCCTCACGGGCTGTCAGAATAACTGCATGTTTGGTCTGGCTCTGCCAGGAGCTTTATACTATTCAGCCACAAAAAGATAAAACTCTAGTCCTTTTCGTGACCAACTTTTGAACTAATTGTCGCACAATTATAAAAATTATATATCCAGAAAGCTCGTCTTCCAAACGTAAAATAATCTTCCTGTGCATGGAAATCGATCGTGCATTTCCGAGATATTAATTAATTTCTCGTCCTCAACTGTGTGGGTGGTGCTGTTCTTTTTTTATTCTCCCACTCCTTGGGTCTCGGTGAACCCCCAATGACGTCTACTTGCGTTTGCAGTTTTCTCCTGTGCAATTTTTACAAGGTTTTTCTTTACACAAAAATCTCTAATCCAAATTGATTCACCGTACTGTATCTGTTTACTTATTTTTATACTCGTAAACGGGTTAAATTTAATTATTCCTGTTCTGATTCAGCAGCGAGGTTGCCATGTTCCTGCAACGTAAGAGCAATTTCCGAGTCCAGCTTCTTCGTCTTACAGTCAAAACTTTCCACTCGTTCTAATAATATCCATGACTGGCTCCTTATAAATGTCAAGAGGCATGAGCTCATCTAAGGAACACCTGGCCCTAGCGCTTGCACCATGTTAGGCTATAATCCTGGCTTGAAATCTCTCTACGTTCCCTTAGAAACTGTATGATTCTTTCATTCTTTTCTCAAAGTACATGGATTCGACTCTCTTTGAGACCATGGTACATGGGTTCAGTACATGATGTGGCTTTCCTCCATGCCGAAACATGCTGCACCAAGAGTCAATAAGGCTGCGGCGCTCTTCTTTGGTCACCTTTCTCCAGAGCTCCAGCAGACTGAGACTCATCTCTTCCTTATTCTTCGGTTTCTTCTTGTCCAGCTGTAGCCCAATCTAGTTCCAAAAGTTCTCAAAAGGATTGAGATCAGCGCTACGAGCTGGCCATGCAGCAGTTCCACGCCATTGGTCTCCTTCCAGGCCTTCGTGACGCGGGATGTATGGCATGGTGCATTGTCTTGTTGGAAGATGAAGTTATCTCCCAACAGCTGTTTGACAGACGGCAACATGACTTCCTCCGTGGTTTTGCAGTTACGTTCTAAATTATTAGAACCATCTACCACATAACATTCCCCAGGTCCCTCACTGGTGATGCATGCCCAGATCATAACGGCATCACCACCCTGCTGAACCACCGGGGCCAGGCATTGAGGCAAGAGTTTCTCTGTTACCGTGCGCCTGACACAAACCTTTCTGCGTGGAAATAACTCAAATCGACTCTAATCCGGGAAAACTACACGCCTCCAAGCTTCTGCAGGCCAACCACTTTCTCACGACACCACTGTAGTCTTTTAAGTCGATGCTGTTCAGTAAGCAGAGGTTTTCGCAAAGCATATCAAGATTGAAGACCAATCTCACGCAACCGTCGGCTAACTATTCACTTACTGACTGGATGTTGAATTCTCGGTTTAAAGCAGTACTTAGATCACCCTGACTAGCTCTCCTATTCACTTTAGACATTTGAATAAACTTTCTGTCCTGTCTCGGAGAGGTTTTCCTTGGCCTACCACCATGAGGTTCACTCTTGTTGTTGCCAGTCTCTGTAAAAATCTTCAGTGTCTGCTCTACACATGTTTTGCTAACGTCCAAATTATTCCCAATTTGTCGATAAATCATGCCACCCTTATGCATACCTACAATTTGCCACCTTATTTCATCTGGAACACTTCGACAACCCATTTTGTTTCAACAAATTCCCGCACTCTACGAAGTACGCACTAAACATCAATTATATCACAAGCTGCTCAGAGAACAAAGCAATCAGCTGTTTCCAAACATCATTTCCGCCTAAACAGACGTGTATCAAGTAGGCTGTGACAACATTTGAGCGCTGGTGCCTAACATAAAATTTTAATAAGACCATAAAAATTAGGACGACTTTTCCTGAAAATTTCGAAGAATTTCAAAGAATTCTATCACTCTCTCACTCATCCTAACATTTTTCCTTAATATCTTTACACTACACGTTTGATAGGTCTTATGAGGTTTACTGATATGCCAAGTTTCAAATGTGTACCTGCCCCCGTTTTCTTTTAGGATGGGGTTTCCGTGCATAAGAGTGTTTATTTTTGTGCCATACTTAGAAAACAAATTGCCAATAACTATCGTATTTTTCAACCAAAATTTTGAGTCTTTACTAAACGCCTGCTCATTCTCTGTAGGTTTTATTAATAATTAAGAAAATAGCGCATTACCAACACATTGAGGACAACAGGCAAAAAATACTTTTTGGTGTGTCCTTATTGTTTTCACCAGCACTTTATATGCTTAACATTACAACGTGTGAGTAGTTATCAATCAATACATACCAAAGAAAACGAAGTAAAAAAATTACAGTCAGTCTGAAAGACTAGACTTTATATCATTTCAAATGACGCATGCTACACATGTTTGAAAGGCTCAGGAGGGCTTCTCACTTCACTCGAAGCCCCAGGACTCTTTCAACAGACTCCATTACCCATTAACTTAGCCTTCCCGCGCGGGCACCTCTTTAAGGGTCACCCTGTATTTGAGTCTGACATCTTTTACAACTCATTAAGGGACACCCATTATTTGAATCTGATATCTTGAAAACCTCTTTAAGGGCCACCCTGTATTTGAATTGAATCTAACTTACTGTACACCTCGTTAAGTGTCACCCTGTATTTTGCTCTGACATCCTGCACACCTCTTTAGGAGACACCCTGTATTCTTATCTGGCATCTTGTATATCTCTTTAGAAGTCACCCTGTATTCTTGTGTGGCATCTTGTACACCTCTTTAGGAGTCACCCTGTATTCTTGTCTGACATTTTGTACACCTCTTTAGGAGTCACCCTGTATTCTCGTCTGACATCTTGTGCACCTCTTTAGGAATCACCCTGTATTCTTCTCTGCCATCTTGTACACCTTTTTATGAGTCGCCTTGTATTCTTATCTGGCATCTTGTATATCTCCTTAGGAGTCACCCTGCATTCTTATCTGGCATCTTGTACACCTCTTTAGGAGTCACCCTGTATTCTTATATGACGTCTTGTTTATTTCTTTAGGAGTCACCCTGTATTCTTGTGTGACATCTTGTACACCTCTTTAGGAGTCACCCTGTATTCCTGTCTGACACCGTGTACACCTCTTTAGGAGCCACCCTGTATTCTTATCTGGCATCTTGTACACCTCTTTAGGAGTCACCCTGTATTCTTATCTGACGTCTTGTATATTTCTTTAGAAGTCACCCTGTAATCTTATCTGACGTCTTGTATATCTCTTTAGGAGTCACCCTGTATCCTTGTCTGTCATATTTGTACACCTCGTTAAGGGTCGCCCTGTATTCTTATCTGATATCGTGTACATCTCTTTAGGAGTCACCCTGTATTCCTGTCTGACATCTTGCACACCTCTTTAGGAGACAACCTGTTTTCCTGTCTGACGTCACGTACTCGCCGTCTCCCAGGAGTAAGCTCAGACTCGGTGCATATGCACTGAACATGAAGACGTCATACACGCCGTAACCGTAACGCATGACGTTAGACCCAAGCATAACGACGAAGTCGACAGATTTATTAAAATAATAAAAAATTATCCTGCAGGGATTGATCCACGAACCTTTAGACTATGAGCCCAGGTCAATACCATTACTCCACGGATGCATTACGAAAATACTTGGTTAACAAATGATTTAGTATATTTGTATCATATTTTGTGTTGAAATCAACAATTTCATTAGCGTGTTCTACCGTTCCTATAAACCATTTGATACTAAAAATGTATTATTTTGTTCAGTACATTCCTAAGAGGACATAAACTTGCCACGTTACGGAAATGTATGGAAAAATAGCGGTCATTTTGACAACGGGACGGCATGGACCCACAACGATATGGCACGGTAAACCTGACCTGTTAGTCACTTCTACGGTTACATATTCTATTATAATATGCTAATATCCTACCGGTCACCTCCTTGAGGACAGTTTTAACCTACCTATGTACTATAAGCTGAATTGTTGAGGCCAGGCCTTGTTGAATCGCAAGTTACGGTAAGGCTATAATACTTGCATGATTCATACATCCTCCATCTTGAAACTATAAGGCTGATGACCTTGTAGTTTTGGCAAATGACGCTTCCGACATTAAAGTATATTGTTGCAAAATTTGGTAGAGATCGAGTGATTAGTTTAGTCGTAATTTGATTTAAGCTCAGAACATTTGGGTGGGCGCCATTTCTTTTTTGATTGATGGTGGTGATATACAACATGACACTCATTTGTCCCTTGCTAGTGCTACCTCTGTACCAAAGGTGGTTCGATTTGGCTTTCGTGGTGTTTGAGTTGATAGGGGGAATCAATTTGCACACATACATGGCCGCCATCTGCAAACTATATGGCTGATGACCTTGTAGTTTGGTCAAACGACGCTTCTCAGATGAAGGTATGTTGTTCCAAAATTTGGTAGAGATCAGATGATTAGCTTAGTCGTAATTTGATTTAAGCTTTGAACATTTGGGTGGCCGCCATTACGTTTCCGTCTAGATGGCGGCGATTTAAGACATGACATTGAGGTGCCCTTTGCTAGTGCTACCTCTGTACCAAATTTCGTTCAATTCATTTTCACCATGTTTGAATTGATAGGGGATAGAGTACACACACACATACATACACACTCACACACAGAGAGACACACAGTTTTTGGTCCTGTGTTGATATCGTAAGTCTACTTTCATGTTTTGCAAATATCGAAAATAGGCTAAAAATAATAAATATATAATTGATAAAGACAATGTTGTTTCGTTTAAGTGACTTAGACATCGTGGTTTTTCAGCCCCGCTACTGCTCGCTTTGTATCGTCACGTGACGTGCACGCGTGCCCTCTAGCGACGGGCTGTGACCTTCCACGCTCTGCTCGGAACCACACCTCGTTACACACGCCACGATTAGCCGATGTCGTCACCGGTTTGCGCATTACACCCTCCGGCTCGTTACTTTTTGAACGCATCTTATATATATATCCAATGAATCTAATCTTAATTCAGCAGCATCTGATAATGTTCGCTTGACGAAAGAAACTATTCATCCAATTTAGCCCCCAATTTATGTGAGAAGGGTTTTATTAATTGTATAAATACTGCAATATTCATGTAATTTATTTCATGCACTAGGAAATTAGTTGTTACTGCCCGCCCAATCTAACAGATCACTATGGGGACTGTTCCCGGCTGAAATGTGAATAATATGAAATTTTCTGAACAGTAGCTTTCTTTAAATTATTGACCATTTACCATCAAAATGGCATAATTTACAGCTCTTTCATTTGAATTTTTAAAAGTGTATCTGCATTCAAGAATAGATACACGATTTTGGCATATTAGACTTCCAAACTAAATAACTAAATTGCAAACTTGATAGTCTGTGTTATTGTGGTGTTTGTATTAGTGTGTGTATTTGTAATTGAGGCGTGGATTGGGATTGCAGCATCCGTGGGCCTTTGAGAGAACATAAACATGAAATATATAATGTTGTCACCTTCCAACGTTAACCAACCTTCCTGAAGAAACAAAGAGCACTTAATCTCTGACCATAGTTTCTGAATTCTTTAGAGTAGTTAAATTACACATACTTAAAAACATTGAACGTCTGATTGAGGTAAAATATTGAAAATCCTAAAATATAAACACATATTTGTTCTTTATATTTAGCCTCTCCTTAAAAATATCTACGAGTTCAATTTTACACATGTAGATTATATTTCAAAGGCCCAGTTGTTTTAACGTATGTCTTTTAGTGCCGGGAGTGTCCGAGGACATGTTCGGCTCGCCAGTTTTTGTAGCTGCTTCGAGACGGACACCCAATGGGTGAGCTACAAGTACCGTTGGGGAGGAAAGTTGGACTGTAAGGACGAGGAGTTGGAAGGTAGCGGCTGTGGCCTATAGTTAGGGACCAATCCCGGCATTTGCCTGGAAGGAAGATGGGAAACCACAGAAGACCATCTTCAAGGTTGCCGGCGGGGAGATTCGAACCTCCTCGCCTCCCGGATGTGAGCGACTGCCAGCAGTCATGCCGTAACGACCACGGCTAACTCACCCGGTTCAAAGGCCCAGTATAACAGTAAGATCCCTTTACAATGCTTATAAAGGTTTCAGATCACCTATCATGGATTAGGAGGAAAGTGGTCCTGAATATGTCTTAATTAACAACATCGAGATAGAGGTGTCGTGGTCCCTTTAATCAACACTGAAGGGGCAGATGACCTCACTTCTCCGCCCTAAGAACATCAATAACTAACTAATATAATAATAAACAACACTGGCTTCTAATATTTCAATAATAATAGTGTATAAACCAAAGGTCGAGCTATCTAAGGAGGAATCCATCTCAGGCAGCGTAAAATAGAGAAAACTGTTTCAAAAACATGTTTTAAATAAACGTACGCCACAACACTCGATGATACAAGATTACCAAAAGAAAAATGCCCTTCAAATGAGTTTTATGCAAACGAAAAACGTAAATATGATTTTTGTTTGAGTTTCAATTAGCCTTTTCAAATATGGAGCTGTATAAGAAATCCTGAGCCTGTAAATTGAATATTGATGCAACTAACATTCATGAGCACTGAACCAGGAGCAAGTAAAGTGAAGTGTCCAGCTGGCACAAGTAATTCTGTTCGTGACAAGATGATGAGACGTCCCTCTGTGAAAGAGATGACAAGCCTCTTCTGCGCTCTGGAAATAAGTTCCTTATTACGCACGGTTGATTTTTTGTTGTTGTTTGGATCAAGGGTCGCTAACTAAGATACACGGTGCATGAAAAGAGTGTAGCAGGAGTTGGCACGGAGAACTTTATCTTACAGTAAGATATACGGACACACAGTAGTAATGCACTGATACGCATTAGTGTTCGACAAAGTCACCATTCTTGTCCGGGCACTTGTTCCAATGGTATAGGAGGCATTAATGCCGGCATGAAAGAAATATGCTTCAGGATTCTTAAGCCACGTCATGATGGCATGCTGAATGACCGTATCGTTGTTGAAACGCTAACCGCCATATTGGGATGGTGTGAAGCTGGTCCAATAACTCCCACCAGAAATGCCGTGTGTTCTGGTGTTTTCGTGCAGCAACACGACTTCTGTTGAGAGAAGTCTCCAGTTGGTCACAGCAAGGCATTTTCACGTTTGAACATACAGTTCCTGATCAATTGATGTTGCGAGAGTCTCAAACAATATATTCAAGATCTGATGACTACGTGATACAGCCGTGGTCTTCTGGTTCGGTACTATAGATCAAGGCCTCTCACAGGGGCGTATATAAAAAAAATTCGGGGGGTGCTGGCTATCCTGGAAAATTGTGAGTATTCTCAGGAAATTGTCACCGCAAAATACCCAGAAATATCAACCAATATCTTAGAGCATATAACTTTGTGTAATTATTTTAGATAAGATTCAAAGTTTATTTAGGCTACAATTACTGGCAATACAAAAAAAGTAAAATAGAACACAACACACAAATAAAATTTTATACTTAACGAATTTTCCATTATGATCTATGGGGTATGAATAACTAAATATTTGTCAATTTACTATGCAGAAAGGTAAACAGTTTTTTTTTTTTTTTTTTTTTTTTACAAGTTGATAATTTATTTCTCAAAAGTACAGTACTGTGGAATTCACAGTTTTGCCTCACAAGGCTGAGTGTAGCCCGTTCCAGCCCTCAGACTAGAATTAAAATTTCTTGGGGAAGCCGTGAATCGAATTCAGACCTCCGGGACGGCAGCCAAGAATGCTAGCCACAACAGCACAAGTTAGTCTAATTTCAATCTAAATATTGTTTATAACTTAGTCAATAAGTTAAAGATTAGGGTACAACCAAATTTTAATTATTTTATGCTCTTACCAAAGCAGCACTTTCTTAATTTTTATTGGCTTTTTTCGGGGGGGGGCTGGAGCCCCCTCAGCACCCCCCTTATATACGCCCCTGCCTCTCAAAAGTATGAAATTGCACGCGCACAAAGCTAGACGCAGACGTTCTGTGCACCATGAATCGGACCAGCGCAGCGTTTTGGCACGGCTCAACGCGGCTCGCATGGTGTAGCGCGCTACACTTGTTTATCAGTGAAACAGATAAGCACCAGACATCTACATCATAATACTGCGAGGTCTTTCTCTACTGTATTTAAATCTAAGTGGGAACTTTTCTTGTGTCAATCGTGAGGATAAAGCCAAATCCTTATTGACATTACAATAATTACGTGCGTAAGAAAATCGCCTATTGAATGAAACTACAACAGAATTCATACAAAACAGTTCAAGTTCATCCGCTGCACTGGGAAACATCGATTTATGGATATGTTTTCCACTGCGGCAATGAGATGCGGGTAGTATCTGCATGCGCCCGCTTAGGGGCAAGGTACGCGGTAAAAAACGCAAATTGTATCGCGCAAAGTTTAGCTTGACCCCCAGTCCAAAAACTTATCTATGTGAAAATATGGTCAAATCATCGGGGACTCCAATGAGGAAGAGGACGGGTGCTAAGAAATCTCCTGTTTCTTCATATCTCCATATACACACTGTATAACCAAAAAAATGACGCACCGGGAAGGCGTTGTCAGATTGCAAAGAAATTACGTATGCAAAGACATTCGGACCGAACATGCAAATGTTTAAAGCTTCGTGTCCAATGAATGAATAGCGGGAGCTCCCGCGCATCCGAACTGCGCATGCATCAGGTGTATATAAGGCGTGATTCTGAAGCGTATGCTCAAAGTAGCTGTTGCATTTGACTGCGATATCTGAACGTTGGCTGTAAGAATGCCACGCCGAAGGATTTGTGCTCATTACGAGCAGATGTCAGAGTTTGAAAGAGGTTGTGCGATCGGATTGAAAGAAGCTGGTTGGTCGAATCGAGCTGTCGCTGGACATTTGGGTCGAAGTGATGCGGCGATCAGACGATGCTGGCAAGCGTGGGTCAGCAACGGCAGGCATCAGCGTCAGGACGGCAGTGGTCTACCAAGGGCCACAACAGCACGGGCAGACAGTGCGATTGTCAGAACAGCTGTCACAGCACCTGAGTCGTCGTTATCAACGATCCAGCGTGTGACCCGCACACATGTGTCCACCATGACCATCAACAGACGCCTGAGCGATAGGAATTTACGCTCGCGCCGCCCGTTATGCCGCTTACCACTCACGCCTGTTCACCGTCAAGTCAGATAACAGTGGTTCCGCACTTGAGCAACATGAAACTGTGCTGACTGGGGACGTATAGTCTTTAGTGACGAGTCACGTTCCAACGGTGCCCTGACGACAACCGCAGACGTGTTTGGAGACGTCCAGGCCAGCGTGGGGATCCTGCCTTGATTATCGCACGCCACACAGCCCCACAACAGGGGGTGATGGTCTGGGGTGCCATCTCCTTCGATAGCCGGACCCCTCTGGTTGTCATTCCTGGCACACTAACAGCACAGCGGTATGTTGATGACATTCTACGGTCAGTTGTGTTACCGTTCCTTCAGCGTCATCCAGGTCTTACTTTCCAGCAGGATAATGCCCGGCCGCACACGGCACGTGTTACTATGGACTGTCTTCAAGCTTGCCCTATCCTTCCTTGGTCAGCTCGGTCGCCTGATCTTTCTCCCATAGAGCACATTTGGGACGTCATGGCAAGGCGATTGCGAACATTCTGGAATGTCGCTGATTTAGCCCAACAGTTGGAGATCATTTGGCGCGAAATTCCGCAGGACACCATCCGGGAACTTTATCAGTTCATGCCACGTCAATTGATAGCTTCCATCCAGGCCAGGGGTGGACCAACACCTTATTGACGTCCTCACTTTGTAACGCTCTAACTCTGCTATAAATCATTCGATTGTTCTGCACTTTTGATCGTTTGTTTGTTGTTCTATATCTGTTCCTCACATCCACTGATTTTTATCGTCATCGGACAATTCCTTCCAGGTGCGTCGATTTTTATTTTTGTTATACCGTGTATGTGGTTATTTTTATGGAATATTTTTGGGACTCTTTTGTTTCTTCATAGCAGGTTGCGTTATTATTATGTAGTTGTCTTACACTGGGTGAGTTAGCCGTGGTCGTTACGGCATGGCTGCTGGCAGTCGCTCACATCCGGGAGGCGAGGAGGTTCGAATCCCCCCGCCGGCAACCTTGAAGATGGTCTTCTGTGGTTTCCCATCTTCCTTCCAGGCAAATGCCGGGGTTGGTCCCTAACTATAGGCCACAGCCGCTACCTTCCAACTCCTCGTCCTTACATTCAAACTTTCTTCCTCAGACAACACTTCACACGCGACGGTACTTGTAGCTCACCCAATGGGTGTCCGCATAGAAGCAGCTACAAACTGGCGATCCGAACATGTCCTCGGACACTCCCTGCGTTAAAAGCCATACTTAAAAAAAAGTTGTCTCACGCTTGCCTATTGACTGACAAACGCACACTTTGTTGCTCTACAGCGCACTAAAATGCTGAGGAGAGGTGAGTTCGATTGCCCCTTCAGTCATCCTGGAAATGGTTTTCCGTGGTTTCCCACTATCTCCTCCAGGCAAATGCCGGGATGGTTCCTAACTTAAGGCCATTATAACCTCCTTCCCGATCCTCCCGTGAATTACAAATACGCACACTACTCACAGACATTAAAATAACACAGGTTATCAGACAAATTCTACACCCACCTAAACACACGGGGCTAAATGACCATGATGTCCAAGCCATTGAAATGAAATAACAACAATAAACATAATGTTTTCCTGTAGGAAATAACACAATTATATTATTTCTTATCGGCCATACTTGGACTGAAGGAC
The DNA here is from genome assembly GCA_946902985.2 of Meconema thalassinum. NCBI lineage: Eukaryota > Metazoa > Arthropoda > Insecta > Orthoptera > Tettigoniidae > Meconema > Meconema thalassinum. The sequence continues at coordinate 1,329,428,615 of OX336389.2, forward strand.
GAACAGATTTTAATGGAAATGTTTTTTAATGTTTTAATGTTGTTTCATTTTAAGGGGCTTGGACATCGTGGCCATTCAGCCCCGTTTACATAGGTGGGTGTGGAATGTTTTGTCTGATAACCTGTCTTATTGTTATGACTCTATTCAGGTGCGGATTGGGAAGGAGGCAGCCGTGGCCTAAAGATAAGAACCATATCGGCATTTGCCTGGAGTAGAAGTGGGGGAACCACGGAAATCTACTTCCAGGATGGCCGAGGTGGGAATCAGACCCGCCTCTTCTCAGGTTTACCTCACGAGGCTGAGTGAACCCCGTTCCAACCCACAGGCCAGAATAAAATTTCTTGAGAGAGCCGAGAATCAAACCCGGGCCTCTGGGGTGACAGCCATGATTGCTACCCACTTCATCAGGAACTGGACGACTTAAATAGACTATGCTACATAGCTTGTATAGTATTACGCGACTGGGCGTTTAATATCTTCTCCGTGTGTTGGTAGGCTCTGGCAAAGCTCTACGTCCAATGTCAGTCAACGATTTTAATAAAATCTGTGGTGGTTGTCAGAAAGTCTTGATGAACTTACTCCCTTAAAGATTAAAGCTTGTCTGCATTCTGAATATTCAAGGAATTTTGCGTTACTTACGCGCTTCAGACTGTTTGAAATTTTATCTGTCTGATTGTCTGTCAGTATGTCTGTCTCATTGTCTGTCTGTTGATATGTTTGTTCGTTTGTCGGTTTGTATGTCTGTTTGTCTGGTTGTTTGCACGCTGTTAACTCGAGGACACGTAAGCAGATCAACGTAAGATTTTGGTATGGGTATCCATCACAGACAAACCATCAATCAGTTACACAACTTGTCACCGTATTTCTCTTAAAAGGGGGGCTATGAGGGGATAACCCCCTCAAAATACATGCTAAAAATATCAAAATTATTGTTAAAAGATGAGACAAACCTCATTTTAGCCTCTCGATGTGAGACACAAAACTCGATAGGCAAGCAAATCTACAAGATCAAGCTCTACAAGTTCGGTTCTGTGATTCTTTGTTGTATTTTCAACAATTAAACCATAGATTGCTCTAAAAGCGTAGATTTTGAGTGGTTCTTTGGTACATATTTTACACATTCTTTTCATTTTTCCATACTTGTAGGGCATCAATAACCGTGAAATTTGGCAAATTTTTTGATTCATCCGGCTGCCATATGCATGCCAAATTTTATGATACCAGCCATCCCGTAAGTGTGTCAGAAAGGTCCATAATGTGTGAAGAATGCACAAATCTTTGTATGATACAGTATCTCAGCCGCATGTGGAACTCCTGTTTATAAATTCTAACCTTCGTCCAGATGAGCTACAAAATTAAAATTTGGCAAATTTTAGCCTGAAACCGACGAAAATAATCTCAAAAATTTAAATTTGTATTTATCAACAACATTAAAAAAGATTATTTGTTCCTATGGAGTGCAAAAGGCCCCTCGAATTATATATTATGCTGTCGTTGATGTTATTGCTTTCTTGAAGCGAGCTTTGCCTCCTTGATTTAATGTAATGGAATTATTCGTTATTAAGTTTGGAAGATTATAGTTGTCCGAATCTTAACATGGTTCTCTCTCCTCCACTTCGATGCCACAAAAAGATACCAAATCACTACCATTGAGCTATTTTAATAGCATTTATTTTGGTAATGGTAGTTACAGTAATTTATGAAACAGGTAATAACACAACTACATTGATACTTTTGGGCACTTCTGCTTTTTGCGTATAAAATACAAAGTTTGGAGTTACATAACAAGCGATTTTAAAGCTGTTTCTCAAATGTCAGCCCCTCGGGGCTCACGACTAGTGGGACTTGGGGTCGTGACCACGGGACCCAACTGAGTCCAGCATAGCTTCCACTTACTTGTGCCGGGTTCCTCTCTATCGTCTTTCCTGTCGACCTTCCTTGGTCAACTCTTGTTCTCTTCCGACACCAATGGTATTACGGTATACGAGGCCTAGGGAGTATTTCAATTTCCCACCTTAATTGGCCCTTGACTCATCTCTACTGACCCCTCACTCTTCGAAGGGTAAATCCTCTCCTTTCTTTTTCAATCTCTTGCCATCTGCTTAAAGCCCTAAAGTAGGCAGGGTGTGTGTAGCACCACGACTTATGGTGCACCCCGGATAGTGCTACCCCCTCAAGAGCTCATAGCAGATGAGTTTGGTATTTGGCGACCCCGAGGGATCCTTGAGCTGGGTAGAGTTACTCCCCTTTTTCCAGTGACTCTGGGCCGGACCCCCTCCTCTATCCCTTTCCTATCTGCCTTTCATTGCTCTACTTCCTTCCAATCCCTCGATCCTCATCCTTCGAGGGTTGACGGCATTTCTTTTCCCTGTCTTTTATTTCCCATATTCCTTCTTTTCCTTGTCCGTGTCATCTTCTATCCCGTAAGTTAATTGTAAGTGTTGTAGTTAGCTTTAGTTCAAGTGTTCATTTAATCATCTTTATTCCTTTTCACCCAAACTATTAAGGGCCAATAACATCGATTTTAGGCCCCTTAAAACAACAATTATCATCATCATCAGTCGCGTAACTAGGGTTTGTTCCTGGAGGGTCATGAGCAGAGTCAACTTTACATTGACGGGGAGTCGAGGACTCGGACTGAAAGCTAGTGTACGGTACCAAAATTCCAAAATGTCCTATCTACAGTACTTTGTATACGTTTTCCGTGTTTGATTTCATTAGCATTTGATGCGTTTTACGTATTTGCAATGCTCAAAATTTAACAATTTTTTTGATATTAAATTAGAAAATCCAGTTTTCTTCGAGTAATCATCTGGCCCTTTCTATTCCCCGACAGTGTATAAATATTTTTATACTACAGTTACCAACTAAAGTTTAACTTAAAACAGCAACACATGTAAACAGAATATTACTTACTTTCCAAAATGGCACTTAACCTCGGATACTAACAGAATGGCAACTGACAAATGGCGTATTTTTGGAAAGCAATGAGGAGAGTTAATGCCGCCCCCACCCCCGGCTAACTGAACAGCTGACCATTCTGCTCATTCAGTAAATGTTAAGTTGGATAACACTAAAAATGTTGCACGAGTGAAAAGAAATGCCTTCAAACACAATCCAATCATTTATCATCAATCCGAAGATTGGTCTTATTTAAAATTAAAAACTTCATCACATTTCATATTTTTTTATTATTTGGCTTTGATTGACCCCCTTGATCACACCCTCCCCCCTCCCCACCCCCTCCCCGCCTGTACTTACGCTACTGACCATCATTATCAAAATGTAAAAAAAAATAATGATGGGAAAGAGGAGAAGAAACTAAACAGGGTAGTGTACTAATCATCACTCATATGTGGCCCATCTCGGCGACTGACTTGAACTATGAGATAGAAAGACCTGATCCCACTTAAGTGAAATCTAGTTCTAGTTTATAGGTGTAGTTTAATATTATCCAAAATATCTACTATTGTTTGCACTAATGGAATAATAATAATAATAATAATAATAATAGACTAATTATATTTTTATTGGTTTTACGTCCCTTTTAACCACATTAACTTTTAGAGACGCCAACTAAAAGAATTATAGGAACATATGAAATGTAAATGACTTTCAGTCGGTCAACACGTTTGTACCCAAATTGTAATGGGCGTTGTTCCCTAATCTGGAAATAAATTACATAAGATTGATTATTACACTTGGGTAACCAGTTCTGATCATCAAGTAATCTCACAGTGAACTGTGACAGTAGCTGGAAGAGAATGAACTCCACATGGTCCAAATAATCAGCTAAGTACTTTAAACCCACATCAACCTGCCAGACTATCTCACTAAGCAAGTAAACTAGAAGGTCAATAGCCCCTGATATACAAAGTAACCTGACAAGTTTACAATAAACGTATGTAACTAAAATGGTGTACATATTTAGGCCACCTCGTTGCGTAGTGGCTAGCATTCTTGGCTGTCACCGCAGAGGTCCGGGTTCGATTCTTGGCTCTGGCAAGAAATTTAATTCTGTTCTGCGGGCTGGAACGTTCGTACACTCAGCCTCGTGAGGCAAAACTGGAAAATGACGGATTCGATTCTTACGACAGCCATCCTAGAAGTGTTATTCCGCAGTTTGTCACTTCTACTCCAGGAAAACGACGGGATGGTACCTAACTAAAAGCCACGGTCACTTCCTACCCAAACCCTACCAGAAATACAAATACACACAATACATCACAGTGACACAGGTTATCAGATAAATTATACACACACCCAAGTACACGGGGCTACATGACCACGATGTCGCAAAGCCCCTACACATATATATATTTGAAACCACATATCAATAGCCTGTGTGAAATGGATCTGATAATGATCGCTTGACGATCGAAACTGGTCATCCAAATTAATCTCATGTGATTTCTTTCAGGCTTAGTGAACAAGATACAATACAATTTGGGGAACAATCGTGTTGACCGACAGAAAAGTTTTAACTTCCATTTACTCGGCAACACTGACATGGCTCCCAACATGGCAATAGGGGCATATAGTAAACAGGCCATATTTAAGGGCTGAGGATATCCTCGTGTTAAATATCGACTGGCATTCAACAGGTGCGAGTAGAATAGAGCCACGAATCCCTACCATGGTTTGTGTGCGATTGTAGAATACCGACCAATGTTTTACACAAAACGGTAGATAGCAACTGTTGGACCGCGAGCTAGATGAGGTCCCCGATGTATCCAATTTATCTGAGGCTTCTGCTAGCATTCACTCGACAAGATTTTTTCGTTATTTAGAGAAAATTATGACAATAATGATGATTTTGATGATGATGATGATGACGATGATAATGTTGACGATGATGTTGATGATGACGATGATGATGATGTTGATGATAATGTTGTAGTTAATGATGGCCATGATGATGTTGTTGATGATGATGGTGACGATGTTGGTGATGATGATGTTGATTATGATTGTGACGACGATGATGATGATGATGATGATGATGATGATGATGTTAATGATGAAGATGATGATGGTGAGTATGTTGATAATAATGATGATGATGGTGATGATGTTAATTATGAATGATGATGGCGATTATGATGATTATGATGATGATGATGATGATGATGATGATGATAATTGTTGTTTTAAGGGACCTAACATCTAGGTACTCGGCGATTATGTTGAAGATGTCAATGATGATGATTATGTTGATGGTGTTTATGTTGATGGTGTTTATGTTGATGGTGATGATGATGTTGTTCTTGTTCTTGACAATGATGATGTTGATTTTGTTGTTGTTGATGCTGATGTAGTGACGTTGTTGATGACGATGATGTTGATGATGATTATGATGGAGTTGATGATGACGATAATGATGTTGTTGATGATGTTGATGATGATGATGTTGTTGATGATGATGTAGTTGTTGATGTCAATAATGATGATGTTATTGTTGATGAAGATGAAGATGATGGTGATTATGTTAATGATTATGATGATGATGGTGATTATGTTAATGATGGATGATTATGGTGATGATGTTGATGATGGTGATTATGTTAATGGTGAATGATTATGGTGATGATGTTAACGATCATGATGGTGATGATGTAGATGATGGTGATGATGTTGATAATGATGTTGGTGATGTTGATGAAGATGATGGCGATTATGTTGATGATGATGATTTTATTGATGGTGATTATGTTTATGATGATGATGATGTTGATGATGTTGTTGATGATGAAGATGTTGATGAAGATGCTGATGGTGATCATTATAATGTTGTTGTTGTGGATGATGATCTCCATCAATAAAATGAAAATTGTACATTGTTTGAAGACAAGAAATGTAATGTACTGTATGCGTTTCAGGCCAAAAGAATGTAATGGCTTGCATTGGTTCATTTCCTGTCTGTATATCCACGCGACCATTGTCTGTAATGTGTATGAACGTGCATAAATTCACGAAGCTTAGTCTTTACGCCCAAGGCCGTTAAAGGCACCAATATAAACTGGAAACAATTGTTGTATTACAACGGTGAAGGTTGGTAGGAGGGGATATTTTCGTTTGTTGATCCTATCTCCGTAACGATTCGTTTTATGAACAAACTGCATTTGAAATAAATTGTTGGAAATAGAATTTTGAGCATCCTATGTACTGTCCACGTTTCTAATTGAACACCGTGCTGAAGAGTTATGAGTATGACGTTAGAATTTGGGAAGTTGACCGGCCAGTGTAGTGTAATGTGGTACGTGGATATTAGCGCCGCTTTATTGCTTTGTCACGGATTGGTGTTGTCGCTTGTATTGTACGAAAGGAGGCTCTAATTCCTGTAGTTTTTTTGTTTCAGTCAATAAATAGTCATTTGCCAACAGACTGTGGAGAGATTACAAGTCCAGAAATAGCGGATGAATTTCCCAGGTTTTAGATGAAATGTTATAATTTGAGGACCCCTAAGAAAAATAAAATTCTAAATGTATCGAGGGATCCGAAATATTCTTCGTGCCTTTTTACAATTTCGATTTTTAGGTACTGTATTTTTACGTTTGATACTTCCTATGTAATAATTGAGCAATTTACTTTTGCAATAGCATTATTGTCGATATAGTATTTTCTCTCTTTTTTTATATACTATTTTCCGGATCAATGTTGTCTCCTGCATCTGCCGTTCGACACCTGTTTAGTGTGAGATGTATAGCCTATAATTAACGGCCCAAGAGATGCAATAATGTGCTGCATTCTTGCAACTGCGATGTGTCAAGTAATGTCAGAGAGATACAGTGAAGAAGGAAGTATGGGTCCACAAACCATGCAAATAAATTTAATATATAATTTTGTATTGATCCCTGCGAGGTTTCCTTCAGACAAACTAAATATGGTAGCCATGGCTTATAACAAGGATAGCTTAGAATCATATTAATAATAATAATGTTATTGGTTTTAAGTCCAATGAACTACTGAGGCTTCTAAAGGCGTCGGGGTGCCGGAAATTTGCCCCAAAGTGGATCTTAAACGTGCCAGTAAGTCTACTGACACGGCTCCCTCGCAATGGCGCTCCCTAAAATGCCAATTGACTGCGCCGAAAATTGATCCTGCAAACTTGGAAACAGCAGGCGAGAACGTTACAACTGTTCCACACAGCCAGTCGCGAAATATCAGTAAGGTAGAAAAGTATGAAATGTATGGTAATTTACCTATCATAAGATTGAAGGCATATACTACCTTATACCAACTAACGAACATAACATTCTAAAAAATACTTAAAATACAACAAATAATTTATTTTATGAGTACACGAAGGGAAGTGCTCACATGCTTTGTAGAAAGAATAATATATAGAAACCACTATGGTCTTGAGAATTGCTAAATGGAATATGCAGTTTTACAATTTACAGCATTATAGCTCAAGATTTTGTCGTTCAAATATCTAAATGCTCTAGTATAAGCATAATTATATTATTTGCTGCGAACTTTTCAAATGCAGCATTTATACTAGTGCAAGCAAAAATGAGCAGCAAGCCTCATTTTACCACCAATGTAGTCCAGTTACAGATCCTATAGTCTATACCCTTGGAAAATAGCATGTAGACAAGATTCAAAATTTCGGGGTCGTAATGGATTCTTGTGAATGTGATTTAGAGATTTATGCTATCAACATAACTTCCAGGGTTCATAAGGTTAACTAATTATTACAAAGCCAAGAAAACAACAGGATCTACTAACGAAATTTAATAACTGACTCAAACATAAAAACACTTAACAATAAACCACCCTTATATTGTTCACTCGCACGTGAACAGATCTGACACTGACCAGCCTGACGTACTGTACCCGATCTCCGGATAGTAGGCTGTCAGATATCCGCCCCCTCAATCGGATTGCCAATAATCAAACGCGCCGGCATAGCTACATCAATGAAAATGGCACTGACAGATACTATCGAGATTGGAGCACAATAGTTAACAAGAAAATTATTGTGGAACACACCAAAATATACGGGGGTTATTACTTACCGTTACCTACCTCTTAAATATATCTCGGGGACTGGGTTGTCAACTGGATCACTTAAAAGTATGTCCTCACAATAACCTCCACCATGATATTTAAAATGAACCAAAACGAAGACGAGAAACTTTAAACTGCACAATAATTTATTTCACATAAAGAATGATTTTTAACAAAAATGAAACAACAAAATATACGTGGCAATCAGAAGCCGTTGACCACATAACCATGTCCTCCTGTAGGACCTGTATTCTCCACATATAATGTTTTAGCTTTCTCAAGCTTATAGCAACGAAAATATAACAATGCAATGGGAATGGAAACGGGATTTGGGATGAGACACACATATCACTTGCTTTGCGTGTTTATATCCTGCACATTTTATTTATAGCCACAAGGCTATTATGAAACGTGCTTGGTCTCAGTAACACAGTTGTCCGGACCAGCTGCAAAACACCTGTGTCGTCAAAGCGGACACCCGTTCGTTCAACCCTAGCATAAGCGTGCTACCTCAGAGCTCGGCTCTCTCTTTTCAAATACGTAAATGTTCACATCTCAACTGAAATATTATCACGCAAATGTCTTACATGCTTCATTCAAACACCATTGGATTCCTCCAACAATCCCAAATCATGATTATTTGTTTAAACCACTTGCTTAACTTGCATTGTTTAGAGTATAAAATAAAAAACTCTAAATGTTAATAACAAAAGTTCATTAATTATTTATAACAATAACAAATTGTTTATAACAATTGAAAATTTAATACACGCTTCTATTAATCACTATCATTTCAAATTATTTAACAAAGATATTTACAGAATTATTTTACACTATTAAATTGTTTATATTATTTATACAAGGAATACATTGAACCACACGTTTATCCGGTTGATAATTACTCAAATCGTGTTGATATAATCGACCAATGAAGGTTAGTTATATTAAACTGTCAAATTCAGGTTTAATAATGTTTAATAATAATTATTAATATTTGTGACTGTAACCTCCATTCAAAATCTTTCTCTCAAATTATTTAACACTCTTGTTAATTTTAACAGTATCTTCATATGAATAATCTTTCAAAGAACAAGAACAATAGCATTCAGCGGGAAATACTTCGCTCAAGACGCCCAAAATTACACAACAATTGGCCCAAAATTCATCATATATCTATATATATATGGCATAAAAATCTTCCAAACTACACACAAAAACCTCCACTATTAATGCATCAACTTCATTAATTATTGTGGGAACCTCCTTCATTATTCAAGGGCATTACTCAACAGCGACTTTTACACGTCCACTGAACTATCGATTATACATCCATTGTTCCTCTTTAAAAATTCTTATATTCATCAATTGTAATAATGACTGTTATCATTTAACCTTCGTGGGTTTCATTCATGAATCGATATGAAGTAAAAATTTGCCAATCACAAATAAATTTAATAGCAAATACGATTAGACACTCCTGTCTGGTCTATCAAAATTGAGATTAACATCTTCAAAGTAACGCAGTATAAAAATACTATCTTCAAACAAAGTTCAACTAAACTGCAAAATAGTCGAATAGAATACAATTAGATTGTGGAATGCAAACATTATTGTTCCAATCTAGAATTGAGAAAAACTCTTATCTTCATTATTCATTACTATAGTGTATTCAATAAATTGTAATTAACGTTCGTATTTCATAAAATTGTCTATAATGCAATGATAAATGTCTATGTTGCAATCATGTTCATAAGACGACTAGTATTTCAAAGATCGTCGATATCGTAAAAGATTTTAACGCTCTAAAATCTTTTAATTATTCTTCTTTCTTGAGGATGACAGAAAATTGGTCAAAGTAATTTACTGAATAGAATTACTTTAATAAAATGACACGCTGTCTGAATTTAAATCTGCCATAGCAAATCAATGACTTTACAGTTAAATAGTGACTACAAAAAGTACGCAAATTACTGAAAGAATCTAAATCATCAGTCTCAACTGATCCAAAATTATTTAAGTATGCCAATGACATAACAATGTCTCAAAAATCGAAGAAAAAGGCATAAATCGTCGAAGTGTACTGAGTACAAAAATATCAATCAAGAAAATGGGGCAAAAGGTAGGACAGAAAATATGGGAAGAATGGTTGCTCAAATATCGCTACAATACTCAAATAATACAAGAAACGTTCACAACTACCTTATCTGCCGATTGAAGTTCCAGAGAAAAATTCCCCAAAGAAGACTGCTGTTGGATCCATTTCGCCAAGTTAAAGATGAGCTCCATCCTCGAAACAGGAACCAGCGTCCTCGGAGAATCGAACTGCTTCCTCCTCCGAAATGGCACTGCTCCGTGGATACGAGAAACATCCTTCCGGCAAAATTCTTCCTTGTGCGCCGGGATAACCCTGGCCTCTCTTGAAAGTTCTCTGAACTTCTTGCAGGAATTCGTCATGAAGTTTAATGTAGCTTTTTCCGCAGAAATATTCATAGTTGTGCAGTATGAAAATATTTCCACTGTTATCTGGTATAATTCAGCGATGGATTAACGATGCATGAGCGTAGTTGGATGTTCACTACATGCTCGCTTCAGTAGAAAGACGATTAACGAAGTTCCATGCTGTTACTTTACTCCAATAATGTATGTCCCAATTGCATCAAAGCCTTAGCCTTTCATCTCAACTGCAGTTATAATGATCAAAAGCACTGCAATATTATAGTGTTCCATAGTCAAATGTATCGTGTAATACCAAACTGTGGCTCTCCACGTGTCAGCCGTAGTGTATAATATGGAATATAAAAGTGTTTCTCCTGTGGCGAGAAAATCACTTTTGTTGGCAGCCTAAAAGTTCCAATATCTTTCGAAGTATCACTGTGAAATCGTTCAAATCTTGTATACACCTCAATGTTATACTGCCTAATAGAATTATCATACAGGCTGAAGTTAGCGCTTGATATCTTGACTGGTGGAAACGTTAATGTGCGCGTTTCAACTTCACCTAGTTTTGAGCAGCGTGAAATGGAACTGCCCCGAGTTCGTTCGATGCGGCAAGGCTTTCTCCTCCCGCTAAAGACACCTTACTTCACTGAACCACTTGAAAATAACTCTATATCACCAGAAATATATATATGCGATCACAAGTATGAGATCTGAGCGTATGAGATCTGAGTATGAGTATGAGAGCTCCTCTCTCCTGTGCACGACCTTTTATCAACTTCTTAAGGGGCGTAACCATCCCTTCCATAGCCTGTTGCTGCGTCATTGCTGGAAGTTTTAACTTTGGCTATACTTGACGGATTTTCAAAATTCAAAAACTCAAAATTAATTTCTTCAAAATTCCAAATCAATGCCATAACTGAAAATAGATTTCCATAAATCTGCATGCCAAAAGTAATCGAATATCGTAGTTTCAGCAATTTCCGTCTTCCTTCCAAACTATCGTTCATTGGTTCGCGTCTCTCCTCCAATAGCGTAGCTTCTTCCTTAGCACAATACCTTGTTTCCTGCGACTGCGTCGTAAATCTCGGATCTTTCTCGAATAAAATCATGACGTCACCAAGAATCTCAGCTCAATCAGCCTACTGGCATGAATTCTACGTCATCCGTGCCTACGTCATGAATATCCACGTCATAACTATGACATCCATAACTTTACTGATATTTTCCAATACAGCCATCGTGGTCTCAATATAATTCAATTTCCGGGGGCATTCTCCCTTCACCACGTTTTAAAAACAGTTGCAAATTGTTTTTAAACTCTGTGTTATACATATCTCAATTCACTTGAACACGAAATTGAATTATTATTGGCTTACTCTTGTATGATATTTCTACTATGTTCCTTAATCATAAGTCTCTTCTTTTCTTGGTTTGTGTGTGGCTAATGTATTCTCTCCTCTCTACTTTCTCTTCTGTCCTGAATTTCTGTTTTCCGAATTATGCTGGCTCGTAGAAGGCCCAGGATCGATCACAACATCCTGCCTTTTCTTTTGATTTTCGGCTTCTTTTTCCCGTAACTCCTTCAGGTATTGCTGGCTTTCCTTCTCTCTTTCCTGATACTGATCGGGTGTCATAACCTGACCTTGAGAATCCTGATTTCTATTTTGGTTCTGGTTATTTCCATTATAATTTCTGTTATAACCATTATTGTTGTAGTATCGGCCTCTTCCATTGTTGTAATTGCCTCGATTATAGTTCCAGCCTCTTCTCTGTTGATACGGACGGTAACCTTGCGATCTGTTATTCCTAAACTGATTATTCCTGTGAGGACCTACATTGTCAGTTTTCTCTTCGTCTGGCTTGTCAGTTTGCTGAACTTGGTCCATATATACAGTATTTATTTCTTTGAAGTCATGCCTTTGACCTTTCTGTACCACGTTAGGCATTGGACTTGTGTAGTCTAACCTCCTCAGTAATTCGTCCATGCTGGTCAAATCCCTGATGTTTGACGAAATGATTAGTCTCCTCACCTCCACAGGCAGCATACGAGAAATCGCATCAATTAATTGCTCCGTTGACAATGGGGGTTGCAAAAATCTCAAGCGGGACAATTGACTCGTAAAGAAATCAGCGTACCGTGTTGGAAGATTACCTGAGTATTTTCTTGAATAAACCTCCGCTCTTAACGAATTCTGCGCTTCTATGGACCAAAATCGTTTGATTAATGCCTCTGCAAACTCGTCAAAGTTACTGAAAGTATATCTAAAAGCTCTAAACCATTCAAGGGGTCCTCCAATCAAAAATCTTTCCACTATCTTCATCTCTCTCTCTCTCTCTCTGGGAATGTGAGCTTCGATGAAATAATCTTTGCGGTTCCTGACATATTCTATAGGCGTCAAACTATCAGTGTTGCTGAATTTTTGCTGTTTGTCTTCAAAATTCCTGATGACCGTTACATTCCTCGGATATGAATCCGGGTAGTTTTTCCCACTATCTCGATAGTTCCACTCAGGTTCCCTATTCCTCTCGTCATCTTCCTCCCTGAATCTGGTTATACGTTCTTCAGGAGTCACGTCTCTTTCTTCTGGATCTAGGTTATATCTTCTGGCATAATTCCTATTGGTTTCGCAAGCCAAGCCTTCTGTATCCTTGTCAGTGATTTCTGTTAAGACTTTCCTGATTAACTCTTCTTTGTAGGTCTCCATCAAACTAGCTTCTCCTAGCTTCAAATTCTGCAGTTTGCTCGTCGTTTCATTTACATCAGAGACAACTTTATGAATCTGATCCTCTAACGCAGATTTTAATGCTTGCACATCCTGACCTATTTGTGTTCTATCTTCTACTTGTCTCTCGGATAGCGAATCCATCCTTACGCTTAAATCTTTCCTAATTTGTACTACTTCATTGTTAATATCTATTTGGGTACTGGCAAGTTTTCTTTCAATACGTTCCTGAATTTGGGTTACATGTTCCCCACTTGACCTATTCCACTCGTCTTTCCATACTGCTACATTTGCCGTTAACATTTCTGCTATGTCTCCTTCGATATCTTCTTTAAGTAATCTATTATGGTCTAATACCTGGGTTCTCATGACCTCTACATCATACTTTAAACCTGCTAAAGACGCTGTCGTTCTAACTGACTCATCAACTAACCTAGTCGTTAATGCACTCATATTACGCGTACAAAGTGTTTTCGAATTTTCTATTTCTTCCCTGACTTTATTTACATCAGTTTGGACTTTAGCAATATCTACGAAAACTGTGTTGACTTCTACTTGAATCTTATTTATGTCACTTTGCATCTCATTTACATCCGAATGAATGTTATTAATATCAACCTGAACATTGGACACATCAGTTCTAACATTTTGGACTTCTCTTTGGACTTCCTCAACCTTGTCTTGGACAGTCGCAACATCATTTTTAACAACAACTACTTCAGCCCTAGCACAAGAAATATCACTCCGGACATTAGCAACATCAAGATTCAACATAGTAAGATCTTTTTGTACCTTGCACACATCAATTTTAACAACAGACACATCTTTATGCACATTGGACACGTCTGTGCGCATGTCAGTTACAGCATTCTCTATTCCTTGGGTATTAATCTGTAAACGCGACATATTATCCTCTAGGTTTGCAGAACTGGTCTGAATAACTTTCAAACTTTCATTCATGCTATCTCTCAAATTACTAGCATTCCTAGCTTCCATTTCCTCCATTCGACTAGTATTCCTAGCTTCCATTTCCCTCACACTTTCATCCAGCCTAATAGACATATTACTAGAATTCTCCTCCATCATCTGCTTCATACTGCTATTCATGCTAGCTTTCATCTCCTCCAACATAATTCTCAGACTTTCATCTGCCATTTCAACAATATTCAATAATAAACTGCTTTAGGGACATACATCAAACAGAGTAAAATAACAACATCTGAGCAACATTCTTCACCATATATAAAGTTTGAGCAATTTTCTGTCTTAAATCTAACTTATAATTACCTTATAATTAACCTTCGTAGACACTTCATGTTGAAACAAACTCAAGCACATGTTCAAGTTTCTTTGGTTCATTTTAAAATATCCTAACACAAATAATTTACATTTATAATCCATATAGTTAATTTTATCTTTAATATGACTACACATGTCATAAGCCGGTCAAATAAAATAAGATTCCAGATCATAGGCGATTTTTCTAAGTTTCCAGCCTATTTAACCTCTCTCAAGTCGTATAAGATCTGATCTTTTCTGAGTGTAATTTTCCTAATACAATACAACATTTATTCCTATATAATCACACTCAAATTCTACAATTGGCTAAGACATCTAACAAAAAAAATCAACCTCTTTATTTGAGTCTTCACAATCCCTTTGACATCGATAACTTGGTAATCCAATGTTATTCGAACACTCCACAAAAATTGCGGTGTCAATTCTACTGCAATGACTTGGTAATCCAATGTTTTGCTGATCGTGCCAATCGAGACAATCGAGCCCCACCGAATTGCGGCAATCCTCCTGGTAATCCAGTTTTGTAGAACAGGCCCCACGTTTCAGGGTCGCCAATCCTACTGTACCCGATCTCCGGATAGTAGGCTGTCAGATATCCGCCCCCTCAATCGGATTGCCAATAATCAAACGCGCCGGCATAGCTACATCAATGAAAATGGCACTGACAGATACTATCGAGATTGGAGCACAATAGTTAACAAGAAAATTATTGTGGAACACACCAAAATATACGGGGGTTATTACTTACCGTTACTTACCTCTTAAATATATCTCGGGGACTGGGTTGTCAACTGGATCACTTAAAAGTATGTCCTCACAATAACCTCCACCATGATATTTAAAATGAACCAAAACGAAGACGAGAAACTTTAAACTGCACAATAATTTATTTCACATAAAGAATGATTTTTAACAAAAATGAAACAACAAAATATACGTGGCAATCAGAAGCCGTTGACCACATAACCATGTCCTCCTGTAGGACCTGTATTCTCCACATATAATGTTTTAGCTTTCTCAAGCTTATAGCAACGAAAATATAACAATGCAATGGGAATGGAAACGGGATTTGGGATGAGACACACATATCACTTGCTTTGCGTGTTTATATCCTGCACATTTTATTTGTAGCCACAAGGCTATTATGAAACGTGCTTGGTCTCAGTAACACAGTTGTCCGGACCAGCTGCAAAACACCTGTGTCGTCAAAGCGGACACCCGTTCGTTCAACCCTAGCATAAGCGTGCTACCTCAGAGCTCGGCTCTCTCTTTTCAAATACGTAAATGTTCACATCTCAACTGAAATATTATCACGCAAATGTCTTACATGCTTCATTCAAACACCATTGGATTCCTCCAACAATCCCAAATCATGATTATTTGTTTAAACCACTTGCTTAACTTGCATTGTTTAGAGTATAAAATAAAAAACTCTAAATGTTAATAACAAAAGTTCATTAATTATTTATAACAATAACAAATTGTTTATAACAATTGAAAATTTAATACACGCTTCTATTAATCACTATCATTTCAAATTATTTAACAAAGATATTTACAGAATTATTTTACACTATTAAATTGTTTATATTATTTATACAAGGAATACATTGAACCACACGTTTATCCGGTTGATAATTACTCAAATCGTGTTGATATAATCGACCAATGAAGGTTAGTTATATTAAACTGTCAAATTCAGGTTTAATAATGTTTAATAATAATTATTAATATTTGTGACTGTAACCTCCATTCAAAATCTTTCTCTCAAATTATTTAACACTCTTGTTAATTTTAACAGTATCTTCATATGAATAATCTTTCAAAGAACAAGAACAATAGCATTCAGCGGGAAATACTTCGCTCAAGACGCCCAAAATTACACAACAATTGGCCCAAAATTCATCATATATCTATATATATATGGCATAAAAATCTTCCAAACTACACACAAAAACCTCCACTATTAATGCATCAACTTCATTAATTATTGTGGGAACCTCCTTCATTATTCAAGGGCATTACTCAACAGCGACTTTTACACGTCCACTGAACTATCGATTATACATCCATTGTTCCTCTTTAAAAATTCTTATATTCATCAATTGTAATAATGACTGTTATCATTTAACCTTCGTGGGTTTCATTCATGAATCGATATGAAGTAAAAATTTGCCAATCACAAATAAATTTAATAGCAAATACGATTAGACACTCCTGTCTGGTCTATCAAAATTGAGATTAACATCTTCAAAGTAACGCAGTATAAAAATACTATCTTCAAACAAAGTTCAACTAAACTGCAAAATAGTCGAATAGAATACAATTAGATTGTGGAATGCAAACATTATTGTTCCAATCTAGAATTGAGAAAAACTCTTATCTTCATTATTCATTACTATAGTGTATTCAATAAATTGTAATTAACGTTCGTATTTCATAAAATTGTCTATAATGCAATGATAAATGTCTATGTTGCAATCATGTTCATAAGACGACTAGTATTTCAAAGATCGTCGATATCGTAAAAGATTTTAACGCTCTAAAATCTTTTAATTATTCTTCTTTCTTGAGGATGACAGAAAATTGGTCAAAGTAATTTACTGAATAGAATTACTTTAATAAAATGACACGCTGTCTGAATTTAAATCTGCCATAGCAAATCAATGACTTTACAGTTAAATAGTGACTACAAAAAGTACGCAAATTACTGAAAGAATCTAAATCATCAGTCTCAACTGATCCAAAATTATTTAAGTATGCCAATGACATAGCAATGTCTCAAAAATCGAAGAAAAAGGCATAAATCATCGAAGTGTACTGAGTACAAAAATATCAATCAAGAAAATGGGGCAAAAGGTAGGACAGAAAATATGGGAAGAATGGTTGCTCAAATATCGCTACAATACTCAAATAATACAAGAAACGTTCACAACTACCTTATCTGCCGATTGAAGTTCCAGAGAAAAATTCCCCAAAGAAGACTGCTGTTGGATCCATTTCGCCAAGTTAAAGATGAGCTCCATCCTCGAAACAGGAACCAGCGTCCTCGGAGAATCGAACTGCTTCCTCCTCCGAAATGGCACTGCTCCGTGGATACGAGAAACATCCTTCCGGCAAAATTCTTCCTTGTGCGCCGGGATAACCCTGGCCTCTCTTGAAAGTTCTCTGAAGTTCTTGCAGGAATTCGTCATGAAGTTTAATGTAGCTATTTCCGCAGAAATATTCATAGTTGTGGAGTATGAAAATATTTCCACTGTTATCTGGTATAATTCAGCGATGGATTAACGATGCATGAGTGTAGTTGGATGTTCACTACATGCTCGCTTCAGTAGAAAGACGATTAACGAAGTTCCATGCTGTTACTTTACTCCAATAAAGTATGTCCCAATTGCATCAAAGCCTTAGCCTTTCATCTCAACTGCAGTTATAATGATCAAAAGCACTGCAATATTATAGTGTTCCATAGTCAAATGTACCGTTGTAATACCAAACTGTGGCACTCCACGTGTCAGTCGTAGTGTATAATATGGAATATAAAAGTGTTTCTCCTGTGGCGAGAAAATCACTTTTGTTGGCAGCCTAAAAGTTCCAATATCTTTCGAAGTATCACTGTGAAATCGTTCAAATCTTGTATACACCTCAATGTTATACTGCCTAATAGAATTATCATACAGGCTGAAGTTAGCGCTTGATATCTTGACTGGTGGAAACGTTAATGTGCGCGTTTCAACTTCACCTAGTTTTGAGCAGCGTGAAATGGAACTGCCCCGAGTTCGTTCGATGCGGCAAGGCTTTCTCCTCCCGCTAAAGACACCTTACTTCACTGAACCACTTGAAAATAACTCTATATCACCAGAAATATATATATGCGATCACAAGTATGTGATCTGAGCGTATGAGATCTGAGTATGAGTATGAGAGCTCCTCTCTCCTGTGCACGACCTTTTATCAACTTCTTAAGGGGCGTAACCATCCCTTCCATAGCCTGTTGCTGCGTCATTGCTGGAAGTTTTAACTTTGGCTATACTTGACGGATTTTCAAAATTCAAAAACTCAAAATTAATTTCTTCAAAATTCCAAATCAATGCCATAACTGAAAATAGATTTCCATAAATCTGCATGCCAAAAGTAATCGAATATCGTAGTTTCAGCAATTTCCGTCTTCCTTCCAAACTATCGTTCATTGGTTCGCGTCTCTCCTCCAATAGCGTAGCTTCTTCCTTAGCACAATACCTTGTTTCCTGCGACTGCGTCGTAAATCTCGGATCTTTCTCGAATAAAATCATGACGTCACCAAGAATCTCAGCTCAATCAGCCTACTGGCATGAATTCTACGTCATCCGTGCCTACGTCATGAATATCCACGTCATAACTATGACATCCATAACTTTACTGATATTTTCCAATACAGCCATCGTGGTCTCAATATAATTCAATTTCCGGGGGCATTCTCCCTTCACCACGTTTTAAAAACAGTTGCAAATTGTTTTTAAACTCTGTGTTATACATATCTCAATTCACTTGAACACGAAATTGAATTATTATTGGCTTACTCTTGTATGATATTTCTACTATGTTCCTTAATCATAAGTCTCTTCTTTTCTGGGTTTGTGTGTGGCTAATGTATTCTCTCCTCTCTACTTTCTCTTCTGTCCTGAATTTCTGTTTTCCGAATTATGCTGGCTCGTAGAAGGCCCAGGATCGATCACAACATCCTGCCTTTTCTTTTGATTTTCGGCTTCTTTTTCCCGTAACTCCTTCAGGTATTGCTGGCTTTCCTTCTCTCTTTCCTGATACTGATCGGGTGTCATAACCTGACCTTGAGAATCCTGATTTCTATTTTGGTTCTGGTTATTTCCATTATAATTTCTGTTATAACCATTATTGTTGTAGTATCGGCCTCTTCCATTGTTGTAATTGCCTCGATTATAGTTCCAGCCTCTTCTCTGTTGATACGGACGGTAACCTTGCGATCTGTTATTCCTAAACTGATTATTCCTGTGAGGACCTACATTGTCAGTTTTCTCTTCGTCTGGCTTGTCAGTTTGCTGAACTTGGTCCATATATACAGTATTTATTTCTTTGAAGTCATGCCTTTGACCTTTCTGTACCACGTTAGGCATTGGACTTGTGTAGTCTAACCTCCTCAGTAATTCGTCCATGCTGGTCAAATCCCTGATGTTTGACGAAATGATTAGTCTCCTCACCTCCACAGGCAGCATACGAGAAATCGCATCAATTAATTGCTCCGTTGACAATGGGGGTTGCAAAAATCTCAAGCGGGACAATTGACTCGTAAAGAAATCAGCGTACCGTGTTGGAAGAGTACCTGAGTATTTTCTTGAATAAACCTCCGCTCTTAACGAATTCTGCGCTTCTATGGACCAAAATCGTTTGATTAATGCCTCTGCAAACTCGTCAAAGTTACTGAAAGTATATCTAAAAGCTCTAAACCATTCAAGGGGTCCTCCAATCAAAAATCTTTCCACTATCTTCATCTCTCTCTCTCTCTCTGGGAATGTGAGCTTCGATGAAATAATCTTTGCGGTTCCTGACATATTCTATAGGCGTCAAACTATCAGTGTTGCTGAATTTTTGCGGTTTGTCTTCAAAATTCCTGATGACCGTTACATTCCTCGGATATGAATCCGGGTAGTTTTTCCCACTATCTCGATAGTTCCACTCAGGTTCCCTATTCCTCTCGTCATCTTCCTCCCTGAATCTGGTTATACGTTCTTCAGGAGTCACGTCTCTTTCTTCTGGATCTAGGTTATATCTTCTGGCATAATTCCTATTGGTTTCGCAAGCCAAGCCTTCTGTATCCTTGTCAGTGATTTCTGTTAAGACTTTCCTGATTAACTCTTCTTTGTAGGTCTCCATCAAACTAGCTTCTCCTAGCTTCAAATTCTGCAGTTTGCTCGTCGTTTCATTTACATCAGAGACAACTTTATGAATCTGATCCTCTAACGCAGATTTTAATGCTTGCACATCCTGACCTATTTGTGTTCTATCTTCTACTTGTCTCTCGGATAGCGAATCCATCCTTACGCTTAAATCTTTCCTAATTTGTACTACTTCATTGTTAATATCTATTTGGGTACTGGCAAGTTTTCTTTCAATACGTTCCTGAATTTGGGTTACATGTTCCCCACTTGACCTATTCCACTCGTCTTTCCATACTGCTACATTTGCCGTTAACATTTCTGCTATGTCTCCTTCGATATCTTCTTTAAGTAATCTATTATGGTCTAATACCTGGGTTCTCATGACCTCTACATCATACTTTAAACCTGCTAAAGACGCTGTCGTTCTAACTGACTCATCAACTAACCTAGTCGTTAATGCACTCATATTACGCGTACAAAGTGTTTTCGAATTTTCTATTTCTTCCCTGACTTTATTTACATCAGTTTGGACTTTAGCAATATCTACGAAAACTGTGTTGACTTCTACTTGAATCTTATTTATGTCACTTTGCATCTCATTTACATCCGAATGAATGTTATTAATATCAACCTGAACATTGGACACATCAGTTCTAACATTTTGGACTTCTCTTTGGACTTCCTCAACCTTGTCTTGGACAGTCGCAACATCATTTTTAACAACAACTACTTCAGCCCTAGCACAAGAAATATCACTCCGGACATTAGCAACATCAAGATTCAACATAGTAAGATCTTTTTGTACCTTGCACACATCAATTTTAACAACAGACACATCTTTATGCACATTGGACACGTCTGTGCGCATGTCAGTTACAGCATTCTCTATTCCTTGGGTATTAATCTGTAAACGCGACATATTATCCTCTAGGTTTGCAGAACTGGTCTGAATAACTTTCAAACTTTCATTCATGCTATCTCTCAAATTAAAGCATTCCTAGCTTCCATTTCCTCCATTCGACTAGTATTCCTAGCTTCCATTTCCCTCACACTTTCATCCAGCCTAATAGACATATTACTAGAATTCTCCTCCATCATCTGCTTCATACTGCTATTCATGCTAGCTTTCATCTCCTCCAACATAATTCTCAGACTTTCATCTGCCATTTCAACAATATTCAATAATAAACTGCTTTAGGGACATACATCAAACAGAGTAAAATAACAACATCTGAGCAACATTCTTCACCATATATAAAGTTTGAGCAATTTTCTGTCTTAAATCTAACTTATAATTACCTTATAATTAACCTTCGTAGACACTTCATGTTGAAACAAACTCAAGCACATGTTCAAGTTTCTTTGGTTCATTTTAAAATATCCTAACACAAATAATTTACATTTATAATCCATATAGTTAATTTTATCTTTAATATGACTACACATGTCATAAGCCGGTCAAATAAAATAAGATTCCAGATCATAGGCGATTTTTCTAAGTTTTCAGCCTATTTAACCTCTCTCAAGTCGTATAAGATCTGATCTTTTCTGAGTGTAATTTTCCTAATACAATACAACATTTATTCCTATATAATCACACTCTCAAATTCTACAATTGGCTAAGACATCTAACAAAAAATCAACCTCTTTATTTGAGTCTTCACAATCCCTTTGACATCGATAACTTGGTAATCCAATGTTATTCGAACACTCCACAAAAATTGCGGTGTCAATTCTACTGCAATGACTTGGTAATCCAATGTTTTGCTGATCGTGCCAATCGAGACAATCGAGCCCCACCGAATTGCGGCAATCCTCCTGGTAATCCAGTTTTGTAGAACAGGCCCCACGTTTCAGGGTCGCCAATCCTACTGTACCCGATCTCCGGATAGTAGGCTGTCAGATATCCGCCCCCTCAATCGGATTGCCAATAATCAAACGCGCCGGCATAGCTACATCAATGAAAATGGCACTGACAGATACTATCGAGATTGGAGCACAATAGTTAACAAGAAAATTATTGTGGAACACACCAAAATATACGGGGGTTATTACTTACCGTTACTTACCTCTTAAATATATCTCGGGGACTGGGTTGTCAACTGGATCACTTAAAAGTATGTCCTCACAATAACCTCCACCATGATATTTAAAATGAACCAAAACGAAGACGAGAAACTTTAAACTGCACAATAATTTATTTCACATAAAGAATGATTTTTAACAAAAATGAAACAACAAAATATACGTGGCAATCAGAAGCCGTTGACCACATAACCATGTCCTCCTGTAGGACCTGTATTCTCCACATATAATGTTTTAGCTTTCTCAAGCTTATAGCAACGAAAATATAACAATGCAATGGGAATGGAAACGGGATTTGGGATGAGACACACATATCACTTGCTTTGCGTGTTTATATCCTGCACATTTTATTTATAGCCACAAGGCTATTATGAAACGTGCTTGGTCTCAGTAACACAGTTGTCCGGACCAGCTGCAAAACACCTGTGTCGTCAAAGCGGACACCCGTTCGTTCAACCCTAGCATAAGCGTGCTACCTCAGAGCTCGGCTCTCTCTTTTCAAATACGTAAATGTTCACATCTCAACTGAAATATTATCACGCAAATGTCTTACATGCTTCATTCAAACACCATTGGATTCCTCCAACAATCCCAAATCATGATTATTTGTTTAAACCACTTGCTTAACTTGCATTGTTTAGAGTATAAAATAAAAAACTCTAAATGTTAATAACAAAAGTTCATTAATTATTTATAACAATAACAAATTGTTTATAACAATTGAAAATTTAATACACGCTTCTATTAATCACTATCATTTCAAATTATTTAACAAAGATATTTACAGAATTATTTTACACTATTAAATTGTTTATATTATTTATACAAGGAATACATTGAACCACACGTTTATCCGGTTGATAATTACTCAAATCGTGTTGATATAATCGACCAATGAAGGTTAGTTATATTAAACTGTCAAATTCAGGTTTAATAATGTTTAATAATAATTATTAATATTTGTGACTGTAACCTCCATTCAAAATCTTTCTCTCAAATTATTTAACACTCTTGTTAATTTTAACAGTATCTTCATATGAATAATCTTTCAAAGAACAAGAACAATAGCATTCAGCGGGAAATACTTCGCTCAAGACGCCCAAAATTACACAACAATTGGCCCAAAATTCATCATATATCTATATATATATGGCATAAAAATCTTCCAAACTACACACAAAAACCTCCACTATTAATGCATCAACTTCATTAATTATTGTGGGAACCTCCTTCATTATTCAAGGGCATTACTCAACAGCGACTTTTACACGTCCACTGAACTATCGATTATACATCCATTGTTCCTCTTTAAAAATTCTTATATTCATCAATTGTAATAATGACTGTTATCATTTAACCTTCGTGGGTTTCATTCATGAATCGATATGAAGTAAAAATTTGCCAATCACAAATAAATTTAATAGCAAATACGATTAGACACTCCTGTCTGGTCTATCAAAATTGAGATTAACATCTTCAAAGTAACGCAGTATAAAAATACTATCTTCAAACAAAGTTCAACTAAACTGCAAAATAGTCGAATAGAATACAATTAGATTGTGGAATGCAAACATTATTGTTCCAATCTAGAATTGAGAAAAACTCTTATCTTCATTATTCATTACTATAGTGTATTCAATAAATTGTAATTAACGTTCGTATTTCATAAAATTGTCTATAATGCAATGATAAATGTCTATGTTGCAATCATGTTCATAAGACGACTAGTATTTCAAAGATCGTCGATATCGTAAAAGATTTTAACGCTCTAAAATCTTTTAATTATTCTTCTTTCTTGAGGATGACAGAAAATTGGTCAAAGTAATTTACTGAATAGAATTACTTTAATAAAATGACACGCTGTCTGAATTTAAATCTGCCATAGCAAATCAATGACTTTACAGTTAAATAGTGACTACAAAAAGTACGCAAATTACTGAAAGAATCTAAATCATCAGTCTCAACTGATCCAAAATTATTTAAGTATGCCAATGACATAGCAATGTCTCAAAAATCGAAGAAAAAGGCATAAATCATCGAAGTGTACTGAGTACAAAAATATCAATCAAGAAAATGGGGCAAAAGGTAGGACAGAAAATATGGGAAGAATGGTTGCTCAAATATCGCTACAATACTCAAATAATACAAGAAACGTTCACAACTACCTTATCTGCCGATTGAAGTTCCAGAGAAAAATTCCCCAAAGAAGACTGCTGTTGGATCCATTTCGCCAAGTTAAAGATGAGCTCCATCCTCGAAACAGGAACCAGCGTCCTCGGAGAATCGAACTGCTTCCTCCTCCGAAATGGCACTGCTCCGTGGATACGAGAAACATCCTTCCGGCAAAATTCTTCCTTGTGCGCCGGGATAACCCTGGCCTCTCTTGAAAGTTCTCTGAAGTTCTTGCAGGAATTCGTCATGAAGTTTAATGTAGCTATTTCCGCAGAAATATTCATAGTTGTGGAGTATGAAAATATTTCCACTGTTATCTGGTATAATTCAGCGATGGATTAACGATGCATGAGTGTAGTTGGATGTTCACTACATGCTCGCTTCAGTAGAAAGACGATTAACGAAGTTCCATGCTGTTACTTTACTCCAATAAAGTATGTCCCAATTGCATCAAAGCCTTAGCCTTTCATCTCAACTGCAGTTATAATGATCAAAAGCACTGCAATATTATAGTGTTCCATAGTCAAATGTACCGTTGTAATACCAAACTGTGGCACTCCACGTGTCAGTCGTAGTGTATAATATGGAATATAAAAGTGTTTCTCCTGTGGCGAGAAAATCACTTTTGTTGGCAGCCTAAAAGTTCCAATATCTTTCGAAGTATCACTGTGAAATCGTTCAAATCTTGTATACACCTCAATGTTATACTGCCTAATAGAATTATCATACAGGCTGAAGTTAGCGCTTGATATCTTGACTGGTGGAAACGTTAATGTGCGCGTTTCAACTTCACCTAGTTTTGAGCAGCGTGAAATGGAACTGCCCCGAGTTCGTTCGATGCGGCAAGGCTTTCTCCTCCCGCTAAAGACACCTTACTTCACTGAACCACTTGAAAATAACTCTATATCACCAGAAATATATATATGCGATCACAAGTATGTGATCTGAGCGTATGAGATCTGAGTATGAGTATGAGAGCTCCTCTCTCCTGTGCACGACCTTTTATCAACTTCTTAAGGGGCGTAACCATCCCTTCCATAGCCTGTTGCTGCGTCATTGCTGGAAGTTTTAACTTTGGCTATACTTGACGGATTTTCAAAATTCAAAAACTCAAAATTAATTTCTTCAAAATTCCAAATCAATGCCATAACTGAAAATAGATTTCCATAAATCTGCATGCCAAAAGTAATCGAATATCGTAGTTTCAGCAATTTCCGTCTTCCTTCCAAACTATCGTTCATTGGTTCGCGTCTCTCCTCCAATAGCGTAGCTTCTTCCTTAGCACAATACCTTGTTTCCTGCGACTGCGTCGTAAATCTCGGATCTTTCTCGAATAAAATCATGACGTCACCAAGAATCTCAGCTCAATCAGCCTACTGGCATGAATTCTACGTCATCCGTGCCTACGTCATGAATATCCACGTCATAACTATGACATCCATAACTTTACTGATATTTTCCAATACAGCCATCGTGGTCTCAATATAATTCAATTTCCGGGGGCATTCTCCCTTCACCACGTTTTAAAAACAGTTGCAAATTGTTTTTAAACTCTGTGTTATACATATCTCAATTCACTTGAACACGAAATTGAATTATTATTGGCTTACTCTTGTATGATATTTCTACTATGTTCCTTAATCATAAGTCTCTTCTTTTCTGGGTTTGTGTGTGGCTAATGTATTCTCTCCTCTCTACTTTCTCTTCTGTCCTGAATTTCTGTTTTCCGAATTATGCTGGCTCGTAGAAGGCCCAGGATCGATCACAACATCCTGCCTTTTCTTTTGATTTTCGGCTTCTTTTTCCCGTAACTCCTTCAGGTATTGCTGGCTTTCCTTCTCTCTTTCCTGATACTGATCGGGTGTCATAACCTGACCTTGAGAATCCTGATTTCTATTTTGGTTCTGGTTATTTCCATTATAATTTCTGTTATAACCATTATTGTTGTAGTATCGGCCTCTTCCATTGTTGTAATTGCCTCGATTATAGTTCCAGCCTCTTCTCTGTTGATACGGACGGTAACCTTGCGATCTGTTATTCCTAAACTGATTATTCCTGTGAGGACCTACATTGTCAGTTTTCTCTTCGTCTGGCTTGTCAGTTTGCTGAACTTGGTCCATATATACAGTATTTATTTCTTTGAAGTCATGCCTTTGACCTTTCTGTACCACGTTAGGCATTGGACTTGTGTAGTCTAACCTCCTCAGTAATTCGTCCATGCTGGTCAAATCCCTGATGTTTGACGAAATGATTAGTCTCCTCACCTCCACAGGCAGCATACGAGAAATCGCATCAATTAATTGCTCCGTTGACAATGGGGGTTGCAAAAATCTCAAGCGGGACAATTGACTCGTAAAGAAATCAGCGTACCGTGTTGGAAGAGTACCTGAGTATTTTCTTGAATAAACCTCCGCTCTTAACGAATTCTGCGCTTCTATGGACCAAAATCGTTTGATTAATGCCTCTGCAAACTCGTCAAAGTTACTGAAAGTATATCTAAAAGCTCTAAACCATTCAAGGGGTCCTCCAATCAAAAATCTTTCCACTATCTTCATCTCTCTCTCTCTCTCTGGGAATGTGAGCTTCGATGAAATAATCTTTGCGGTTCCTGACATATTCTATAGGCGTCAAACTATCAGTGTTGCTGAATTTTTGCGGTTTGTCTTCAAAATTCCTGATGACCGTTACATTCCTCGGATATGAATCCGGGTAGTTTTTCCCACTATCTCGATAGTTCCACTCAGGTTCCCTATTCCTCTCGTCATCTTCCTCCCTGAATCTGGTTATACGTTCTTCAGGAGTCACGTCTCTTTCTTCTGGATCTAGGTTATATCTTCTGGCATAATTCCTATTGGTTTCGCAAGCCAAGCCTTCTGTATCCTTGTCAGTGATTTCTGTTAAGACTTTCCTGATTAACTCTTCTTTGTAGGTCTCCATCAAACTAGCTTCTCCTAGCTTCAAATTCTGCAGTTTGCTCGTCGTTTCATTTACATCAGAGACAACTTTATGAATCTGATCCTCTAACGCAGATTTTAATGCTTGCACATCCTGACCTATTTGTGTTCTATCTTCTACTTGTCTCTCGGATAGCGAATCCATCCTTACGCTTAAATCTTTCCTAATTTGTACTACTTCATTGTTAATATCTATTTGGGTACTGGCAAGTTTTCTTTCAATACGTTCCTGAATTTGGGTTACATGTTCCCCACTTGACCTATTCCACTCGTCTTTCCATACTGCTACATTTGCCGTTAACATTTCTGCTATGTCTCCTTCGATATCTTCTTTAAGTAATCTATTATGGTCTAATACCTGGGTTCTCATGACCTCTACATCATACTTTAAACCTGCTAAAGACGCTGTCGTTCTAACTGACTCATCAACTAACCTAGTCGTTAATGCACTCATATTACGCGTACAAAGTGTTTTCGAATTTTCTATTTCTTCCCTGACTTTATTTACATCAGTTTGGACTTTAGCAATATCTACGAAAACTGTGTTGACTTCTACTTGAATCTTATTTATGTCACTTTGCATCTCATTTACATCCGAATGAATGTTATTAATATCAACCTGAACATTGGACACATCAGTTCTAACATTTTGGACTTCTCTTTGGACTTCCTCAACCTTGTCTTGGACAGTCGCAACATCATTTTTAACAACAACTACTTCAGCCCTAGCACAAGAAATATCACTCCGGACATTAGCAACATCAAGATTCAACATAGTAAGATCTTTTTGTACCTTGCACACATCAATTTTAACAACAGACACATCTTTATGCACATTGGACACGTCTGTGCGCATGTCAGTTACAGCATTCTCTATTCCTTGGGTATTAATCTGTAAACGCGACATATTATCCTCTAGGTTTGCAGAACTGGTCTGAATAACTTTCAAACTTTCATTCATGCTATCTCTCAAATTAAAGCATTCCTAGCTTCCATTTCCTCCATTCGACTAGTATTCCTAGCTTCCATTTCCCTCACACTTTCATCCAGCCTAATAGACATATTACTAGAATTCTCCTCCATCATCTGCTTCATACTGCTATTCATGCTAGCTTTCATCTCCTCCAACATAATTCTCAGACTTTCATCTGCCATTTCAACAATATTCAATAATAAACTGCTTTAGGGACATACATCAAACAGAGTAAAATAACAACATCTGAGCAACATTCTTCACCATATATAAAGTTTGAGCAATTTTCTGTCTTAAATCTAACTTATAATTACCTTATAATTAACCTTCGTAGACACTTCATGTTGAAACAAACTCAAGCACATGTTCAAGTTTCTTTGGTTCATTTTAAAATATCCTAACACAAATAATTTACATTTATAATCCATATAGTTAATTTTATCTTTAATATGACTACACATGTCATAAGCCGGTCAAATAAAATAAGATTCCAGATCATAGGCGATTTTTCTAAGTTTTCAGCCTATTTAACCTCTCTCAAGTCGTATAAGATCTGATCTTTTCTGAGTGTAATTTTCCTAATACAATACAACATTTATTCCTATATAATCACACTCTCAAATTCTACAATTGGCTAAGACATCTAACAAAAAATCAACCTCTTTATTTGAGTCTTCACAATCCCTTTGACATCGATAACTTGGTAATCCAATGTTATTCGAACACTCCACAAAAATTGCGGTGTCAATTCTACTGCAATGACTTGGTAATCCAATGTTTTGCTGATCGTGCCAATCGAGACAATCGAGCCCCACCGAATTGCGGCAATCCTCCTGGTAATCCAGTTTTGTAGAACAGGCCCCACGTTTCAGGGTCGCCAATCCTACTGTACCCGATCTCCGGATAGTAGGCTGTCAGATATCCGCCCCCTCAATCGGATTGCCAATAATCAAACGCGCCGGCATAGCTACATCAATGAAAATGGCACTGACAGATACTATCGAGATTGGAGCACAATAGTTAACAAGAAAATTATTGTGGAACACACCAAAATATACGGGGGTTATTACTTACCGTTACTTACCTCTTAAATATATCTCGGGGACTGGGTTGTCAACTGGATCACTTAAAAGTATGTCCTCACAATAACCTCCACCATGATATTTAAAATGAACCAAAACGAAGACGAGAAACTTTAAACTGCACAATAATTTATTTCACATAAAGAATGATTTTTAACAAAAATGAAACAACAAAATATACGTGGCAATCAGAAGCCGTTGACCACATAACCATGTCCTCCTGTAGGACCTGTATTCTCCACATATAATGTTTTAGCTTTCTCAAGCTTATAGCAACGAAAATATAACAATGCAATGGGAATGGAAACGGGATTTGGGATGAGACACACATATCACTTGCTTTGCGTGTTTATATCCTGCACATTTTATTTATAGCCACAAGGCTATTATGAAACGTGCTTGGTCTCAGTAACACAGTTGTCCGGACCAGCTGCAAAACACCTGTGTCGTCAAAGCGGACACCCGTTCGTTCAACCCTAGCATAAGCGTGCTACCTCAGAGCTCGGCTCTCTCTTTTCAAATACGTAAATGTTCACATCTCAACTGAAATATTATCACGCAAATGTCTTACATGCTTCATTCAAACACCATTGGATTCCTCCAACAATCCCAAATCATGATTATTTGTTTAAACCACTTGCTTAACTTGCATTGTTTAGAGTATAAAATAAAAAACTCTAAATGTTAATAACAAAAGTTCATTAATTATTTATAACAATAACAAATTGTTTATAACAATTGAAAATTTAATACACGCTTCTATTAATCACTATCATTTCAAATTATTTAACAAAGATATTTACAGAATTATTTTACACTATTAAATTGTTTATATTATTTATACAAGGAATACATTGAACCACACGTTTATCCGGTTGATAATTACTCAAATCGTGTTGATATAATCGACCAATGAAGGTTAGTTATATTAAACTGTCAAATTCAGGTTTAATAATGTTTAATAATAATTATTAATATTTGTGACTGTAACCTCCATTCAAAATCTTTCTCTCAAATTATTTAACACTCTTGTTAATTTTAACAGTATCTTCATATGAATAATCTTTCAAAGAACAAGAACAATAGCATTCAGCGGGAAATACTTCGCTCAAGACGCCCAAAATTACACAACAATTGGCCCAAAATTCATCATATATCTATATATATATGGCATAAAAATCTTCCAAACTACACACAAAAACCTCCACTATTAATGCATCAACTTCATTAATTATTGTGGGAACCTCCTTCATTATTCAAGGGCATTACTCAACAGCGACTTTTACACGTCCACTGAACTATCGATTATACATCCATTGTTCCTCTTTAAAAATTCTTATATTCATCAATTGTAATAATGACTGTTATCATTTAACCTTCGTGGGTTTCATTCATGAATCGATATGAAGTAAAAATTTGCCAATCACAAATAAATTTAATAGCAAATACGATTAGACACTCCTGTCTGGTCTATCAAAATTGAGATTAACATCTTCAAAGTAACGCAGTATAAAAATACTATCTTCAAACAAAGTTCAACTAAACTGCAAAATAGTCGAATAGAATACAATTAGATTGTGGAATGCAAACATTATTGTTCCAATCTAGAATTGAGAAAAACTCTTATCTTCATTATTCATTACTATAGTGTATTCAATAAATTGTAATTAACGTTCGTATTTCATAAAATTGTCTATAATGCAATGATAAATGTCTATGTTGCAATCATGTTCATAAGACGACTAGTATTTCAAAGATCGTCGATATCGTAAAAGATTTTAACGCTCTAAAATCTTTTAATTATTCTTCTTTCTTGAGGATGACAGAAAATTGGTCAAAGTAAGTTACTGAATAGAATTACTTTAATAAAATGACACGCTGTCTGAATTTAAATCTGCCATAGCAAATCAATGACTTTACAGTTAAATAGTGACTACAAAAAGTACGCAAATTACTGAAAGAATCTAAATCATCAGTCTCAACTGATCCAAAATTATTTAAGTATGCCAATGACATAGCAATGTCTCAAAAATCGAAGAAAAAGGCATAAATCATCGAAGTGTACTGAGTACAAAAATATCAATCAAGAAAATGGGGCAAAAGGTAGGACAGAAAATATGGGAAGAATGGTTGCTCAAATATCGCTACAATACTCAAATAATACAAGAAACGTTCACAACTACCTTATCTGCCGATTGAAGTTCCAGAGAAAAATTCCCCAAAGAAGACTGCTGTTGGATCCATTTCGCCAAGTTAAAGATGAGCTCCATCCTCGAAACAGGAACCAGCGT
This sequence comes from Meconema thalassinum, assembly GCA_946902985.2. Taxonomy (NCBI): domain Eukaryota; kingdom Metazoa; phylum Arthropoda; class Insecta; order Orthoptera; family Tettigoniidae; genus Meconema; species Meconema thalassinum. Next base: position 1,329,460,534 of record OX336389.2, read on the forward strand.
CCTCGGAGAATCGAACTGCTTCCTCCTCCGAAATGGCACTGCTCCGTGGATACGAGAAACATCCTTCCGGCAAAATTCTTCCTTGTGCGCCGGGATAACCCTGGCCTCTCTTGAAAGTTCTCTGAAGTTCTTGCAGGAATTCGTCATGAAGTTTAATGTAGCTATTTCCGCAGAAATATTCATAGTTGTGGAGTATGAAAATATTTCCACTGTTATCTGGTATAATTCAGCGATGGATTAACGATGCATGAGTGTAGTTGGATGTTCACTACATGCTCGCTTCAGTAGAAAGACGATTAACGAAGTTCCATGCTGTTACTTTACTCCAATAAAGTATGTCCCAATTGCATCAAAGCCTTAGCCTTTCATCTCAACTGCAGTTATAATGATCAAAAGCACTGCAATATTATAGTGTTCCATGGTCAAATGTACCGTTGTAATACCAAACTGTGGCACTCCACGTGTCAGCCGTAGTGTATAATATGGAATATAAAAGTGTTTCTCCTGTGGCGAGAAAATCACTTTTGTTGGCAGCCTAAAAGTTCCAATATCTTTCGAAGTATCACTGTGAAATCGTTCAAATCTTGTATACACCTCAATGTTATACTGCCTAATAGAATTATCATACAGGCTGAAGTTAGCGCTTGATATCTTGACTGGTGGAAACGTTAATGTGCGCGTTTCAACTTCACCTAGTTTTGAGCAGCGTGAAATGGAACTGCCCCGAGTTCGTTCGATGCGGCAAGGCTTTCTCCTCCCGCTAAAGACACCTTACTTCACTGAACCACTTGAAAATAACTCTATATCACCAGAAATATATATATGCGATCACAAGTATGTGATCTGAGCGTATGAGATCTGAGTATGAGTATGAGAGCTCCTCTCTCCTGTGCACGACCTTTTATCAACTTCTTAAGGGGCGTAACCATCCCTTCCATAGCCTGTTGCTGCGTCATTGCTGGAAGTTTTAACTTTGGCTATACTTGACGGATTTTCAAAATTCAAAAACTCAAAATTAATTTCTTCAAAATTCCAAATCAATGCCATAACTGAAAATAGATTTCCATAAATCTGCATGCCAAAAGTAATCGAATATCGTAGTTTCAGCAATTTCCGTCTTCCTTCCAAACTATCGTTCATTGGTTCGCGTCTCTCCTCCAATAGCGTAGCTTCTTCCTTAGCACAATACCTTGTTTCCTGCGACTGCGTCGTAAATCTCGGATCTTTCTCGAATAAAATCATGACGTCACCAAGAATCTCAGCTCAATCAGCCTACTGGCATGAATTCTACGTCTTCCGTGCCTACGTCATGAATATCCACGTCATAACTATGACATCCATAACTTTACTGATATTTTCCAATACAGCCATCGTGGTCTCAATATAATTCAATTTCCGGGGGCAGTACCATGATAACACGGCATGACAGCTGTCAAACAAGCGTTGTGACTGCAATGTCACTTAATTCAAAGTAACAAAAGGAAAACGGATCACAAGATCCAAAAATAACAAACAAATAAAATAGTACAAGAATTTAATATTTATGAGCGACACGCGTTTTAAGACTAGTTTAGGTAATGAGCACTTTGACGGGCGCTCGTTTTCGACCAAAACAGTCGGTTCGGGAACGAACTCCGTACTGCGAAGGACGAATTACGGAAATGTGGGAACAACAATTACATATTTATATACACTACTGACATGCTCTAACCTTAGATTACCACAACCAAATACACGTGTGTATTATTTAAAATAAGGGCTGCGGAATTACCGTCTTATACCACAAACACTAGGAAAGCATAACATGACATGAACAAGTTTGGCCGGTTGCCAAATTATATTTATAATGGATACAATGGCCTTGAAAATAAGAGCCAACAACAACAAAATACAAATTTTAATTTTCACGCCAGAAAATTTGGCGTTTTAAAACAATGAACAAATAAGTCATAGTCACGATAAAAGAAACCTTGGATCTGAAACGTTTTGCTAGCCCCTAACTGTTGGGTGAGAAATGTAACTGTTTACCTTTGCCTAAGCTATGTTGTTTTAATGGGCGCCAAGACCTCAACGCAATGTTGAAATCTAAATTTGTATTTAACAACGTCTAGCTCTGGCTGAACACATTCAAGACTCTATTCACTCAGATCGTGGTATGATTTGATCATTAACCCAACAAACAATTGTATCAGGAGAAGGAATTGGTCTATATCTAATGCTACCTACTGAAAGCAAAGATTGCATTGTAAAAGAAATGAATTTATTATATAAAACAAGTATAGCAAAATTAATAATAATAATAAGTTTAAAATTTAAATTGGAGCGTTGCGATTTTAATATTACCGATAGAAAATTACATGAAAACGGAGTCTGATAAATTATTGATTTTACACTTATTCCCAAGCTATGAAGTTACTGAAATATGAAATATAAAACCAAGAGAAATGAGAGATTGCGTATTTCTGCGTCATTGGCGCTTACCACTGGAAATGCCCGAAGCCTTTCCCTCGTACTGGATGATGCTGTGAGCTTCCCACAGTCTCCTGGATGTCGTCATCTCCGTCGATGTTTGATGAGATTCTGGTAGATTAGATAATTCTATGGTCCGTACCTCGGACCCAAACACTCGTACAACCGCACTGGTTAAGTTATACAAAAGTTAGTCCTCCAATCCACGGAACATCGGAGCGATTCCCGCGTACAACATACTCGTCAAGTATTTCACAGATTGTCCACGTTCCACGGCGCGTCGAACGATATATTCACCTGTCGGCTCCCCCACTCTTCAGCCGACTCCTAGCTTACGTCGTCTCCACTGATTGGCTGCACCCTACGCGCTAGATCCCCACTCCTTCCTCATTACACTCCGCGGGAGGGAGAAGTCGATTTCCGTTCCAACAATTCGCCTTTTCTTGACGATGCGACCCAAGATTGCGTCATGCTTCTCGACAAGATTAAGCTTGTATTTGAATCCCCCATGACTCATCTCTCTCAAATACCCTAACTGACAAAACTCCGTAAAATTCCGTAATCAGATAATTTTCTATGATATCGTCGTTCGTAATAATTTGCTTGATAGCGTTTTCTAAGACATAGAAAACCTATCTGTATGCTTATAATTTTTATAAAATGCTCCGAAAATATCTTAATAATAATTATAATAAATTAATAATAATAATAAATTAACATGAAAAATTCTCTTGGCTGAACAATTTGCCGCGTAAATAAATATAGAATGGCTTCCTACTGCCTTATGCCAGTTGCATAAAAACCCCTCGAAAAACACGTTACAGATCGACAACATGGCAACTCCCCAAATTAAACCAAATAAAATAACCTTAACTCATTAGGCTTTAAAGCAAACATTACGTGTCATAACCGAATTGGAGACAGCCGAGTCTGTTATGACCAGGCTTCGGATAATTATGCACTTAAAAATGCCAAAATATGCATGGAAATATGCATGCAAATATGCACTAAAAAGTGTCTAAATAAGCACTAAAATATGCATTAAAAATAAACGTACATCTGATATCAATTAGTGGTTTATATGACAAGAAATTAATCTTACATATTAGATATTGTCAAAATAAAGAAAATTACTTACAGTACTACAATAGATTGCTCCAGTTTGTCAATAAAATTTACAAGTCTTGATTGCACTTAATCACTGCATGATGTAATAGGTTTTCAAACTCAAACTTGCGCCTATTTTTACTGAAAATGACTTTGTACTCAGAAAACACTCTCTCCACATCACATGCCACAATTGGAGCAAACTCCAACTCAACGAAAGTAAGACTGACAAGAACTAATTGTGCATTAAAGGTAACTTTTTACGGAATTAGGAAAAGATAACCTGCTTTACGGGAAATACCAAGAATCAGTCCCCACCTAATTGCATTGCAGGTAGACAAAGCTATGGCCGGATATAGGGCTAGTGTTGCTAAATTTAAACACAATACAAACCCACCGAGGCCTGTTCCTGATTTGAAAGCAAATATGATTTCCACTACTGGCTTGCTAGGCCTATCGTAGAATATAAGATGAAAGCAATGGTGTTTGCAGATGATCTCATGGTCTGGGGAAACAGGGAGGAGGAAATTCAGGAGCAACTGAAGGCTTGGGAAGAAACAGTGGGAGAGTACGGATGGAAGTTCAACATCAGTAAATGTGAGATCCTGTTAACGACCAGGAAAAGGACAGACCAATGAGTGGGATAACACATGGAGGTGGACAGCTGAAGAAGGTGGAAAGTCTCAAGTACTTGGGATGTATAGTGGAGGAAAATGGGAGAAATGACAAAGAGATTACGGAAAGTGGCAGACAGGCAGAAGCATTTCTGAGAAGCATTAGGAGCTTAGTGTGGAATAAAGATGTCCCACAAAAAAGCAAGGAAGTGTTATACAGAAGCTACTATATCCCGATACTGACCTATGCTTCAGAAACGTGGACAATGAAGAAAAGAGACATAAGCAGAATACAGGCAGGTGAAATGAAGTTCCTGTGAAGTAGGATCGGAGTAACAAGAAGAGACAGGGTGAGGAATGCAAAGGTCAGGGAAATGGTGAAAGAGGAGCCCTTGCAAGGTAGGATTGAGACATCAAGACTGAGGTGGTATGGACACTTAAAGAGAATGGATGAGAAGAAGATTCCCAAGAGGATACATGAGATGCAGATGCAGAAGAAACGACCAAGGGGAAGACCAAGAGATAGATGGCTGAAAGGAGTGGAGGAATGTGTCAAGAAGAGAGGCGAGGACTGGACCAGAGTGACAGCGGAGAGGTGGTGGGAAGAAAGGACTAAGTGGCGAGGCATATGTTCCAAACAGACCCAGCCTGGGGCTGGAAACTGTACAAGATGATGATGATGACAAACCCACCGCTGCTCAACATTCCTGTTACCTGAAATATATGTCAAATATTCCAAAAGTGTCCTGCAGAAGCTGATGTCTACGCTCAAGATTAAGAATGTTTTTGAAATATGCACTAACATGAGGAAAACCCTATATATGCACTGTTAAGTTAAAACTGTCCCAAATATGCAATTGCATATGCAATATGCAAAATGCATAATTATCCGAAGCCTGGTTATGACATATCTGAGTAAGTGGCTGATTTCTTCCCCCAACGTAGTAATTAGTGCCACGCTAAATATAGATTCTGGCTCATAGCCAGCGTCCAGCAACCTTTGCTAATCGCCACCTGTTAAACGCGTACGAACAAAATATCACATTATCTCAAAACATCCTCTCAGGGATTTTTAAGAACACATCTCCAGGTCAAACTTACCCCCAAGGGTAACTAATTTGCCGGAATGATGTCGCAGTCAAGGACAGGCTTTACCTTTCCTCATCATCACTTACACCCAAAAACACGTGACACTTTCTCGAAGACCTCGTCGCAGCATGAATCAGCACACCCCTCAGATAAATGACACACAACATGTCCAAATGACAATAAAGAATTAATAACTGGAATCAGAATTAGCCCGAGTTATCAAAGCAACTAAAACACTAATTTCCCCCCCCCCCCACGTCTAGCTTTAGTTTTACACATCATTAATTCAGTCCATTTATCATTGTCCTTCCTAGGTTCTCATTCATGGCTACATTTTTTTATTGATACGTTAATCATATGCGGCCATTTCGCTATAAGAATTACGTATACATAAGGACAACATTTAAGTTACAAAATTTTACTGTACAACATAATTGTCACGCAATGCCAAAAATTACTACACGCATGTCAGTTAAGAAATCAAACCCTAAAATTTAAATTAAACCACACAAATAAAATCTGTACAAAGTTCCACACATCTCTCGCGATTCCCATCGTCCAAAATCAATAAATCAATTTTTTAATACTCATCACTTAAACCGCTTTCCAGAGGCCTTCCGCCTCGTCATTTCCCACCATTAGGCCGTTAGCCCATAACACTGATGGTAATGGAGGATGAAACTTGTTGTCTTCTTTCCATGGTCGTCATCTTGCTGCTGTTAAAAACACAATTAAATTAAAGTTTTAAAACTGTTCTATCTGCTTTATGAGTATTTTATTTCCTCATATTGTCCTATGCAGAATCGTAGACTTTCCCTATTCTATGGCTAATTGCCATCTCACAATTTATGAAATTTATAACTTCGTTGTCGACACACAACTAGAATTTTAAAACCATACCGTCTTAAGGACGTCTTAAATTGACTGTCGAAGAATAATTAGGAGTGCCCCGGTTCATCTCAGACATTTGTATATATACAGAAAGCCTAAAGTTCCAATGGTGGGAGAAAACAGCTCCTCAATATTTTAAATAATGGGCCTATAATTATGTGTGACCTCTCAAAAATCTTGTAATTTCTCACAGGTCGCGAATCTGCCGCCGAACACGAAAACCGATCGCTAGATCTTTTTATGTCCGATTGGCGCGCAAAACACACTGATGCTATGTTCTGGCGTCCTGTTTTCTTATTGGTCAGATAAGTTGGCGTCGGAGTTCTGACCTTACAAATCCCGCCCTTATTTTGACGTCACGACACTTGTCCTCTCTCTCACTCCTTGCCTTGGACCCATCATCTTGGCCTGTCGATGGTCACGTACGCCTCAGCGTCATACCTGATTTTCTCAGAAATATAAGAATAGCATAGGTTGTGAAACTGTCGGTAGTTTCCAGCCAGCACGTAGCCGGTCTTACCAAGTCCAGATTGCTTGCTACCTCAATTTTACTCAAATATCCAGCATATCATGTATTTAGTATTTCCAGCGTTTTTAATAATATGAAACATTATTATTGGACACGGAGCCTCCGTGGCTTAGGCGGCAGCACGCCAGCCTCTCACCGCTGAATCCGTGGTTCAAATCCCGGTCACTCCATGTGAGATCTGTGCTGGACAGAACGGAGGCAGACAGGTTTTACTCCGGGTACTCCGGTTTTCCCTGTCAAAATTTCATTCCAGCAACACTCTCCACTATCACTTCATTTCATCTGTCATTCATTTAATCATTGCCCCAGAGGAGTGCGTCAGGCCTCGGCAGCCGGCACAGTCCATATCCTCGCCGCTAGATAGGGGCTTCATTCATTCCATTCCTGACCCGGTCGGAGACTGGAAGCAGGCTGTGGATTTTCATTTCATTATTGGACACAATGATAAGGGTTCATCTGACCCCTAGTTGATGAAATTCGAACTCAATATGAAGTCGAATTTCACATCCCCTACTTTTCTGGCTCAAATTTGAAGTTGCTGGTCACCCTCAAAATATAATGACTGTCCGCCTCTGTCTGTTTCAGTAGCCGTCTCGCTCCAAACTCATTAGGAAATTCCTGTACGCTTGTGCCCTCCGGCGTCTTTCCTCGCTACTCGTCTCCCCTCTCACTCTTTCAAAACATCAACATTGCTCATTTACAACTTCCGCCTGAATTTGTAAACACGTCAGAGCCGTCTTTCGAGCGCATTCACCACTAGAGTACCCCCGTATCTTTTGTTGTATGTTATCACGCGAATGTTTAATTTGCTGCAGTGACATTATTTCTCGGTTCGTATGGCTCTCTCTGATGATACAATTATAAATTAGAAATATTATACACTGCCATGTTTCCTGTGCTCACCTCCCGGACTCTGTAGGCGTTGTTACCTAAGTTCGTAACCCCTAGTTGAACTTCCTTAAGCCGCTCCTGTCTCTTCTCCATTTTACCGTGATGTCATCTCCTTCTTCTCCCCCGCGTTGCCATCTTCTTCCTTCACCCTTCTTCTTCTCCGATTCCCGTATAATAAATTTCATCACCATATTTCGAGACCCTTGCCTGACACGGCCTGCGAATCTCTCCTGCTATTCTTCTGTTTCCTGTTGTCGGCTGCTCTAATTTCTTCTTCTCCATGCAGCTCCTCCAAATATCTCTGGGTTTCTACATGCATGGCCTCCAACATTTGATGTGTTCCGTTTTCCTCCTCGTGGGTGTCGGGATTCTTCCGCCGATCTATTGCTCTTTCCCATTTATCCTTATTGTTTCCCTCTATGTTACGTGGATTCTCCAGGTACTGTTGTGGGTCAGCGTGTCTCTCGTTCCAATTTCTTCGATCATCCCTTGGACCCGATTGCTGGTTAAACCGCTGGTTATCTTGTGCGTTATGTTGTTGGTTGTAACGCCTATTGTCCCTGGGCCTATATTGTTGATTATAGTGTCCTCCACGCCATCCCCGATTATAAGGTGCGTTATTATTATTATTCCTATTGTATGACGTTTGGTATCTCCTATTATCTCGCCACTGTTGATTGTTTGTGTTCCGGTAGCGGTTAGTTTCTTCCTGATTGTAATGGTTTTTGTCCCTATTTTCATATCTCGGTTGAGATCTCGGCTCATATTCACCGGTGCTCTACCGTCTTTGATTATCCCCAGTGTTTGTAGCTTGCGACCTCGTGTTTTTGTTCGGCGTCTTGACTACTTCGACTGCATTAACTAACTCTATCTGTCTCTTCTCTCTCGGGTTGATGTAATTATTGGTTTCATCTATCCTCCTTAATACCTCTTCTGCCTCGACCACGGTCGTAATATTTGCCGCCACCAAGAATTGCTGAACGCTAATAGGCATCTGTTTTCCTATAGCAGTTATTAGCTCCATTTCGCTCGGGGGATTATCAAGATCTTGTAATTTGACAAGTTGCATGGCGAAAAAATCTGCATATTTCGTCTGATGCGTGGAATGGTATTTGCGCGAGTATAAGTCCATTCGCAAGCTTTGTTGATATGACCCACTCCAATATTTGCTTAGGAAGGCCTTGTGGAACCCGTCCATTGATTTAAATGTGTTCTTAAATCCAAGATACCAGGTAAGTGCTGAGCCCGCCAAAAAATTTTCAACCATTCTTAATTGTCGCGTTGAGCTAACATTTTGGTCCGAAAAATATTCTGTCAGTTCTCTTATGAAAGCTTTAGGTGTCCCTCCGCTCTCTGGTAAAAACTTATTCGGTTTAAATTCGTTTCGACGGATGACTTGTATAACTTGCGTGGGAAGTTGTGTGTTTTGAGGTGTCGAGCTACGACCCTCATAATTCTGGAATGCTTGCGTGTCTATCGTTCTTGGACTTTGCCCAAGCTCGTGGCTGTCTACTGTGTGCTCTCTTTCCGCATTCTCCCCTTTCCCCTTTTCCATTAGTGTCGCAAACATCGTATTATGTCCAAGTGACTGCAACTCCGATTTTATCATGCAGTCCTCTTGAATTTGAAATCTTAACTGCATATTTTCTTCTAACGCCTGCATTTTCGCGTTATTTTCCCTCCAGCTTCTTGCTTATTGTGAGCCGTTCATCTTTCGAATCAGCGCTCATCTTGGTCCAATCTTTTCTAATAGTATTCTTCAATTTAACAATGTGTTTTTCGACTTCCTGTTGATTAGCCTCCTGATTATCTTCGAGTTTATCTATCCTTTCTCCCAGAGAAATGATGTTCTGCTCTAATGTTTGTTTAATTTCTTCCTGGTCAATTTCTAACTTTTTCCATTTCTCAATTGATTGTATTTCTAATTTGTTGAGTTCCGTCACTAAGCCCGTGATATTGTTATCTACTGTAATTATCTGATCTTGCATACCCTGTGTCCCTCGTTCGATCTTCTCAACCCTTTTTTCTAAGTTTGTGTGTGCTTCTTTAATCTCAGATGAGTTGGTCAAACACGCTTGCTCGATTTGTGCTAGTTTTGCCATAACAGTCTCATCCATTCCTTTTATTTCCTTTTTAAACGAATCTTCGATACTTTTATTATTCCTAATTGTTTGGTATTGTTAGTGCTAACGTCCTTTGCTAATTGGATTAGCTGTTCTTTTGTGTGCTCTTTGATTTCTACCGTTAGCGCAGCTAGATTTTGAGTGTTCCTTTCGTCTTGTGCGTTTAACATTTCATTGTTTTTCTCGGACTGCATATGTAGTTGTTCACTAACCAGAATGTTTTGTGTAGCGATTTTCTGATTTATATTCTCGTTAACTTCAGATAGTTTTGTGTTTAACTGTGTCTGTATTTCTACACTATTTGCCGCTAACTGTGTTTGCATTTCTATACTATTTGCCGCTAACTGTGTCTGCATTTCTTCACTATTTGCCGCTAACTGAGTCTGCATTTCTACCGATTGTTTATTATTAGCCGCTAACTGTGTCTGTATTTCTTCACTATTTGCCGCTAACTGTGTCTGTATTTCATTTGTTATGTCCTTTCTCATCTCACTAAGTTGTTCTCGCGTACGAGCGGATGCTAATTCAATCACTTCGCGAATTTCTCCCAGAGTTGCCATCACAACAATATTATATTTTAGACACAGGGAAATGACATAAGGGCGGAGCCCTGGATACGCGCGCTCACATACATTAAATATACACACATTAACCCTTTACATACTCAGTTCATTTACTTTAAATTACTCCCACAAATTATAGCATCACTGAGTATAATTTACTTATTATTCCATTTAATTCTTAACCCTTTGATTCAGTTATAATCTTCCTGACCTTGCTTCAATTACAAATTTTAACCAATTAATAGAGTATTAATTAGTTTTTAAGGTCTAACCTTCCTGTCAAATAATTCTTTGAGTTTGGCTTTTCTACACAAAGCTAATTTAATTTTATTGGGCGCCTGGAACAGTTTGTTCTAATTTTAATCAAAGTTCAAACACTTAACTTGTTCCACATTTATTTTACTGCAAACTCCATGACTTTATATTTTCAAACATTTGGCGGTACTATCTTCGCCTAACTTACGTTAATAAACTTATCACATGCCGGTGATCTATTTTTTTACCCTAAAACACAAATGCCACACGTTCGGAAGCCGAAGTAACTCTTATATACCCTTGGAAAATAGCATGTAGACAAGATTCAAAATTTCGGGGTCGTAATGGATTCTTGTGAATGTGATTTAGAGATTTATGCTATCAACTTAACTTCCAGGGTTCATAAGGTTAACTAATTATTACAAAGCCAAGAAAACAACAGGATCTACTAACGAAATTTAATAACTGAATCAAACATAAAAACACTTAACAATAAACCACCCTTATATTGTTCACTCGCACGTGAACAGATCTGACACTGACCAGCATGACGTGCCATGATAACACGGCATGACAGCTGTCAAACAAGCGTTGTGACTGCAATGTCACTTAATTCAAAGTAACAAAAGGAAAACGGATCACAAGATCCAAAAATAAGAAACAAATAAAATAGTACAAGAATTTAATATTTATGAGCGACACGCGTTTTAAGTCTAGTTTAAGTAATGAGCACTTTGAGAGCGCTCGTTTTCGACCAAAACAGTCGGTTCGGGAACGAACTCCGTATTGCGAAGGACGAATTACGGAAATGTGGGAACAACAATTACATATTTATATACACTACTGACATGCTCTAACCTTAGATTACCACAACCAAATACACGTGTGTATTATTTAAAATAAGGGCTGCGGAATTACCGTCTTATACCACAAACACTAGGAAAGCATAACATGACATGAACAAGTTTGGCAGGTTGCCAAATTATATTTATAATGAATACAATGGCCTTGAAAATAAGAGCCAACAACAACAAAATACAAATTTTATTTTTCACGCCAGAAAATTTGGCGTTTTAAAACAATGAACAAATAAGTCTTAGTCACGATAAAAGAAACCTTGGATCGACAACATGGCAACTCCCCAAATTAAACCAAATAAAATAACCTTAACTCATTAGGCTTTAAAGCAAACATTACGTGTCATAACCGAGCTGGAGACAGCCGAGTCTGTTATGACATATCTGAGTAAGTGGCTGATTTCTTCCCCCAACGTAGTAATTAGTGCCACGCTAAATATAGATTCTGGCCCATAGCCAGCGTCCAGCAACCTTTGCTAATCGCCACCTGTTAAACGCGTACGAACAAAATATCACATTATCTCAAAACATCCTCTCAGGGATTTTTAAGAACACATCTCCAGGTCAAACTTACCCCCAAGGGTAACTAATTTGCCGAAATGATGTCGCAGTCAAGGACAGGCTTTACCTTTCCTCATCATCACTTACACCCAAAAACACGTGGCACTTTCTCGAAGATCTCGTCACAGCATGAATCAGCACACCCCTCAGATAAATGACACACAACATGTCCAAATGACAATAAAGAATTAATAACTGGAATCAGAATTAGCCCGAGTTATCAAAGCAACTAAAACACTAATTTCCCCCCCCCCCCCACGTCTAGCTTTAGTTTTACACATCATTAATTCAGTCCATTTATCATTGTCCTTCCTAGGTTCTCATTCATGGCTACATTTTTTTATTGATACGTTAATCATATGCGGCCATTTCGCTATAAGAATTACGTATACATAAGGACAACATTTAAGTTACAAAATTTTACTGTACAACATAATTGTCACGCAATGCCAAAAATTACTACACGCATGTCAGTTAAGAAATCAAACCCTAAAATTTAAATTAAACCACACAAATAAAATCTGTACAAAGTTCCACACATCTCTCGCGATTCCCATCGTCCAAAATCAATAAATCAATTTTTTAATACTCATCACTTAAACCGCTTTCCAGAGGCCTTCTGCCTCGTCATTTCCCACCATTAGGCCGTTAGCCCATAACACTGATGGTAATGGAGGATGAAACTTGTTGTCTTCTTTCCATGGTCGTCATCTTGCTGCTGTTAAAAACACAATTAAATTAAAGTTTTAAAACTGTTCTATCTGCTTTATGAGTATTTTATTTCCTCATATTGTCCTATGCAGAATCGTAGACTTTCCCTATTCTATGGCTAATTGCCATCTCACAATTTATGAAATTTATAACTTCGTTGTCGACACACAACTAGAATTTTAAAACCATACCGTCTTAAGGACGTCTTAAATTGACTGTCGAAGAATAATTAGGAGTGCCCCGGTTCATCTCAGACATTTGTATATATACAGAAAGCCTAAAGTTCCAATGGTGGGAGAAAAAAGCTCCTCAATATTTTAAATAATGGGCCTATAATTATGTGTGACCTCTCAAAAATCTTGTAATTTCTCACAGGTCGCGAATCTGCCGCCGAACACGAAAACCGATCGTTAGATCTTTTTATGTCCGATTGGCGCGCAAAACACACTGATGCTATGTTCTGGCGTCCTGTTTTCTTATTGGTCAGATAAGTTGGCGTCGGAGTTCTGACCTTACAAATCCCGCCCTTATTTTGACGTCACGACACTTGTCCTCTCTCTCACTCCTTGCCTTGGACCCATCATCTTGGCCTGTCGATGGTCACGTACGCCTCAGTGTCATACCTGATTTTCTCAGAAATATAAGAATAGCATAGGTTGTGAAACTGTCGGTAGTTTCCAGCCAGCACGTAGCCCGTCTTACCAAGTCCAGATTGCTTGCTACCTCAATTTTACTCAAATATCCAGCATATCATGTATTTAGTATTTCCAGCGTTTTTAATAATATGAAACATTATTACTGGACACAATGATAAGGGTTCAAGTCATAACCATAAAAAATAGAGTCCGCTCTCGCTGCAAATGTTCTTAGTTTTATAACACTGCATTGAGCACATCTCTTCTATCCATTGTACCTCAATCTGCTGAAATACCATTGAAAATTTTCTTTAATGTTCCTGGATATCACTTGGAAACTATAAAACCCTTACATATGATGTTGTTTCTTAAAACGTATTAGTCTTACTATTAGGTAGTGAATCCATGTACCATTGGCTCAAAAGGGGTCGAATACATGTATTTGGGGAAGGAATGAAAGAAACATACAGTTTCTAATGTAACATAGAGAGAGTTCAAGCCAGGATTCTAGCCTAACGTTGTGCAAGCAGCGGGGACCAGGTGTTCAGAAGATGAGATCATGCCTCTTGACTTCTCGAGAACGAGCCGGTCATGGATATTAATAGAACGAGACAGAGAAGCGTGACTCGGAAATCCAGCTTAGCTTGCAGGAAAACGGCAACAGCGCCGATGTGCCAGAAGAAGAATAATTAAAATTAACCCATTTGCGAGAATAAAAATAAGTAAATAAATACTGTACTGTGAATCATTTCGGATTAGAGATTTTTGTGTAAAGAAAAAACTTGTAATAATTGCACAGGAAATAAATGCAAACGCAGCATACGTCATCGGGGATTCACTGATACCAGGGGAATGGGGAATTTAAAAATGAACAGCAACACCCACGCAGCTGAAGACTACAAATTAATTAATATCTCCGAAATGCACGATCGATCCTTATGCGTAGTAAGATCATTTGACGTTGAGAAGACGAGCTTTCTGGAGATATAATTTTTATAAATGTACGACAATTATTTCAAAAGTTGGTCACTAGGATTTTATCTTTTTGTGACTAAATAGTATAAAAGTCCAGGCCAAGCCAGACCAATCATGCAGTCATTCCGACAGCCCGAGAGGGGGCGTCACGCTGTATCAGTACGTGCAGTATTCAAGAGCCAGAGGGGGGCGTCACCACGCATCATGCAGTTACTAGTCCGTCCAGAGGACGTGACGCTGGAGCATCATAACCACGCAGTCTTCAAACGTATGAACCTCAGGGGAGGTCATACTGTGCAACAAGTATAAGCACCGAATGCAGAATATCCGACAGCCACGGGCGTCGCGGTATCAATAACTTGCGTGCCTCCGTAAGGAATTGCAAAGAAGTAAAATTACAGTATCGTCGTGTTGAAAATTAGGAAAATCCTAGTTACAGGATTTAGGTCCGACAGTATAAAATTTGCAGTGAAAAGTTCATAAAATACAGTCAGAGCAGGCTGCGAACTTAGGACTCAGGGCGATAGGTCTTTAAGTAAACGACCAAAAGTATCAGAACGTACGGAAGTACCGGAACAGCGAGATAAACATTTTATCAAATTTAAAGAACCCGAGCAGGGAAAGACAGAGAAAATAAGGTTCGCAGAATATTCTAGAAGATTAGAAGTGCGAGAACCGAATAAGCAAAGAAGAGAAGGAAACTATAGACATTGTTTCAAGTAAGCAGACGAACTATTTCAAAAGCAGTAAGACTCGAGAAGTATTAGTTGCTATAAAAATCCATAGGTCACCGATAGATTATCAAGGGGACCGTGAACAGAACAGACTTTCGCTAAGATCAATAAATAGGATCTAAAAGGGGAGCCGTTCGTGTCAGAGAAATAGCAGATCGTCAAGGACGGGATTCGAAGGAGTGCTATTGCAGGGAGGAAGTAGATGATTCGAGACTTTCATATTCAGAGAGGATAGGAAGCCGACATTACTAAATTTCACCCTTGGAGACGGGAGGTCAAGAGGTCACGTATGATAGGCTTAAATAGCGGCCTAGTGATCAAAATTTGTGAAGTGTAAATATATCAAGATTTTGTGTTAAAAGTAATATATTTTTAGTGTTTTTATTGTGTGTTCTAAACGGATACACCAGTGTATTTAAAATGGTATCAGTGTTAAATGTATACGTGTTAAATATGTGTCAAGATATGTCTGTACATACAATGAATTTGTACAAGATGGAGTAATTTAAAAAGGTGGGCTAAAATGACGCATCGCACGAGGAGAAAGGTCAAGAAACGACCTTAAACATGTGAGTAAAGATTTTCATTATGTTTTGGTGTCGGGGAAATGATTGTGTACAAATCCACCGGAGTTTTTGAGTAAAAGGGATGTTTCTAAATAACTAATTACAGATTAAGAACGCGGTCTGAACAAAAATAGAATTTGAGAAATTATAAGTAATTATGTGAAAGAATAAATCCTGTAGAGGAAATGTATGTATAAAATGTCAGTGTATTTGACGAATGTTATAAAAGCAAGCGTATTAATAAAGAAGTAATAATAATAATAATAATAATAATAATAAAGGAAATATAAATAAAGATCAAATTGAATGATATAAAAATGAGAGCGTTGGAGCCTTAATAAAAGTATAAGACATGATGTTAATGCATGTTCTTAAAAATAGAGCGATTATTGTCAAAGGAAAAGATTAATATAAAAATTGAGATATGTATCAATTGTTAATATGGAATTTATCAGTTCTTTGGAAGACGCTAGGCTGTAGAATAATGTATAGCGCAATGGAGCGCAATTAAAATAAAATGTCACGCTAGGAATGCGTAAAAGTTAAAAGTACTTGGTAAATTACTTATGAGGGGTAGTTGATTGCGGTGAATTGAGATATGTTGTAAGTCCTCCAATAGTGACAGAGATCACGAGGCCATGTGTGTGTTATTATTATAAAAGGGAGCAAATGTATGGTATTAATGAGCGTAGGTCATGTAGGCCACGGCCGACCCTAAATCCGATTTTGTATAAGTCCTCCAATGTGGGAATGGTTCCCGAGGCATGTTAAGAGATTCGAACCTAGAATCCTCTTGTTGTTGAAGCCCCTAATTATTCGTCGTAAAATGTGTATTACTCTTCCCAATCAATGAGGACCCTTTATAATTAATAAATGCCAAGGTTACGAAAGTGGTTTATGAGCCCAATAATATTGTTGAAAGTAAAAGAGATGTAAAATGCTAGGTCTCTCCATAGAACTGAAAAGAAAGGAAGATTTGTTTTAAAAGCATTGAAAAGAGCTCCAACCGCAGACTAGACTGGAAGTCACCCTCCCAGTCATAAATCTCGTTCAAGTATACGGTCTGACCCTAATAGTAGGAGGGTTGGTGAAGGCCGTCTGGAAGAAGGAAGGAATACACCGTGAGTGTTTAAAGTTGTTAATGACCCGGGAATTGAACAGAGGTCCTTGTAGTTGAAATTATCGCTTGCCAGTTCCGATCGTAGTTTTCTTATGTGATAATGGTCTTATAAGACAAATAATATAAATAACAATCCCTATTGTAATGTTGTATGGAAGTAGGATTCCACGAGTTAAATGAAGGTAACTAGATTCCGGGAGTAATCATAGTTTTTGACTTTGTCAAGTAATCTTTATAACTCTGGAGTACACAAGTATTTCCCGATCACTATGGTGAATTTGTAAAACTTGAGAGAGATGGTAAATGCTGAAAACATGTGAAGTGCCCAAATATTTAAGTAAAGAATTAACATGTACTTTAAATGTAATTATATATTTGTTTTGATGATAAGAAAATATAAAAATAGTATTTGATGTGTACAAAAGAATGACACCGTTATTATGGAAAGTATCGAGCCAAAGGAGCTCGTAGTTATATGGAACTTTAAGATAGATACTTTATGGAAGTAAAAATAATTATGAATTGTTGGTTTTAAAGGAAACCATGTGTTTTAATGTAATATTTGTTTAATTCTATTATTATTGCTTGTTCACTTTGAACAAGTAGAAAGATATTGGTCAGAAGTTTATTTGTTTTATTGTTTGTAGCGCCATAATTTTGGTTAATTAAATGTTTTGAAATAGGAGTTGATTTTGTTGTTATTTTTGCAAGTGTATCCTCTATTTAATCCAAAATGTGTAAGTCACAGAGTGGGAGAACATACTACAACCCCGAAAATCCCGAATTGAGCAATGCTGGCATACTGTGATTTGCATATTTCTTGCTGAAAGGGCACATGGGGGTATATAAAGTAATGTGCTTGGATTAATAACTAGAGGAAGACTAAAGACGGTCATTTCATGTACAGTAAAATAATGATAGTAATAGCTACAACGTATAATGTTAACTGACCGCATGGGTCCCTAGAAACTCACACCGAGCAGCCCTGGATCAAACAACCCCCCAGCAAATCTTCTCTTTTTGGCGCCCAGTACGCAGGGCTGAGTTTTACTAGGGAAAACCCGAGTTTTCTCGAAAAATCAAAATTTTCATTTTTTTGGAAAAAAATGGTTTTTCGAAATTTTGAATTTTAAATACTTCCATAAAGTTTATGAGATTGAATAAAGATGTCAAAAGGGTACGTTGTAGTAAATACCCGTACCAAAGTAAATTTTTGAAGAAATTGGGACACAAAAGTTCAGTTACCATCTCTCAAGCATGTTTTAGCGATGTGGCATGAGTAGCCCACTGTATTCTAATATGATGTCATTAAGTGAAGAGAGGCGGAGGCTCTCGGAAGATGTAAGAGTAGAGAGCAAAGAAAAATGTAAAACTACAGGTGATAAAGAGTACCCAAGTAAGGAAATTGTAAAGGTTTCTTTAGAAAGCATGCGTGCACCTGGAGACATAGTTACACGAAGAGAAGGTAACATGTCTGCAGACAACAGGTAAACAAGTGAGCCTTTAGAGCTCCAAATGGAAAAAGAAAAATGTAAACCGATTCCAAGGGAGAATGTAATTAGCAGAGAGGATAATAATAGTAAAGATAATTCAAAGTCTCATGTAGTAAGACAGGTTCAAATAGGCTCGGAAAACGAAGGGGAAAAGAGCGATAATCTCCGTGTTCAGGATCAGGAAAAGGTAGAAATGGCGACCTGGAAGGAAGTAGATAAATTTTTGGATATAATTGAGAAAATGCGAAGTGAACACCTTAAGATGAGGATGGAACTTTGGGGATTTAGAGATGTAGACTCAAAGGAGAGAGAGGAAATTAAGGAACAGAGAGATAGTATTTCGGAGGAAATTTGGAAGATATTTGAACTTCGTAAGAGGGCATGTAGAAATAACCTTACGATACCTAAACAGGAATTGGAAGAATTGTATAGGGAAATCCCTAATGTTAAAAGGTCATTAAGAGAAACAAAGAAGAAATTTGCGAAACGCATGGAGAAAGAAGGGAAAATAGAAATAGCTCCGTGGGAACAGATAAAGACACTCGTTAAGGAAGTAAGTGATATATGGGAGCAATTAGGAAAATTGAGAGATAAATGGAATGATATATGGTGGAAGATCCCTTACAAAGAGCACGACCGAAGAAATTACGTTCAGGAACAGAAAGATTGGATAACAAAAGAACGGGACAAGATGCACTGTTTCAGAATGAGTATGCATGATGAACATGATATAATAAGTATTCAGGGGTTGGCTGAAGTAAGAAAAGTCAAGATTCAGGAATATCAAGAAATATTAGAGGCTGATCAGAAGAGATATGATGAATATATCGTAGCGCTGAACCGTCAGTCAGATGAAGCCGCTGCCCAAGCTGAAAATGAAATAGAAATCGAAGAAGAAAAAGAAGTAACGGTGCCGGAAGAGCTCAAAATTGAGATTAGAGAAGAAGAACAAGAAGTAGAAATTGTAATAACTCCAGTGGAAATTGAGGAAAGCTTTGAGATCCTTCCTGAAGAACAAATGGAGACTCAAGAAGAAATGGGAATTCCAGACCAGGAGGACAGCCGAAATCAAAATGAGCTGCAAAGTGAAGAAGAACATTTGGAGGAAAAGGTTGAGCTGGAAGATCAAGAAATAATCTCAGAACAGGAAATAATGAAAGAAGTGGAAGCAGGAGAAACGGAAATAATAATTCCTGAAGAAATGGAGAAAGTGAATGAAACGATAATAGAAACTATCGTTGAAGCACCGATAGAAACAGAGGGTCAAGATTTCATAGAAACGGAAAGGGAAACCCCAGAAGAAATTCTGGAGAATAAGATAGATAGGAAACAAGTAGAAGAAGAAGAAGGACAGAAATTGAAAACACAGATACTTGAATTAATGATCAAATACCAGGAGTGCCAAAGAAAGAAAAGAAAAATGGAAACAGATCCCAATGAGAGCCAAGGAAACCTCAAAGGAAAAGATGAGATTGTTGGAAATAATGAAAAAAGAAGAAGGGTCTTTGAAGAAAATCAGGAAGAAAGAAGAAAACCGCAATTGGTAGTCGGTTTACAAGAAAATAGATACCCCATGGAAATTAAGAAAGGAGGAGATACGACGTACAATGCCTTGGAGAAAGAGGACGCACAGGCATATTTCAGTTGGAAGCTTCGTAAAAAGAGAGGGAGTGATAATAGGAAGAGACAGAAGGGAGATCTGAAGGATCTATGGAATTGGAAGAGTCGAAAAAAGAAACACTCTTTGAAAATGCCATCTCGATGCGAGATGAAGGAAAAGGATTATTCCGATGTAGCCAACGGGTTAAGCCATATGCAACCGTTAAAGAATAAGAGGAATAAAATAATTTTGTTTGAAATACCATCTCCAGAAGAGATGAGGAAGGTGGAAGAAAACCAGAAAGAGTCAGGTGAGGATAGACCGAGCTCTTAAAAACCAAATGAAATGTTACAGACTTGAAGTCTGAAAATAATAATGATGAAGTGACGGGTAAAGCCAGTTGCACCCGCAAGGTAATTAAAAGAAGGTCATTAGGTTGACAGTACGTAATGAGGAAAAGAGAACAGACAGGCAGGAAGTCCGTCTTATGAAAAGAGAAAAGAAACAAACTGTTTGACTCAAGTTTGGGGAGTGCACACCAGACTGGGGGAGAATTGTAAACACCCGAACGTAACAAGAAATTTATGACCCTGACTGGAGACGTCCACTGAGGGGGAATGAATGAATGGAATCTTTGGAGACCCTAAGACAAGCCAAAAAAGAAGGGAACTTTAAAAGAATAAAGAAACAGAAGGTACGGATAACGTTATGATGGCTTCGACGAATAAAGAAAATTAAGATTTTTATGAACAATTGAAATAAATTTCCTCAAAATTTTCGAAAATGTATTTACCTAAGGAGGGGTGAGATGAACCCATGTACCATTGGCTCAAAAGGGGTCGAATCCATGTATTTGGGGAAGGAATGAAAGAAACATACAGTTTCTAATGTAACATAGAGAGAGTTCAAGCCAGGATTCTAGCCTAACGTTGTGCAAGCAGCGGGGACCAGGTGTTCAGAAGATGAGATCATGCCTCTTGACTTCTCGAGAACGAGCCGGTCATGGATATTAATAGAACGAGTGGAAAATTTTCACTGTAAGACAGAGAAGCGTGACTCGGAAATCCAGCTTAGCTTGCAGGAAAACGGCAACAGCGCCGATGTGCCAGAAGAAGAATAATTAAATTTAACCCATTTGCGAGAATAAAAATAAGTAAATAAATACTGTACTGTGAATCATTTCGGATTAGAGATTTTTGTGTAAAGAAAAAGCTTGTAATAATTGCACAGGAAATAAATGCAAACGCAGGATACGTCATCGGGGATTCACTGATACCAGAGGAGTAGGGAATTTAAAAATGAACAGCAACACCCACGCAGCTGAAGACTACAAATTAATTAATATCTCCGAAATGCACGATCGATCCTTATGCGCAGTAAGATCATTTGACGTTGAGAAGACGAGCTTTCTGGAGATATAATTTTTATAGTTGTACGACAATTATTTCAAAAGTTGGTCACGAAAAGGACTAGGATTTTATCTTTTTGTGACTAAATAGTATAAAAATCCAGGCCAAGCCAGAACAATCATGCAGTCATTCCGACAGCCCGAGAGGGGGCGTCACGCTGTATCAGTACGTGCAGTATTCAAGAGCCAGAGGGGGCGTCACTACGCATCATGCAGTTACTAGTCCGTCCAGGGGACGTGACGCTGGAGCATCATAACCACGCAGTCTTCAAACGTATGAACCTCAGGGGAGGTCATACTGTGCAACAAGTATAAGCACCGAATGCAGAATATCCGACAGCCACGGGCGTCGCGGTATCAATAACTTGCGTGCCTCCGTAAGGAATTGCAAAGAAGTAAAATTACAGTATCGTCGTGTAGAAAATTAGGAAAATCCTAGTTACAGGATTTAGGTCCGACAGTATAAAATTTGCAGTGAAAAGTTCATAAAATACAGTCAGAGCAGGCTGCGAACTTAGGACTCAGGGCGATAGGTCTTTAAGTAAACGACCAAAAGTATCAGAACGTACGGAAGTACCGGAACAGCGAGATAAACATTTTATCAAATTTAAAGAACCCGAGCAGGGAAAGACAGAGAAAATAAGGTTCGCAGAATATTCTAGAAGATTAGAAGTGCGAGAACCGAATAAGCAAAGAAGAGAAGGAAACTATAGACATTGTTTCAAGTAAGCAGACGAACTATTTCAAAAGCACTAAGACTCGAGAAGTATTAGTTGCTATAAAAATCCATAGGTCACCGATAGATTATCAAGGGGACCGTGAACAGAACAGACTTTCGCTAAGATCAATAAATAGGATCTAAAAGGGGAGCCGTTCGTGTCAGAGAAATAGCAGATCGTCAAGGACGGGATTCGAAGGAGTGCTATTGCAGGGAGGAAGTAGATGATTCGAGACTTTCATATTCAGAGAGGATAGGAAGCCGACATTACTAAATTTCACCCTTGGAGACGGGAGGTCAAGAGGTCACGTATGATAGGCTTAAATAGCGGCCTAGTGATCAAAATTTGTGAAGTGTAAATATATCAAGATTTTGTGTTAAAAGTAATATATTTTTAGTGTTTTTATTGTGTGTTATAAACGGATACACCAGTGTATTTAAAATGGTATCAGTGTTAAATGTATACGTGTTAAATATGTGTCAAGATATGTCTGTACATACAATGAATTTGTACAAGATGGAGTAATTTAAAAAGGTGGGCTAAAATGACGCATCGCACGAGGAGAAAGGTCAAGAAACGACCTTAAACATGTGAGTAAAGATTTTCATTATGTTTTGGTGTCGGGGAAATGATTGTGTACAAATCCACCGGAGTTTTTGAGTAAAAGGGATGTTTCTAAATAACTAATTACAGATTAAGAACGCGGTCTGAACAAAAATAGAATTTGAGAAATTATAAGTAATTATGTGAAAGAATAAATCCTGTAGAGGAAATGTATGTATAAAATGTCAGTGTATTTGACGAATGTTATAAAAGCAAGCGTATTAATAAAGAAGTAATAATAATAATAATAATAATAATAATAATAATAAAGGAAATATAAATAAAGATCAAATTGAATGATATAAAAATGAGAGCGTTGGAGCCTTAATAAAAGTATAAGACAAGATGTTAATGCATGTTCTTAAAAATAGAGCGATTATTGTCAAAGGAAAAGATTAATATAAAAATTGAGATATGTATCAATTGTTAATATGGAATTTATCAGTTCTTTGGAAGACGCTAGGCTGTAGAATAATGTATAGCGCAATGGAGCGCAATTAAAATAAAATGTCACGCTAGGAATGCGTAAAAGTTAAAAGTACTTGGTAAATTACTTATGAGGGGTAGTTGATTGCGGTGAATTGAGATATGTTGTAAGTCCTCCAATAGTGACAGAGATCACGAGGCCATGTGTGTGTTATTATTATAAAAGGGAGCAAATGTATGGTATTAATGAGCGTAGGTCATGTAGGCCACGGCCGACCCTAAATCCGATTTTGTATAAGTCCTCCAATGTGGGAATGGTTCCCGAGGCATGTTAAGAGATTCGAACCTAGAATCCTCTTGTTGTTGAAGCCCCTAATTATTCGTCGTAAAATGTGTATTACTCTTCCCAATCAATGAGGACCCTTTATAATTAATAAATGCCAAGGTTACGAAAGTGGTTTATGAGCCCAATAATATTGTTGAAAGTAAAAGAGATGTAAAATGCCAGGTCTCTCCATAGAACTGAAAAGAAAGGAAGATTTGTTTTAAAAGCATTGAAAAGAGCTCCAACCGCAGACTAGACTGGAAGTCACCCTCCCAGTCATAAATCTCGTTCAAGTATACGGTCTGACCCTAATAGTAGGAGGGTTGGTGAAGGCCGTCTGGAAGAAGGAAGGAATACACCGTGAGTGTTTAAAGTTGTTAATGACCCGGGAATTGAACAGAGGTCCTTGTAGTTGAAATTATCGCTTGCCTGTTCCGATCGTAGTTTTCTTATGTGATAATGGTCTTATAAGACAAATAAAATAAATAACAATCCCTATTGTAATGTTGTATGGAAGTAGGATTCCACGAGTTAAATGAAGGTAACTAGATTCCGGGAGTAATCATAGTTTTTGACTTTGTCAAGTAATCTTTATAACTCTGGAGTACACAAGTATTTTCCCGATCACTATGGTGAATTTGTAAAACTTGAGAGAGATGGTAAATGCTGAAAACATGTGAAGTGCCCAAATATTTAAGTAAAGAATTAACATGTACTTTAAATGTAATTATATATTTGTTTTGATGATAAGAAAATATAAAAATAGTATTTGAGGTGTACAAAAGAATGACACCGTTATTATGGAAAGTATCGAGCCAAAGGAGCTCGTAGTTATATGGAACTTTAAGATAGATACTTTATGGAAGTAAAAATAATTATGAATTGTTGGTTTTAAAGGAAACCATGTGTTTTAATGTAATATTTGTTTAATTCTATTATTATTCCTTGTTCACTTTGAACAAGTAGAAAGATATTGGTCAGAAGTTTATTTGTTTTATTGTTTGTAGCGCCATAATTTTGGTTAATTAAATGTTTTGAAATAGGAGTTGATTTTGTTGTTATTTTTGCAAGTGTATCCTCTATTTAATCCAAAATGTGTAAGTCACAGAGTGGGAGAACATACTACAACCCCGAAAATCCCGAATTGAGCAATGCTGGCAAACTGTGATTTGCATATTTCTTGCTGAAAGGGCACAGTAGCCTTGGCAGCCTCCGTGGCTTAGGCGGCAGCACGCCGGCCTCTCACCGCTGGGTCCGTGGTTCAAATCCCGGTCACTCCATGTGAGATTTGTGCTGGACGAAGCGGAGGCAGACAGGTTTTTCTCCGGGTACTCCAGTTTTCCCTGAGATAATTTAATTCCAGTAACACTTCCCACTGGCATTTCATTTCATCTGTCATTCACTTAATCATTGCCCCAGGGGAGTGCGACAGGTTTCGGCAGCCGGCACAGTTCATATCCTCGCCGCTAGATGGGGGCTTCATTCATTCCATTCCCTGACCCGGTCGGTCGACTGGAAGCAGGCTGTGGATTTTCATGTCAAGGGTTCTCCCTTTCGATTCATGATGTATGTTTTCAAGTCAGTTTCTATGTTGGTAAATTTGTGTCCCACTTCGTACATATGTTCGCATACAGCCGAATGATCCCCGTATTATATCGCATTTCAGTGTTCCGTGTACCGTGTATCCATTCTTCTGCCGGTTAGTCCCATGTTATTCTTGATATCCTGTGTATTGACATGTTATTGAGTACACCACTGATTTTAAGTACGGGTCTTGTTGATTTAAATTACTGTTGTATAGATGCTTACCGTTTGTGTTGTTTGTTGTGAAGGCTGTTTTGATGCCTTGAATACTACTTGCTAGTTGCTAGAGAGGAAGTCTTTCTCCAGTGCACCTTAACCATACTCTTTATATTGGTGCCATCTTGGTGAAAACAAATTGACAGTCATATGAATTTTCATCGCCAGATTTGGCTATCGGCTGAACCAATCAACGCATCCTTACTAAATTCGAATCTCTTGAACTACCCCATAAGGAGATTTGGATGTCCACGTCGAAAATTTCCTTACTAATTGACGTCAACGCCGTGGCCGTGCGTAATTTTCAACGTAAGTTCCAACAGAGAAATGCTCACGAAAATTGGCATTTAGAAACCCTCATATTATGGACAAAAGTTGCCAGAGCAACAACGTAATCATATTAAATATTCCACACATCATTCCATCCTGAATATATAAAATGTTTAAATCGCTTATTCACCAGCTCTTCAACTTACAATTCCAAACCTTGCATGAAGTTACAGTAGTTCTCTATAGGAAATGTTCTTGGCTGAAGACAAAAGTGTACAGTTGTTATACATTTTAGATGGTAACTACGAGTATTATTGAGACATTAAGGGGTGCATTGGACCTCGTGGGCCGAAATTGAGAAGAAATGTGTTCTATTCCCACCGTAGTGCCTCACTTCAACTCCAGCCACATACCAGGATGGTTTGGAACTCAATGATACGGCCACCCCCTTCCGAATACAAACACACATTACCAAAAATACTACAGCCCATGAAGAGCCTAGGCCTACCAAGCGACCGCGCCCCAGCCATTTGGCCTGCAGATATAAGGGTGACGCGTGGTCAGTGCATCGGGTCCCCTTGGTTTTCGTGACTGGAGAGTTGTCTCACTGTCAGACAGCTACTCAATTGTCCTCACGAGGCTCAGTGCACATCGTTCCAGCCCTCACGTCAATTTCTAAAATCCCCGACGGAGCCAGAAATCGAACTCGGGGGCCTCCGGGTTAGAGGCAGGCGCGCTGCCCCAACACCAAGGGGCCAGCCTAACACACATTACCACCAGCACAATAATACAGGTTAACAAAACGATTCCACACACACACACACACAAACACACGGTGATACAGGACCACGATTTCGAATAAACTCCAAAATGACTCAACAACGAAACACCTTAATTGATAAATTGGGAAGCAATCGAACAATTACCACGAATCTTGGACCTTGGTTGCACAAGCCACAGGGCTATCAGACATAATAGTACAAGCAGTCGCCATCTTGAAAATAAAACCATTTTAAAGTCGATTACTGACGTCCACCTCGTTGCGTAGTGGCAAGCATTCTTGGCTGTCACCGCGGAGGACCGAGTTCGGGCAGAGCTGGGAATTGAACCCGAACCTCCAGGACTACAGGAACGAATGCTAGCCGATACACTAGTTTTGTTTTGTGATTGTTTATTTTGTTCTTCCATATTACTGGAATGATATTCTCTGTCGGTGGTTTATTGGCTCAAAGACGTCACCGAGTTGCCGGCTTCTTGTTTATCTGGCCTCGAATATGGGACACATTACGCTCAAAGCTGAGCACTGCTGTTGATGTTGCATTACCTCGGATTTATTTCTCTCTCTCTGCTATCCTTTGATGACTCATGTGATATGGGCGCAGTCCGATTAGGCCAGTTAATTACACTGATAAAATCGGACAGACTTTTCTGGCCACCATGATCTGCCCCTTTGATAAGTCATAGTCCAATTTGGCCAGCGATAGCTCATTAGCAACCTCCCCTACCTTCCCCCACTCTGCAGCCAACACATACCATACTGTACACACATTCCAACATTTTGTCATTAAACTGTTGGAGGGGAGGTGACTCTCAGTTTGACGGTCGCAGGGGTGTCAATTACTATAAATTCACATATGTATGACCTAGCTTTCTGGATATGGTGACAACTACTGTCTGTGGAGGAGCTTTATACAAAGAATACGATATGTCCTCAACAGTTTCACAAATATGGACATCCATGAGATTGTGTTCGATAAACTGACAGCGTTAATATAACCTACTGTAAGTGCAAGCTCTAACATTTTACCCGATCTTCTTTGCATGCACCAATAAATGAACAAAATTAAATTTTAATAAACCAAGTGAACAATTTTCATTGAATACCCTAACCTATTAGATGAAATTAAAACATACTTAATACCAGTACCATAATTAATAGTTGGAGATTAATTTTAAGGGCTGGGGTAGCTTGGTAATCAGCCCGGTGAACTGAATTTTTAATTGGTGTAAATTATATTTATATACTAACCAAGGGTCACAATATTATTTAGCAATTATATTTCGACCATGCAGCCAGCCTGAAATGGTTTGCCGTTTTTTTCTATTTTCAACTCTATACAAATCCAGGAACTGTCCCTTCCAATAGGCCACGGCTGCTTCCTTCTTTAGTTCATTAATTCGAATAACATTTTAACTGTCATTACCTTGTTAAATTCATGTATATTTTAATGAGAGTAGGTAATTGTGTAGTGAATAAAACAGGATTCCTTCTATGAATCCTCTGTAAAACTGTCGCCATATTTCAGTTTGATGGTATAGTTTTTTAAAAGTCATTTTCATTCATTTTAGTAGGTTTTTTTAGATGACATTTCATTGAGCATTATATGTCCGCCTCGTTACGTAGTGGCTATCACCGCGGAGGCCCGGGTTCGATTACTGGCTCTGCCAAGAAATTTAATTTGATTTGAGGGCTGGAACGGGTTACACTCAGCCTCGTGAGGTAAAACTGAGAGGAGGAGGAGGAGGGTTCGTCTCACCTCCGCCATCCTGGAAGTAGTTTTCCGTGGTTTCCCACTTCTACTCCAGGCAAATCCCGGATTGAGTCCTGACTGAAGGCCACGGCTGCCTCCTTCCCAATCCTCATCTTAATTACAACTACACGCAATAATACAGCCATCACAATAAGACAAGATATCAGAAAAATTCCACACACACAACCAAGTACACGGGTTACATGACGACGATGTCGCAAAGCCCCTCAATGAATCAACAATAATGGTCTAACAAACCCGGGGTTGGGAGCACCCAAACATCAAGCCGACTGCAACCCAGTACATAGCCTACAAATTGTGGGGGACGAATAACCTGCGCGACGACACCCTTAGCCACATCACTTTGATTTTAGATCATGGACCACTACTTCTCATATCAAGCAGGTACTTAATTGTCCTCACGAGGCTTTCCTTCTCCTGATGCAGAATTGAGAATAGGCGGGCTCGATTCCTGCCTCAGCCATGCTGGAAGTGGTTTTTCATGGTTTCTCATTTGTATGCCAGGCAGATGCCTAGATTGTACCTAAATTAAGGTCATGGCGCCCTTCTAACCATATCCTAGCCAAATTAAAAGTTCACAATCGTACGCTACAGCAGTTACAATAACACAGATTATCAGACAGATTCCACACACACCAAAGTACACAGCACTACATGATCGCCAAGCCTTCAAAATGAATAAACGACAATTGTTTCCAGCCCTCAAATCAGATGCTAAGTATGACTGGCTGCGTTGCTCAGCGGTAACGTTCTTGCCTACTGAGCCCAAGGCTGCAGGATTGAATCCTGGCACAGTCACTTGGCATTTGTGGGTGCGTAATTGCGATGGAGCCGTGTCAATAGGTTTACTGGCACGTTAAAGATCTTCGGGACAAAATTCCGGCACCCCGGGCATAGTAGTTAAAAGGGACGTAAAACCAATAACATTACATAGATCTTGAGTTTCTGGCTGGAATCTAATCCAGAGCCTCCTCGGTAAGAGAAAAGCGTGCTATCCATACACCACGGGGGACAATAATAATTAAAATAGTAATAATAGTAATAATAATGTAACGGGTTTAAGGTAACTTTTAACTGATGTGGCCTTTTAAAAGAATTAAGGCATAGGCTAATGTTTGTTTCAGTGAATTGTGCAATTTGTACAGCCCTGCATGGCAGAGTGTTTATAGGAAATCCCACAGCCAGCGGGTCATCCTGCAAGAACAAATAAGTTACCTTAGATTTTGGGTTTTCACAGTGGTAGTGGTGGGGGACGGAAGGGAGGATAATTTCAGCGGAAGAACCAGAACTTGGCCTGGGGCAACTGGCGAAAAAGGACTGTGGGATGGAATGACAAGATCCACTAGGAAGATTAGCTGGCTCAATTCGTCAACACCCTGTGATATTACAGAGGGAGAGCAGGGAGAGGTAAAACTGTGCCACCATCCCTTTATATATCCTAGTACCTGGTTACAGGATAGCAGTGTCCACGCCAGTGGCAGCCATGGCAACCCCCTCTCCGCCATGTCTGTATCCCAGACGTGGATGCTCTCGGCACGTTGACCCGCACACCCGGCCCTCTTGTTAGTTAGAAAAACAGACGGGATTTATATGTAAATGTATATCTCTCTGAGAACAGAATCCCTTTGATTTGTATTTACGAGCATTTCTAATACAGTATGTGAACCTACGGTTTCAGGAGAGCGTGCTGTTTGATATCTTGAATATCCAACACCATGACAATATATTATAACCAGCAATATTCTTTACATATAAATGTATTTCTTCTCGGTGAATATTCATCGTATTTCTTGATAAAACAGAAACGCAAATTGGAAATGAATTAATGACATTTACCTTGTGCATATGTGACGTTAGTTGGCCTCTAACTACTGTATAAGTCCAATGATGGATTTCAAAAAGTAAAGAACCTAAGTTCAGGATAAGTTTCTATACCTGTAGTCACCTCAAGACCTAAGCGGTCCTTTTGATGTTCTGATCTGTGAAGAGGCTAGCGCGCCAGGGAATAGTTCCCACTTTTTCTGCCTGTTTTTGGCGCACAAGATTTTCCAGCGCATGTTGCTAAATCATAAGCTGGGTATATTACTTTTTGAGAATTTCCTTTGTAAAAATCTATGAATAAGTTTTTTTATTTTCACGTTAACTGGGAGCATTACCAACTTTCTTTCCATGCGCTGAATTCTGTTTGTGAATGTGGTATTTGAAACGATAGACAGAGTAATTCAGTACGAATTTGATATTATATTACATTTTGTTGTGTATAAACCTTGTTTGATGCGGCAAAAGAGCACCCGAGTAATTAGATTTTATGGCGAATCAGGCTCAAAAGTTGCTGTGATTGCACATTGTTCAGCATGGGTTCCTCAAGTAGACAATGTGTTCAAACTGCAGCTGTTCCTTCCAAAATCCCTTCCCTGACCCGTCCTCAAAAGAAGGGAAAAGAAAATAAAAAATGGCAATTGCCTGCATTTATAAAAACAATATAAAGCTTGTATCACCAATAAAATACTTCAAAGGTAATAAAAGTGGAGAGAAGTCGGTTGAGTAACAAATGATTTTTAAATGTACTGTATATACAGTACAGTAGTGGGTAGAGGGATGACAATCTAGAGAAGGTTTCCCCAAACTTTTTCTGACCATCACCCTCTTTCGAGATTTATAATTTTCTTTCGCCCACCTCATTTCAAAAATCGTACGATTCTTAAAATTACTAACACATACATTCAAATACCTACATATAAGTTGAGAAATGAGGATTTTCACGGTCATTTTTCTCTTAATAGCTACATCATGTCTATTTAGATATAATTATGTACATTAAACATTTGCAAATAATAGGTCTAAATAGGAATAACAACCAATGAAATAAATTTTACAAAAAATAAAATTAAAACTACATGAACTTTTATATCAAATTAATTAAACAACATAAATACCTATGTCTAATTAATGTGAAGGATGGATTTGATGAGTTCCAACCAATTTGTTCATGTCAGGAGCCATTTTCGTTAGAAAAATTCTAAGATCTCCTCACTTTTCAATTTCTAACCTATTTCTAGACTTCGTGGCAACATTATTTACCGCACTAAGCCCTCTCTGAACCATGTAAGAAGAAGGAAAGGCTACAAACAACGTTTCTGTGATAAACTACTGTAGTTGTAAATTTAGAAAGGAAACATAATTTGACTTTATTAAATTACTTGTTTTGCAATTTTATTTTATTCCTTGTTTATATAGGCAAAAATTCTCGATCATATTGTATATATAAAAATGAATTATATGCCCACCAATTTCTTTAAATTCGCCCTTCGAATTCACATTCTGTCAGTTTCGCCCAATGGCGTGCTAAAATCGCCCACTACTCGGCGAATTCGTCCAGTTTGGGATTCTCTGATCTAGAGTTTCCATGCCGGAAACACAAGAAGGGACAGAGAGGGGAAATGGGCGGAGGGATATTTTCCTCAGTACTTGACCTGACGTTTGGTATAGTGACATCTCAGATATTACGCTGTAAAATCGGGTCAGCACAAAACTAAACATTACATTCGAACCTCAAAACTTCTCACATAAATTAGCATACATCGTTTGTTCGCGCAGTCCTTAATTAATTAATTAATAAAAATTATTATACAACCAGCTCCATGAGGTAGGGGCAGTAAGCAAGCTCATGAGGCTGAGTGACAGGAATCCCAACACTCAGACTAGAATTCATTTTTTCAGAGAGTTGGGAATCGAGCCCGGACCTCAGAGGTGACACCCAAGAATGCTAGCCAGCCCACGAGATGGTCCGTGTGTGTAATAAATCTTGAACCGCTGCGCTGGACCGATTTCAATGAAATTTGGTAAGGACTTAGTTTTACCCTGTCCAACCTCAACCGTGCTATTCAAATTTCGCATTGTTACCAATGCAACATAACGGTCTCTAATAGCAACAGTAGTTAAAAGAGACATTAAACCAATAACCATAAGCCACTCGTCTGGCTTTACTGTTATGCGGGCTTCTTGTTTATTTGTTTAAGCGCACTTTTTAAATAAATTGTCGGTGAAATCAGCGTGCAATTCGTCACTGTTGCGGGTAATTCTGTTATTTTTTCACAATCGGTTACTTGTATTCGCCCCATGTATATAGACCACCCGCCCGGCTCTAGTGTTGAACAGGCTGGTCGCGTTACAGTTCTGACAGGGGCTATCGTCTTCAATATTTGTTTAAACGCACTTTATAAACTAAGAAATATATTTCCGTTGACTTTTCGAGAAATGCAAGATTCTTTCTGTACTACTGACACGATTTGGAAGATTTTGCTACAACCCGCAACTTCTAACATACACCTTAGCGCTTTATTCAGCAAGATTCTTTTGCTGGAGCGGGGCCGGCGGCCGACTGCCGGGTGCGGGTCGTCAACGAGGGTGTGTAGTGTCAGGGCACATATAAGAAGGTAACATAAACAACAGCTCCAAGATTTAATTAAAGAAGCACAGATTGTTTTTTATTTCTTGTGAACCTGGATGACCTCACGTCACCAGTTAAAGGTTAGAACTTATCTTTTCTCAGAAGATACTAAAATTGTTCTCCTTCAGCTGACAGACAGTAACTTTGAAAGTTACATCGTTACATTATGTAGCTACTACTACACCCGTCTGAGTGTTTACTGCAATTAATCGAAGCACGGACCTAAGCCCGTTTGATGTTCAATTGTGGGTTAATTTAAAATACAAAGTGTACAGATCAATTACCCGTACTCCAGTGGAGCTGCAGAACAATATACGGCAGCAGATATCCCACACAACAGAGGGGAATCACTACGTGTAATCGCTAATTTATTTACACGATACATCGCCTGTCTGTCAGCTGAAGGAGAACACTCTCAGCATCTCCTATGGATAGGTAAGTTCTTTAATCATGATTTGCTGGTGAATTTATCATTAATTAATGTTGTGAGGTTTGAATAGCGGTGGTTAATAGGTAAATGTTATCTGGATCAGGTATTGAACCCTTAATAAGCTACGCATATTAATGATTCTAATTATTCATTTCATTATATTCTGATTTTACTGCCAGAATCATACAGGAAGACCAGACTGGATTGCGAAATGTCAAGCTTATATGGAGACAGTACGTTTGAACGTGCCCAGTACTGAAACAAAGAAGTGACTAGAACGGAATGTTTGACAGATGCGGTATCAGACAAAGGTGTGTTGGGGTCCTGACTCATTTCAGACCGTAATTTCTGTGTCACCCTAGCGTTGTGAGTAAGATAGTTGCTGGGTGAGAGAGACGAGAGGAACTTTCAACCAATCATAGGACAGAGGCTTCTGTTCAAAACTGCGATATTGACGTCATGAACCACCAATCAGGGAGGGTCACCATTTATAGCGCCAAGAGAGCGTCTGACGCCGGCCTGATGATGAAAGCGGTAAAGATTGGATTAAAGAAATCTATGATCGATTCCAGAGCACGATAGCCCCATTGTGACCTGTATAATATTTCAAACTGATACCTGTCGCATTATTATAGAAGTTAGTGATAGATTTCCCTCTCCCTCCGTCCTTTTGCTAAATTCACATAAATACTGTCGTCTGAGTGACGACGAGGTTGATTCTTGGTGACACCGTGAGGTGATCGCTTATTCTTTTCGATACCGTGAAGGTATATTGTGTTAAATTTATCAGAGATAGAGTCAATATTGAAAACATTATAATGAAGTTGTGTGCGCACAGCTTAGTGTGAAATTTGTGTATCTGTAAAATTTTAGTAGTCTCCCACGACTACAACTATTAGGGAATGTCTACGATTAATATTGCACTAGACAAATGGTGAAAGAAGTAGCTATTGGCAAAATTTAGATAGAGAATTACGTGTGACTGTAACTAACATTTTATTTTTATTTTTATTCAACGTCAAGATGGAACTCCAGACCCAGAGAAAGACATCGAACCAACGTTTCTTCGGCTCCATTGGTCTGAGATGAGCTAAACACTTTGGAGAGAGAATGTCTGGCGATGTTCAATGAGACGACGCAGAAAGAGGAATGAGTACTGAAATAATTTATTTATTTGACAAACTGGTTATGGTTTTGTGGGAACATATTATTGTGTAAATACGATTTTTCAATTTTTGTCTTCCTGTTTTATTGTAGATGCTTTGTGGTACTGACACACATTAGTTTAGTTCATGAGCAACGTGGCATGTTGTATTTTATTTGTGTGAAGATTTTTTTTGTTGATGTCAAGTACATGGGGCAAGCGTATTCGAGTGCGTGTCGCTACCGTAAAATGCGCGGCTAAGTGACGCAAATTGGGAACCGATATCATAACAGAACCGAAACTGAATTAACTAGAGTAGATAATAGAATTGGTGGGAAATCTTTGTATTGTATAGATTTTTATTGTTACACAGGCTTGTGTGTTAATTGCCGTTTGTTGCATTTTTGTTAAGTGAGGGGTCATCTGCCCAATTAATTTATTTGTTTGTGAAGTTACTCTTTTAGTGTCTTGGGACACAAAATCTAGGGATATTTGATTGGAGTGTCGGCCCGTGGTAGAGATGTGTTGTGTTCAGCCCAAAAGCTTTGTTGAGTCTGCAAATATGTGTTTTATGGGATAGCAGTTTTCGGGAACTCTGGTTCTGTCTGAAGCTCTGTCCAGGATAAGCATTTAATCCTTGCGAGGGAAATGTTGAAATCCCCTTCTACGATGTTCTTGCAATTCATTGGAATTGGCAAGAAGTGTGTGAATTTATGTGTCGCGATTAACAGGTGGCGTAACGGGACTGTCTAGTCTCTTGTTATAAATAGCATGACTCAAAGCTTCGACAAGGAGGGCTCGGGTGAACACAGTGGTTGATGTTGGAAAGAGAAGGTATTTCTACCTGGCGCGCTCCGTCAGATAAGAGCCTCCTGTGCTCATTAGTACTCAGCGGACCTGGTCTCCGTTCTTCATATTTATTTATCTTATTAAGGAAAGGTCTGTATGATGATAAAAGTATTGTAATTGGTAAAATGGGTGCTGTTCGCGTTTTGATCGATCGATTCCCAGCGTATTAGCTTATCCATGCTTTTATTTCATGTAAATATCAGCGGGTTTTAGGCATCTTATTTCTTGTTTGTTTATTGTCATGTTCATTGACCTCGGGTGGTCTCGATGTTCGGTACGTTGTTGGCATGTTTGTGTTGAGCAATTTGAGCCATTGAGCAAGCTTCTGTTTTGCTGGGAGTTTCCTGACCTACTGCGATCTCGCTGGAGATCAATTAGTTTATACATTTTAAATGGTTGCGTGTGTCAGTAAAATTATAATTTTTGGTATGTTATTCTACGAGTGTGTCCCATAAAGCCATAATAATGGTTTGCAGTATGGGGGTTTGCAAGCATATTGGCTGTTCCATCTGTGAGCAAATCTCCATCAAAAGTACTTATTTCCTTTCTAGCGTAGTTATACGCGTGCATACATATTAACCAGACAAGTGGAATTTTGATCCACAATTTTATTTCTTTGGAGTGGACCTTCCTAGGCCACTCAGATCTGTGTAAATTCATGTACTGTGGGAGTAAAGTTCAGGGTGGACTTTGTTTATGTTGTATTTTTTATGTTTTGTTGTTTTTATTCAGTTATTAAATGGTGGTAATTTTATTTGTTTTTCACTCATTTCTTAGTTTGTAGTTTTGTATATGGTCCTTGTATTTGTAAAGCAGCCGTCTGGTATTTGAGCTCTAGTGAAAGCATACCCGGACTGAATGCGCCCCGAAGACTGATTCTCGTATAATGACGCTGTTATACACAAGGGCACATAGGCAAAGCTGGCTATACCCATCGTGGGGCATTTCACTGTTTTAGGCTTTTCTAGCGCATTTTTGATAAACTGACACGCCACAAGTGGAGGCAGAATGTGACAGTATTTGAATCACCGGATG
The DNA here is from genome assembly GCA_946902985.2 of Meconema thalassinum. Taxonomy (NCBI): domain Eukaryota; kingdom Metazoa; phylum Arthropoda; class Insecta; order Orthoptera; family Tettigoniidae; genus Meconema; species Meconema thalassinum. Next base: position 1,329,496,328 of record OX336389.2, read on the forward strand.
TGATAATTTTATGTAACGTAGTTATGGCGAAGGTATTACCGCCAAGAGAGTGAATTATACAGTAAAATCAGGAGTTGCAATGTAAAATACAGTACACGTTTTAATTCTTGCATTAATTGTAAAGATAATATCGTGAGACTGGGCGCCCATATTAATGATAAAAATTAGCTTTGTATAGAAAGACAACTCCATGAATGTAATAGGAAGGCGTGTAGCCTTTCCAAGACAATTAATACCTGATTAATTAGTCTTTTTTTAGCGTTTTGTAAGGCTAGCATTTAATAACTGAATGTGTGGGTTAGGTTTTAAATTATGTAAAATGAAGAATACTCAGGGATGCTATTGGATTAATGGGATTGTGTTTATAAATTTAAACGAACTGAGTATGTGTAAATTGATATAAAAATATGTGTTAATATGTACGCACGTATCGGAGAACATCGCCAATTGGCATTTTCTCTATTTTCTCAAGTGTATTGTGGTGATGGCTTCTTTAGACGAAATTAGACAGGTTGTAGAGAACGCTGCGGCACGCTCTCAGCAGCATATGGTGTTGTTACGGCAGGAGATGACTGCTGAATTTAAGGCACAAATGGACAGTAGCAGGGCTGAACAATCAGCGGAATTAATAACACAGAGTGAAACATTTAAGGCACAAATGGACAGTAGCAGGGCTGAACAATCAGCGGAATTAATAACACAGAGTGAAACATTTAAGGCACAAATGGACAGTAGTAGGGCTGAACAATCAGCTGAACTTAAGGCACAAATGGACAGTAGCAGGGCTGAACAATCAGCGGAATTAATAGCACAGAGTGAAACATTTAAGGCACAAATAGACAGTAGTAGGGTTGAACAGTCAGCGGTGATCAAAGCCCAAATTAATGAATCTATTGGCACGCAATTAGCGCTTCAAAATGATAGTATTAATACACAATTAGCTCTACAGAATGATAATATTAGTTCTCAATTGACACAACAAAGTGAATCAATAAACTCTCAACTAGACGCGCAAAGCAGTCGCAACACTGAGCAACTCGATAATGTAGTGGTTGAAATGAAAGAACATACAATGAAACAGCTTATACTACTTGCCTTAGATGTAAGTAAGAACAATGAGAAGCAGGTTAAACAGATAAAACAGCTTGAGGATCAGTTTAACGCTAAACTTAATAACTTAGACGATACAGTTCTGGCAAAATTGGCACAGATTGAATTGGCATGCACAACTAAAAATAGCGAAATTATAACTGCACAGGACAGGTTACAAAACAGATTTAATAAAGTGGAGAAAATAACCGTAGTTATACAGGAACAGATAAAGGCGGTAAATGAAAACGTGACCGGCCTTATAAAAGACATAGACCGTCTCGAAAACCAATCAACAGATCGCTGGAAAAATGCAGAAGTAAACCAGGAGGGATTAAAAGCCACTATTGAAGAAAATAATTTACGCATGGAGGATCGCTTGGAACGGATCGAAGTGAGCCAGGATACTAATAATCTGAAGATAGAAAACGTTAGAAAGGATTGGCAAAAATTATGTAAGGACTCCAAGGAAGAAAGATTGGCGGTAATTAAGAAGCTGGGGGAGAACCACACACGGATACAGACGTTAGAAGATGAGATAAAAGCAAAATTTAAAGAACAGGGTGACAGGCAGATAAAAGCAGAATTATTTTCTATGGAACATAATGCAGGGTCATTAGGCGAGAAGAGAAGAGATGGAGACAGAGATAGCCCGGGGGCGACTCATTCAACTGGTAGTCAGATTGACACGGAAAGTCCACTTGCTCGGAACACGGAAGAATTTCGTAATCACATAGGGAGAAGTTCTACACCACATGACGGTAATCAGCACCCTCAACTTGTACAAATCATCCGTTCTAATGAATTCAAACCGGCTAAGTTTATGGAAAATTCTGGAGTCACACCCAAGGCATTCCTGCGGGAAGTCCAGCATTACTATAATGATAATGATATAGCTCCCGCCCGGCAATTGCGCATGATGGAATTTTTTTATCTGGAAATGTTTTAACGTGGTACTTGAGCTTCAAATACACGTTTGAAAGCTTAGATGCATTCAAGCAAGCTTTCCTTCGGAAATATTGGTCGTCTTCATATCAACAGGGGTTAAGAATGGAATGGTACTCCAAAAAGTACCAATCTACTCAGCCAAATAAGTATTCAGATTTTTTTCATCACAGCTCCTTAAATTTAAAGATCTGGATAATCCTTTAAGTGAGGCCGAGCTAGTCATGACTATCGGACGACAGCTTTCCGTTAACGTTCAGCAGGTATTGGTCGCAGCTAACGTTTCAGACGCGGTACACGCTGAACAGATCCTGCGCCAGATAGATGAAACCCCGTCCCACTTACACAATAGAGTTGGAAGACAGGTCGAAATGGTAAATACAACCGAGGTGATTAAGCCGAGCCAGGTAAAAACAAGATCCCAGGCTACCAATACTAATACAAACATTTCAACACCCGTGAGAGGTCAGGATGATGGCGAGAATAGACAGCGCCAACAGTACGATAACAACCGTAATAACAACAGACAGTTCCAAGGACAGAATAGATTCCAACAACGAGGATTTCAACAATGGAGGGACAATCGGAGACAAGATGTACCATACAGGAGATGGGGAGATCGGAATGAAAATCAGAGATGGCAAGACCGCAGATTTCAGAATCGTGAGGACTCTAGAAGCTACCGAGACGACTGGAACGATAGGCATGCACAATCGCAGAAATACTTAGAGGAAGTTCATGCAAACGAGGGAAATGAACAAGGACGTTGGAAACAGGCAATTGACAAGCGGAAAAATCCCGACACCTACAATGAGGAAGGCAGAACAAATCAAGGGTTTGAAGCTATGCACATAGAGACGCAGAGATACTTGGATCAGCTGCATGGAGAACAAGCAAATAGCGAAGCCAGCAAGGAAGACGAACAAAGATTAGCGGCACGGGGCATTAGTGAACGCAGCCCGGTGGGGAAGAGAAACACCGGTGCGATCCGAAAATCGGGTCACTACTAGTGGAAGAAGATGGCAACACGCGGGAGAAAGGAAGAAGATGGCAACACGCGGGAAGAGGAAGAGGATGGCAGCATGGAGGAGTGAAACCCGTTCAGCATAGTGAGGAATCTTGGAAGTAATGCAGCGATTTAAGTACGTGATCGTGCAACATCATTCAAGTGAACGGGGGCAAGCAGAAGGCAGCACGACATCGAGGAAGTGATCAGCGTCTGGCCCTGTTTACATCTTGAAGCAAGCAGAATTGACAGGAATGTCGACAGACGAGCAACAGAGAGGGGAATAATCTTCAATCGACAAATAGTCCCAGGCGAAGCGCTGGGCAAGTGAGCAGCAGACTGGTATTGTCCTAATGAATGGGCGAGAATGTAAACATTGGAACGAGGAAAACACTTGTCAACTAGCAGAGGCGGACTGACTGAGAACATTGAAGGGAGACTAACCCAGTATTCTGCACCATGTGAATTAGGGAAGAAAAATCGACTTTAATCTAAGTTCGATTTTTCCCAACTACGGGAGTTGTGAACCCTTAATAAGCTACGCATATTAATGATTCTAATTATTCATTTCATTATATTCTGATTTTACTGCCAGAATCATACAGGAAGGCCAGACTGGATTGCGAAATGTCAAGCTTATATGGAGACAGTACGTTTGAACGTGCCCAGTCCTGAAACAAAGAAGTGACGAGATCGGAATGTTTGACAGATGCAGTATCAGACAAAGGTGTGTTGGGGTCCTGACTCATTTCAGACCGCAATTTCTTTGTCTCCCTAGCGTTGTGAGTAAGATAGTTGCTGGGTGAGAGAGACGAGAGGAACTTTCAACCAATCATAGGACAGAGGCTTCTGTTCAAAACTGCGATATTGACGTCATGAACCACCAATCAGAGAGGGTCACCATTTATAGCGCCAAGAGAGCGTCTGACGCCGGCCTGATGATGAAAGAGGGAAAGATTGGATTAAAGAAATCTATGATCGATTCCAGAGCACGATAGCCCCATTGTGACCTGTATAATATTTCAAACTGTTTGATACCTGTCGCATGCCAATAGTCGCATTATTATAGAAGTTAGTGATAGATTTCCCTCTCCCTCCGTCCTTTTGCTAAAATCACATAAATACTGTCGTCTGAGTGACGACGAGGTTGATTCTTGGTGACACCGTGAGGTGATCGCTTATTCTTTTCGATACCGTGAAGGTATACTGTGCTAAATTTATCAGAGATAGAGTCAATATTGAAAACATTATAATGAAGTTGTGTGCGCACAGCTTAGTGTGAAATTTGTGTATCTGTAAAATTTTAGTAGTCTCCCACGACTACAACTATTAGGGAAAGTCCAAGATTAATTTTTCACTAGATAAATGGTGAAAGATGTAGCTATTGGCAAAATTTAGATAGAGAATTACGTGTGACTGTAACTAACATTTTATTTTTATTTTTATTCAACGTCAAGATGGAACTCCAGACCCAGAGAAAGACATCGAACCAACGTTTCTTCGGCTCCATGTGGTCTGAGATGAGCTAAACACTTTGGAGAGAGAATGTCTGGCGATGTTCGATGAGACGACGCAGAAAGAGGAATGAGTACTGAAATAATTTATTTATTTGACAAACTGGTTATGGTTTTGTGGGAACATATTATTTTGTGTAAATATGATTTTTCAATTTTTGTCTTCGTGTTTTATTGTAGATGCTTTGTGGTACTGACACACATTAGTTTAGTTCATGAGCAACGTGGCATGTTGTATTTTATTTGTGTGAAGATTTTTTGTTGATGTCAAGTACATGGGGCAAGCGTACTCGAGTGCGTGTCGCTACCGTAAAATGCGCGGCTAAGCGACGCAAATTGGGAACCGATATCATAACAGAACCGAAACTGAATTAACTAGAGTAGATAATAGAATTGGTGGGAAATCTTTGTATTGTATAGATTTTTATTGTTACACAGGCTTGTGTGTTAATTGCCGTTTGTTGCATTTTTGTTAAGTGAGGGGTCATCTGCCCAATTAATTTATTTGTTTGTGAAGTTACTCTTTTAGTGTCTTGGGACACAAAATCTAGGGATATTTGATTGGAGTGTCGGCCCGTGGTAGAGATGTGTTGTGTTCAGCCCAAAAGCTTTGTTGAGTCTGCAAATATGTGTTTTATGGGATAGCAGTTTTCGGGAACTCTGGTTCTGTCTGAAGCTCTGTCCAGGATAAGCATTTAATCCTTGCGAGGGAAATGTTGAAATCCCCTTCTACGATGTTCTTGCAATTCATTGGAATTGGCAAGAAGTGTGTGAATTTATGTGTCGCGATTAACAGGTGGCGTAACGGGACTGTCTAGTCTCTTGTTATAAATAGCATGACTCAAAGCTTCGACAAGGAGGGCTCGGGTGAACACAGTGGTTGATGTTGGAAAGAGAAGGTATTTCTACCTGGCGCGCTCCATCAGATAAGAGCCTCCTTTGCTCATTAGTACTCAGCGGACCTGGTGTCCGTTCTTTATATTTATTTATCTTATTAAAGAAAACCCTGTATGATGATAAAAGTATTGTAATTGGTAAAATGGGTGCTGTTCGCGTTTTGATCGATCGATTCCCAGCGTGTTAGCTTATCCATGCTTTTATTTCATGTAAATATCAGCGGGTTTTAGGCATCTTATTTCTTGTTTGTTTATTGTCATGTTCATTGACCTCGGGTGGTCTCGATGTTCGGTCAAGTTGTTGTCATGTTTGTGTTGAGCAATTTGAGCCATTGGGCAAGCTTCTGTTTTGTTGGGAGTTTCCTGACTCACTGCAATCTCGCTGGAGATCAATTGGTTTATAAATTTTAAATGGTTGCGTGTGTCAGTAAAATTATAATTTTTGGTATGTTATTCTACGAGTGTGTCCCATAAAGCCATAATAATGGTTTGCAGTATGGGGGTTTGCAAGCATATTGACTGTTCCATCTGTGAGCAAATCTCCATCAAAAGTACTTATTTCCTTTCTAGCGTAGTTATACGCGTGCATACATATTAACCAGACAAGAGGAATTTTGATCCACAATTTTATTTCTTTGGAGTGGACCTTCCTAGGCCACTCAGATCTGTGTAAATTCATGTACTGTGGGAGTAAAGTTCAGGGTGGACTTTGTTTATGTTGTATTTTTTATGTTTTGTTGTTTTTATTCAGTTATTAAATGGTGGTAATTTTATTTGTTTTTCACTCATTTCTTAGTTTGTAGTTTTGCATATGGTCCTTGTATTTGTAAAGCAGCCGTCTGGTATTTGAGCTCTAGTGAAAGCATACCTGGACTGAACGCGCCCCGAAGACTGATTCTCGTATAATGAAGCTGTTATATACAAGGGCACAGTATACTATCTACTTTTTTCTGCAATAAACCTAGGCCGGTATGCGCGGCAGTATTAAAGGGGTTGGGACGTCTTCAATAAACCGGGCAGTGCTTGGTTGAATGGCTTTTTAATCCACGCGTGGCGAAGACAGGTCCACGGTCTTTAATAGTTGTAGATCTTCCTGTACTCAATAACATACATTCTTATCTAGATTTGGCAACGTCACACACATAAACATAGCACTGACCTCAGAAAGCACGCAGGAACAAAAGGGGGGAGAAAGGAAAAAAACAGTTTCGTCCAGTTAACACCCGGGTTAGTCGACCAAAACTGGTGCTAGAGTGAACACGAAACTACTCGAAGTTCCAGTCAGGAAGACAACCGGATAAGTATCAGCCTGTATTATTACAGTATAACCATAGTTGATTTTGTATAACCATATAATCACCCCAAACAGACAAACTCCGGATTTTATCACCATTTTAGCATTTCACCTAACATTAGATATACCCTACTACATTTAGCATACACCGACAGTTGCATTACCAATACTGCAACTAAATAATTGTACATATTGTAAATATTTTTCACCTGTATTCTCAAACATAGATGTTATAGCCTAAGTGTAATGGATCTGATGATGATCGCTTGACGATCGAAACTGGTCATTCTAGTGTATTTATTAATCTCATGTAATTTATTTCAGGATTAGGACATAACCCAGCTCTTTTTGGGTAAATTCGTGTTGACCGACTGAAAAGCACCAAACTTTTGATTAATTAATGTACTTTGTTACGGTATGCACCTGCGCGCAATGCGCGGTGCGAGCTCGGTTGGCTGGCGGAAGGGGCGCGCGCCCGGCAGCCGGCCGCCGGCCCCGCTCCAGCAAAAGAATCACCCTGTGTGGCGATAGATAAGGAGGGGCCTCTTTGATACAAAATGCCACACATTTTGTATTGATTACGTTATTCTTCTTTTCGTATGAATTTAGAGCTGAGAAATTCAAAGTCTTTTATACTGATGATCCGCTCTTGAACTATACAATGATTCGTGGACCATGGATTGAAATCACCTGATTTAGAGGGCACATTCCAAAGTCAATGAAACAAGAGAAAACGGACCCAGATCAGGTATCCCTCGGAATGCCCAATTCTAAAAACTTTTAGTCGCAATTCCTTATGGGAAAAGTTATAAGTCTACAGGGGAGAAATCTTTACTAAGTAGGGTGATAAAAGATGTCAGTCGTTGTTGAATAAAATGATTTTAAGTTTAAAAAATCTTTATGTTCGACGATGTCGAAATGTAAATATTATATGTCAGAAAACTGTATCATAATGATGGTCATTAAAGTACTAGTTTTCATTATG